>OX377201.1:37996992-38188995 GCA_947396885.1 Heligmosomoides polygyrus polygyrus
AGAAACCCAAATCTGTACTGCACAACACAGTACCATGTAGATCTCTATATTTGCTATGCCAACAGAGCAAGCGAATCTACAAATGCGATCTGTCTGAACATGAGGTTGTTATCAGCTTACCTCAAAGTACACACATTTCCCTTAACACTGGTAAACACTATCGAACTCGGAGAACGGAGTGAGCTCTGACTTCTAGCCGCTATTAGGTATCAATGTTCATTAACTTTTTTATTATTTTGCGTATTTATCTATGGTTTTTGTCTTCGGGATATTTCCAGTATGCTATGTAGATGATTTATGGTGCCGATTGAGCGCATGCCTAGGAATACCTAGTATGGGACCCTGGACCCGTACTGTGGTCCTACTCTATGGTCAAACTCTGGCGTGGGATCAAAACACTAGAGTTGGACCACATATGTTTTGCTTTGCATCATGTGTTTTGCGTGTTTTGCTTGATCATCATCTACTTGCCTGAGTTTCTGAGAAACCAGCTCTTGGACGAAAAGGGTGTCAGGCAACTTCAAAGGATGCCTGGTGAAGAAATCTTACTGCCCTTTCTGACTAAAAATTGTATCCGTGGTTTATCAAGCGTCGAATTTTATTTTATGTGCTATAGCTGATATCGACGCAGGTAAAATGCTTTCCAGACCTTATACTGACGATGATGGTTTTTCGCCCTGGTAAGAAAGCATGTGAATGCCCAGTAACATCAGACCTAGCTCCGTTCACCACGGGAGTAGACCCCACTACAGCTGCATAAAATTTTTCATTTCCTGCAACACAGAGCGTCGTACAGAACCAGAACTGCCACACATAGTGAATAGTGACTACCTGAGCCACTTAGCGCCGGTAATCTTATTTCACTGAAGGACATTGTTACCATTTTCACTCTTCTAACATTAGACTATCATAAGTCCAGAAATGGCCAACCTCAGCTCATTACTGAGGAAGAACACACCAGTGCTGTGTGAAATTTTTAACTTTGTGCAATACAAATCGGACTATAGGCTGAATTTCATGGTGACACCCCTCCTGAGCCGCTTTGCGCCGTCATTTGCTTCGCCGGTTTGATGCGGAGAGCTGCTCAAAGTAAGCGCAATGGTGCTGGAAGGAGGAGAAAATAGGGCATTAGGATTCTCAAATGAAAAAAAAAGACATTGCAACAAGGAGGACGAGGAGAAAACGCGGCGAAGTGGCTGTGGAGGTCACCATGTATGGCGAACCAATATGGAACGTTCGCCTGCATGTCCCACCTATGCACTGGAGTGAGCTGAACCACCTCGCATGTAGATAAATACCCATTCTCCTGACAGTGTAGTTGACAAAACCCTCGAAACTCTGCTAGACGGAATCAAATGACTGCCATGTCCTCAATAAAAGGACGATAGAGCATAAACCCACGGGGCAAGTTGAGCCGGGAGAGGGGGTTTATCTAATATTCTTGTTCAGCATCATTGAAACCCCAGGTAACCTCCACTCCCAGCTAGGACGCTGTAAATTAGTTTCATGTCATATGTTTATCATTTAACGATTTATAAACATATCAAATTCGTTCCCGATTTTGCTTCATCTTACCGTGACTTTTTTAGCATCCCGCCCCTGCCCTTCCACCAGAAGTAGAAGACATGAGGCTATCGCGGCTCTATGTTGCACTCTATTATATATGGTGGGATACCGCGTGCACTGCTCAGCCACATCGACAACGAAAAGAAACAAAGGCGCAAAGTAGGCGGATCCACCTACCCTCATCGTGTTCTCGCTGAACTTCTTCGCACACACGAAGTGCTGCACGCTCCCCGGACCCAGCTTCATCGCAGAACACGCAGCAGCCACCGATCAGCGAGGAATCCACTCGATCCAGACGCTTGCGAGGCCCGTTCCCAGTGTGCTACAATCGAAGTCGCCGAGGGGCGGAGCCGAGTTAGATGTGCAGGTGGCCCCTCGCAGCCGACAGCGTCGACGACCCACCGTGGGAAATCTGCCCAGCTTTCCGGCTTTTCCTTTTGAAATTTGTTGTGGAGAAGGGGACCGGTCTTGTGTTCGTGCACGCTATGCTGACCTCGCCAACCTAGGTATTCCTGCTGCACCGCTCGTTTGAATTCAGGCTGTTGCATCATTGCCTAAGTCGCTGTAATAAGTGGTATGTAGCGGCCAGATTATCGCTAGTCATAAATGTTCCACCCTTTTTGGCCACATCCATGGCCAAAAAATGTGGGAGAACTATCATAGAAATCGGAGAGTCGGGTAGGATCTAGAACTTGGTGAAATTATGTCATCAACACGAAGGGATCTAAGCATGGGAAAATCTCCTACATATCGAATACCGCAGTTCTATGCTGTGTAGCCTTCCTCGAAAGAAAAAACCGTTGCAAGTCTAAAACAGAGGGGGGGGTCCATCTCCCTCGTTTTTCATCACGTCTACAACATTCGTTCAAAAACTTCTAAAACGAAGCCGTTAAGCGCATTTGCGTAGACATTATAGCTTGAGAAGGGCACCTGGGCTCGCTTAGGCTTGGGTAAAGCCACAGCTAAGAAGAATGTACAACGTGGACCACCCTATCAAGACTCGCACCTGGCCGTGTAGTAGCTAGCCTTAGATGATGCGCCGTAGGGCCTATGTTATACCATCGCTCACCCCGAGCGAAGCCTAGTGATAAGCTCCCATATTGATTGCGCGACGCGACGAATCGATATGGAAGCTTATCATTACGTTTCGCTCGGGGTGAGCGCGGACAGGTCGTTGCCCGTGCAAACGTGAAAATCGACTAACACCGAGCGACCGCCGTCGAAATCTGTTCGTACTCGAGCATTATCGCTCCTGTCGGCAGCACGAAGTATGAACAGGCGAGAGCACCCTGCACTCTCATACACAGATCTCTCAGGGCGTAATATTTAAGAATAAGCATGCATAAATGGTAACAATGAGAACTCTATAGTGCATCGAGGAAGCTAATGGGTATGCGGAGCTACCCACGAGGATCGTCCGGTATCCTCCACCTAAGAGTATCGCCGTGAATGGGTAGGTAGGGTACGTGGTGGACACTACTTGAGTGGTTTCTCTCTTCTACCCAGCATAGCCCCGGGTTTAAATCCTACATGAGGTTGTCAGCAAGGTTGCCGTAACCTCCAGCCGCGCTATGCTATCGCTAACCTAAATCCTCATTGGTGACGCGTCCATACTTTGCGAACTGCTCATCAACTCGAATCGATCCATGTGGGGTTCGTGGAGGAGTGTATCGTCTAGCCATGTACGGACTCGCAGTTTTCGGTTGTGCTGGTTGATCATCATGTAGCCGTAGTGTAGACAGTTGTCAACCTTAACATGCTCCACAATTGAATCTTACGGGTAGTCTTTTCGTTCTTCAGTATTTCTGCTTAATGTGTTGGTCATTTGAACTTGCTAGCGGCATCTGTCCACGCGGGTGGAGATGGCGAGGGAGGCTGTACTCAATCAAAGCATCGGTTAGCCTACTGCTGGCTGCCTAACCTTAACATCAGCTTCCTCTTCAGGTCTCTTCTGGAGCTTCGGAATGTGACCCAATCCACTCAACTACCTCTATGTGAAACCTTCCCGGTTCTATCGAGGAAGTGGGTCTAATCCTAGTTGGGGGAGGGGCTCCCGCATTGATGGCAATTGCTTCCGTCTCTTATGCCTCATCACCTCTCCCGTGAAGCTGGCCGAGCGCCCTGACATCAAGGAGCGGCCGCTGAACTCTCGAGGAGGTTCAGCGTAGGTAGCAGGGACGCAAAACTCTACCGGCAATTCTCGTCTGTCTGGGTTTGTACCTGAGCGCCACTAGGGTAAGAGGGCACCGGGATCCCGCTTTCACGGTCAACAGTCCATGTGCATGACTGCTGCTTCCCTTATCCTATACTTTCCCGCTCTACATGTTCAGGGGAGGTTCCGGACGGTGCTCAACGCGTTCCGTAAGCAGGCTGGTTATCTCTGCTTTGTTTTACGGCCTGCAAGTATACTTCTTATCCATGCTGGATAAGACTAGCTGTAGCTAACCTTATCCACCATGGAAACCAATTAGTGCTAATGGTATCGTATTTTCACGTGAAGTTAGAGTGCGAGTCGCACCCCAAAAAAGACTTCATGCTTCTTACCCATCGTTTTCATCACCGTCTTGGTTAAACGGTTTTCTACTTTTTCTAGCTTTACCTATGTGTTTGCATGGGGAAACAACGGGGTGCGATATTCTAAGAGTGCTCTTACATAGGCCTTTTATCTCATATCTTCCCAAATATTAGGAGGCAGCTTCTCAGTGCACTTGTGTTCTATTTGACGAGGGATTGTTTTTCCGATTTACTGCAGTGGAGTCCATTAGGCGAAATGAAGTCCGCGTTTCAGAGAAAATGGGCGGAATGGCCCCCGTTGAACAGCAGTACTCAAGCAGTGTGGGTGTCGACGAGAATGGAGATGTGGTGTATCATCACGAAGGAGGTGTGCGAGTATTCGGACAGGAGCAGCACTTGGTCAGGATGGAAGACGGCCAAGTAAGGGTCATGGATGTGAACGAACAAGAAGTGGCGCTTGAACTCCAATATGAGGAGGTACCTGTGTTTTGTCCTATATTTCCTTTTTCTCTCGATGTTTTTCCTTTCTTTTTCTCAGGAACGTCTGATTTTATTCATTCGAATTTCGGATATGCGCTTCGTGTTTTGCTAACGGTTTTGTCCAGAAAAGGGTAAAAAGTGATTTGATTTGACGGTGTGTTTTTCTCTTCATTCATGGAGGTTCCATGTTTGTGTAGTTGAATGCCCCTTCCGTGCACTTGGATCAAGAGTTTAGTTCTGACCAGCCCTGGACAGCCAAGCCTTCATTGGAATGTTCATTCAAGTGGCTTCGACGACAGTAGAAGTAGAACGAGTAACAACAACTTTAACACATGGACCAAGTCTCGCGTTTCGCAGTGGTGCGGGAGAAGGACAGTTGATCTTTAAGCTAGCTGCCGCGTACGCGTCATTTATGTTGTGTATTGTATCCGACACTATCCACCAGAATCGCTCTTTTTGCTGCCGAACTTTGAAGAAAAAGTTCTCCGCCAAAGATGATGCGCGCCGTCCCACGCGACAGCTTTCTTACCTTTCTTACGCAGCATAAATGCTGCGTATTTTCTTCGATGTGTTAACGGGATTGAAGAAAGCCGGCCTTTATCCTGCATCCTTTGCCGTTCCTAGGAAAGTCTCCATCCCTACACGAGCACGAAGAAGCGGCCTTTTCCCTCCGCTTGCTGGTGATAAGGTGATCGATCGCCTCGCATGTGCTATTTTGAGCCTTTTCTGTTCGTAAGGAAGACAGGCGCGTGTAGCGCAGTCGGAGGAGGCGCCGACTGCCGCCTGCACCCGATACCAGGTTCCTGGTTCGGATTTCCCGCCCAGGCCAACCAATCCTTCCATCCCTCCGGGGTCGGTGAATTGGACTAGTCTGAGAAGGGTAAAGCACTGACTTGTTCATCGGCTGGCCACCGCAAGTCATTGTATGGCCAAATATGCATTTAAAATCGCCTTCACACATCCCGTAGAAGTAGAATGCGTGGCGCATCCCAAAAGGGATTGAGTAACGCCGTCCTTTATCCTTTATCCTTTAAGGAAGACAGAGCAGTTATTTCTTATGCAAATACTGCCGGGTGTTGAGTGACTGTTTGGAGATCGCTTGTTCATAAAGCTAAATATAATAGATGAGTTTCCAAAGCGTTCAGTTCGGACCAATGAGTAGGCTATAAACTAGCTTCAAGAATCGCTTCTCGGTGTAGGGTCATTGAGGCATCTGGCATACCACCGAATCGCTCCAGCGACTGGTCGCGGCGATAGTGTTGCGAGGGTAGCTACGAAGTTCGTAGTCGCTGGAGCGACTCGGAGGTATGCCAGATGCCTAAGTTGCTCCCATGAAATCATCGAGTTCAGTACAGCGTCAGAGAAGTATTATATAGTGTGCCGTGGGAGGTGTGCTTTCGCCGGTGTTGTTCAGCATTCGTATGAAATTGATCACTGCTGCCCCATGCTCTGTTGGTTGTAAAATTTTTGCGGGTGACGTTAAAATTTGTCCAGGTATATGTGTCAATGCTGAAGGTAACCTGCAATCTGCAACTGGTCTTTGGTTCAACTAGTCTAGGGCTTGGGACTCGTATTTGTTTTCAAGGCTAAGGCGGTGCATTTAGGAAGGAGCAATCCTAATGCTTGCTCCATTAACGGAATACCCATGCAACAGTTGCTAACGTTAAGGGCCTCGGTTTTACAGTTGACTCCACGCTTTATTTTGATAAACATTGTAGTGCCATAACTGCCAGGGCGGTCCGTAGGTTGTCCCTCTTGTTTATAATCCTGATCACTAAAGACCCTAAGCTACTTGTACCTGCTCGCTTCTCGAATATGAAACATGTGTTTGCATTCCATACAAGAAGATGTCTGTTTTAAGGCTAGAGAGGGTGTTCTCCTTGCTTTTGGACACCCAAACGGTATTTTTTCTGTTCTACATGGTTAGGTCACTTTGATGGCGATTGCATTGCACTTGCGTTCAAGCAGGATGCTCCGAACATTCTGTGTGATCCGATGCCTTTCCATACTGTTGACTTCCTCGTTATTTCCATTGGTGCTACCTTTCCAACTTATCTTTCCTTCATCCCTTCATATATCTTTCATGTTCTTACAGACGTAGTTTTCAAGCTATTCGTGGTCCTACCGGCACCGTGCCACTAGCGGTGCTGCTGAAGCAACGTGAGATCGCCCTGTATACCTGTATACTGTCCTAACAATAATGAATGAGGAACGGAAAATTTTCTTGTTGTCCCTATTTATTTCTTTTGTTACCTGGTTTGTTATGTGCAGCATGATAGACCTACAGGACGGCCCCACCTTGTTTGATCTGTATACTGAAGTGGTTTCGAATGTTATGCGGAAATTTAAGGTACAAGATGTGAAAGTCGACGAAAATCCAGAGAAAAAAGTCGTGCTCGGACCACCAGTGAAATGGAAGAAGGTTGTGAATTCGTCCGGACCTTCGCCGCGGTGAGTGTTACTTGCCTTTAAGTGACGTAGTTCCGTGTTACTTGAAAGGGGAAGGAGGAAGACGGGGTTGGTAGAGACGGTTGTTGGAGGTGGGACGAGGATTGCTACAAGGAAGGAATCAGTGTGACCACACATATTTTTGGGGGTGTCGTAAAAGGGGGATGAGAAGCAGATGTTAGGACAGAAGAAAATGGGCAATACAGAGGGTGGTGGCGTTTTGAACCTCAGGTACATAGCGGCACGGAAGGTGCCTGATTTTTCTCGGACATTGTCTGACAGCAAACAATTCAAATTCTTATTCAAGTGGCCTCCGCAACATCTTGCAGACGTACAACGTTTGACGCACTCCAAACAGAAATTGATCAACACTTATCTTCATCCTTTTTGTCCTCATTAATCATAGCCGTTTTCTAGGCCTCGTCATGGGCATCGAGCGGTTGCCATCAGGGACCTCATGATTGTTTTTGGAGGCGGAAATGAGGGAATTGTGGACGAACTTCATGTATTCAATACAAGTAAGTAGCTTCCTAGTTCTTTACAGTACACTATGTACTTCTTCAAAATTTAGCTACAAAGCAGTGGTTCGTTCCTTCGGTCAGGGGAGAGGTACCTAGTGGTTGTGCAGCGTACGGAATTGTCTGCAATGGAACGCATATCTTCATTTTTGGAGGAATGGTGGAGTACGGAAGGTGCATCGTTCGTTATTCTTTCAGAGGCTCTACGATACTAACCAAGACCTTTCTATGGTTTCAGGTACACTAACGATTTATACGAGTTGCAAGCGTCGAGGTGGGAGTGGCGGAAGCTTCGTCCAAGACCACCACGCTCCGGCGGATCTGGACCTTCTCCTCGACTCGGCCATTCGTTTTCTTTGGCTAGTAATCAGGTAAATTATCCGCTGGAGTCTGGATCCAGTCATCCTTTACAACAAATGAGGTAAAAAATAAAGTGGATAGATATGATTCCGCCACCTGTTTCCAGGTCTAAGTTTTTATAGTGACCTCATCCGGTGACTCATTAGGACTACGGGACGTGACTTCATTAAATACATAAAAAGCTGTGTTATTACTTATTGCGAGGTTTAATGTGGGGTTTCCCTTTTTCTTTCTAGACAGCAGCTCAGTCTAAAAATTTACATCATTTCACCTATTCTAGGTCTGCTACATATTTGGAGGCCTTGCCAATGAAGCCAACGATCCCAAGCAAAACTCTCCCACATATTTGGACGACTTTTTCTCGATAGACATTCGTGGACCAGTCGGATCTCTTCAGTGGGAACAACCAGTGGTGAGCCCTATCGAGCTGCAGTATCGTCTAGTTGCTGTCCATATTCTGTGTTATTTCTTTTTCTCAGACTTATGGTGCCCATCCTCCGCCAAGAGAATCGCATTCCGCTGTCGTGTTCGAGACAGATTCTCGGCGGCAGTTGATAATATACGGCGGCATGAACGGATCTCGTCTGAGTGACTTGTGGATTCTCGACCTTGATTCTATGACCTGGGACTGTCCTGTGGTGAGCTACACCTTGTTCGTTCAGCAGCTGTTAAGGAAGGGTTTTTGATTGACGCGATTCCAATACCTGCTTCAGCTAGGTGGAGTGACTCCCATGCCGAGGTCGTTACATACTGCCAATCTTATCGGTCATAGAATGTATATCTTTGGCGGCTGGGTAAGTCACGATAAGATTCTCGATAGTCACGATTTCACCGCACTATTATTCACTTTATCGCAGTACTATTTATTCTGTTAGGTTCCTCTGAATGAAGACAGCAATGAGGGCGACGTGAAGGAGTGGAAGTGTACGAACGATTTGGCCTGCCTAAATCTCGACACGTACGTGTGGGAGAGTTCGTCGCATGTTTTCGATGGTGGGCAAACGTCAACCGGCTTCATTGATACTAAGTAAGGTACAATTGTATTACAGAAAATATGCCGAGGGCAAGAGCGGGTCACTGCTCAGCGGTCATCAACAATCGTATCTACATGTGGTCCGGAAGAGATGGCTATAGAAAGGCGTGGAACAACCAGGTACTGTGTTTGTCGATTGCCGCGTTGGTGCTGCCAGGGCTTTCCGTTCATTGTAGAAGTCTCGCAACTATCATTCTTTTGGACTCGTGTCTATCTAACGATATCCGTAACCCATCTATTAACCCCTTCACGGCAATGTCGGACAATGCTGTGCGACGCTCATTCGTAACATTGGACAGCATTGGGGATCCTAGCCGAAGAATTTTTCTGGAACAATTGTTTTCGTTGCCATTGCTATAGATTGAGTAATCAGTAGGTGATGTGTTATATGGGTTATTTGCGTTCAAAAAGGCATTTACGATTAACAATTCCTAGTGCAACAGGTAGGCGAAAATGAGCACTTTCGAGAAGGAGTTAAAATCGCTGACGCATGCTTAACTGTGGTCTTTTTTGGCGTTGTTATCCCCCCACGTAAGCGTGTGGACGTATGTTTACCACGCTTCTGATTACCGTCGTAGTTAATTCTTTGCATATCTCTTCCTCTGTTCATTTGGAAAAGTTTTTCACCGGCATGTGAAGGAGTGGATGCACCAAAATGCCTGGTTTAGTATGCTTTCTTGTCCATCAGCTCTAACAAACGCTGGTTCGCTCGCTTCAAAGGTGGAGGTATATAGTTCAAAGGCAAACCTCGGTCGGGACGCCAGCACCGAAGAGAGTCCCTGTAAGACGTTAAATAAATTCCCGTCGGTTTTCGGTGTCCGCATATAACCAGAGCGCGCCTACGCCGCCACCCGTTATATGTTGGACCAGACGTTCAGCGGCCTAGCGGCCGATAACGTCTGGTCGGGGGGTTCGCCCCAAACCCCGAGATTAGAACAACCCCAATCTTCCTCCTTTCTTCTTTAGGCCTTCTTGCTTTTGTTAAGTAAAAAAACCCGGTTTTACTATATAATAGATTAGTGCAGCGGGATATGGTGGGACAGAATCGTCACTGCTCTTATGAACCCCGTTCACCCTCTATCGTATGTACGAGATTTATTCTCCGAAGTGTCCGTTGCGTGGCGAGAAGCAGATCGTGAAAGATCCAATCCGCAGTGCTTAATCTACAGAAGCAAGAATTAATCTATATTGGACGACAAGTCGACACCGTTTAATGTAGGACGGACTGTCGACACCGTTTACTGTAAGACAATATTACTCTTCCTAATCCCATAGTTACTCTCTGTACCTTCCCCCCCCCTTCCCGTTTATACTTTCTTACCCTAAAACTCCTTACCCCTTCGTTACCTATGTGCTGGCAAAGGAAAGGAGTGAGAGTCAAGCACGTACATGTGACACTGAGTTCCGGCTCACATGTCACCACACTGTCACAACGTCCTTCTGCACCCCGACACACGTGCCACGACTTCTGTGACCCATCTTCAGAAACCGGACGCACATTGGACGATATTGAGGGAAAACATTGCTCCCCCTTGCCCCCCCCCCCCCCTTAGTGGTCGCCCTTGTTGATCCCCTCTTCACTGGTCCCCTTCCTACTGGTTTCCCTTACTCGGAATTCCTAAGCACGTTGGACGACATCTTCAGCACGCTTTCTGAATCCCAACGCACGTTGGATTTCCCTTGGTATGTCGCTTACAGTTAGGTACAGCAGGAACAGAGACAGCCGATTACCGGAGATAGAGTTGGTCCTCTCGATTCTAAGTGGTAAGGCTCCTTCGAGGAAGAAAGCCCTCAACGTGTGTCGGACTGGCGGAAGTGTCTCCTTTGATGCTTCTTCGCGAGGAATATTGTATGACGAGTTGCTCCCTCAAGGACACGCCCTCACCGGTAGCATTTAAGCCAGTCAGCTTCGGAAGACGCTTTAGGCCTCGTGCATACTTCCCGTCGCCGCGATTGAATCGCGGCGATGAGTTTTGCAGAGCGACGCGAAAGAATTTGAATTTCTCTGTGCTCGTCGCATCGCCCATCGCTCTGCAAGGGAGCGCGACGGCGATCCGTCCAGGATCAACGCTAAACACCGCGCGCGGCGCGAAAAAGTATGCCATGCCCGCGATGGGCGCGGGAAGCCATCGCGCATGCCGACCGCCACTGTTGCGGCGGCCGCGGCGAGGTTTTCTTTGACTATTCGGCCGCGTGCGGCGGAATGGCCATGAACTGAGCGCCGCGATGGCATCGCGGCGATGGAAGTATGCCCCCGGCCTTAGGGAGAAAACGGCTGAGATGAGCTCTTCACCTAGTCCACGATAATGCCCGGCCCCATTATACTATAACTAATAATTGGACCCGTGAGAGATTGGAAGAGCTTAGCTGAGACACGGCTTCCTACCGGCACTATTTCCCTGGCATTGTCCCTCTGGCTATCACTTATTTCTCCCCTTTACGACATTCCTACCCAAGGAAAAAATCGCCAGACTTGAATATGTTGAAAGGGCGGCCATCGACTTCTGACTCCTAGTTCCCATGTTCTGGAAGAAGACCGCAGTGCCTAAGTGGCTAACGCTGGTCATTATTTTATTGAGTAAATTCCACCCTTTGCTGAATAGAAAGGTGGAAAATAAGAATCGAACGTTCAAGAGCTCGCCAACCTAGTGGTACTGTAGTGATAGAAGCGCTGCAGTTTGAGATCACTTTTGAGTCAGCCCTGTTAGAGCAAACCATCAGTAAGCCTGGTGCGTTCCACCCTACTGGATGCTTGTTTATTATCCGGAGGATTGCATGGACAAGCTGAACTAGAAACCTTGAAGTTCTATTTGTTGCAACAGAGAGACTGCTCCCAAGTGTTGTGGATAAAAGTGCGACTTTTTCAGGTGTGCTGCAGGGACATGTGGTATCTGGAGACGTCCGTCCCCGGCACACCATCTCGTGTTCAACTGGTGAGAGCCAGTATAGCCGGCCTTGAGGTTTGTCAGCATTTTGCTAGTCTTCACGTTGCTGTTAGCACTGTTAGTGCGCTATTGGTTGTTGGCGGTCAAGGAGTGTTCATTCGCAGCTGGTTGGGAACAGTCTTGTTCATTTTAGGTTTCATGGGGCTCTCTGCCTACAGCGGAAGCGTATCTTCTTCAATTGCATAAGTATGACTCGAGTGTCGCTGCGCCCAAAATTGTGGACGATGAAGGTATTGATGTGTATTGAAGAGTTTTGGCCTTCAACTTCATTGTTTCTCCTTCAGCTTCGAGGGGGCAGCTTTCAACACTGGGAAAACCTTCACCGTTGCAGTCTCAGAAAATGCTGGTACAGAGAGGAGCTCCAACAGGAAGCGTTATGAAGGTGTGGATCGTTTTCACATGTTTTCCTATGCGGTCTTATTACTGTGTGAAAGTTGTGCACAGCAATGTTGCTGAGAGCTGTGCGCATTTCTCGGTTTGTCGGGCAGAACGCGAAATTCGCGCATAGAATGTGCGTCTGAATTGTTAGCCACCTGCTTAACTATCCCTTCTCACTCTTTTGCTGGAATAAAATACCGTCAATTCGGGACAAGAACTGCGCTGAAAGACGTGCTGGGGCTCGCTAAAACAGCGGTATCGTGCCATGTGTAGTTAAGATACCTTAGCTAAGGTTGCTATCCCGGATGTGCAGTCTACTGAATAATGAATAAGCATGTGTATCCTTTTATTCAAACCTGGCAGTTGCATTAACCATAAATAATTCTCATCTACGATTCCTTGGTGATTAGTATGAACTTCCCGTCTTGTAGAGACTGTCGAGTTAAGAACTCTTATGTTTATTTATTTATTCCATACACTCGAAGAAGAGTGCGCTCAAATGAAAAGCACAGACACTAGCAAACAATGAAAAGAGTGAATGGTCCCTAGGAATAAATCACCTCTTTTAGGCTCCCTCAGGCGCATTTAAATATTAAAATTTTGGAAAGAGTTGAAAGTCATTAGCCGTATTGCAAGTGCCCCTATCCTAGCAATATCCGCACCAGTTGGCCATGGTGCCCTTTGTGCAATAGAACTTGCCGTAGCTTCGGGACACGGGTATAGGTTCTCTTCAGCACATTTTAAAAGCATCTGCACCAGGAATGCTCACTTAACGAATTAACGGCATTTTTCGTAAAAATCTGGCGACTTTTTAGAAATTTAACGGAACTTTTAACGGACTTTTTTCGCAGTGTGTTTACCACATTTACCCTTAGTCTTCATTAATGTTGCAGGTCTCGTCCTCCTGATTAGGACTGTTTTTGAAAAAAAATCTATTGAAATCAGCAAGAACATTTTAATGCTTTTATGAATTTGTTTTGAATTTTTGAAAATAATGCATTTTGGGGCGCGTGTAGGAACGAGGTGCCGAACGAGGTGCCGGGTGTCGCGTGCACTCCATACCTGGTTCGAATTTCCCGCCCAGGTCAACGAAGCCCTCCAACCCACCGGAATCGGAGAATTGGTTGCAGACTTGTCTAGGAAGGAAACAGCGCTGACCTCTTCATCGGCTGGCCACCGCAATTCATTGTGTGACCAAATACGCACTCAAATCGCCTCCGCAATATCCCGTAGAAGTAGAATGCATGGCGCATCCCAAAAAGAATTGAGTAACACCGTTCTTTATCGTTCTCGTTTAATGAATTTTGGAGCTAGAAATTTGTTCGCCGATCCTCCAAACACGTCTACGAATGCGCAAAGTCTATCCTCACGTGGCACTGCTTATCGCAGAATACTTTACGGTTTCGCAAAGAACTAGGAAGAAGAAGAACTCCGGGTTTTGCCTGGTTGCACATTTTAAGATGCCTTGTCGATTGTCGTCTTCAATGATAATTCCATACCTGTTCTTATTCTACACAAGGTAGATAACTTATTGCTGAAGGCTTGTTTATTTTTCTGTGTTTTTTTATATGTTGAATTCTTTATTTTACATCGCAATGTTACACTCCATGCCTTGAACTTTACCTGTTGACCTCTTGAAGTTGAAATGTATAAGGTTCTCCTTGATTTTTTCTTCACTTGTAATAATGGTTTGCAGCTCATTGTATTTTTTTGACGAAATTTAACGATTTTTCGGAAATTCTACGAATTTTTTTCCTTTAAAAAGTTTAACGCACAGAATTTTGTGTACACCCCTGATCTGCACAGCTCTCATTCATTTGCGGTATATATCTTACTTCCCTACGGAATTACTTTGTAGAAGACTTTTGCTCCCACCTTCAGAGTATCTATCCCAATTCCCTTTTCCTCTTGCCTTTTGCCAGATTTCATATCTAGAGTTCCTTCGTTTAGTGTCTGCGGATTCCTATGTCAAATACCTCATATATCTCTCATGGGGAAATACTGCAGGCCCAAGTTAGCTAGCAGTGGGTTGTAATTATGTCTGTGTTGGTACTGCCACTTCGTGGTTAACCACGTTCTTAAAGTATATTATCGACGGTTGAAGTTGAGATATTTCTTTAACGGGTTGTATGTTCTTGGCAGCGCCGTTTGGTTTGGGAGAGTTGCAGTCGTACCCGATACCTATGTAGAAATTCTCGCAGAATATTTGTAACAATCTTGGCTCAGCTAAGCAATCAGTCCAAGTGAATAAAACACCAAAATGCCAAGATTCATAAGGAGTCGAACGTGGACCGTTCCCATACTTTTCCTGTTCACTTAAAAAGGCGCGTTGGAGATGCGGTAGTATCTAGTGTACCACGTCTACGTCGAACTGATCACTATTGAAGTCATCCTGAGCGCCTTCAAAATTGAATCGAAGATCTTAGAGATATACGTATTATTCTCATTTCCTACTTTTTACGGTCGGTTAGAGTGCAACTACGCGCAAGCAATTTTTCAGCTACGGAAAACTGCCCTTTTGTACCTGAAAATGGGCTTAACATCATTTTTACAGCTAAAGGAGTAAAGATTCTATGAGAATTCAAATACTATTCACTTCTTGGATCAGGTGAATTAAGTAAAATTCTCGAATGAAGTCGTTTTTCTAATCGAATGCTCATTTTGATCTGTTAAGGAGTTTAGTTTGCTAGACGTCACTTCCGATTTTAAGGGTGCCAAGTTTGATTTCGAAAGTATTCAGTAAACGTGAAAATAGTATATATTGTCGTATTTACTAGGTGTCAAATTGGTTTCATTTTTTGAGTGCACACCCTCGCCGTCATTTTTCTGATCCGTGACACTCACCCTCATTCATCCCAGTTGCAGGTGGTGAGAGGTACCGGACCTGGCCAGCAGATCCTGCGAGTTGTGCGACAAGTTCCAGCAATGCCTGGAAATGCAGTGAATCCGGTGAAACCAGGAACGGGAGCGAAGGCGATCTTTTTCTCGAAGGGAGGCGCTCAGCAGAAGTCGGTCTTTGATTTAAGCCTATGCCTTTGCGTGTTATCGAGTTTCTACAGTTAGAATGCTATTTAATGTCGCATCATTTAGAGTCATGTATGTGCAAGGAGGCGTTCCTCCGGCTGTTGTTTTGGCCAGAGGTGGGACGCCAGTTGCAGGTGGAGCGGAGCAGCCTGGTACTCTTCCCATAGGACCTCACCAGCAGCCTAGCATATCCACGCAGGGGACAACTTACACGGCACCATCGAATTCGCGCACCCATGACGAGGTTTGTAGAGGTTCCAGTACTTATAGGTGGTTCTGGCAACTGGTTCTGGCTCGTCTTGCGATATTTGGCTGTTCAGGCTGCGCTTCCTCAAAACCTTTTCGATGAATTGCCTGCCGAGGAACAGTCACCACCGTCGCCACCCAAACAGAGAAGCGCTGAAAACGCTGCTCCATCTGTACCAGCGGAGGCCGAGGCGCCACAACTGGCCTTGGAGCGGCCATCATCACAGGTGGGCTCAAAATCACTTCTCGACCAGTTTCAGTTCTTGCATCTGACGTGTTTAGGAAGCACCCCAGGATCCCCAATGCTCTTCGGATTCCGCCGGTTCAGCTGAGTCGCAGCCCATGGTACCTAATGATCCAGTCCAAGACTCGACCCAAGACACCGCTGATTGTGCGCCAAAGGACGTTAGCGACGTACAAGAACCACAACAGCCGTCACAGGTGGGACGGTTTGGTGTGTTGTAGTTTTACAGCTATTGTCTACCAACGAATCCAACCTATTCGGTTTACCATACCGTCGATATTTCATGAAAATATAAGGAATTTTCCTGAAAGGCTAATAGTTTTTCTTCTTGAATTTCGGTTCACGATTTCAAAGGTATACCGCATATCGCTCTACCTTTTACTCATATGTTTAAGGAGATCTCTAAGTCTTGTGTCGTCTGCAGATGATGTTCAGACAGTTATAGGTACTTCTGAACTTGCCTTGGGACTTGTCTTTAGGACTTGCTTGTTGGGGATCGTTTTTTTTCGTTCTGATGCGCTGTAAAAAGCTGTACAGGGTAGTGGCGATCATATGTGAACTGCTGGCAGTCTCCAGAAATCGTTCATGAAAATAGAAAACTTCATTTCGCATGAGCGCATCCTTGACCAAGTGGCGCTCGCTGACTGGGCAGCTATGCGGATCGCCTCAATTCAAAGGTTCATAGAACTATTGTCTATCCAGTATCGACTCATGCCGGCGACCAAAGAATCGGAAGCCGCCTCACCATCAGTGTAATAAGAGCGAAGGACGAGGACGAGGTTAGGGTCACTCGGATAGGGAAGTTGCGCGAAGGTTTCCTGCAGTGACGTGACCACGTCTTTTGTGCTAATGACGACACCGTTCGTAGGGTTGGCCTAAATATTGAAGTTCCTGGAGAACGGCCCAAAGGATGTCCGAAGCGGCGTTGGCTGGATATCTGGCTTACGGATAGCTGGTGTCCACTCTGATGAGGGTTTTGATACCGAGAATTGACATTACCACATCAAGAGTGGACTTCGCCACTAGCGGGAACAGCAGCAGTGAATGTGATGGAAATCGTTACGAAAGAACTTCGTTGGCAGATAACTCGTTGCCATGACCTCATTTCGGCTATTGAATGGTGAATATGTCCTAAGCAACCCTCCAAATTAACCAGGAAACACCAGAAGCGTTCCACTGATATTTTCAGCCAGGCTTCTGGAATCTATGAAGAAAGTAGGGCTCAGAGAGAACACTCGCAGTTGTAGTGAAGCGGAAAGGGATTACGGAACCGTATAGTGCTCAATGGCACGCGGTAGCGCAGTCGCAGGAGGCGAGGCTGTTGCATACATCCAACTCCAGGTTCTTGATGCGGATTTCTCGCGCAAGTCAATCAAGTCTTCTATCTCCCGGGAGTGGTAAGTCGGTGCTAGGCTTGTCTGGGAATTATAAATTTTATTTTATTTATTGCATGTGGTTACCACTTGTGGAAAAGAAACGACAACAGAACGTTCAGAAGAAAGACAATCAGTGTCGTAGAACATATGCAGGTCAGGTCAAAAGCGTGCTAATCAACGCAGTAGTTAGTTAAGAGAACGAGCAAAAACGGTCGGAGACAACTAGATACCGTTATTTCAGTGCATGGATTGAAGTTTTCTGAGTTTTGTTAAATTGCTAGGGAGTTGCATTTTTTACTCGGTGTGGAGTACTCCGATCCCCCTCTGAAATCTGAAAGCGAACCAATGAGCGCTTAAGTGTTGTTCCTGGTTGCTTGAAGACCAATTTTCGCTCTAGTCCCTTCATATTTGAACACGTAAAAATCCTACTATATATAAAGGAGCAAGCGTGTGTGTGTGTGTCACTGTGTGTGTGTGTGTGTCACACTGTCCGTCCGTCCCACTTTGAGTTGGGGCGCGGCAGCCGAACACGTCGACAACCGTGCCTGGCGATGCCACAGAAGTGCCGAACACGTCGGCAACCCTGCATGGCGAGCCGTAGACGTGCCGAGCACGTCGGCAACCGTGCATGGCGAGCCGGAGACGTGCCAAACACGTCGGCAACCATGCATGGCGAGCCGTAGACGTGCCGAACACGTCGGCAACCGTGCATGGCGAGCCGGAGACGTGCCAAACACGTCGGCAACCCTGCATGGCGAGCCGTAGACGTGCCGAGCATGTCGGCAACCGTGCATGGCGAGCCGCAGACGTGCCGAACACGTCGGCAACCGTGCCTGGCGATGCCGTAGACGTGCCGAACACGTCGACAACCGTGCATGGCGAGCCGCAGACGTGCCGAACACGTCGGCGGCACGAAACTTCAGCCCTGGGGGTAATCGAGGTCGCTGAACACGAATCTGAAGACGACCAATCGATATCGATCGATATTATCGATTTTTCGAGGATGGCGCTCAAGTGGCGCGAAACTTTGGCCCTGGGGGTAATCGAGGTCGCTGAACTCGAATTTGAAGTCGACTAATCGATATCGATCGATATTATCGATTTTTTGAGGATGGCGCTCAAGTGGCGCGAAACTTTGGCCCTGGGGGTAATCGAGGTCGCTGAACTCGAATTTGAAGTCGACTAATCGATATCGATCGATATTATCGATTTTTTGAGGAAGGCGTTTAAGCGGCGCGAAACTTCGGCCCTGGGGGTAATCGAGGTCGCTGAACACGAATCTGAAGTTTGTTTTTGAGGTATGAAGGTCTAAAAGTTGGGAAAAGAAGATGGTCGGAGTGTTCTCTTCTCGGGGTTTGGGGGCGAAGCCCCCAACCAGTCGGAGGCGGCCGCTAGGCCGCTGAACGACTGGTGAAGATTATAAGGATTCTACCCACGTAGTGTTTGCATTATTTTATACGTCGTAATGAGATCGTTCTTTTTCCTTCTAAGCCGGAGGCTATCAACGTTCAACATTTCGCTCCTGATTAATCCGCTAGTAATGCTGTTGTACGTGAACCTGAGAGACAAATGAACAGCTTCCTAGTGAAACTACTCCGAACTTGCTTTAATTTGTCGATTTTTCCGCGGATGGAATGCACATGTTCCTACTCGAGAGTAGGACGAGCATAAATTTCTTATGCCTTAATGAGAACAGAGGATTTCTAGAACTGAGCGGCTTGAATAAGAGGATCACCTTTCTCCGACTTTCTCAGAAATTTTGTTAGTGTTCCTCAATGCTAAGCTTTGAGTCAAGAAGAAAGCCTAGGTCGTTAATACTATCAACACTTTGCAGAGCAGTTCCATTGACCTTACAGGATTAGGGTATCTCAGATGGATGATGTCTAATCCCAGATTCACTTTCGTTTCATCAACAGATAAACGTAACTTCCACAAAATTGACTGCTGGACAACATCATCTATGGCGGCTTGAACACTATCGAGTTGTCTCCATTCTGCAAGTTCCTAAACACTCTGATATCGTCCGCAAACATCTTGCAAGTAACTCCGAGGCTTTCGATTTTCAGCACTAAGTCATTTTCGTAGATAATAAACAACAAAGGTGATATCACTGCACCCTGAGGCACACCACTAGCTCCCCTTACAATAGATAGGCTATCATTTAATCGAACTTGAAAAGTACGCTGGTGGAGAAAGCTTTAAATCCATGCAATCGTTCGGGAGTTGATCGCAACTTGATTCAACTTTGTTAGAAGGGGTTCGTGAGGGAGTATCAACTGTCGGTTTGAAGGTCATACAAACCACATCAACATAACCTTTATTATCGATACTCGAAGTCCATGTAAAACGCTGATTTATCCATCGGTTGAATACCGGGAGTCATTGCATAGACAAAATACATCGTAAAGCAGTAAAACTGATTGCGCGACATCCCTTCGAAGTCGAATCCGCAGCGCATTTCAACGCTGTCCTTCAGCATTTATAGTGCGCAATCCCATCGACGTGAAACGAGGTGACCACTTGTTCATGCTCTCAGTTCGGAGCCATAAGAAGCAGACGAATTATGCTGAACCGATATGCCTAATACCTAATGAAAAGCCATTGCAGGATGAGTCTGCGTCTGTTGTGAACGATCCCACAGTGGCGAATCCGGCTTCTCAAGAGCAACAGCCTAACGGACAGGCACAGCCTCAAGATCAGGTGAATCGTGGCATCCCTGGAACTTTGCTGAGAATTCGTTCATTTCGGATCTATTTTAATTCGTTTAGGCATCAACATTCCCAACGGATCCACCCTTACCTGCTCAACAGCCGAGACCGGAAAGTGAGACTACCAGGGAGTTATTGGATCAGCCGAACACCAGCGGTTCCCAAACATCACAACAAACAGGAACACCAGTTACTGAGCAGGGCTTCGTTTCTGGGAACCATCGAGACCCAGCAGAACCGTCGACAAGCAACCCTGACGTGGCCACTTTCCAAACCGTTAAGCAGAACCCCGACGAACTGTGGCACGACGTCGGCATAATCAAGGGAACGACCGTTCTCGTCACGCACTACTTCCTGCCTGGAGATCAGTCTCTCGAAAGCACGTTTGGGGTGAGTGGAACAGGCTGCAATGAGTCCTTTTCGTTACTAATGCATATTCTACCTAGCGTGAATTGTTTAGAATGGGTAGATATTTCTGTACTTGTGGACGGATAGATTTTCAGAATGATTTCGATGTCGGAATGCATGCCGGTCAAGTGAATTTCCTTCGAAAAGCGGAGCTCGAGCCGGGGACGGCATATCGGTTTAGGGTCGCCGGAGTGAATACCATCGGGCGGGGGCCGTGGAGCGAAGTTTCTGCCTTCAAGGTGACAGTAATACTGGTAGATGTTTATGCGAATGCAAAGCTGAAGGGGCGATTCTTCAGACGTGTCTTCCCGGTTTTCCTGGTGCTCCTTCTTCGATCAAGATTACGAAGGGTCAGGATGGAGCTCAGCTTACATGGGAGCCTCCGCAAAATGTTGCAGGTAGCCTTGTCTTGCTCAGAATTTTATTCACACTAATGCTCTGTCTTCGTGATATTTTTTAAGCAGCTGGTTTAAGCTAATTGTTTTCTCTGCTTATACCTGCATTCTTCACTCAAGCACTTTGCGAGGATTTGTCGTCCCTAGGAATGTTGTTGTTATTCCAGGACGCATCTCCGAGTACAGTGTATATCTGGCTGTACGAAACACATCGGGCACCAGCGACAACCAGCTGGCGTTTATGAGGTGAGTGGAATCGGAGGGGAACAGGACGACAGCTATAAACGCGATTAACGCCCAACCCCTTGTGTTTTAACGCGAACGTAAAGGAAGAGTAATGGGTTGGCATAAGATTGTCAGAAACAGCTGTTCGTCTGCACTGATCTAGAACGTTGTATTCTTGAGTCTAGTGCTCTTGGAGAAGTGTTTCCGGGTTCGCCTTAGAGAAGCAGGAACTCCTTGCAAAGGTGGGACCGAACAGGACTGTTGAGCAGTGTTGTGGTCTGGGTTGGTGCAGTGCTTGTAAACGCTTCCAAAACGCTTGAGTATCAAGAGAGTGTTTAAAGGTGTCACCCACGTCATGTCGAGAGCGTCAGAAGACGCGTCACCGATGTCACGCAACGACGTCCGGGTTCAGAAGGGGTATCAGAGAAACACAGAACACATGTCACCGACGGCGTTCATCAAGCGTCCGCGTTCAGAAGTCGTGTCATCTATGTCGTGCAATGGGTGTCCGGATTTTGAACACCAGTGGGAGACGATAGGCCGCAGAACTGTGCCCGTGATCGGCAAAGCTTTTCATAGTGTGCCTAAAGAAGCTCCAAGAGTATGCTGTGATGCCATTATACATGATCCCGCTGTAGAGGCCTTAACAATTTTACCAGACAGTACTGTCAAGTGTTGCAAGAAATTTCGACTAACCTAATGGCAGTACGAAGTGAGCACTGTGCAGAGCTAAGACAGGCTGAGAAGGATCAGCCGTCTGGCGCCGCGAGACATGGTAACCAGCTGGCAACAGCAAATCATGTTGGCTGGGTGCCCCGGCATGTCCAGCGTCAACGCTTGGTGTATTCAGAATGCTCAATGTGAGTGTAGTGCTGGGTTACTATGCTCAGCCACTACGTTGGATAGTGTCCCTTCCCTGCTAAGTGTCTGCCAATGTTATAACAGCGGTGTTCTCGACAGAATGATCTCGTTGCTTGCGAGAAGACATCACGATTTCAGAGTATATGTGGGAGTTGACCCAGAGTGCATTGTGAATCAGTCGAATCTGGCGGCCGCCTACGTCGACCAGTCGGCGAAGCCCGCCATCATCTTCAGGATTGCTGCCAGGAACGAAAAGGTGGGAGCACTCTGCTTTTGTCACGTTGGCCGTGTGTTCGACTTAGCATACCACATCCTGCCAACCACACTTTCCAGGGATACGGACCAGCCACGCAAGTGCGATGGCTCCAGGACCAGAAACCAATGATGGCTTCAACAATGGGGACGCCGGCCGCGCCGGCTGCTGCACGATATCCTGTCGGCTACTATTCGCAGCCAAAGCGACATCGTATGGACCAGATGTAACTAATTCCAAAGTGTTCTTTCCGTTGTTGTTGTTGTTGTGTTGCGTAGAATCTTCTGTATTTGTTGCGATGCGTTTGATCTACCACTTCTAAAGCATTCGAGTACATTTATATGTTGAACTGCGTTACGTTGGCGCTGTTGAAGAACACGGGGTCTGCGATGTACGCCTTCCGTACGGCGTTTATGTGTCAATTACGATCTACGGATTTCAGTATGATGCAGCAGTAGTGAAGGCGTCCACATATGAACCGACGCGCGGCGATCGGGAGGAGGAGACGGAGTGTCAAAATTTGAGGCGGGATGTAGGTAGCCCTCTCCATTTTTGGTACGGTGTACTTTGCCACTTCATCATATCAGGGCATCAAAGAGTTCACCGTGACACACACGAAGCAGTGCGAGACACTCATTCCAGTGGAAGTGGCGTTGTCCAAAAAGCGTTGTTTATACTTGCGCTACCGCTCAGCGCGGCACCACGGTCACTTTTGACACTGCCTCTTCCTCGCGGCGATTCTGAATCGCATTTATAGTTTGTCACGTAGCTCATTGGGCGGAATTTGGGGATACTACAGTTGCCTTTGTTATGGTCAATAATGTGGTTTTGGGATGGATCTTTATTTCAGCCTTACTGCAGTTTCCGACTCCACCGTAGAATGAGTTAGCTCGGCGTAGGGTGAAATTTCCGCGGTTTTGTCATGTAATACTCTTGGTCGCAGCAGCGTTCTTTTCGATATCCATGTTCTCCCTCTCTTTTGGGTTTTGCTTGCGCAGGTGTTGTGTGCAAGTTTGGAGGGCTCGCTCCACTCTGAATATCTTCCATTTGTGGCGGCACCACGCTCGTCAGAGGTGAATGTCTTTCTGTGCTTATAATGAATTTGTACATGCTAGGATGCATATATGCGTGTTTTCCCGTCTCATTCTATAGGTTTTCGTACAAATTCTCCGGAAGGTGCAGGAATTACTTGGATCACTACTGCCGCAAAAGCGTTTGCGGTAATGGCAGCATTTTGGCAAGGCGCAGTTTATAACTGGGCTATCTCGCGACGAAGCGTTGTGCCATCGTATACACACCACAACACCACACACCTCATTTGATGGAATTTTGAGGTACTGTGTTGGGCGCATCGCGACCAAAAGTGCCGCTCCGCTCCATAGCGGGAGCATAAAACTCCTTAATAAATGGGGGCAGTGTGGGGCGATGACCTGCGGCTTCCTCAGCACAGGGTCTGGCATCCCTGCATTTTTACCACGCAGTATTTGTTGTTGTTGTTTGATTACGTTCTACGTTATTTTTCAACATTCGTATTCTCTTTCTAAATGTTGCGTGAGTAGATATTATTGGCATTTTTGGTGAGGTTGATCTTCCATTTAATTGCAACTTCTTCAATTTCTTGTTCCTTTTGATTTGCTTACCAGCTTAGATGAACATTAACAGAATCTACTCTATATCTTTGCTTATAAGACACTTTTGCTAGAGCTTCACTAAGCTTCGAGGAGGTCGTTTTCATCACTGGCTTGTTAGTTTACATCGATACTGTTGACAGGGGTGTTACTTGGTGATTTGATATTTAGTTTCGGGGAATGTTCCTTGTTATGAAAGGATCGAAAGACTCTCCTCGTCCAGATCCTCTACCTTCTGAAGAGTTCACTTTCCGAGATGTCATCCAGCATCAGCGTTACGCCGACACTTTCTTGTCTTGGCACAAAATGTCCACTGGGGTTGCTGCTGGTGGTGTCTTGTCTTGCGGACAAAGTATGGTCTACACCAGCGGTGCACACACAGCTCTGGGCGTTAAAATTGTTTAGCGTTTGTTTTGAACGAATTTTGAACGAAAATTTTCGTTCAAACTTCGGAACATCGTTAAATTTCGATAAAAATACAATTAGCTGTGAACCGATTTCAAATGAAAAAAATCAAGAAAAACGTTTTATGTTCCAACTTCAACGGTCTACAACCAAAGTTCAAAATACGAACGCCGCGTAACATATTATAGAGCTAGATAAGCAAGTCACTACCAAGGAATAGTGGGCAGCAAAGTAAGGCTTTCAGCAACAAATTATGTTCGGGGTGTGAAAGAAGAAGAGGTGCGGAATTATCGTTCAAGAGGACGGTACTTCGTGAGCTGTCGCCCGCATCGCACCGGCAGGGCATCCAAAAATGTTGGTTAGATCACGCAAACTCCGGAGTTCCCTCCCTTTCCTAGTTCCGTGCAGACCGTTTATGTCTAAGCCGATCAGCTGAACGTTGAGGTTTAAGGAAGGTGGCTTTCCAAAAGTTAGCGTTTTTCGCAGATCATGTACAATATGTTCAGCAGCCAAAATATCCTACCCTTATTCTATCCTTTTCCATCTCTACTGTTCCAGTTAGCGGGTGAAGTAATTTAGGATGAGCAGTGCCAGGTGCAGATAGGCAGATATTACGAGAGGTCGGCTTACTTTTACTGGATTCGTTGGTGTGCTTGGAGGCTTGGCGATGAACCTTTCTAGCTTCTAAATGCGTTATTTCAACAACAAAAAAATTAAATGCCTCATAGAAGGTATGAAAATAGCATGAAAATAAAAATAGTAGAGAATTCACGCACCATCCCCGATGTCATGAGAGCAGGCCTATAGGTCAAACCCAAACAGGAGGATTCAAAAGAATAGAGTTAGCCTCCCACCTTATTTAGAAAGACCTGCACGGAAAAAGGACAGTTTATGGGCCTCTGCTTCGAGTAGTGTTTCTAGCGACTCCGAACAGAAATGGAAGGTAGTTTGTCCCAAATTAGAAAAAGCTGCTTCCAAAATTTTTTTCTCACTTCGAGCGCAAGATAGCTTCTCATATACGCGTATGTAATACACGCGTCCAATAAATAAATGAAATAGAGAATGGCATTGGAGCACAATATCCTCTCGCCATCTACGGCCGTGCTAGAACGGAGTGTTTTTGTTTATTCTTTCTGTTTTCAATAGTTTTTCAGGAGCAGTCCTAATTGATAGAGCGAGATCTGCAACATTAGTGAGAACTACAAGAAAAATGTTTCAACTAAGGGAAAGTTTAATTACCTAAGTTTGAGCATTCACGTTCCAGCAGTTGCCTGCTAGCTCTCAAGCGCTAGCATCAGAGTGTAGCAGCTGTACTCATTGTTGTCGCTCGGCTTCTGAATTCGGAGGAACGCAGACAGAGAATTCGATTGATCCAAAGCAAGCGATCGACCTGGAACGTCAGAGACGGCGCCTCGAATTAGATGTCTTCACCGCAACGGTTTGTATTGATGACTATTTCACCGTTGGTGAATTATTTGGATCGGCATGGAAAATATCTCTTCGGCGAAGTTCGCGAAGTCGGATACAAATCGGTTGACGAGGTGTTGTCGAAGTGTAGAAATGTTGTCTTAAGCCTATATCGATAAGGCCGTGTGGCGAATTTGGTAAATCTCATCGAGACACTCCGCCCAGCGAGTGGAGTACGAACGGGGCTTAATGGTAAAGAGAAGTGCAGCCGCGTCGCTGTGAACGTGTATAAAGACTCAGTAAGAGTCACGGGAAGAAAAAGAATGTTGCGTGATAGAGATCTCAGCGGTGAGTGACGTAGCTTTCGTAGAGGGGAGTGAGGTGAATTAGGGAAACGCGTGACGACAGTTGCTCGTCGTCTGGGAGGTCGCGGCAATTTTATGTCGGAGACGGAGTCTTGCGGCTCCGCACCGTGATCTCGTCCACTTCGCTTCTATCGTGTTGGGACCCACGCCCCACTGTAGGATCTGCTCCGCGAACGAGTCGACGCATGCCGTGACGTGCCGCGAGTGTTGCAACGGCTCCGCTGAGGGGCGTGACTGCTTCAAACGTGCGGGGTACGATTAGGGCATCCCATTCCTGGTGAGGATTTCCTATCTAGGCCAAGCAGGCTTTACATCCTCCAAGGTCGGTGAACTAGTAATCAGTTGGAACCGGACTCGTCAGGGAAGGGTACAGTACTCGCTTGTTCATCGGCTGACCACCATAAGTGTTTTTTTAGGCCAGATATGCTTTCAGGTTGAATCTGGGACTCCCCGAAGAAGTAGAGAGCGTGGCATGTCCTGCAAAGCAATGGATTAACGTCGACCTCTATCCTGTTATTCTCCATTTCATTTCGCTCCTTTGGGAGTGGGACGAGAGCGACCCAGAAAGCTCTTGTGTGAGCGGCTCTTCTTGTTGCTAGAGCAGTAAATCACACCGGACGGCCCAGCCATGTGTGGTGCATATAGCAATGAGTTATGAGCTGAAGCGCTAGATAATCAGGTTAAGGAAACTGTGCAAACAACTCTACAGCGCCGCAGGGAGGAAGATTTGGCTGGCGTGGGCAATAGCCGATCTCATCCTCGATTCGGGGCTTCAGGAGGACAGGCCAAGTAAAGGCTTAAATGTCACCGCGATATCCCATGAAATTTGAACACGTGGCGCGTTCCGAACTGGAATTGATTAACACTGACCTTTATCATTATCCTTAATTTTACATAACGAACCGCCACTGATATCGGAAAATACATCAAAGACTAATAGAGTTAAAACTGCACATTTTCGTGCCACCCGCTAAAAGTGCACAGCATTGCGTACAGCAATCCGTTTGCGAGAACTTTCAATCAAATCAAAAGCAGCGCGGTTCATGTCGGTCGTCGCAAAACTCTGCTTCCGGCCCAAGGGAGGGGTAACCGAAGGGTGACGCAGTTGCCAATTACGTGTGGTTTCTCCAGACTAGGATTGCGACTTCTGCTGTTGCGCCTGCTGTTTAGTTGTGGCGAGGCCCCGATTTGTACAAGATACCCAGTTCTGGCTTACTTTCTCAATCCTAGTATCCGTATGCTTTTAAGATCAGTCTTTTCGACGCATATCGTGTTTATCTGTTGTGTTTGTGTTTGTCTCTGCCGAATCACTTATCAAGTAAACCACATGTCGTTTCTTTCTCTTCTTTCTTCTATTCTGCTATGCGTGCGTGTTGATATCCATATCGTTGTCCATTTTTTAAAGATGGGGAAAGTACACGCTGTGTGCCTCTAGCTCCGTCCGTGCCATGTTGCACACGTTCGATTTTATCTTCATTCAGGGTATTGTTTGCGATTCCTTTTCTCTTACCGCTGTTGCATCCGCTTTCCGCTCACGTGTCGTATGGACCCGTCTTATTCCAGAACTCAGAAACCCATGTTCTTCAACAGCGCCTCTCAGTTGATCCCGTGCGGTTGTGACTGGGAAGCACACTGCGAGCAGTTGCTTGCCCCAGATTTAAGCCCGAAGATGTGAAGAAGTCGTCGGCAATGGAAGAAAACGTCAGCAAAGTAAAGGTTTATACGTGGAACGTGTATCCCGACAGAAGTAAGCTCAGAGCGACATATATGACATAGCTGACTACAAACGCCTTCATTATTAACGGTACGAGCGTAGCGATAAGATCTTGGAAACCCTGTATCGGACAAAGTTGAGGTGCGAGGCTGTTCGACGACGATGTGGGGGTTCGGCACACGAAGCAGGGCCCCGCGATGCGGGTGGGGCACGAACGCGCACACGACGAGCACGGACTGACGACGGGGCGGCGACGGGGGGACTTCAGCGCAGTTGTCGGTGGTTGTGTCTCCGCATCGAGTAGTACTGCGGCCGGCGAGAGGCGCTCTCCCGGATCTCGCGCCCCAGCGACTTGCAGTTGAGCCGTTGGAACTGGTGTACGGCTCTTTTGAAGTTCTGCAATCGGACCGTGACGAGTGGATGCCACTAAAGGTCGCCTGTCAAAGGCGAGGCAGCTTGAAACGGACCTTGTCCTTCTTCCATGGCAGAATGAGGTTGGCGACCAACTGTCCGTCGTTGGCCTTCGACGCCATCACCAGGAAGCGCCTCTCGCCACTGTCGGTCACATTGCAAGGACAGCCAGAGGAGTCGGCCGAGAGCCGCACATCTGAACATAGACCATTTAGAGGAGCTCGAGATAGGGGAATATTTATCCTTTATTTATTTATTTACTTATTTATTTATTTATAATATTTTATACATGGAAATCCGTGTAACAAAGCGAACAAACTAATGAGAGAACGTAGCGAAGGGAGAAGTAAGGATGAAAAAACAACGCGGAGAAGAATGAAGGGTAGAGAACGATAAACTTAGTTAGTTGAACCGCCAAGCTATGATTCCTCAAGGTAATAATTGTCTCTTCCGATCTGCTTCCTAATCTAAGATGAAGCACATGCGAGTCTTGACTTGACCATTGTGGTTGATCATTTGGAATCCAGCACACAAGGCTGAGCGGTATCGTGAGGTAGCGGTACCCTTTGAACGCCCATGTATGGGCCTGTACGTAGTGCGAGCGTACAAGTCAGTGTTTTATTCTTATTGGATTGGTCGCTTACAGATTCGTTAACATCTTCTTCTTCTTCTTCTTCAGCGTCTGTCCCGCTTCGTAGCGGGGTCCGCTATTCTGGTGTCATGACGCCACCTCTCCCGATCCAGCGCTAGATCAGGGTGGACACCAGCAACCTTCAAGTCCATATGTAACGTGTCA
The DNA here is from genome assembly GCA_947396885.1 of Heligmosomoides polygyrus polygyrus. Taxonomy (NCBI): domain Eukaryota; kingdom Metazoa; phylum Nematoda; class Chromadorea; order Rhabditida; family Heligmosomidae; genus Heligmosomoides; species Heligmosomoides polygyrus. The sequence goes on from OX377201.1 coordinate 38,025,701, forward strand.
GACCAGCGCTGCTTCGGACGCCCTCTAGGCCGCTTTCCTACCACCTCGAACTTAAGGCCTATCTTGCGGACGCTGTCTTCTCCGCGCAGAACGTGGCCGTACCATCGTAAGCGAGCTTCGCGCATCTTGTCCGCTATCGGCGCGACACCGAACTTCTGCCGAATGACATAGTTTCGGATGAGGTCCAGGCGCGTGACTCCAGCCGTCCAGCGCAGCATCTTCGTCTCCATGACGCTGAGGCGCGTTTCAACCTCCTTTGTCGCAGGCCAACACTCAGCACCGTACATCGCTACCGGCCGGACGACAGTTCTATATATTTTTGATTTCAAGCGCTCTGGCATCTTCCTATCGCAGAGCACGCCAGTCAACGAGCGCCACTTGGACCAAGCTGCACTCACGCGTGAGTTCACTTCATTCATCAGATTGCCATCGGATGCTACTGCTGATCCCAAGTACTTAAAAACCGAAGTGCGTGGGAGCTCGATGCCGTTAACCTTGATGGAGCTGGACTCATTAACGTCAGTCGTTAGATATTCGGTCTTATTCACGTTCAATTTGAGTCCAAACCGCTCCAAGCGATCACACCAAGCTTGCACCTCTCGCTCGAGTTCACCTTTATTTTCGCTAGCGAGCATTACGTCATCAGCATAAAGCAGTGTCCAGGGGACTGGCTTCTGAAGATCTCGTGTAATGGCGTCCATCACGACAACAAAAAGGAGTGGGGAAAGCGCAGAACCCTGGTGTACCCCGACAGAGATGGGAAACTCCATCGAGATTCCGGCTGCAGCTTGAACTCTACTCTTTGGGCAAGAGTAGAGGATTCGCACCCACTCTATGAGCTCTTCAGGAACTCCATGTCGTCGCAGGGCGTACCATATCACTTCACGCGGTACGCGGTCAAAGGCCTTCTCCAAGTCGAGGAAGGCGATATGCACTGGCTTCTGTTTCTCGCGATGCTTCTCTAACAAGAGGCGGGCGGCATGTATGGCATCAATGGTGCCACAGCCAGCTACGAAGCCGCACTGATTGCTGGAAAGCTGGACGATGTCCCGAATTCGTCCGTCGACAATTCGCTCAAAGATCTTCATGCTGTGCGAGAGCAAGCGAATCGGACGGTAATTGGAGCAGTCTGCAGGACTGCCCTTCTTCTTCCAAATCGGAATCGTCGTGCTTTGGCGCCAACACTCAGGCACCTTCTTCTCCGCCACAACCTGGTTAAAGAACTTCGCCAACCACTCAGCAGGGTACCACAGCTTTGACTTCCACAGATCAGCTGCCACGTCGTCGGGTCCAGTCGCTTCGCCTGACCTCATCTTCCTCACAGCCGCTTCTGTCTCCTCCACGGTGATCTTGTGTACGGGACCGTGAACAGAAGCCACAGAAGGGATGGCCGGGTGAGGAAATTCCATAGTGGAAACTTCCTCGAAGTAATCACGCCATCGCTTCAGCGCCTTTTTGCGGTCTGTCAGAAGATGGCCGTTCTCATCATTGATGCCAACGAACTCTTCAATATCCTCGGTTTGGCGATGGCGGCTCTTAGCAAATCGGTATAGATACCGCTCACCATCGCGTGACTCGAGCTTCTCGTTGACATCTTCATAATGAGTGGCTTTTGCAACAGCCACGGCCTTCTTTGCAGCTTTCTTCGCTTCTTGATACTTCCGCCAGTTGTCGGCTGTTCTGTCGCCGAGAAACACATGATACAGCGACCTCTTCTCTCGAACCTTCGTTTTCACATCGCCCGTCCACAGCCATGCCTGCATGTCGACCTTTCGTCGTCCAGGCTTCGTAGTGCCAAGTTCTGACCTCGCAGCTTGAAGTATCGCGTCGGTCGCTTTCTTCCAAGTTTCGTTGACAGTCGTGACTGTCGGTAACCGTGCGCGAGAAATCACAGCTGCTTCCTTGTCTTTCATTCGCCACCACTTGATTCTTGGTGCACCGCATCGCTCGACCTGCTTCTGCCTTGGAGGGGCGATCTTTAGGGTGCAGATCAGCGGTCGGTGCTGTGGGGCGACCGTCTCATACGGCACGACCTTCGCATCTGTGACAAGACTTCGGTCGCGATCCTTCACAAGGACGAAATCTATCTGAGACTTGGAGCTCCCACTATAGTATGAGATAAGGTGGGAGTCGCGTTCACGAAATACGGTGTTTACTATGTTGAGGTTATGCGATTCCGCATATTCAAGGATACGCTCACCATCGGCGTCACGCGACCCGTAACCGAATCCACCATGACAGCTGTACCCGTCTTTCGTCGCGCCGATGTGCCCATTAAGGTCACCAGCGACTATGATGACATCTTTCGACGGCACCTCTGCTGTCTTCTCATCAAGCAGGCTCCAAAACTCATCCTTGGCTTGATCGGAGCAGCCAGTCTGCGGAGCATACGCAGAGAAGTAGTGATAGAGTCGCTCCTTAGCGGCAACAACGATCTTCATCAATCGATCGTCAAAGCGTTCGACGCTTACAATCGAGTCACGAAATCGTTCGGAGACGATGACTCCAACTCCACTGGTGGTCCTGGGACTTCCACATAGAACGGCCTTGAAGCCTCGTCCTATGTCCCTAGACTTGCGGCAGGACCACCGCGTCTCCTGCACCGCACAGAAATCAACTCTTCTACGCTCCAGTGCTTCAACCAACTCGCACGAGCGGCCCGTCAACGTACCCACATTCAGCGTTGCCACGCGGGTCCTGCTTACGTTACGGGACTTTCGGACTAGCTCAGTTGCCCCCCGATGCCGCCCTCGCATCAGGGACCCTCGCATACTTTTCACACTCGCCGGGCTCTGCGAGTGCGCGTCGGCTCCCGCGGACGCCGTAGCACTATCTCGATACTCATGTAACGTCATCAACCATGTGATGTGACATGGGTCTTCGTAGGCCGGCCTGTCACAAGGGCCTGTCGCCTGCATTCGAGTGTCCGTGCTTAGCTTAGCTCGCAGAGCGAGCAGTTTCCAGTGGCACCACGTGGAGGAACGGACATCGCCACCACAGATTCGTTAACATCATGAGGGCGAATGTCCTACTGGAACATGGAGAAATCGCGTCAGATATCTACTTTTTTCTACAGAAAGCTACAATTTCATCGCGAGTCCCATACTCCCCAGTAGTCGACAACAAAAGTCGCAGTCAGCAAGGAAGTTAAAAGAACAACGAGGGTAGTTCAACCGAACCCATCTGAGCTTCAACAGCGCTCAGCAATGGCTGGGATTTTCAAGAATGGACAGCGAGCTCTCACGAGTTGCATTTTTCACGTGTCTTGAATGAACGGTTGCGCCCCAATGGGTGCCTGAATTTGAAGGTGAGGGCACGCGTAAATTCATCCAGATGCAGTGAACGGTCGTTGTCTGGGATGCTCTTCGAAAGAAGCAGGAGTGCTTCAATTCATATCCTTATGAAAAATCGTTTGCCCAGAAGCGGTGTGGGTGCTGAGTGCTGGCTACCTACGAAAGCAACTGGACGCCTGTATAAAAAAACCTGTAAGAATGAACAAAAATGCTACGGTGGACGACTGGAGTTGCATTTTTCGTATCGACACAGTTCGATAGAGATCCGACATCGTTCTGATAGCGGACAGGCTCCGCAAATCTCTTCTGTGTTCGATGCGTTACTGCTCTCTTCAGTGGTCAGGACTTGTCGAGAGTTGGAAACCATTTTTTCGTTATAGTGATATATAGATAGATAGCTGTATGGGTTAGTGGCGATCGTATGTCAGGCTTATAGAAGTGTCGTCTACGTATATCGACGGTTGGTGCTGATTGGTGTCTGTGACCAAGGAATCGTGAGTTCCGTCTCTGCGTAATGAAGACGAAAATGCTAAGAGAGTCGGTCAGAGTTACTCGTTTGGGTTCGCCTCCGCAGCGACACCGTACAACACAGGCGCAGAGCTGCTCGAATACTCGGGACAAACGCCATGGAAATAGATGAAGGTTCAGTCGATTCCCAGAGAAAGCTCGATGAAGTGTGACGCCTCTGACGTTCAGTGCACCTCACATTCGGTTGGTGTGACGAAGGGAGATCTTGAAGCACCGTAGAAAAACGCCAACCCAAATGAATTTTGAATCAGAGCACAATGTGGTAGCTGCAAAGGCCAGGAGATCGCCCAGTAAAATTGACTGAACAGTTCGAGGCACTCGAAAGGCGTTCAAGGAAGAGATAATAGTCACCAAAAAGGACCTCTCCGGTGTAGTCGCTAGAGAGAACGAAGAGGGGACGAAGATGTTCATGACTGCCGAGGAAAGGCGACAACTTTGGATTCTACATCTGGGCGGAGAAAAATGCGTTTCGAAAGAACAGCGATAACTTCTTATCTGCATAACATAACTTGCGTTCGTTGTTGCTTGGCAGGAAGCTGCGACGCAGTCACTCGGACTCTTCTTGAGGATGTAGTTTTTTGTCGCACTCAAACCTCGACAGGCCTCAGATAGGGATTTACGGCCGAAATGGTGGTCAGCAATTTTCCGTAGACCGATGGCGAACAATCGAATACAGCCGGGTTGGATGTGAAGTAGAGGGTATTCAACTAGTCCAGGCCACAAAGCAAGCCGCTCTTTCAGTGTATTCCACAAGCTACTCGTTTTTTCGAGGTGTTCGCTCTCTCTGGATCACTTTAACAAAGAAAGAGACCGCTCGCGAAGGTTTTTCGAACATGTTATGGATGACGGATGCGACTGAGTCTCAAAAGAGAAAAAGTGCTCACTGTGTTGGTCTATGGACACGTGATGGAGAATGAAGGAAAAGCGACACCTTGTAGAAGGTAGCTATGTAGAACATGAGTAGCGCAACTTTTGTCTTGAAGCTTGAGGGATTTGCGATAGCTATGAGCGCAAGAAGGTGTGAGGGCGCGTTCCTTAACGGCATCATCAAAATGTGAGACAGCAGTTCGCCGGATGGTGTGAAAATCAAGATCTGATGCAGTCATGCGTCACACATTCGCAGTTTGCTAGCCCTTTATGTCTCGGATCCTGCATGTATGAATTGGCTTGCGCCCGGGGATAACGGGTGTACACGGTGCTGTGCTTAAATCCCAACAAATTTAGATCCATATTTCCTGCCATACAGTCACTCCGCCAAAGGACGCGATTTGCGTCTTTGAAAGCGAGAAGTGTCTAGTGAACAGTCATAACCTTAGAATAGCCTCGGTGTTGCGTACAAGTGTGGAGTACAACCGAAGAGCCGCGGTTATCGAAAGTATTCACGCTAGGCATTAGCCAGCTAAAAAATGCAATTCTTCAGGTACCTCACTCCAACCGTTTACGATGTTGTAGCCAGATCGAATGCTTCTGGAGAGACTGATGAAGGTTCCGCAAACCCGGAGAGAAAAGCCCATTCGCGGGAGTGCGTGTTACGAACTGTGGCACTCGTGGAAAATGCTCAGACGCTGAGGGACCCGGGGCAATCGTTGAAGAAATTGGCGTCAGTTTCGAGTGTCAGCGAGCGGACAATACGTGGGATTGCAGAGCAAGACCCACGGTACAAGTCGTACACAGCAAAGGCGCGACAGATGCTGTCTGAGGCTGCCAGAACCATGCGGGTTGCCCGCTGCTATCTGCTACTGAATTCCTTTAAAAAATGAAGCGGCGAAGAATAAGACTCTTATCTGATTAAAAATGTTTACTTTTGACGCGAAGGTTAATGGTAGAGATGATCGCTGGCTCGCCAGCGGTCCCGAGCACGTCCCGACTATTTCTAGAACAAAATCTTAAGCAAGTGTTCAGTCATAGGTGGTGTCCAGTGAGGGTGATTCCGTGCTGCCACATTGCTTTGGAAAAGGACATACTGTCACCAAAGAAGTTTATATGGGAGTTTTCCAGATTGCAGTGAAACCGCGGATGATGACTGTAACTGTCATATGTCTTCAGGACGGCTCACCGGCTCACACGAGCCATTTACTTCAAAACTGGTTGACCGATAACGTGGTTTTGGTCTATGGCGGTCTGGTCCCGAATAGCCTGGACTTGAATCCCTTTTTATTTGTGTCTTGTTTTAGTAAATTTTGTTTGGATTTCAACGCCGCACACTGTGTGCACTGCATATTTGATGGGTAGCGTGCCACTATGCGTATTAATAGTGCTACTGAAATACAGGCAATATTCGGAATGCAAAAAAAAATTACCTGCAAGCATTGAAAAGCAGAGAAAGAAGAGAATGGGATGCGCCAAAGTTTAACAGCAATGGGATACGCCATAATGTGTGATTTTACTCTTAAGCTTTTGCTGTGAAAAACAAAGCGGATCTAGACAAGGAACAATCAGCCCTTTAGAAAGAATTACACTAAGAAACCGGACTCAGCATGAGATCAAGCTTGTACGGAATCATGAAGAACGAGCTAGGCAGGACCTCTATTTCGAAGACGAACGCCAAGCTTGTTTTAAAGGTGGATGGGAGTACATTTGAAGACAAAGAGGGCCTAACAAGAGAAGAGTCTGAGGCGTATGTCTGAATGGGCAACGCGACTCATATAGGAGGAATTTCCACTCTTAATTTGGTAGGAGTGTGCTTCTTTTTTTGCGCAGTCGTTAAAGCGGAGGTGTCCTTATGGTTTACCTCGTCGCTGTGGCGATGCACCCGCACGAGTGCGTGGGGCCTCTTGCACACTCGCGATGTCCGCACCGGTAAGCGGTTCGGAGCGCGATGGGCAGTGGAGCAGTTTCGTTAGACGGACTTCGGGGTTCGGTTCCAATGACTTGCGGCATGTTTGCATCTTGACTAGCCGGTTGGCAATAGCGTAGAGCTAACACTAACAAAGAGTACTTCTGACCACTTTGAATACTAGGCAGAAAGGAATGAACCTTCTGTGACTTATCTCGCGGGGTCACTTATGGACTTTCTTTCCAGTATGACCAAAATAAAAGATGAACATAGAAGATGAAACGACAGACCACACCGGCCGTATAATGGTCGCTGTTTGTCTGAACCGTGTCCGCCGAGATCTTTAAACAAGTCCACCCTAATTTGCGACACAATTTCGGTTCAGATTCAGCCGTTGAATTCCATTTTCCTCGTAAATGTAGCAACGAATTCATTGCGTGTGCGTGCGTTCGGGAGTTATGAATTTGTATTTGTGGGTGCTGTAATTCGAATGACTTCTCATGCCCTGACCATCTACGAAGTGCGAATAGCCCTTGAAAGGTTTCGCCCCTGCATAGCACCCCGCCGAGCGTTTTGTGCATGAAACTCGATTCTTTGAAAATACCTAATTTTCTTCAACTTCCAGATAGAGACTATGATATAAAGCGCACTCACCGGTGTCGTCTACGGATCTTCTTCTATCGCCTTTCTTTAGGCTTCTTGCATTTCGCAGACTTATATGAGTGCCAGTCACACCGGTGACTTTAGCTTTCAGCACTAAAAACAACATTTGAATCAAGGCTGTAGCCGAACAGTTTCTTCGGCGAAACGCCGCTGATGGGAACCTTCCTTACCCATTTGACTGCGGCAGAAGTTGTCAACGAGGTTCTCGAATGTTCCGACTTGAACGCAAGCCGGACAGCTGATGTCTCGAGCTGAAATTGGAGACCTCCGGCCGTTGACTGACAAGTCGCTACAATATCGATTGGTCAGCTTACACCCAGAAAGGCCTGGGTTATTCTCTTGGTGATGGAACAAGGTAAGATGTGTAGCCCCACTAGGAATTCGTGCCTAAGCTCCAGAGGAGGCGTTGGGCTGCTAAAGATCAGCTAGATGTGGTTGGAGCTCATGTAGATGTCAATGCTATATGCATTATGGTTTCAGGATGGAGGGGAAGACGGGGAACGCCACTAGGATCGCGGATTTGAAGAGCACCAAACTAGTGCGCGAGACCCTAGCCCTAATTGAAGCCGCACGGTGCAGCACACAGCGCGAACATTATTTCTACTTGGGTGTGAAGAAGCTGCAGTATATATTAGTGACCGAATACGGAACTAGGGCATCAGATCCGTGTGCCTTGCAACGTGTCTCAGGAGACTTGTGCGTTGCTCGGACAATAATAAAACTCCTCTCCTTTTAGTTACAGCAGTGCCTCATAGCTTTGAATAAAGCGCAAGAACCCGAAAACTTGTAATACGCTAAGGACTGAGGCATAAGATTTCTTATAAAGCTTGGAGACATAGCTGGTGCTTTAAAGAGCATAAAACATTGGGTGGCCTCTCCATTTTTCATAAAATGTGTAGGTTTGCACAATCCAAACTCTTCACTACTTATTGGAAAGCTACCGCAGCTCAGCAGCTTTCATAGGCATACACTGGCTGCCTAGGATAAAGGATAAAGAAGGGCGCTACTCAGCTCTTTTTGGTATGCGCCAAGCACTCTAATTCTACTGGATGCCGTGCAGGCGATTTAAACGCGTGTTTGGCCATACAATAACTTGCGGTATCCAACCGATAAACAAGTCAGCTTTTTATCCTTTCCAGACAAGTCTGGTACCATTTACCGGCCCAAGAGGGATGAAACGATTGGTTGGCCTGGGCGGGAAATTCGAGCCAGAGACGTGATATCGGGTGCAGATGATAGCCGGCACCTCCTCCTACTGCGCCACACGCGCCCTGACATACAGTGGCTACCGATTTACATAATAACCACGACAAACGCTAACCAAGTGGGCCTCACTAGTAGAGCCCTACCACAGCGGTGCTCCTTACAAATAAGGTTAGAGCTAATCACGTTGCCGCTGATCTTTTTAATCACTACGTGAAAAGACACAGCGGTCTGCTGTTCGCTACTGTTCATTTCGGTTCTGCTGTTCCCCACTTTATTACTTGTTAAAAAGAAAGTTTTTCGCTGAAGCATCCTCCAAATTCGAAAAAAGTCATGAGTGAGCTACAGTACACATTCGTCATTCAGTCGGAGTGGAGCTGCTGAAGACGCGAATGCACAACCTCAAGGATGAAAAGTACAAGTGTTTATAGATATACGGATTACTGTAGAGATTTGGAGGCTGTTTCAACAGGAAGCTTCTCTCATGAACGAAAAATAACGTGGTTATCAAATTCTTTGGGTTACCTTACAACACCATTTCAGGCTAAAGCTTTGCATGTCGACTAAGGCGATCAAAATTACGGGCGAAATTGATGATTCCGGAAGGCAGAACACTAAAAATTATGCATTTCTTCCTTTATAAATCAATGATACTGCTGTAGCTGAAGGGTTGAAAATTTGCGATCATTCAGCCGGTGCTTATCTCCTTGAAGACACGTTGCATTACGAAGAGAGAGAGACAGACACTTTTTCACAGCAAAAGCGGTCAGTAAACTACTGCTGGAGGGAAAAGTCGTGTTAGGCCGTTGAGGTTACTCGCGAATTGCGAGTTCGGCTGTGTTAACAGTTTCTTTTCGATTAGAATGACACCAATACTCTTTATTCAGTTGCTTGATGCGCGTTTAGGTTTTGCAGGTTTACATGGGTACTGGAGGTGCATTGAATAACCCTGTGCTTTCTTGACCGCCCAAGGATATTCTCCCGACTGCACCATAGACACCTTTCCTGGAAGGAATACTAAAGGAAGGTTGGCAAAGATCCCTTTGTGATGTGTACCACGCATTCCAGCTCAGCTAAGATTCCTAGCTTTCCGCAAGGATTAAAGGCTCGCTTACTTGAGTGAAATTTTAACCCAAAATCGTTAGATGAAGTGCGCTGCCAACTCCTGCCAATTGCTCTCTTCGTGCATCTCCTGAGCTAAACCGAATGGCAGCCTGGAGTGCAACGGGATCGATATGTTCCGTTTTACAAGAGCAAATATTTTGTTTTTACAGTAAATATTTGATATTTATCTATTAAGGGGCGCGTGTAGCGCGGTCCGAGGAGGCGCCGACTGTCGCGCGCACCCGATATCAGGTCCCTGGTTCAGATTTCCCGCCCAGGCCAACAAAGGCTTCCAATGCTCTCCCCGGGCTCGGTGAATTGGTACCGGACGTGTCTGGGAAGGATAAAGCACTGACTTTTTCATCGGCTGGCCACCGCAAGTCATTGTATGGCTAAATACGCATTCATATCACCTCCACGACATCCCGTAGAAGTAGAATGCGCTGGCGCATCCCAAATGGGATTGAGTAACGTCGTCCTTTATCCTTTATTTTATCTATTAACTTTCTACGTAGCAGTTTTGCTATGGCTAAAAGACCTCGTTCGAGCGGGAATTGTGTCCTCGAAAAGCGCTTTGCCTCATCCTACTCTGGCATCCTCTTCACGGAGGAGCTAGTGTCGTAAGAGCAGAGCGCATTCGTCGATTAAGAGCTCTCCGGACATGAGTTTCTCTACCGCGAATTGCGCTATGGCACGGAATGTCGATTATAGGGAATCTCTTTTAAATGGTTTCAAAGCCTACCATTTAGACCAGAAATTGAAACGGCGTGATTAAGGATCACAACGCAGCTTGCATCAAACCGCGTCCATCTTACACCTCGTCCAGCTCAGCAAACTGAGTTTGAGTGGACTCAGGAGCATCAACAAAAAGTTTGGTGTGCCAACGAGTGGTTTGGTGGCTGAACAAGGGGCTAATATCCCTTCAAATAATAAATCCAAAAATTGCTGTGAACAGTGCAGCAGTTTAGAAAGCTTTAACGTTGTGAGTCGCATCCGTGAGCTGTAGCTCCTAGGGTCGTCTGGTTTTTTGTGATATCAGGCGGAAGTCATTCTACCGTTAAGCACATATCTTGGTGATTAGAGCCTCGAATCATATGATATAGCTAGGAACCACTTACTCACCTCACTACGACCTCAGTACCTCAAAGTTTTAGGTCTTTGCGCTTTTCGGAGATATCCCGTTCGAATCGATAAAATGTGAAATACTGCCATATAAGGGGGATTTCAGCCTTTCACTCTCACAGCTAGGTAGCTACTTGATGCCTTACTCCCACCATGGAAGATGTTACTTGCCAACGTGCCTGCGTTTTCTTAGAAAACCCATCTGAGAAGTACAACACGTTGCCTTATAGGATTCACTCTGAACGCACCGCACCGGTGAAGTGCGCATCAAAACGAAAGGTGTGTCAAAGTCAGGGAAGAGTGGAATAGATGTTCCAGAGACGTTCGTAGAGAACATTGGGCAAAGATAATATCTTTAGACCGTTCTTGATAGAGCTCGGAATAATCCTGCAGGTAGCTTTCACGTGGGAGCTACACATACAACGCTACTATGTAGCAAGTCTTGTCATCCGAATTATGGACTTCGCACTGTGTCATGCGTAAAGAGCGTCCCGTAAGTGTCGATGCACACTATAACTAGGCCAGCAGCAGTTCGGCCTTTCCATGACGTAAACACACCATGCACGTGGAGCACAGCCGAAGGAGGCGCCGGCTTCCCGTGCACCTATATACCAGGTGCCTGATTCGGATTTCCCGTCTAGGCCAACCAAGCCTTTCATCCCTTCCGGATCTATGGATTGAAGCCAGAATCGTTTGGAAGGACAACTGACTTCTGACTAGGCGAAGTACACATTCAAAAACCTCCGCGACATCCCGTGGAACCCGAGGCGCATCCAAAAAGGGATTGAGAAACGCCGTCCTTTGTCCTTTATTATTCGTTAAACATACAATATCGTTGTTGTTATTGAAGTTTGCGCAATGGAAAATGTTTGCTCGTCGTTCTATCTGAATTTCTTCGAGGAATTAGGTTGCAGAAATTGAAAGTATTTCACGTGTATCACAACTATAAATTGCAACAAAAACTATATCAGAGGACAGCGCTCAAAAGCTGTCTGACAGCCTCAAGGGTGCCTCCAACAGAAAGGGGTTGTCGTGCAGTAAGGCATCCGAAACTCCAAGAGTTCTAGAGGTTCTCCTTTTACAAGTTCGATGTAGATCTGTAGTGGGTGATATCCGAGCTCTACAATCGACGGTGTCGTGCGCGATGGGCGCGAATAGAAAGGGCTTATCGGTGCTGTGCGAACGTCTTCTCGAAAGGGAAAAGGGTTCGAGTCCCACATGTGTGAGAATTTTTCTCTTCATCTCAAGCCTTTGCTGTTCCCAGCTTTCCACTCCTCGAGCCTCGTTCGAGCTCACTCTTCGCTTGTATCGGCGGCGTGAAGGAGCAGGTGGCCCAGCTGGAGGGTCCCTGAATCGGAGGGGCACGGTCGTCGTCGGCGCCGAAGCGGTCTCGTGTGTGCAAGTGCTGAGCATCCACAGCTCATCGCTCACCTCGAGAGCGAGCTCCGATGCGGCCATCGCCGATTTGTAACTGGAGACAGCTCTCCGGCTGCCTGCCCGACAGTGTGATTGTGTGCGTGCTGATGGAGCGCAGGATGAAAGGGCGCCGCCGTCCAACCACTTCAAAGCCGAGCCGCCCCACACGCTATTTTGTTGCCTCGGGCAGTCTTCGTAGTGAACTTGATGAGTTATCAATCACCACCTTTTTTCATGCATGCGCGTCCGGTGACGCGTTCGTAGCGCAGACCCACCTCTCTCATTGGGACCGACTTCCGTGCAACTCCATGTAAGCTCGCGAGGACCGCTGCCAGAATGGAGCATGCGCTGACCGATGTGCGTTGCTCAGCTGCCGAATCGATGGTCTCCTAGTTCTTGGGATTATTTATTCGTAAGTTCAAAAACTGGTCACTTGTATAAACACTGGCGCCAGACGTGCTGGGCTTCGGCGTTGTGGGATTATTAGAGAGCCAGTTGTCCCCACTGTGGCAACTACGAGAGCCCCCGGACAGCCAAACCCATCTCGACCTCAGTCGTGATCGGAACAAGATCTATAAAAGGCCGTTCGTTAGTCCCAGACAGAAGACGGGATAGACGGTGAGCAACAATTAGAGCAACTGACTGACCGTGCATTGGGCGTGCCAACTTGCCTTGTTTCTCGACGTTGATCGCCTTGATGCACATGTCGTTATCCTCGGGGTATTTCTCGCAGGACAGCATTTCAGGCCACGGAAAACCGTAAACGGACATGCGTCCCTCACAGCCCTGAAGCGGATTTTTTTAAAAACAAAGCTTCGGCTGTGACAACTCGCCGAGCCACAGACCTGCTTTACTGCTCTGCAGAGGGATCGACATGGCAGAATCTCTTTGTCCATGGTGGGCAGGCAAATGGGCGCGAATAGCGAGCATAGAAAGAGCTAAACGGATGAGAATGTCGAGGCGATAGAAGAAAGAGGAAGAGGAGGTCATACCTGCGTGTCTGGGTGGCAGTTCAGTTGGAGCAGCGACTTCCAGTCGCTAGACTGATGAATCGCCTCGTTAATGGTGTCGTGCTCCAGCAGGTTTGGTAATCGCATTTGATTGTACTGAAATAGAAGGGAAACTGTCTAGACAAGGACATATCGGAACAGTGTAGTAGTTTTGGCTAGGGAGCTATGGTGGACCTGGTTCTTGCTCCCAGGTCTAATGCTGCGGAAGTGAGCACGAACGGAACTACGAGCCGAGCCGCTGAAGGCAATTCCCTTCCGCAAAGAGCCTTTTACCAACCTACGAAAAGCACAGCATAAGATCGTCTTGCTATGCTCGAGTGCGAACAAGAAGCGCAGCTTTTCAAGTTGCCATTTATCTTCAAAGAATAAGCAAAAGCCTCATATGGGGAATCATGGTGCCGTAGCCGGTCAAAGATTATCCCTTCCTCTGTCAGCACTCTTATTCAGCTAGGTGAGTGCGGGAAGTGCGGAGAGGTGGCCTCCTGGAGAGCATTAATCCGTCGCATGACAGCTCATCTCGCTAATCGACCGCCAATTAATCGCTGACAACGTGGACAAATTGCGGTTCGAGAAGAAAGAGCGCACCTGCATGCCGTAGCAAATGGTGAGGTTCTGCGGTATGGGCACGCATCGCGGACCGTTCGGCCTCTCCGAGCTGAGCATCCATGAGTCGGAAAGATAGGCCGAGCAGACATGTATTGGGAGAAGTGCGGCGAGGAGCAACGAAACACGGGACATTGTAATGAGGATTGAAGCCACGCCTCCGGGGCACTTCTTGACCAGAAGGAGGTGCGAACCTGGACGGAGAGCGCAGCACTAAAGGGACTGGGATTGGTCCTAGGGAGACTGTAGGTCCACTGGGAGTAAGGCACAGTGGAGTTAACAGGGTGCTTCCAGTCAGGTAGTCCTAGGCTACACAACCGATCAAGTGATTCTGGGGGTGGCGAGTAGATGAACTATGGGGGAGATCGCTTCCAAACTACTCCAAGGGAGAGCTCCTGCTGAACAACGTGGAGCTACTTTGCAGCACTGAGAAGTGCAGGGGGCTATCTCTTGATGGTTGTTTGGCTGAACACCATGACCGGGTGGCAGAGCTGTACGGTTTGGGGAGCGAGGTGATTGTTTTAAAATTTGTTTCGTGAGAATTATATACGAGGTCAAAGAGATTTTGGCAGAAGACCGTTCCCAAAATTGGATCAATTTAGGTCTAATAAATTTTAATTAAGAACTTTCCGACACGTTTCAGTAAGTCCTGCCTTTCGCTGCTCTAAAAGTAAGCCTTTCAAAATAATATTTGTCAAGCAAACAGTCAAAACCAAAAAGCAGATTGAAGCGGGCAAGAGCGAAACACGCCTTTATACGTATCTTTTATGGATAAGTGAAATGCTATGCCAAGTAAGAAACACTTGAATTTGGTGGTTATGACATTCTCTAATGCTTGGGCACGGTTCAGTTATTACCACGTGTCAATTTTCCACAAATTCTTGTTGAAAGGTCTTCACTTCAAGGTTAGGCATTGTCTATTTGATTTATGTTTCGAATTCTTATTTTTTTCGATTTAAAAAAGCATGAACCCTACCCTTGAAAAGTACCAGTCCTATTGCGTAGCCGCACCCTTCCGAAAATGGTGAAAACACCTCGGTGTTTATCCTCTCGATGTGCACAACCTGGGGCCATGTATGAGACCATTCTAGTGAACACATTAGCAGATAGTTCCAACAGACTGGAGCTGGGGGCATTGCTTTCTCGGAAAGAGCAAGGGGGAGGGTTGCCTTGGGCTTAAAAGCAGTTTGATACCGATAAGAAAACGCTTGACGTTATGATCCTGTGATTTTTGATTTTTTGGGGATTTTAAATGGTTTCTCCGAAGGATCTTCGAGTGAAATTCTAGTGTAAACAAATGACAAGAAAATATTGTCCACTGTTTGACAAGAGGGTAGCAATGTCCGTGCCGGATCGACGATTCGAATTTTTCTTAATTTGTCTCGAAAATCACAACCTCTTTTGAGTAATTCGGAGCATTGTAGAGCAGTCGGAGGAGGTTCAACTGGCATGTACATACACTCCGAATCGAAGTTCAGGTTCGGGTCCTTCCTGCGCCAACCTAGCACCCCATCCCCCGACATGCGTGAATCGCTGCTAGATTTGCCTGAGAAGGATGAAACGCTGAGCTGTACAACGGCTGGCCATTCCAGAGGCTGGGTCAAGTCATTTCAGAGGTATGACATCAAGCGAATTACTTCCACGATATCGCCTAGAAATGGAATGTGAAGCGCATCCTAAATGAGGTTTAATGAACGCTGTCCCTTATTTTTTCTTAAATGATTTGTGCAATAATTGAGATTTTTAAATCTTTCCTGTAACCGAAAGGCATCAAATACGTCGTGCAGCAATCTTCATTTGTCATCCTATGGTTGACTCTTTCATTACTGCGTGTTACAGAGATGGTCAGTCGTGTCTTCGCTGTCCTTGTCCTGTTACTGGTAGTATAGGGATATAGCCAGAAATTCTTGCTGGACAAGAACATCAGAATGTTCATGCTGATCGTCAAGAAACCTCCTTCTTGTAGCACTTTTCTTGATCCTTGGCGGCCTAAACAAAGGAGTTACATGTTTCTTGTGTTCCGCTGCCGACGAGATTTGTAAGGGGAATATTTTCATCGGTCTAACATTTCGATCGTGTCTCCTTGTGCAGGAGCCCAGAAGTGGATTGTCATACTCAACCAGCGGCACCAACTACGCGAGTGTTTCTGATCGACAGCTACAAATGAGGTCACGCGAATGGTGAAGAGGGCTCACACGGCGATACATGGCTAGTGTGCAGAGAATGCACTACCTCTCGGTTCAGCGGGAAGGTATGTTCTGGTGCCGTCATAACATTGAGGAGCGCTCGACCTTTCTGATAATTAGATGGCTCGAAAAGCGGCGGAAGAGGGATAAGATGACTTGTGAAGGGCTGCTTGTTTTGTTCGCTTATCCTTGGCTTTCCTGTAGAAGCTCAGGATGGGCGTTCACAGATAAAATATGCCTTCTTTGAACTGTAAGGCTATAAGTTTGTTGATAGAAGAGTGGCCGATGAGACAGTTATCATTGCTGACGTCTGTGGCTGTGAACCATTTGCTAACAAAAGCCAACAAAGGCATCGAACGCTCTGCATGTTGTTTGGCTGCAGAAGCAGCAATTCTCTTGAGCGCGACGATTCAGAAACTCGCATCAAGAAGAATGCAGAATGTGGTGAGGATTTCATAATGACGATGATGGACGAGGATCCCTACATACTTGCCTCACACTCCTCCAGCTACTTTCTTATTCATGAGAAGTGCAGCCATAGAGTTTTCGAGAGAAAATTATTTTAAAATTTCATCGCGCATTCGAAGCGTAACTTTGTGCATAGCTAGACGTTAGACCATTTTCGAGTTTTCATTCTCTTTAAATATAAGATGCTCTACATCAGTACCATTTGACGGTATTCTCCAAGTAGTCTTCAAGAAATGTGCGCGATCACTTTATAAACCTTTATCAATGATTTTCAACGTTTTCCTGATTTATAGTAACGTTCCGGAAATTTGGAAAGAGACTACAACTGCAATTCAAAGTGTCCCGTTTTACTTTCATCGTTTCGACCGATAAGTGTACCACCTATCCCAATAAAGGTCATGGAAATAATACTGCGAGAGAAGCCTATCTCACTTCTATTCAAAAACAGAACTATTCCTGCCTAGCAACACGGTTTGTACTTCGATTTGTCAAAAGTGTTTGACAAGGTGTGTCATAACGAACTCCTTGTCAAACTTTATCAACGGGGCATTAGGGAATCTCTTCTAGCTTCTGGATTCGCTCTTATTTGGGTGAGAGGGATATGTATGTTATGGTGCAAAACTCCTTCTCTAGTTGCTATGATTGTACAAGTGGAGTGCCTCAGGGAGGTGTATCATTTCCGATTTTGTTCCTTGCATATACTTGCAATCTTCCTGCTTGTCTAATTACTCATCCTTGTGTGAAGCTGCAAGTGTATGCTGCTGATATTTACGAAGCTTACAATGATGACAATAAAGTTCAGGTTTATCAAGCTTTATCTCAGTTCATCAACAATATGATGGTGTGGGTCAACGCTTGGGAGCTGCCTGTGAAAAAAACATCCGTTCTCCATAATGGGAATTCGGACAACGACGAGTACAGTTTCAACAGCTGTGTTCTAACCTCCATATCAGAGGTTCGGGATCTTGGTGTTTTTCTAGATCGTGGGTTAATGTTTACAAATCACATTGGTGCTATTGTGCAGA
Organism: Heligmosomoides polygyrus polygyrus; assembly: GCA_947396885.1. Lineage (NCBI taxonomy): Eukaryota > Metazoa > Nematoda > Chromadorea > Rhabditida > Heligmosomidae > Heligmosomoides > Heligmosomoides polygyrus. The sequence continues at coordinate 38,043,098 of OX377201.1, forward strand.
AAGCTTTTGCCGCACTTCTTTTGCAGAAATATCAAGTGTGATTACAGCTCTATACAAAAAAGTCGCGATCTAAAAATGAAAAGGTGCAAAACATCTTCCCGAAAATTCTCTTTTGTGGACGCGTACATGCTCCAAATGTTATACGAGTGATTCCTAATTACGAGGAAAGGCTTAGACCTTTTAACCTCTAGAGCCTGTTTTATAGACGCGTATGTATTCAGCGACCTCTTCTTCTTCTTCTTCCTCTTCTCCTGAGCGTTTAGTCCCGCGCAGTCGCAGGGTCCGCTGTTCTTGTGATCTGTCGCCACCTCATCCTATCAAGGGCGTCATCTGCCGTGGCGCCGACTTCGGCGAGATCTCTCTTGATGACGTCCTTCCATCTTTTCCTAGGGGCTCCTCTCGGACGTTTTCCGGGTGCCTCGTAATCTAGGGCCAACCTTGTGGGGTGATCCTCTGGTCTTCTGAGGACGTGTCCATACCACCTCAGGCGCTGCTCTCTCATCTTCAGCTGGATTGGGGCAGTCTTCATCACTGCCCTAACATCCTCGTTTCGCACCCTGTCCCGACGGGTCCATCCACATGCCCACCTCAGCATCCTCATCTCTGCCGCGTGCAGTTGCCGCTCCTGCGCCTTACCCAGGGCCCAGCACTCACTGCCGTAGAGGAGGGCAGGTCTTACAACTGTTCTATAGAGCTTGCCTTTGAGCGTCCTGGAGCATCTACGGTCGCAGAGGATCCCTGTGGACTCCCTCCACTTAAGCCAGGCTGCGTTTATCCGTCCCCTGACCGCCTGGTCCACACTTCAACCCTCGGATAGGTCACTTCCGAGGTAGCGGAATTCTTCCACCTTCTCGATCGTTTCCCCTTGGCAGTCTAGGATCGATCCAGCGCACTGCTCAGAGCTGATGAACTTTGTCTTCTTCACGTTCAGCCGTAGGCCGTTGTTCGCAAGGGCTCTCTGCCACAGCTGCACCTTCTCCTCCAGCTCCTCCTGGTTGTCGGCTACTAGGGCGATGTCGTCCGCGTAGAGGATCGTTCTGAGAGGCTTTCTCAAGGTGGTTCACTATAGAGTCAAGCGTCAGCAGGAAGAGGAACGGGCTCAGAGCCGACCCTTGGTGTACCCCCACTGTGATGTCCACTTTCCTTGCCACCCCGTGTGGAGTTCGTATCGCCGCTTTCGAGCCCTCGTACATGTCCCTTATGACCGTGATCAGACGTTCCGGGACACCCCTCCCTCGAAGGGCATTCCAGATTACGGCCCGAGCTAGCCTGTCGTAGGCCTTCTCCAGATCCAGGAATGCCAGGTAGCAGGGTTTTCGTTTCTCCCGATATTTCTCCATCACCTGACGAGCGATGAAGATGGCGTCTGTGGTGAACCTCTCAGGCATGAAGCCCCACTGCACCTGGGAGATGGGTACTTTCGGCCCGACAGTGAATACTAGAAAAAATAGTCGGCTCGCCCAATCACTTCCAAAGTGACGCCACGCGGTACACGACAACAGATATCGAACGGCCACCACCGTCGAGTCGAAAGATATCTCAAACTTGGGTAATTAAACCTTTATTGCGATTATAATATAACACAACAAGAACGAAAACAACAGACAACAATGAGACCCGCTGTAAGTGTAACAAATGGTGAGAATCACTACAAATGGTGGCTTGATCTTCTTACGTGCTTGTTCCCGATGGTAAATAGACGATGCGATCAGAAGAATATCTTCTCTATACTAGACCCTTGCTTCCCTTGTGCCTACCCCTGTAGACTCTCGCTCCCTTCAGACTCACTAGTTGACTTCGATCTTGCTTCCCACTACTCTCCAATAGAGTCCTCTCCGCGCTCCCCAACTAAACGGCCCCTAGAGTCAAGTGCTTCCTAACTAGTCCACGACGCCCCGACCCCAGAGACCCTTCGAGGCAAATGCGGAGATAAAAGGAAGAAGAACAAAATGAAAAAGGCCGGTCCGCGGCCGAAGACGGCAGTCCACTGCCTCGCGCTGCCTTCTCTCGCCCTCGCTTCCCGCCACGATCGCACCGACCTAAACGATTATCGATGGGTCACGTTTGCGATCACTGCGGGCGCCTCGAAGGAGACGGCAATGCCGTCAACGTCAACGCGCTTCCCACGTGAAACCCTAATGGATTGCATTCCAAGACAAGATGAAAGAACCAACAAAGGGTAACTTAAGGCATCAAAGAAAGGTCGGCTTTGCCGACACTCCCGCCCACCTTAGTGTGTTGGTCCGTCATAGGTCTTGTAGAATCCATTTACACGTCTGGATTTCCTGCTCAATACGATTGAGCTCGACTCTTGCTTCCTCCATGCGCTCAGGGATGGTGCAGAGCGCTGTATGATGTCCATCATCCCGTGGCCTGTGTTGTTCGAAGATGGTGTTTCTGGCGCGCGTACAGTAGAAACACTTCTTGTCGATGTAGGCGCAATATCCTCGGCGCTCACAATGCTCCATGCAGAGGGGACACCGTTTACGGTCCTTCACAATTTGGTAACGCTGGTCACCATCTGTGAAGTCCGGACAGGAGTCCGAGTAGTGTGCTCCGGGCTCCCTGCAGAAGACGCACTCCATTGTGGCGCATATGCCCGGTGAGAACAGTTCTTGCTTCCTTTCTGGAATGGCTCGTAGACCATGTCGTATTGGTCTCGCTCTCTCTTCAAACCGAGCGAGCTCTTCGAGAAGGAACGCTCTTCTTTGCTGGCGTCCCTGTGCTACCTCATTGTCACGCTCGCGGTCTCTCCCGATGTTGTGCGGGCCGTTGTTCATACTAAAACGACTGTGATTCAAACGCTGTAGACCTAATGAGGATACGATGTACGCGCTTACTCTGTCGTGGTTGCTTCCTTCTGCGTCTTCAGTGACGAATTGAAAGCAGGGACACGTACCCCTGTCAGTGTCGGTCGCGCTTCCTGAACTATAACTGTTCAGGTTCACTAGCATATCAAAGTTTGAGACTTTATAGACATGATTAATGAAACTACTTATGAATTTTTGAGTAGTTTGAACAGTTTGTTGTGCTTCCCACTGATTTAGACTCGACCCCGCCTCTACTTTAACTGACATAACCGTGACGGAGTCCAAATTACGAGTCAATCTAGCATAGTCCAGTCGATCTTTTCGTCGAAGATCGTAACGTGATGGCTGTGCTACCTCCTGCCGGTCGTCTATCGTGTCGATATCGGTCTCCCGACGTGATTCTGACGAGCTTTCCGGAGCTTGCTCCACTGTCGTCTGTTCTGGATCCTCGCTCGTTGCTTGGTCGTCCAGCTCGAGTGGTACTAGGAGATTGAGTGGTCTTCTGATCTTCCTTCTAGACGGTAGTACCACTACTGCTTGGCGTACTACTCCTTCGTTGTTGTGAATCAGTTCCTCGATTCGTCCCATTCTCCATGTGTACCGAGGTTGTAATGCGTCGCAAACTAGAACGACTTGTCCCAGCTTCGGTGCAATTCGCGCTCCCCGTTTGTTCGTGGCTTCTCGCACATGCTTCTCCCTTAGGGATGTTAGATAGTGCTGCTGCCATTGCTGCCAGAACTGCTCTATGATCCTAGTTGAGCTTTCTATGGCTTTGATGACCTGTCTTTTCGTTAGCGATGTGCTCTGGTCCGCCGGTGCTTCGTAGTCTGGGTCGTCCTCATTCGACTCATCCACCCGCAGCGGAGGTGCGACCTCAAATTGGTTCTGGATAAAGTCGATAGGCCTCAAGGCGCGCTGCTCCTGGTCTTCCGCTTCCACATAGACTATCGGTCTTGTATTGAGCATCGCTTCGATCTCCACTATAAGCGTTTGCAGCTCTTCCCTTGTTGGAGTCGCTTTCCGTAGTGTTTTGAACATCGCTAGTTTCACTGATTTGATGAGGCGTTCATACACCCCTCCCTGCCAGGGTGCAAACGGTGTGATCCGTATCCATTGTATCGTTCGGCAGCTTAGTTCCCTTGCAATCATTGGGTCGTTTTGCGCTGCCTGAAAGCATTCTGCTAGAATCTCGTCTCCCAACGTGAAGGTGGGGGCGTTGTCGCATGTTATCGTCTTCGGTACTCCTCTTCTCGCGAAGAATCGACGCAGTGCTTGTAGAAATGCGTTGGCCGATGCGTCCTGGACCAGATCCAGATGAATAAGTCTGGTAACCAAGCAGGTGATGATGCATCCGTAGCATTTTTCTGCGCTTCCTTCGTTCTTGACTGACAGAGGTCCGAAGTAATCGAGACCTACATGTTCAAAGGGTCGCGATCTTTTTACCCTCCTCGATGGTAGATCTCCTTGCTCTGGATACTTATACGGCAAGTTGTTCATCTTCTGGCATTCTGCGCATCTCCTTATGATGCTCGTCACTTCCGCTCTTAACTTGGGTATCCAGTAGTGCTCCCTTACGCGACACATGGTGTGACTGATGCTGGCGTGTAGCTCTCTGTGGCATTCCCTGATGATCAGTCCGGACAACCATGTTCGTTGTAGAACCAGCATTGGGAACTTCGCTTCCTCGTTCAGCTGGCTCTTTCCCAGACGGCCTTTACATCGCCAGATTCCTTGTTGATCCAAGTACGGATTCAAGTGACGGAATGCTGCTACTGTCTTCGCGCTAATCCAAGCCAGCTGGTGCTGTTTCACGATGGCTATGCGCGCTTGCTTCACTTCCAATCCATTTGGAACTTGTGAGTCCGATAGCGCCTTTTCGTCGAACAACGGCGATAGTTGGATCTTTGCTGTCCTTCTATTATTTCGACGCGCTACGGTTTTCTGGATGAAGCGTAGGACATACGCTACGATTCGTTGGATACTTCGATAATCGGATCTCCTGATCTCGTGGAATACATCCGAACACGTTGTTGTTGTTTGAGCCAGAACTCCGGCCTGCTCTGAATCTTCTGTCCTTTGCTCGGCGGGGTCTTGCTGCCTTGCCGTTTTGCAGGTCGCGTCCCCGAGCGGTATTGGACGATAAGCGCTTCCCCATTCATTCATGGGCTGTGACAGGAACTGTGGACCATTCCACCAGAAATGGTCATGGAATTGCGATTTGCCCACTCCTCTCGTGGCCAGATCTGCTGGATTTTCTTGGGAAGGAATGTGGCCCACGTGTACTGGACATCCATTTCCCTCCAAGTAATCCATTATGTTGCGTATTTCGACTACGCGATTCCTGACGAACGGAGTTGTATCGAGAGACTGTTTCGACGCTATCCAGTTCAGAGCAATTTCCGAGTCTGATAGGATAAGTATGCGCTTCACCGTTAGGACTGACGAGAGTTGGTGTAGTATTGAAATACTCAATCTTGCTGCCAGTCTTAACGCGCTCAACTCCAACTTCGGTATGGTCATTTTCGATTTTATAGGCGGCAATCTCGCCTTCGCCATCACGAGATTCGATGACGATCCGTAGAGGTACGCGCACGCGGCGTACGCTTCGGTGCTTGCGTCTGCGCATAGTATGAGGTGCGCTTCCGAGAACTTCGGCATAAGAAACCGTGGTGTAGTTCTCTGAAATCCATCGATTGCTTCACTAATTGCTTCCCATTGCTTCCTGCGCTTCTGTGTAAGTTCCGTGTCCCATGCAAGCCCGTCTTTCCATAGTGACTGTAGGAACACGCGCGCTTCATGGAGCAAGGGTAGCATCCATCCCATCGGGTCGTATATGGATGCGATCGCACTCGCTATAGTCCGCTTTGTCAGCTTCCCTTGCTTTGGTACGTCGCAGACGACTTGCATTCGGTCTTCTGACGTGCTCCATTTTATGCCAAGGACCTTCGGATGATCCTCAGTAGCTTTGTCTGCTGTTGGTATAGTCTCCATGACTACACTATGATTGGAGGTGAATTCTCGAAGATTCATCTGCAATCCTTCAAAGATTGCTTTTGTCCTGGAATACATGTGAAGTCCTTCTTCAGGTGTATCCGTTGTGAGAATTATGTTGTCGACGTAAAGGTTCTCCTTGATTTCCTTTACGAGTTCGACGTCGTTTGGATATTGATCCAAATGGTAATACGTTGTTGCTGCTAGCAAAAACGGCGAAGGTAACAGTCCAAATGTTACCCGTGTGAAGCGGTAGGCTTGTATGTTGTCCGCCGTAGGGGGCTTTTTGTGGTCTCGCAGCCACAAACAACGGGTGGCATCCCTATCAGCTTCCTGTAGCCTCACTTGAAGGAACGCTTTTTCAACGTCCGAAATGAGCGCTACCTTTCCAATGCGAAATCTCAGGAGGAGTCCGAATAGCTTTGGTAGTAGGACTGGTCCTCTATGAAGAGCATCGTTCAAAGATGGACAATTTTTGTAGTGCGCTGAAGCATCAAAGACGATTCGCAATTTCGTCGTGCTCTTCTGTGGAGTTAACACGGCTTGATGCGGGAGATAGTGTACTGTGCCGTTAGCGTGCGCTTCCTCATCTACTTCTTCTATGATGTTCAAGCGTCGTTGTTCCATGAACGTTCCATGGTATTTCTCCAGAAGCTTGCTATCCTTTTGCAGGGAATTCCATACGCTCCCTAGTCTTCGTAATGCGATAGCCCTGTTCTCGGGAAGTGCTACTGGAATTTCTTTCCATGGTAAGCGAACGTAGTAGCCGTCCTCCCTTTTCTGGATTGTGTCCAAGAATCCTTTCAACACCTTATGGTCTATCAGTGCTTGGACGTTTTTGTCAGCCTGCACAAATTCCTCCAGGCCCTCATCTTCCATGGCCCAGAACTTCTCCCAGATGGATGGTTCTGTTGTGGGATGGTTCGGGTTGTCCATGGAGAATGCGTTGACTGCGGCCTCGTGTGTTGATGAACCGCTATTGCTCTGACGTCCATCACTGAGTAGAACTTGCGCTACCTGACGTTGAAGCTGCACTTGTCCCGTCAATAGGTGACCTAAGCGACTAGGCAATAGGTAGAGGCCAGACGGAAGTCGCATTTGTGCTTGGTCCTCACGTATGAACTGCCATAAGTGATCGCTCCCTAGCAGAATCCTTGGCTTGACTGTACGCGCTTTCACCATGTTGACGTTAAGCTTCCTCTCCTTGATGAATGCAACGTCTTCTTCCAGTATCGGAGGCGTGCGCAACGCGCTTGTCAAAGTAGTATGAGTGAGAAGCTGCAACACATAAGGCTCCCCATTGTCGTCCCATATCTCCAGTGGGACTTTCCTTGTTGGACATTCGAGTTCGTTCTCTGATCCGAATGTCCGTACGCGCAGAGTTGTCGCGCCTATCGTTGGTAGATTGAGTTCATCTGCCAACTTCTGGTCGATAAAGGAACACTCGGCCCCCGAGTCTAACAAGGCCGGTATCCTTCTCAACCTCCGTGTCGAAGGATCCATGATCGTGAGCTCCCCTATCGGTAGATATGTCTCCCTGACACTTGTGAGAGATTCGCTTGCGTGGAACTCCGCTATTGGATCCTCCTCTTCCTCGTCACTATCCACTTCTTGATTGTGATAGTGATTGCTGAGGTGTTTTGCTGCCTGTGGTGTGGAGTCCGGTTTCTCGCTAACCTTAGCTCTCCCTTTTGCTCCCACAGGAGGTGGCTTGTCCTTACGCCCTACTGGTGGCGTACCGGGTAACGGTGCTGTTGTCTTGTTGTCAGACTTGAAACAGCAGGACGTGTGGTGTCTTCCTTGACATGCGAAACAGACGCGCTTCCTGCACTCCGCTGTGCTGTGCTGTGGAGAAGCGCAAATGAAGCATAACTTATGCTCCCTTAGGTAGTTGGCCCGCTCTTGAGGCGTTGCGTACCTGGTACATGCTGCGGCTTTGTGATCCTGGCCGCAGTACATGCACGGGAAAGTCCTACGCGGAGATTGTCCCTTGGTCGGTCTCTCCTCACGTAGTCGTTGTTGTGCTGTATTACCCTCCTTTGAGGTAAATAGCGCGATCTTCTCTTCGCTGGAGATATACTTGTCCAATGTGTCGAGAAGATTTTGCATTAGAAAGGGTTCCTCCATGGAACACTTCCTTTCTAATATCTTCCTTTGGACGCGCTCGGGGAATTTAGACAAGACTTGCTTGATGAGCCATTGACTGTCTACTTGCTCCCCTTTCTCCCGTAGCTGAGCAATGATGACGTGGAGTTGATCAAGTAGCGCCCGTTGCTCCTTGATGGCTGGAGAATTCAACGTGGCCGACTCCAATCGCGCTATCAAATGGTGCATTAGTTCTTCTTTGTCGCCATACTTCGCTTGGAGGAAGTCGACTGCCTTTTGGTAGTTAGCCTCTGTGATTTGGAACCGCGTTATTGCTTGAAGAGGCTCTCCCTTTAATGCGCTGAGGAGGTGGTTGAACTTGAAAAGCGCTGGTATGGGTTGTGAGTGGACGTTGGCATTGAACAGGATCCAGAAGTTATCCCAATCCCATATGCTTCCTGTAAACTTCGGGATGGGCAAAGTCGGTAGGTCGATCCTCCTTGCTTCCTGGGTTGCGTAGCCATGCCCGCTTTCCGATGCGGATGACTGAGGAGCGCTGCTGCTCCCATTCGATGTCCAGGATTGGATTCGACCATGCAACTGCAAAGTTAAGTCGAATGCCGCGGAAAGAGTTGCTTCCGTCATGGTCCTGTATTGCTCGAAGTCATTTAACTCCGAGGCTGAAGCTCCACTAGCTGCCTTGTCCAATGCGCTTGCATACTCTTGTAGTGCTTCCTCAACCTTCTTCATGCAGATATCCACTGCAGCTATCCTTCCTTGTGTGGCCCTGTAGTCCTCCTCGGTCGTGCTTCCTTGCTGACGTGCTTCCGCTGCTACTGTTTCCAGCTTCTTGCAGTAGTTTGTAAGCTTCCTTTTGCACGTACTCAGCTGGACTTCCATCATCCAGTAGTGCCCAATAGACTACAGCTTCACACAAATTAAAAGTTATGGAAAGGTTGAGAAAGCAAAGATAAATTACTTTTATAGTTTAATTTCCTTACGTGCGCTCCCTTTCCTTAGAAATCTGGCGCGCTTCCAAAAGTAATTTATCCTATAACTGTGGAAAGTGCAAGCGCTTCCTTTGAAAACCGTTAGCTTGCTTCACTTTTTCCAAGTTCTCCAATTGCCCACCTGTTGTACTCGTCGTCCTCGGCGCTGCCAATCCTTTGGTCGATGCACCAATTTCGGCCCGACAGTGAATACTAGAAAAAATAGTCGGCTCGCCCAATCACTTCCAAAGTGACGCCACGCGGTACACGACAACAGATATCGAACGGCCACCACCGTCGAGTCGAAAGATATCTCAAACTTGGGTAATTAAACCTTTATTGCGATTATAATATAAGACAACAAGAACGAAAACAACAGACAACAATGAGACCCGCTGTAAGTGTAACAAATGGTGAGAATCACTACAAATGGTGGCTTGATCTTCTTACGTGCTTGTTCCCGATGGTAAATAGACGATGCGATCAGAAGAATATCTTCTCTATACTAGACCCTTGCTTCCCTTGTGCCTACCCCTGTAGACTCTCGCTCCCTTCAGACTCACTAGTTGACTTCGATCTTGCTTCCCACTACTCTCCAATAGAGTCCTCTCCGCGCTCCCCAACTAAACGGCCCCTAGAGTCAAGTGCTTCCTAACTAGTCCACGACGCCCCGACCCCAGAGACCCTTCGAGGCAAATGCGGAGATAAAAGGAAGAAGAACAAAATGAAAAAGGCCGGTCCGCGGCCGAAGACGGCAGTCCACTGCCTCGCGCTGCCTTCTCTCGCCCTCGCTTCCCGCCACGATCGCACCGACCTAAACGATTATCGATGGGTCACGTTTGCGATCACTGCGGGCGCCTCGAAGGAGACGGCAATGCCGTCAACGTCAACGCGCTTCCCACGTGAAACCCTAATGGATTGCATTCCAAGACAAGATGAAAGAACCAACAAAGGGTAACTTAAGGCATCAAAGAAAGGTCGGCTTTGCCGACAGGTACCATCTCCCTCAGCCTTGAGTCTACCAGTCGTTCGTAGATCTTCATCGTGTGTGAGATCAGTTTGATCCCTCGGTAGTTGAAGCATTCGGAAGCGTCTCCCTTCTGCTTGAAGATGGGGACTATGGTGCTGTTACTCCAGTCATCCGGCATCTTACCTTCTTTCGTGATTCTGTTGAGGAACTGCGTCAGCCAGTTGATTCCGAGGTCCCCGAGCACCTTCCAAGCCTCTACTGGCACACCGTCAGGCCCTGCTGCCTTTCCGAGTTTCATCTTCCGTATGGCCTTGCGAACCTCTTCTTGCGTCCAGGGTGGGATGGGTCCTTCCGTTGGCTGTTCTTCCTCGACCTCCCGACGAGGGAACTCCTCGTTCAGGAGTTCCTTGAAGTACTCCTCCCATCTCTCTCTGACCTCGACCGGCTTCCGTAACACTCTACCGTCAGCACTCTTCACAGTCTTCACTACTCGAATGTCGAGGCTAGCTCTATGACGCGCCTTGGCCAGGCGGATGGCGAACTTCTCTCCCTCTGGCCCGTCTAGTTTCTCGTACAGGGCATCCATTTCCGCGTTCTTTGCCTTCGCTACAGCTGTTTTTGCCAGCCTCTTTAGCTTCCTGTAGGCTGTGAGATGCTCGGGTGCCCTCGTCTTTTGCCACAGCTTGTAGGCCTCCTTCTTCCTCTTCACCGCAGCCTGCACCTCTTCGTTCCAGAACCATGCCGATTTATTCCCTCTGGTTCCTCCCTTTGTTTCTCCCAGGGTTTCCTTGGCACATCTCAGGATTGTTTCGGCTACCCTCCTCCAGGTCTCATTCACGGGACCAGCTGGATCTGGAAGGCCTGCTTCGAGCACTGCCCTTCGTAGCTCGTTCCGCTCTGAACCCCGCAGTCTCCACCATCGGATCCTGGGTTCCGTCCTCACTTTGGGCCTGGTGGGTAGAGGTATGCTAAGGTCGGCTACCAAGGGTCTGTGCTGTGATGCCACGTCTTCTCCCGGAATGACCTTCACATTCCGGACTGTTTTCAGGGCAGCCCTTCGAACCAGGATGTGGTCGACCTCAGTTCTTCTTCCTCCGCTAGCATAGGTCACCTTCTGGCTCTCCCTCTTCGCGAAGAAGGTGCTACAGACAGCCAGGTCGTGGACGATAGCCAGATCCAGAATTCGTTCTCCATCCGGGTTTACCAGGCCGATCCCTTTTCCTCCATGAACCCTTTCCACTCCTCTTCTGCCACTCCCACATGCTCGTTCATGTCCCTGCTATGGAGAGGTAGTCGCCTTCTGGTACGGACCTTATGGCTTCCTCGAGCGAGAGGTAGAAGTCATCCTTGTCGTGCTCGGAGCATCCGGTCTGCGAAGCGTAGACAGACATGATGGTCCAGTAACCCTCCTTCGTGTCCAGCCGCAGTGACATGATGCGGTCGTTTATTCTTTGGACAGCCGCTACTGAATCCTTGAGGGACTCCGCGACAGCTATCCCTACCCCGTTCCTCTTGTTGTCCTTTCCGTTGTAGTACAGCTTGACCCCATCTCCAATCTCCCTGGCTTTCGCCCCTTTCCATCGCGTTTCCTGCAGACACAGGACTTGTATCCTTCTGCGCTTCATCAGGTCAGCCACTTCCCTAGATCTCCCGGTCAGCGTTCCCACATTCAGAGTCCCCAGTCGAACTAGCTTCTTTAGCCGAGGTCGTTCGGCCCTCGGTAGCCCTCGCATACTGACCACAGAACTCGGGCGGGGGTTCTGTGCGCCACTTCCGGATGACGTCCTAGCCTTTACACTGATTCTATTGCGACTTGTGATCATGGTTTTGTGACGAGGTTTCTCCATCAGCCGGCCTGTCAACCTGGGCCTGACGCTGGAACCGTTGCCATTTTTGCAATTTTTTGCAAGGCATGGCGTGCCCGAGCCGGGAGTCGAAACTGTGACCGTTTGTGCATGAAACTACACTACTAACCACTAGGCTAACTCGGCTCTATTCAGCGACCTAGTTTTCTTTTTTTAAAGTCTAATGTTTTTCGTAGCAGGTTGAGGGAAATGAACCTACTCTCAACGCTGCATTTCAAGGACATCTCCTGAATATGCAACATTGCTCCCCTTTTTTGGCAGGGTTTACTTCGGTTTCACATTTTTTTAAAATTTACTTTCGCTTTTTTTTCAATTGCTGATGAATTATGTTTATTTTTGTTCGCTTAGTGTTTAGTTTACTACTTTGCTCTAAGTTAGTAATCTTACTTCTGCATTGATACCTAATTAATTCCTCCAGTGTTGTCTGACTTCTGCATTGTTATTCACTCAATCTCCTCAATTCTTCCCTTTGTTTTTCTTGGCTTTTGTCAGTCTTGATGCCTTTGTGACCTACTCGTTTGCCACTTTTCTACTGTTTCCGTAGCAGCCGTCATGTGGGCTTCAATGGGAGCGGCGGACCTAGTAACAAGACGTAAGACGGTATCCGTAAGCGTTCTCTCTTGCCACTTGTAGTGTTGACGGGCCACTCCTCGTTTCTCAATGATTGAATTATCCACTCCATAAACCCTTGTTTCTGCGTTTTCCTCCCAATTTTTTGTAAGATTACCCCTGTTAATCACAATTTGCCCTTGTCAGCTATTATCACAAAACGCTAGCTCAAGCTGTTGAGGTGTTTAGTGTCTGTTTTTGTTCTTGTTTTTCGTAATCGTTGCTTTGTTTTCACCGCATGCATGATGATTAATTGTTGATCATGGTGCACTGTGTAGTGCAAATAAATAAATAAATAAACAAGTGAATAGAAAGGATAAAAGACGGTGTTACCCACCACCTCTTGTGATATGCCACGCATTCTACTTCTACGGGATGTCGTGGGGACGATTTGAATGTGTATGTGTATGTGTGTAATGTGTTGGTCATTCAATGACTTGCGGCAGCCAGCCGATGGAGAAGTCAACACTTTTTCCTTTACAGATCAGACTGGTACCAATTTATCGACCACTGAGGGATGGAAGGCTTGGATGGCCTGGGCGGAAATCCGAACCAAAAACCTGGTATCGGTGCACTCAACAGCCGACATGTCCTCCGATTGCGCCACACGCACGCACACTTCTTCTAATATAGCTGTGAATAATATTACAACAAAAATTCTATCTACAGCTGTATAATTGAGTATGTCCGCAACTTACGATTGGGTATTATTCGGGAGCTTCAGACTATGCTTCCCGGTTTTTTCCTTGAGGTTTATAAGGCTATTAGTGAACTGGTAAGCCGCCATCATCCTATTTCGAGGAACCCCGACAGGATGGTAACCGCATCAACACTGCTCAGTCGCACAATGACTGGGATAAGTACTACGTAGTTTTCCATGAAAAAGTTCTGATATGAGAGCAACTATGAGAGGCAGAAACGAAGATTAATTCGCCGACTTATTACAAGACATTGGAAAGAACTAACCAGGGAAGGGTCTCAGGTGCAGGTCTGAACGGGGAAAATGGATAGTACTACGAGAACCTCCACCCTTCATATAGCAGAAAAACCTGTTTCGTTTTTGGTGAGTCCTTGAAACAAAAGAGCTACGGGACCTCGAAGGTGGGGCACAGTATCGCACCGTCATCGCGTGCAAACCTGCATACGTACGCGAGGGCTGACGTATGGGACGTGGCGAAAGGCTCTGCGCCAAGCAAATCGGCGGCTCAGCAGGATGCATTGATGCTTCACGGGAGTTAGGCCAAATGTTCGACTCCCGTGCTATGCAGTACTTTTGCATTTCTTCACGATCGCTGCCTCCTTTTCCAATTTGCTTCCTACACATTTATTTCACTCTAACTTGTCAAAAGGGTCACATTCGTGATCAACACCTCAGGCAACCCCTATAGATAAAGTTGGGCGAAACGGTGATCATGACTTTACCATTGGTCACGTATAACTTTGTAACTTTCCGTACTCCAGCGTAATATCAAAAAACGGTACCACGTGTTTTGTTGAACGGGTTGGATCGCTCGAGCGACAACCGTTCAGTATGGGGGTTATTTTCTCCCTTGGCAGCGGGCATTTTCTCCCTAGTTTCAAGCATTTTCTCCCACCGAAACAGACGCGGCGCGGTTCGGGCATTTTCTCTCGTAATCGTAGGAGGTGTGTAGAAAGCAAATTGGTGAAGAAGGCAGCGATCATGAAGAAATGAAAAAGTAGTGCGCGGGAGTCGAACATCTGGTCTAACTCCTGTGAAGCATCGTTGCAACTTGTTGAGCCATCGATTTGCTTGGCGCAGAGCCTTTCGACACGTCCCATACGTCAGCGCTCGCGCACGTATGCACGTTTGCACGCGCTGACGGTGCCATAGTGAACACCACCTTCGAGGGACTGTAGTTGTTTTGGTTCAAGGACTCACAAGGAAAGGTTCCCAACTCATGGTGAGCTCTTCCAATGCTAGTTTGACAGGATGTAGGGCACTATGAGCGGAGTTCAGGACCACAGTTAGTTTGCTGAACGATTTTTTAGAGACCTGAAAAAGAGGTGTGAAGACGTGTGCGCAACACTCATCAACCTCTACGACACACCGCGACATGTGCCTCGGTGGCGCAATGGTGAAGAAGGCAGCACTCAGACTCCAAGGGCTCAGTGGTGAGGCCTCGTGGGAGCACACCACTGAGCCCTTGGAGTCTGAGTGCTGCCAATATTTTTGCACGTATTGGTTCATTGTTATTACGCTTTCTGAGGCCGTATGCTATTCTCTCCCGACTCGGGGACGGTACGCGGCGCGAAAAATCGATGCGCATGATGTTCACACCGGGGATGTGGGCGGAGACCGCCTCATACCCGGCCGGGGACGGTTGGGGAGAGAATAGCATACGGCTCCTGATGATCACAGGGATCAATCTTAGATTATCAATGTTTACAACAAACCAAGGCTGTCTTTGCGCCTTCATATGTGCTAGTTTTTCAATTATTCATATCTGCACCATATCATTTCTTTGGAAATAAAGTTTTGTATTATTAAATTGAAAGCCCTATATTTATTATTTCCCTTTCAGCTATGCTACAAAACTGTAAAACAAGTAAAACACAAGCGAGTGTCACACCAACAGCATCTTCCACAAAAGCCAGTGAGGAACAATCTCCGCCCTGCTTCTCCCTGACAAAGAGTCACCACTTCTTCTTCTTCTTTGAAAGCGTAATCTGTAGAATGGGGACTTCGAGGGTGGACAACCGACAGCGAGCAGGAGGGAGCGACCTGGAGCAGACATCAGGATGGGGGGGAGGTAGGGTCGTAAGGGAAACAATGAAGCAGGCCAGGAGGGTGCGCCAAGAAGGGTTCAGGCAATAAGGAGGGATTAGTATGGAGTTACCAATAAGGGAGAGGGCGGTAAGGAGGATCAGCAACGGGTTCCATTGCCAGTAAGGGAGACCGGGTATAGAAGATATGACAACGATGTCGCGCAGTGGGCGTTCGCTCGCCGTCGTCGTGACGTGAGCGTGGAAGGAGGGGGAGGAATCTATCTGGAAGAAGGGACCTGGAGGCGGGACCAGGACGGGGAACCAACAAGGGAGCCGTAAGGTAATCCATACGGAGAACAAGGGATCCGCCATATGCATAGCCTCTTCATGCTCGACACAGCGGCGACTGCGCGCGCTTCTGAGCTTCTGGATTCCGAAGACAGGTCTTCGGTGCTTCTGGATTCAGAAGACGGGCTCTCGTCGCATAACATCCGTTCTGATTCTGAATACGTGTCATCGACGTCTGCCGTGAGCATGGTAAGACCTGAGGAGCTGGTGGAGATGGGTAGTAAAGGGGACCTCTAGAGTGGACCAGGAGAGCGACCAGGAAGGAAAGGAACAATCCGGAGGGGGTTGGGGGGGGGGGGGGCAGGACGGAGAAACCAGCAAGAAGAGACCAGTAGGAGGTCAATAGTGAAAACAAAGAAGCGGGTCAGGTGCTGCCTTTGGTCCAGAAAGGTGGGGAATAAAAGGGGGAGGGAAGGCCAGTAAAGCCGGACCAGCAATTAGATCCACTAAGAAGAAACGAGTGAGAGGGAACCTGGCTTCGGAAGACATGTCAACGATATCTGGAAACGCTAGCTGTTGAACGTGAGAACGGTTGCAGAGGAGCAACTTGAGGGACAGAAGATTGCGCAGCACAAACCAATGACGTTAATGGCAGGTTCCACGAGAATGTATATGATGAAGTGACCGAAGTGGTGAACGGCTTGATGCCGATAAAGTACGATCCAGGTCCTAGATGTTAGCGAATTTTATGTTTTACAAAAACTACTTTCCATAGGTCGGCGATGCTGCAAAGTCGCGCGAAGCGGTCGGAGCACTTGTTATAAGAATGAAAGATAAGGGACGTTGTTATTCAATCCGTTTTGGGATGCGTCACGCATTCAGCTTCTACGGGATGTCGTAGCGGCTATTTGAATGCGTAGTTGGCCATACAATAACTTGCGGTGGCCAACCGATGAAAAAGTCTGCGCTTTATCTTTCGCATACACGTCTGCTACCAACTCATTGACCCCGGAGGGTTGAAAGGCGTGGTTGGGCGCGGGAAATTCGAACCAAGAACGTGGTATCGGGTTTGCGCAACAGCCAGCACCTCCTACGAATGCGCTGCACGCGCCCATCAAACTCATAAAGGCAGTATAAAGAACTTCCTTACCGATGTCTCCATGACCCAGCTTAGCAGTTTCCTCTTTATTGGGTTGCACTTTGTTGGTTGTTTCGCTTTTTGCACTTACAATGACTTTGACTTTGTCACATGCTTATTTGCGTTATTTTGTTTGCATGGTTCTCCATGTGCTCAGTAAATAAATAAGCAATAAATTGTTGCACTTACCTCGCATGTGAAAGAAAAACTGTGCAATACACAATTACTCCCCGAAGTAAGCAAGTGCAACACACTGCTCCCGATTGCAAGTTCACGAATCAGGTCAGGTTTCCTAACTTACCGGATTCTCAGGGACTTCAGTTTACTACTTGGTAAGTATGAAGACCTGGCGAGGTTGTCTGCTCAAGCCTGTAGAAGTTACGCCAAAAGTAATATGCCGTGATCGTTCTACTGTGTTTTTTTTTCGCTTGCTTTTTACCGAGGAATTGTGGTTACTCTGTATTTGTTATTTAAGTGTTTCTTTTGTTCATATCTTTACACTAGACAATCGTCTATGCCCATAAATAAATAAAATAACACACACCGTTGGATGTGTCGCAACTAGTAATTTGATAAAGCAATTTCTTGCGAAAGAAATGACACTTCTTTTCTTCGAAACGAAAGCAGGTACCGCTGGTGTGGATGCATGGCATTGGTTACATCGAGTGTTTCTTGTTTCTGAGTCAGCTCTCCTTTGTGGTCGTTGGACTGACTCAGTGACAATTAGTGACAAATGAAGGTGGAAGCAGACTACTTATTCGAGGCTGGGACCAGGTTCCATTCTTACCATTAGTTCCCATGAGTATGACATTAGAAGCTGTTTTAAACATATACGCTCACCATGAGTATGACATTAGAAGCTGTTTTAAACATATACGCTCAACTTTTTGTCATTGAGAGAGTCTTTGTAAGTGAAGCGGTAAGATTTTCATGATCAGCCAAGCTGAAATGGTGGTTTCACTTCTCGGCATCATGAAGATATGTGCAGGCACACTGACTGCGCAGCTCATTCCTCCATGTATAACAGCTTATGCTATACTGACGAAGGCATTAGCCCCATTTGCTGTCGTTCCTATGGAGTGTATGTGACCGATCCTTCCTATCTAGGGCGGCTCCTGCTCCCTCAGGTGAACCTCTCGCTTGAATAAGGCGAAGTATGCAGACTTCAACGTTGGAGGAGTTGCAGTTGTTGAAGGAAAACAGGAAAGACTTTGGTTATAAAAGACTGTAATAGAGCGGCCTGCATTCAACAGTTGACGAAACATCAAAGCGAAGGGTAGTGTCGGCATTTCAAAGAGCAGAAAAACCCCGTGCTTGTGTCTGGCTTGTCCATCCGGCGAGATCCTGGTGAGCAAAAAATCTTGAGAAGAATCAGGCTCGGATTCCTCAGATATGAGCGGCTCAACTGTTCCTTCAGAAAAAAGGAAAACTGACGATCATTTGATGTATGACTGTACTACGATGTGCACAACTTGTTGGTTGCAGGGAAAGAACTGAAGGAAGAAGCTGGAAGCGAAGACGAGGCAAGGTCGAGTTCAGACAATTTTGGAAAGGCTCCCATACACTTTGATCACGAAACTACTGCATACGTTTTCAGTGGCAGATTCAATACCTTTTCTGGATCCCGTTCATCCACATCATTCTAATCGCTTTGCTCACTTTTCGCTCTTGCTTTAGGTGTCCGTTGCCCTTACACTCATTGTCAAATTTCTTGTGCCACTACCGCCCATTTACTTAAAGGTGTAGCCTTGCTTTCACGCATCTCAGAAAGAAATTAATGATCATGATTGGATGAATTGGAAGGAACCTTATCTGAGCTTTTCCAAATTACGCTCATTTAGAAGCTTTTGCGTGAGTACTGCGCTGTCGATTATTTAACCAATTCGTCCTGAAGCGATGTCTAAATATGTGTTATGTACCTTTGTTAGAGAAACAGTACCTCACCATTTTTTTCAATAGTCTCGCGCAAGCAACTGATCATCGAGAATCTGGCCGCTCTTTTCGACCGTTAACAGAAGTTGTGACCGATACTAGCGGTTCTCTCAAGAAATTTGTTCTATCAGTACATATTTGTCAACTTGGAGCAAGCATAGAGAGCTCCACAAGCGCCATGAGCTGACCCATGAAGAAGAATGCCAAGGTGGAGTACCAGATTCGACGCGGTTGTGATAAGAGCTGAGAGGACACTTGAAAAGCGTTATCCCAACGGTCGCCAATTGCGCAACGTTACTGGAAAGCAAATGTAAACAAACCATGCTAGAAGGTACGGGACGAGAAACGTAGATCGGCAGGCGCAGGCAGATCGGACATGATATGTCCACCGAAACAAATCTGCTCTCCCCTTTGTGAAGTGTATGGAGTGAAGCTCCACCGATACTAACTTTGAGGTTCGCAGTCGACCATTTGGTGACGTCGTATGTTGACATTGGCTCAGACATGGACAACCTTACCATGCAGTATATGTAGCATTTACAACAGATAACGCAAAGGCCTTGTTAGTAAAAAAGACCAACAAAACTTAATAGCTCTTTTTGGAATACACCACAAATGGATGCTCTCTGCGATAATATGATGGCAACTTGAACGTGTGTTTGGCCGTTACAATGCTCCAAACGAAGGACGTCTCAATGTTGTACCCTCCGAGATAAGTCTAACTTAGATAACCTTAACAGAGAATTCACAGCGGAAAACTCAGATAACGCGGCTTATCGCTCACCACATCAAGCGATAAGCCGAGTTATCTGAGTTTTATCGTTTGATATGGTGAGCGATATCAGAGATTTTGGCTGAAATTTTCTCTGTTAAATTGCTGTAAGTCGTTGATGAATCCGGCCTCAGGATAGAGTAGAATTCTCCTGTTTGTTTTACAAGTGTCGACTATATTCTGCTGATCCCTTCACAGAACTTGGATCCATTACTTATGTCACAAGTTCCTGGCACTAGAGCAAAAACTGCGCATGGTTCGCAGGCCAATGTGAGTCGCTGGAAGGCAGAACGGTGAAGTGCGCTTAGCGAGAGCAGTTTGTCCTACCAAGTACTGCGACAAGGTCGAATTTTTCATACGTGAAGTTGTATCTTCTAAAACCATTAAACCATTCAACAAGCGGTTAGAACGAATAGTATTTGCAATACAGAATGTCAAGACGCATAGCTCATTATTAACTGAACGGTTTCAGTAATCACAGAAGCCTTTCTCTCTCTCTCTTTCAGCTTTCTTTCTCTTTCAAATGAAAAAAGCGAGAATAAAGGCTTCTATGTACATGTACTGGCCTGTGCCCCCGAATCTGGAAGTCTTTATTTTGAATAATTGGAATAGAAGGAGCTCGCTATATATACAAATTAGCCACAAAGAAATCCAACGAAGCGTTCATGCTGAAAGGCTGTTGTTTAGTTAGACAAACACGGTGAGGTGTTCTCTTGGAAGCTGCCCCGCAAAGCAGTTGCCATGCTTTGCACAAGTCATGCGATTTCCTCATAGGTTTCAGTCAAGTTTCGAGAAAATGCGTGCATCACAGGCTTATGCCACAGACATCCCAGTGTACGCTTAGCTTCGTTCTTGCAGCGTCTCCTTCGATGTAAACGGTTAGGCTTCCAGAGACGAAATGTTAAGGCCAAAGAGTCGACGTCGCTCCTGGTTCTGAGAAAGGCTTGCTTCTCATCAGCAGAAAGGCATCTGTCTTACCCTAATTCTATGGCCTAATGCAGGTCTAGCATCTTAGGACGCCATAACGTCCTAAAGGCTAGATCTGCATTAAGGGATAGAAGGGAAACGCTTCCATTACAGTTGATAGAAGGTTGTAGAAGGTTGGTCTTCGTTAATGAAGGTCTGTTCGAAATGTTAAGCGGAATCTACGTAGAGTACCAGTGCGTACTTGATGATCTAGTGTTTGTACTAACGCGAAATTAATCGATCTTTAGCTTGTTCTGCTTTATGTTAATTGCGTGCCTCATTGCTACATTGTGGTAAAGTTCAACACTTCACAGATTAGCTTTAGTAAAGTTATGAAGCTACGGAGCTAAGGCAATTTTTTCGTATTATCTCGCGGGACGGGCGCGTGTAGCGCAGTCGGAGGAGGCGCGACTGTCGTGTGCACCCGATACCAGGTTCTTGGTTCGGATTTCCCGCCCAGGCCAACCAAGCCTTCCATCCCTCCGGGGTCGGTGGATTGGTACCAGACTTGTCTGGGAAGGATAAAGCGCTGACTTGTTCATCGGCTGGCCACCGCAAGTCATTGTATGGCCAAATACGCATTCATGTCGCCTCCACGACATCCGGTAGAAGTAGAATGCGCTGGCGCATCCCAGAAGGGATTGAGTAACGCCGTCCTTTATCCTTTATCCTTATCTCGCGGGAAATTTCATCGATAGAGGAAAATTGCATTTCTACAAGTGCTCAATGAATGTCAAATCGAGTGATTCACTGCATACTCTTCTTCACGACTGCGATGTCTGTTCGTATTTCCTTCAAGGTTTTTCTGTACGCGGCGAACTCTCCAGTTGACCTGAGAGTGGATGCATTAGCTAATGTTCAACACGCTTTCTATGTGCGCGGCTAAGAGCGGGTGTCTTCCTACGAGAAGGCATTGATGCGACAGTGCGGCTACTTCGAGAAAATCTCGTTCACGAGGTGTTCCTACTCGGCTGTCCCTCCTGCGGCTCCTATTTACAGCTCCGTCGAAAAGTTATCATGGAAACAGAAGCAACTTGGGATATGCCCAGACACGATGACTGGTTCTAACGACCTAGCTGCCGATTTATAGAAGTCAATGTTCCTACAGCATGCTGAGCAGTTATGAAAATTTCTTACACAGTTTGTAGCTGAAAAGAAGGTACATGGGTATTGGAGAGAAAGTTTGGTAATTCCATTTGGACTGCAGAGTCCTCAAACGAACGTATGATTCGCCTACTTTCACAAAGTCTGGAACCTTTGAACAGTCGGTGGACAAGTTCGTGATATAACCCGGCTTCCTGGCAATCATCCCGAATTTGTAGAAGGCTGTGGGATTACTGATATCACGCACAACACATCTTCTTGAGAAGAGTCATGGGAAGCATTGTACCCAAAAGACACCCATATAGCATTTTTAGACTCGGAGAAAATCATTGACCGGATATGACACGCCTCGCGCCTCGATCGTCTTGAAGGTCTAGCAAAGGAAGGCTCTGCAGCGTATGTCTGAACCGGTAGAGCGAGTTGTATAGGAAGGAATCCCCACCCCTCAAGAAAAATGTGTTCCTTTTTGCCAAGTCGTTAAACCCAAGGAGTAGGGGTCCTTGAAGTTACTGTGAAATCGGCGCCTCACGAGATCGGGGACCTGTACGCCCGCGATGCCTCCGACGGTAAGTGGCCGGAATACAGTGGATAGTGGCGCACGCGAGGGAGGTCGGGGTTCAAATCCCCTGCGCTGCTGCATTTTTGCATTTCAGTTGATTGGTTGAGATTTGAGGGATTCTGACGTCTTTACCATTTTCAGACCAATGATCTAGGGAGAAAGCAACCTGAGTTTCAAAAGACACCACATCCCAGGTGGTTAAAATGTGAAACAAGGCCTGTGGATTCCGCAAGTTGACCTAAACGGCCATCGATACACTCGTTCCCTCATCTTTGCCTGTCACCTGGAAATCAGAGGTCTGTTGAAGATTTCCTAAAACCTAACACCAACAATATCCGGCGAGGCTCAAGTGGTGATTGACCTGTTCACGCTAAGGTGTGGCCCACCTTTAGACAAGGAGCCTTCGAGGAAAGAAATCAAGCTGGCCGAACGGATGACCAGCATACTCAAAGACGTCAAAGCACGTCAACTTGAAGCTGACGAAGCTGGAAGTGGTTGAAGAACAAGAAGGCTGAGATACACAAGATGAACCGATGGATGTGGAGAGGCAAGCAAGCAGACATGTCGACATATGTATGATAACGCTTTCGGGTGGAACTTTTGTTTAGGAGGAAAGGGTACGTCCTCAGTTAGATTTCGTCTATGGAGCCGATGTCATTGGTCCATATATGGAACCAACTATGGGGAGCCTGTAGCCTTTACACGTTGTCCGTATTGTGACGAGAGCTTCTGTTTCATGTACCTTGTCCCTGCGTATTATTGATGTTGGGCGTTTATCATCATTATGTTGAAAGGCTTTCTCATTGCTTTTTGGTTAAAAAAACCGGTCAGCATTAAACAAGTCTTAAGAAAGTTACTCTCCACAGCATGCAGCTGGAAAATGCCTGACCTCCCTCGCAATCCTGCCGGCCGCCAAACGTCTGGTTGGGGCTTCGCCCCAAACCCGGAGTATAGAACACCCCGAACGTCTTCTTCTCCTCTTTAGGCCTTCTCTCATTCATTAAAAAACTGGTTTTGCTATATAGAATGGTATAGCGGAATAGGACAAACCAGGCCCACCACTTTCACTGGACCCCCTTTAACTGGTCCCTTATCACTGGTTTCCCTTTATTGTCAGCCCATTTCCGGTTCACCCTTCACTGGTCACATCACCTCTCTCCTATGTTTTAGAAAAATGTTTTCCTCAAAACTGTCAATAATAAGAGATACTAAACGGATAAGCGAACGCGCCTGCCTCTGTACGTCGGTGACACGTCTTGCAATCCCAAGCGGCCTTTGACCGACATCGGAGACACGTCTTCTGAACGCGGAAGCCCGTTGCCCCACAACACTGACACATCTTTTGAATCCGGACGCCACCCCCCCCCCCCCTCCCCACCCCACCTTACTGGTTCTCTCGAACAGGTCATCCTTTAGTGGTCCCCTCTTGCCCGCTTCAGCTGCTGGACCCCTTCTTTTTGATTGCCCTTATTGCTAACCATCCTTAATTAACTCCTCCTTTCTTGTTCCCTTATTGGTAACCGTCTACTGAACACCATTATTGGTTTCCCCATTCCCTTGGTCCCGTCTACTGACCCCATTTTAGAGATCCCGTATTACTGGTTCCCCGTCTCCGTGTCACCTCCAGCCCCCCTCCCCCTTCCAGGTCACTTTCACGAATTTCAAGAATTTCACTTTTCAAGATGTTCCCCCCCCCCAAACTTGTCCTCCCACGCTCACGGCGTGACATCGGTGACATGCCTGAACCCGGACATCGTTTAATCGACATCGTTGACTCGTCTTTTAAAGCCGGACGTCTTTTGAAGGACATCGCTGACATGTCTTCTGTACCTGCCCCCCCCCCTTCCCCCTTTGCGCGACTTCGGCGACAGCTCTTCCGAACCCGTTCGCCTGTTGCACGACGTCGGTGGCACCTCTTATGAACCCGGACGTCTGTTGAACGACGTCGGTGACACCTTTTCTGAATTCGGACGCCTGTAGAACGACGTCGGTGACATGTCTTCTGATGGTGAGTACGAAAGCCCTTTGCGCGGCATCGGTGACACGCCTTCTGACCCTCTCGACCTGACATGGGTGACACATGGTCTGAACCCGGACGCCTGTTACTCGACGTCTAGGATAGGAAAGGCCAGACGGATAGGCAGACGGACGGACAGACGGACGGACGGACAGACGGACGGACAACCGCTTACTCTTTTATATATAGTAGGATAGGATAGGATAGGATATAGGATATACAGCTTACTGTAGGATAGAATACTCCGCTTTCCTAATGGAGGCCCACTCCCACACTAGGGTTCTGCTAGTATAGTGAGTTCTAGTATGAAAAACAAGAAAAATTCGTCGTCATAAGGGTGCTCCCATTTTAATCGGATAGCGCCGCAGTTTCATATTTCAACGGAATCCTAGAACTGGGACTACGTCAGGAAAAGCGCAACATTCGGCCCTACAATGAGCTGTACATTGAAGAAATCCACTTGTAGGAGAAAGTGTCCCTCCTATCGCGCATAGGGTCGAACTTGGTCCAAATGACGCTCGTTGATAGGCGAATTCTAAGAAGACACTTGAGCGGTTAAAGTCGAATGCACAAGAGAACTATTGTCGACCGATAGCGATGTACCAAGCTGAGTCACGGCCTGCGGCAACGGAACTTGACACCCGCTGCAATGTGGAGAGGAAGTGAAAAACTCTGCAGATACGCACCCACCAATCTTCTCTTCCAGATTCATAAGTGTCTGGATCGCCTTTCGAAGACTGTCGTCTGTCCTCCGGAGATAAAACTAAAGAAAGCTGACTGGGCGAATTTCGAGCTGTGAAAGTGATGATCGTTCACCTGAAGCTCTCCAATTCCGTAGCACTCCATAACCAGACCAGCCTCTGCAGGGGTAGACTAACGAATGGAAGTCGTTAATCAGGGACTACTTATCAAGTATGTAGTAGTGATCCATATAAAAAGGGCAAACGAGTGGGTAGAAACCATTTTCAGCCGTTCCACGACCACCTATCCTTCAACGATGGCGCAGGGCGGTGGCACAGTGGACTACTCGTCATTCCTGAAGCGGCACCTCAAGATGAGTAACGTGCTCAACGATCGACATGTGAGTCTCAGCCACGATAGTTTTGCTGGCCGCCTCCTGTAGGCTTCGCCACCCACTCCTTTGGAACCGCGTGGGACGATGCAGGTGCAGGTCTAATGAGAGGGTCTGTAATACCCTCATTTTGATCTACAAAGCCCAGGAATTTGTTCGAAAACTTTGAAAGCGAAGAAGCTAAGCATGCAAACATGTAGACCTAACTTGCTTGAAAACGTGTAAGCTCGATTTGTCTAGGGTAAAACGGCTAAATGTGAAGGAGACACGTGATGGATCCTCTTCACCAGACTTTGAACGCGGTACATAATAGGCGTTTATAGCGGTTTCTATCCGCGTGTGGTTCAGTAACTGAAGGAGGCAGTAACGAAACACAATTTATTAGCAAAGAGTACAACGAACACAGGAACCAGCTAGTTATTGATTTATTGATTTATTGCACATGTTTGTGCGCTATACAAGAAAAGGAATGTAATCGAAGAAAAACATAACATTTAACGAACTTGAGACTAATGAGAAGTGAGACGAACTATAGTTATGAGTTAGAAGAACAGCAATAAAACACGAACAGAGCGACCGTCCGACGCGGTGCAGGAAGCCCCAAACCGAGAACGGGAGCGACCGTCCTACCAGGCGCAGGAAGCCTACAACAGAACCAGGACGGAGTGATAGTCCTACTATGCGCAGGAGGCAACAAAAACAAGGACGGGGCGACCGTTCTACCAAGTGAAGGCGACAACAAAAACTACGGTCGTAGCGACCGTCTGGCAAGGTTTAGGCGACAATAAGATTTCGGACAGAGCGACCGTCGAGCAAGGTGCAGGCGACAACGAATCTACGGATGGAGCGACCATCCAGCGAGGCGCAGGGACAGACAAACTACTGAATTTTAGGCCAGAGTCCTGCCGGAAAAATAAACAAGGAACGGTATTGGTCTTGGCGCGCGAGATTGCTGGGGGCGCGCAGATTGACGGCCGCAGCCTAGAGCGTACTAGCGTTACTCGTTTCCCCAATCGAGAGCATGGGGCGGAACAAGGGAGGCACCAGCCAAACAATGCACCGACTGCACCAGCTGACTCCGTATACCGCCTTAACGTTAACGTCCAATCTCGTTTTGACATCGTTATGGAACTTTGGAGTAGGGCAAACCGGTGGAAGGTTGCGCGAGACATGCAGTGTGAATCTACCCTAGTGTGTGTGACAAGCATGATTTTGTCATACGGGCACAAAATTTACACCATAACAATATCGCTTATCTTCCCGCTTCCGCGGGTTCATTCTTATTCATAAAGTCCTAGAACTCATTCTCCACGTTGCACTGCGCGGTTGCGTTAGCCATCGCTGCGGTACCCCTCTTTCCTAGTGTCAGGTACTCAGAGCACACTTTTGGTGAAATGATACCAGAACCATGAAAAGAAATCGACTGTTGTGGCTATTAGTGAAGTAAACGTCCAGTGAAAGCATAGAACAACACATAAGAACCTAACGGGAGCAACATTCGCGATGGAACCGCCTCACGTACGCCTAAAAAGATTACGGTGTAGGTTTTGTGCTCGTATGGAAGAATCATTTCTATGTGTGTATGTGGCGGGGGGGGGGGGGGTGAGAGAGAGAGAGCACTCACTCTACTCTGACTCCTTGGCAACGGCTGCAAAGTGAAGGCCAACTAGCTTACAAATACTACGCCGTTAACTGGCCTGATCCGAGAGAACTTGCATCTATCCTAGTCGAAGCGGACATGCGGTGTTTTGCTTCTCCAACCTCTCGCTTGAATTTGTTCCAGAGCTGCAGTTGTTGACACTCATTCAAACTTTGGTGCAATCATAGTTGGTGGAGGCCGCTTTTCAACAATTTCCTGACAAAACGAAACACGATATATGGGCTACGTTTAGAAAAAATAGACTGCCCCAACCTGGGGCCGGATAGACTCAGTTTTCGAGTTGGGGCCACCGCTAGGATCCTTTTCTTCTTCTTCTTCTTCAGCGTTTGTCCCGCTTAGCAGCGGGGTCCGCTCTTCGGGTATGATGACGCCACTTCGCACGATCAAACGCTTGATCGGGGTGGATAGCAGCTTCCTTTAAGTCCATGTGCAACGTATCAAGCCAGCGTTGCCTAGGCCGTCCTTTAGGCCGTTTTCAGGGCACATCTATGTTGAGGCCAATCTTCCGAACGGTGTCGTCGTCCGCACGAAGAACATGGTCATACCACCGTAGGCGAGCATCACGTAGCTTGTCAGCAATTGGAGCGACGCCAAACCTTTGGCGTATGGAGACATAGCGAGCATGATCCAAACGCGTGACACCAGCCGTCCAGCGCAGCATTTTCGTCTCCATTACGCTGAGGCGGCTCTCAACCTCCTTCGTTGCAGGCCAGCACTCAGCACCGTACATCGCTACTGGTCGGACGACGGTTCTGTAGATCTTTGATTTCAAGCGCTCCGGTATCTTTCTGTCGCACAGAACGCCTGTCACTGAGCGCCATTTGGACCACGCTGCGTTCACGCGCGAGTTCACCTCGAACGTGTGCGCAGCGTGGTCCAAATGCTGCGAAAACCGCTAGGATCCTACTACATATCCTACTATATATAAAAGACTAAGCGGTTGTCCGTCCGTCTGTCCGTCCGTCTGCCTATCCGTATGGCCTTTCCTATCCTAGACGTCGAGTAACAGGCGTCCGGGTTCAGACCATGTGTCACCCATGTCAGGTCGAGAGGGTCAGAAGGCGTGTCACCGATGCCGCGCAAAGGGCTTTCGTACTCACCATCAGAAGACATGTCACCGACGTCGTTCTACAGGCGTCCGAATTCAGAAAAGGTGTCACCGACGTCGTTCAACAGACGTCCGGGTTCATAAGAGGTGCCACCGACGTCGTGCAACAGGCGAACGGGTTCGGAAGAGCTGTCGCCGAAGTCGCGCAAAGGGGGAAGGGGGGGGGGGCAGGTACAGAAGACATGTCAGCGATGTCCTTCAAAAGACGTCCGGCTTTAAAAGACGAGTCAACGATGTCGATTAAACGATGTCCGGGTTCAGGCATGTCACCGATGTCACGCCGTGAGCGTGGGAGGACAAGTTTGGGGGGGGAACATCTTGAAAAGTGAAATTCTTGAAATTCGTGAAAGTGACCTGGAAGGGGGAGGGGGGCTGGAGGTGACACGGAGACGGGGAACCAGTAATACGGGATCTCTAAAATGGGGTCAGTAGACGGGACCAAGGGAATGGGGAAACCAATAATGGTGTTCAGTAGACGGTTACCAATAAGGGAACAAGAAAGGAGGAGTTAATTAAGGATGGTTAGCAATAAGGGCAATCAAAAAGAAGGGGTCCAGCAGCTGAAGCGGGCAAGAGGGGACCACTAAAGGATGACCTGTTCGAGAGAACCAGTAAGGTGGGGTGGGGAGGGGGGGGGGGTGGCGTCCGGATTCAAAAGATGTGTCAGTGTTGTGGGGCAACGGGCTTCCGCGTTCAGAAGACGTGTCTCCGATGTCGGTCAAAGGCCGCTTGGGATTGCAAGACGTGTCACCGACGTACAGAGGCAGGCGCGTTCGCTTATCCGTTTAGTATCTCTTATTATTGACAGTTTTGAGGAAAACATTTTTCTAAAACATAGGAGAGAGGTTATCTCCTCAATGTGTGATTCTTTCCATCTTCTAACAGTGATGACTTTATTAGGAACTTCATTTCAAGAGAGCAGTTATATGAAACAGCTGTATCACAATCGCAGAAGGTTTCGGACATGAGCAAACCGAATCAGCACGGTATGCGTCTGTGTGAAGAAGTTTTTCAGGGTTTCAGGGTTTGGGGGCGAAGCCCCCAACCAGACGTTTGGCGGCCGCTAGGCCGTTGAACGTCTGGTATATATATATCTACCACTATATAATTGAGTTAGCTCCCTGCCCCGTAGATGGTGAGGCGTATCTCACTCAGGTTGGAAACCTGGCTGGGATACGCCTCGTGGAACCACACGCAATCTCATGGAACCCCTAGCTACGCCTCTGCGTATCTCGCGCGGGCAACGTCTGCCGTTGAACATGGGATGTTGTTACACCAGAGGACGCGTAGCCTCCTCCTGCTTGACACAACGGCATCTGCGCGCGTTTCTGAGTGCCTGAATCCAGAAGACGGGTTCCCTTCGTCACACCACAACCTTCTGGAGACAGAAGAGGAAACACCGTAGTCCTCCGACGACGGATCCCATTCAGAATTGAGCATGAGATGCTGCTGCAGCAGAGGAACCGCAGCCTCCTCCTGCTTGACACAACGGCGTCTGCGCGCGTTTCTGAGTCCCTGAATCCAGAAGGCGGGCTCCCTTCGTCGCAGCACAACGGTCTGGATTCAGAATTTCGAAAAGAAAGGAAGCAGATGTCTCATCGTCGTCGTACGACGACCGGCCGCATGCAGAACTCAGCATTATCCCATGTTGAACGGAAAACTTTACCCGCGCCAGGTACGCCTCTGCGTACCTCGCGCGGGCAACGTCTGCCGTTCAACATGGGATGTTGTTACTCCAGAGGACGCGTAGCCTCCTCCTGCTTGACACAACGGCGTCTGCGCGCGTTTCTGAATGCCTGAATCCAGAATACGAGTTCCCTTCATCGCACCACAACCTTCTGGAGTCAGAAGAGGAGACACCGTTGTCCTGCAACGAGGGATGACATTCAGAATTGAGCATGAGATGCTGCTGCAGCAGAGGAAGCGCAGCCTCCTCTTGCTCTACACAGCGACAACTGCGCGCGCTTCTGAGCGTCTCTTTCCAGATACGGGTCCCCTTCGTCGCGCAATAAGCATCTGGAGTCAAAAGAGGTGACACCGTCGTCGTTCGACGAGCGGCCACATCCAGAATTCAACATAGGATGCTCCTCCAGCCAAGGAAGCACAGCCTCCTCTCTATTGACACAGCGGCATCGCCGCGCGTTTCTGAGCATACGGATTCAGAATACGGGTCCAATACGTCGCGCAACAATCGTATAGAGCGAGAAGCGGTTCACCGACGTCGTGTGACGAGTGGCCGCATTCAGAATTCAGCATTATCCCACGTTGAACGGAAAATTTTATCCGCGCGAGGTATGCCTTTGCGTACCTCTCAGGGGCAACGTTTGCCGTTTAACATGGGATGTTGCAGCAGAGGAAGCGCAGCCCTCTCCTGCTTGACTCAGCGGCGTCTACGCGCGTTTCTGAGCGTTTGATTCTGAATACGTGTCACTGACGTCTGCCTTGAGCATGGGAGGACCACTAAGGGGTGGTAGAGAAGGGAGGTGAGGGGCCTTTAGAATGGACCAGGTGAGCGTCCAGGAAGGAAGGGAACAACCTGAAGGAGGGACTAGGGCGGGGAAGCCAGCAAGAAGAGGCCAGTAGGGGGTCAATAGTGAAAACAAGGAAGTGGGCCAGGGGTTGGGATCAGGAAGGTGGGGGGGGGGGGGGAAGGCCAGTAAAGGCGGACCAGCAATTAGATCTAGAAAGAAGAAACGAGTGAGGCGGAAACTGGCGCCCGGATTCGGAAGACGTATCAACAGTGGAGGGGCTGAAGTACTGCGCAGCACAAACCAATGATGTTACTGGACGGTGAGGAGAAAATGTCTATGATGAAAGATACCGAAGTGATGAACGGCTTGGTGCCGATGAAGTACGCAGCAGGTCCTAGTTGTTAGCGAATTTTATGTTTCACAAAAACTACTTTCCATAGGTCAGTGATGGTGCAAAGTCGCGCGAAGTGCGCAAGTGCGAGACACGCCGTTAGGCGTGTCGGAGCACTTGTATATATATAAGCGAGAACGGTCTTTGTCTGTGTGTGTGTTTGTTTGCACAGAATTGTTGAAGGAGTGTGTTGGGAGGAAGTGTGGGGATGGGGGGGGGGAAGGGTTGTAGTTGTGTGGTGTCACTTACGTCGTGTTGAGAGGGGTCAGAAGACGTGCGCGAGTGTTACCCAAGGGGCGTCTGAGTTCCGAACATGTGTCATCGACGTCGTGAAAGCGAGCGTCCGAGTTCAGAAGAGTTGTTATCGACGTCGTTCCACAGGCGCCTGGGTTTAGAAGACATGTCACAAATGTCGCGCAAAGGACGTTCAGGTTGAAAAGAGGTGTCACCGATGTTCAGATGCAAGCGGTGTTCAGATTCACTGATGCAAGCGGTGTTCAGATTCAGATGACGTGTCACTGATGTCACGCGAAGCAAGTCCGGCTTGAGAAGACATGTCACCGACGTCGCTCATCAGGTGCCTGGATTCAGAAGAGCAGACACCAATGTCGCGAAAGGCCTTCCAGATTCAGACGACATGTCACCGATGTCGCGCAAAGCACGTTCGGGTTGAGAACACATGTCATCGACGTTGTTCAACAGGTGTCCGGGTTCAGAAGAGGCGTCACCGATATCGCGCCATAGTTCCGGATTCAGACGACGTGTTACCAGTGAATGTGAGACCAGTAATGGGGACCGGTGAAGGATGGGGTTCCAGTAAGGGAACCGGTAAAGGGTTGACCAATAAAGGAGGGACCAGTGAAGGTGGGACCAGTAATGGGGACCGGTGAGGGGGGGGGGGGGAGGATTCAGCGAGGGGGGGACTGGCGAAGGAGGGGGAGAGATCCAGTGAATATGGAACCGGTGAGGAAGGAACCAGTAATGGAGACCGGTGAAGGAGGGGGGGGGGGGGGGAGTGGTCCGGTGAAGGGTGGACCGGTGAAGGAGGAGGAGGGTCCAGTGAAGGGGGACCGGTAGAATGTTGACGAGTGAAGAGGGGACCAGGTGAAGGGGCGGGGGCGGTGAGGAAGGGACCAGTAATGGGGACCGGTGAGGTAGGGAGGGGTTTAGTAAAGGGGGCCCGGAAAAGGGCTGATGAACAAAAGGAGACCAGTGAGGGTGAGAGCAGCAATGGGGATCGGTGAAGGAGAGGATGACCAGCGAAGAGGGGACCAGTAAAGGGAGGTCCAGTGAAGGTGGGAGCAGTAGTAGGGACCGAGAAAGGGGGAGGGAGACCAGTGAAGGGTGAACCGGAAAAGGGCTGACAATGAAGGGAAACCAGTGATAAGGGACCAGTTAGGGGGGGGGGTAGTGAAGGTGATGGACTTGTTTTGCACTAATCCCCTATACCATTCTATATAGCAAAACCAGTTTTTTTTAAACTGTAATGAATGAGAGAAGGCCTAAAGAGGAGAAGACATTCGGGGTGTTCTATTCTCCGGGTTTGGGGCGAAGCCCCAACCAGACGTTCGGCGGTCAGCAGACCGTTGAACGTCTGGTAGTGAAATATTCTACCTAACCGTGTCTTTCCATCGTGAATATCCAAGCCACGAGGCTCTCCCCACCCACCAACCCGTATTGCGCCCAAATTACATACATCCTAGTCGAGAAGGTGCACGCTAGGATAGCAGCTGCAATACTCTCCGACGCTACACTATGATCTTTAGGTTCCCATGAGTGTCTTCGTGGCAATAGCTGATGCTTTGAGACGATTTCAAGGAAGGGCTGGATAGGCAGAACATCGTATGCCCTCCTCTCACTGGGATAGATCCAGGAAATCTAGTTTATTGCATCTTCTAACGACCTCTGGGTCTCTCGCATTCAGCCTGTTGCCAGAACTTGTCGAAAGAGTTTCAGGCTGTGTTGTATGCGACGCCTGCAAAAACGATGTACTCCTTTGACTAGGACAGTTCCTAAAGTTCCGCTCCAATACGGAAGTAGAGCGATATCCAACACATCTTAACCGGTGTTCGTTTATATTGGTTACTTGGCAGGTTCCAGTGAAAATCAAGTTTAACGGAAAGTCGCGGCCTACACCGAGGCGTTATAATGGAGGGGGCTGTATGTCTAACAGGACACCTGTGATGCAGAGGGGGCGAGCAGATAAGCGAGCAGATAAGATCATCCAGCTATCGCTCCATTCTCTTCACGGACGCAGTTGGTATTCATGTTCATATTCGTTTCTTGAACAGCTGTTCCTTGTTCCTGACACTGTCGCTCCCCATAGAAACTTACCGGGAACGTCCATTGGAGCACAGGATAGGATAAAGCTACAGAAATGGGAAAACGGAAACTGTCCTAGTGGGGAGGGGACTGCGCTGACAGTTGCGTCCAGCATCCCACGATACGACACCACACTCTCTGACTCCGCATGAGTGTCATCGTATCATTTGGAAGTAGCTTAAGCTCTGAGTCAAATTCAAGCGAAGGGTTGGAGAAGCAAAACATCGCATGCCCCTTCCGACTAGGACAGATTCGAAAATGTAAGCTGGGTCCCCTTCCTAATCTTGTGCCCTCTGGCAAACGACAGGAACGAATTCGGAATTTGCTGTCTCCTGGTTGAGGACGTCGAGGACAAACTGATCGATAGGTGGTGCAGTTCCAAATCGTAGGCATAGTGCTAGCCAGCGAGGGCACACAGCGCTTCGTCAACCTCCGCGACGGGGCGACAAAGCAGACTATACCTATCGACTTCTCCCAGGCAACGGCTCGGCACTGATCGATACGTGTCCTTCGCCTTGTTGCTCCCGCCTCTGCCATCACACCCGTCGCGAAGTATGAAACCCTTATTCTGGCGGGTTGGTTTTGCACAGAATTGACTTCGCTCAGGCATCACTTGGCAAGAGGTCAAAAGAGAGAGATGTGGAGGCTGGATTTCTTTGTTACATTCTGCAGAAGAACGACGTAGCTCACGATGTTTGTTCCTAACGGACACTGCCTCCGTCACGAAATCGGAGAGACTTTACGAACTCGAAGTATATTTGCGCTTTCCTTCTTTCGTCCCTTTTCAACGACTTCCAAAACCCAAGTCAAATTCTTTAAGCCTAATGTGGTGTAAGCTGTTTCACTTCGATCAAAACACCAACGCCAGGCGGGACTCGAACCACCCTCTGCTTGCCGGCGAGATGCTTTACGCCATTCTCGCGTTTGCTGCTCGCGTTCGATCGTCGGCAGTGAGCGGAGAGCTTAAAGCCCGGTAAGCGGAAGGTGCGGGAACGAGTGCCGGCTGGCGCTAGAAGACATCGTTATAACAGATTTCAAGGATCACTTTGAAAGAAATTGTTGCCGGCCGCCGTGGCCATCGGGCAGAAATAAGAGCAGCATCCGTTAGCTCTCTATAAGCAATCCAGCGATTCTTATTAGTAAATACTGCACGATTAAAGAGAAATAATTTAATAAAAAGCACAGCTTTCCTGGAGCGAGCAGATTCAGATTAAATACACGGCCGACGAATTGAAGGATGTGATAAGATGCGGCATGGAATTGTTAAAAGCAGAAGGGACTCTCGCCGAGATTAACCCACCAATTGTCATTGTTGGAGATATTCACGGACAGGTCAGCGTTTCGGCGAACATTAAAACTGTCTAAATTCTAGAGCTATCTGATGCAGTGTTCAATATCGAAAATCGTATCTCTGTATCTGCCCTTCCTGTTTTTAGTACTTCGATTTACTGCGGATGTTCAGTAAATTTTCCGAAGGAAATCAGCATGGAAGTATGCGTGTAAAGGTCCGCATGAATTGCATTTCCCAGAAACACGAATTTTGTCTTTCACAAACTGTGCTTCAGTATATCTTTCTCGGAGACTACGTGGATCGTGGCCGACGATCCCTCGAATGCATTTGCCTGGTACTAACCCTGAAGATTTTGTTTCCTCGGAAGGTATGTGAGGGACTGCTTTCTAAAAATGAGCTTTCATCAATTACTCCCTTCTTCAGTATCAGCTACTCCGAGGAAATCACGAATGCAAAGGTATCAACCGAGTGTATGGATTTTACGACGAAATTCTTGATCGCTTCGAAAAAGTAAGCTACTGTCAGTACGCATCTAAAAAGAGCTTATAATAATGGGAAATTCATTTCAGGATGAAGCTGAGAGGTTGTGGTTTGGTTTCAATGAAGTGTTCGCTTGGCTTCCGCTAGCGGGTCTGGTCGGCAAGAAGATTCTGTGCATGCACGGAGGAATATCGGCCTACCTAAATTCGCTGGAAGACATTCGAAGGGTGATTTTTCAGTGGTTCTGCGCGCGTGCTAGCGCAGTCGCAGGAGGCGCCGGTTTCGTGTGCATAGAAATGGTTCTATCATACGGGCACAATTTCTACACCGTAATCTTTTCGGGTGTACCTGTGGCCGTTCCATCGCGAATGTTGCTCCTGGTGATGCCGGAGCGATGGCTAACGCAACCGCCCAGTGCAATGCCGACGTGGAGAACAAGTTTTTATGACTTTGCGAATACCACTGACCGTTTTTATGAACCCGTGGGAGCGGGAAGATAAGCGGTAAGGTTACGGTGTAGAATTTGTGTCCGTATTTCAAAATCTCGTGTCGTGTGCATCGTTCCAGTTCCGTGGTACAGAATTCCCATCGAAGTCAACCACGTCTTCCATCCCTCGGGTGTCTTGAATTGGAATCAGGCTTGCATGGAAGATTCCTCCACGATACCCCATAGAAGTATTAAGGTGGACCAAAAGTAATGAGACAAATTCAACAAATGTCTTTATCTCTTCATAACTCAGTTACAACTCAATGGTGCTGACGAGTGTATTTGCCATTAAGGTCAATGGCTTGCAGCCATCGCCCAGCCAACTTCCTGATCCCATCCTTCCAGAACTGCTTATGTCTTGATCCACTGCTCGATATGGTTGTCGAGGTCTGCTTGGGTCCTTGTGTCCCTTCCGACCATTAAATCCTATTGGATCAAGAAGTAGTGGTAGTCGCATGGAGAGATGTCCTGCGAATACGGTGGGTGAGGCATGTGAACGTAGCCCAGCTGGGCAAGCTTATCCATGGTCACTTGTTCCCGATTGGATTCCACGTTATCGAAGAGGAGGACCTTCTTGAAGCACTGAGACCGAATTAATGCGAGTCTCCGGTCCATCTCTTCTATTTCGTTCACCATGGCCTTGGAGTCCATCGTCGTGCTTTTGGAAAACAGCTTCCGGTGTACAGGTCTATGGGCGCAGACTCGGAAGCTCAGGAGGTGCTTCTCGCCGTGAACATCTCGCCAACGAAGGTCGGTAACAGGTCACTAGGCCTCACCCAGACTCGCTGCTTGGGAGGGTTAAGGTAGAAGACGTACTTCTCATCTTGCGTGTCTATTGAGTCCAGGTTGCTCGAGGTTGGGAATTGGGCGAGATTTGCGCGACACAGGTCGACTCGTCAGACTGGGGTTTCGGCATGAGACAGACTGAGGCTTTGGCTAGAAAGGGCGAAAGTGGTCACTTCTCAGGTGCCGTTCTGTCAGTAGCAAAGAAACATACAAATATGAGAAGCACGAAACCGGACTTCATGTTTACATAGATAGATGGAGCGATTTGATAGGTTGTGCTAGCCACATCATCTTACCCATTCGTCTCACTGTCTTGCCTTTGTCGCCAGGATACTTGTATTCGAAATTGGTGACGTTGAGGTGGCGGTGTATGTTCCTCCACGTGGTGCCTCTGGAAACTGCTTGCTTCTGCGAGTCGAGCTAAACACGGACAATCGAATGCAGGCGACAGGCCCTTGTGACAAGCCGGCCTACGAACATTATGTGTCACATCATATGGTCGATGACGTTTCAGAGTTCTCGAGATAGTGCTACGGCGTCCGCGGGAGCCGACGCGCACTCACAAAGCCCGGCGAGTGTGGAATGTATGCGAGGGTCCTTGATGCGAGGAAGGCATCGGGGCAACTGAGCTAGTCCGAAAGTCCCGCAACGTAGGCAAGACCCGCGTAGCAACGTTGAACGTGGGTACTTGAAGGGCAGCTCATGCGAGTTGGTGGAAGCACTGGACCGAAGAAGAGTTGATTTTTGAGCAGTGCAGGAGACGAGGTGGTCCTGCTGCAAGCCCAGGTACATTGGCCGTGGCTTCGAGGCCGTTCTGTGCGCCAGTCCTAGTACGACCAGTGATGTCGGTATAATCGTCTCCGAGCGTTTCCGTAACGCGATTGCACGCGTAGAATGTTTCGATGACACTTGATAAACATTTATGAAGACGAGGGACAGGCACAGGCGCTTGGCACTGTTCGGACTCAAGCAAAACTACAAAAAGGCGGAATACTTGATGACGGATGTGAATGAGCACGGATCCATTAAGATCAACGGTAGTGAGCTCTCACGTGTTACATCTTTCATTTATATTGGATCAACGATCACGTCCTATGGCAGTCTAAAGTTGGAGGTGAACGTGAGTGTAGCCTGGTCTTCACTGGGGTATTTTGCGACAAGCCAATACCTGATGCCTCAAATCGAAGGTATATAGAACAATCGTCCGCCCAATAGAGATAAATGAGGGCCGGTGACCAATGAAATTGAAAGCCGCCTCAGTGTAATGGTGACGAAAATGCTAAGGTGGACGGCTGGAGTAACGCGATTTGACCGCGTTCGCAATGGCATACGACAAAGGTTCGGTGTTGCCCCGATAGCCGACAATTTGCACGAAGCCCGTCTACGATGGTACGGTCATGTCCTTCGCGCTAACGACGTCTATAAGATTGGCCTGGATCTTGAAGTCTTTGGAAAACGGCCCAGAGGACGCCCGAAGCAACGTTGGCTGGATAAGTTGCATATCGACTTAAAGGTAGCTGGCGTCCATTCCGACCAAGCGTTTGATCGGAAGAAATGGCGTCACCAAACCAGAAGAGAGGACCCTGCCACCAAGCGGAACCAACGCTGTTAGAAAGGATGATGATGATGAAATTGGTGACGTTAAGGTGAGATGCGATTCTTTCCCAATAGAAATGCCCCTGGGCTTATTGAAGAGCGTAGTATCGACCCACCGGCCCTTGGGTAGAGATTTTCCACGACGACGCTTGACGTTATCTCCTGCTCTTCTCCATCGGTCGTCTTGTCTCCTCATAATGTGTTCAGCCAATTGACATTTGGACTTCCACACGTAGTTCTCTGGAAGATGAGACATTCTCCTCGTGTCGAAACTACGAAGTAGCCCGATACTGAGTTTCGCTGTTGTACTTGAGAAGACTCCGCTCTACGCTCTGTGCGTGGAACGTCCTCACCATCTGACGAGACAGCAGTCGGCCCATGTCTGCCTGGTAACAAAGTACAGGAAAGATGTGGAGTCAAGTAGGTTCGTCCCGTCTAGGCCTGCCAAACGGTGTGCACCTTTTTAAGAGGTTCGAGGCCTTTCGTGCGGCTCAGTCATACGAGGTACACCTAGGACGACCTCTCATTAGTGAGTTAAGAATATTCTACTTGAATTCCATCTCTCACATAGAGATGTTTTTTATGAACTGGTTGAATCGCGTCCTGTCCTTCCCCTATATCGCCTAGCTCAAATTTGGAAGAGTACGATATTGTCAGGGGAAACGAAAAATTGGTCAGTTTTTGTGTGTTTGAGCTCGAATCTTGGCACTGTGTACCAGACGGTTGACGCTCTCGCCTAGGGCGAGGTCGCTCCGATGCCGATGAACGCAGATGGAATGGCGTTATGACGCTGTGAAATGCCATCTTATACTATAGAAGGTGAAGAGCACTAACGAGCGCGACATTCTCGTTAGTTGGAGTTGTTACAGCGATGTTTTGTTCAAACCCATTCGATCGAAACTCGCGAGCCTCTCCGCCGACGAAACATTCGTCCTTTTGTGCTCTAATATCATGTGCAACACAAGAAAAAAGTGAGCGGATGGGTTCCAGTCCGAAGAAGATCGGCTGAAATGTAGTTCACTCTTGGGGTTAAATAACTCTCCACACTCTTAGTAGCAAATTGAACTTCCGAAGGAAGAATCGAGAGCAGTTAGAGCAGGAATCTTCGGGCTTGGCAGGGGAGTAGAAGAATGAGAGAGGTCCGAGTGATACATTTCATTGACGTCTCCATTTCACGCAGGGAAGAAGCGAGAGCACCATCCTCGCCAAGCCACTCTGACAGTGCTCACGAAGATACCAGTGACAGTTTCTCAGGGCAGATCATATTTTTCCCGTCTTCTGCGGTTTCTACGTCTACAGAGCTTTAGATCCTTCAATGCTCCCCTACAGTTGGTATTGATCAGCGTGTATTTCGCCGAAGCAACTCCTTGGTGACCTTTGAAGAACGGCCCAACTTCGTTGGCTTCATGGCTGATCTCCCACAGATCTGCATCCCATTGAGAAGCAGGCTACATCCCTCCGTAGAAGGCGTCGCCCAGTTCTATCTGGATATGGAGTCCAAAGTGATGTCCTTCCAGTCCGTTGTGCAATGGCTCCTTTTCTTTACAGGATGAAGTATATATGTGAAGAAATCGAGAGAATACGAGCAACAAACATACTTTTTCAGATTCAGCGACCAATGGACGAACCGAACAGTAATCCACTTGCGATGGACCTTCTCTGGGCCGATCCAATGCTTAACATCCAAGGGTATTCCTTGCTTCCTACCCACGCCAGTTAGATAAAAGCCTAGTGCTCGGACGAGGAACTTCTCAGTTGACTCCTGAAGATCGCCTCATATTGGCTTCATGATCATCAGTACTCATATCATCGTATCATCAAACGCGATGTATCAATTCCAGCTATGCTCCGAATACGGTCCGTGGGGTTGCAACGTTTTTCGGGGAGGACGCAGTAATTCAAGTCTGTGAAAAGCTGAAAGTGGATTTGATTGTTCGAGCGCACCAAGTAATTCGCACAGTTTCGCTGTAGTCGTCACGGATTGTTCGAAATCAGGCGTTTCAGATGATGATGTCCGGCTACGGTTTCTTTTGCAACAGGAAGTTGATCACCATCTTTACAGCACCTCGTTATCAGCCAGAAGCAGTGAGTTTGTGGAGAAATTACCTGCTAGTTCACCATCAAACCCAACTATTTTTTTTCAATATAAGGGTTGCTAATTACTCACACTGGGATCTTCACCTTTTCCGCTTAGGTTGAACGATAGTTCAGCAAGGGAACAACATCGCTTGGAGATGCATAATAATATTTCAGAACAACAAAGGTGCAGTGGTGTATGTGGACAAGCAAGGCAAGATAGGATTCAAAGTTCTATCGCCACTTGAGCAAGCTCCACCAGACAACAATCCAGGTGATCCATTTTTTGCCAACGAATTCTTGAAAAACGGATACCGTTTGAATGCAACACGAAAGGTCTACTTGTCACGACGTAGCTCTTCGCCACACATCTTTCTATATATAATTCGCTTAAGGCCGCTTAAGGTCGCTTATTCGCTTAAGGCCCCGCAGACTTCTGCGGCGTTGCCGCTGCCCTATGCTTAACCATAGGGCAGGGACGCAGAGCTCGCCGCCAGCGGCGTCGCTGGGCGGCACCGGCGGCGTCGCTGGCGGAAATGACTTGAATCATTCCACCCGGCGGCGCCGCTCCAGCGTCTGTCTGTCTGCGCTCTGCGCTCTGCCCTTCCGCGGCGGGATCCAGAGCGGAGACGGACGCGATCGTCATCGGGGCGCGTTATTGTTAAGCACCAGTCGGTCCCGACTAGAAACAGTACAGTACCTCGCCGTCACCGCTCCCACTGATGATGAGCCAAGCCGCTGAGCGGCGCCGCTCAGCGGTTTCACCGTTCGCCGTCGCCGCTCAGCTACTTCGCCATCCGCCGCCCTCCGCTCGCCGCTCGCCGCAGAAGTCTGCGGCGCCTTTAATCCGTCGGTCACGTTGTCAATCACGGCGAGGGTGAACTGAAGCCAAGATATGCCTAGGACAGTGCGGCGTATGCCAGCCGGGTTTTCTTTCAGCTTAACAATGGGCGATTGCCAGCGAACTGAAACCCCGGCGGCGGATCACCCAAGTTTACGATGTATTCAGCGAACAACGCGTCAGGGTAAGAATGGGGATCAAGTGCAGAGCTTAGGGATTCAGAAGACGTGCTCAAGACGTCGTCCAACGTGCGTCGGGATTCAGAAGACGTGCCGAAGACGTCGTCCAACGTGCATGGAGAGCCGTAGACGTGCCGAACACGTCGGCAACCGTGCATGGCGAGCCGTAGACGTGCCGAACACGTCAGGGTACAAAACTTCAGGCCTGGGGGTAATCGAGGTCGTTAAACCAATCGATACCGATCGATATTATCGATTTTTTGAGGATGGCGCTCAAGTGGGGCGAAACTTCGGCCCTAGGGGTAATCGAGGTCGCTGAACACGAATCTGAAGTCGGATCAATCGATATCGATCGATATTATCGATTTTTTGAGGATCACGTTCAACCGGCACGAAACTTTAGCCGTGGGGGTAATTGAGGTCGCCGAACACGAATCTGAAGTCGACCAATCGATATCGATCGATATTATCGTTTTTTGAGGATGGCGTTCAAGTGGCGCGAAACTTCGGCCTTGGGGGTAATCGAGGTCGCTGAACACGAATCTGAAGTCGACCAATCGATATCGATCGATATTATCGATTTTTGAGGATCACGTTGAGGAAGATCAGCCGATCCACCTCGATTAACATAATGATCTGAAGGCCTAGGAAAGAATAGGAAACCCGTAGCGGCCATGGCGTCCTATTCTCGGGGTTTGGGGGCGAAGCCCCCAACCAGTCGTAGGCGGCCGCTAAGCCGCCGAACGACTGGTATTCAATATACGACAAAGGGAAGAGCAGATGTCGAGGATCAATCTAGGAGTACTGAAGTAGGTTCAGAGTGCGGAGAAAACTAATAGTACAGTTTGGTGACAAACATGAAAACATCAGTGCAAGGACTAGTTCTTTTGTAGCCGTTAGCTGAACTCGTGACATTCAACTAGCCCGAGTGATATATGTAAAAAAACAGGGATTAGAGTTGGTTTGAAGCA
Source organism: Heligmosomoides polygyrus polygyrus (assembly GCA_947396885.1). Taxonomy (NCBI): domain Eukaryota; kingdom Metazoa; phylum Nematoda; class Chromadorea; order Rhabditida; family Heligmosomidae; genus Heligmosomoides; species Heligmosomoides polygyrus. The sequence goes on from OX377201.1 coordinate 38,084,651, forward strand.
CAAAACAGCATCATATTTTGGAAGGAATATAGGTAGTGCTAATGAAAGGCGGATTAGTCTTGTTCGGAAAATGGTTAGTAAGAAAAAGCTGTGAAAACCGTGCAAAATACTAGACCTTAGGAGAAAGGCTCGACCTTCCCTTAATACCTACAAAAACCTACAAAAATGTTGTTCTCTTGCTCTGTTATTGCTCGCAACTTTTTAAACAACGTTTCTTGAACTGCTGATGAAGCTTTCCCACTCCATAAATTTCTCCTGCCATCTGGGACCGGATTCATCAACGACGTACAACATTTTAACAGAGAAAATTACAGCCCAAATCCCTGATTGCGCGGCTCATTAAGCGAAATGGTGATCGATAAGCCGCGTTATCTGAGTTTTCCGTTGTGAATTCTCTGTTAACGTCATGTAAGTCGTTGATGAATACGACCCGTGGAATCCAGGGGTCGGATCCATCAACTACTTACATATCTTTGACAGAGAATACACAGCGGGTAACTCAGGTAATGCGGCTTATCGCCCACCATATCGCTTGATAAGCCGCGCTATCAGGGATTTCAGCTGTAATTTTCTCTGTCAAACTGCTGTAACTCGTGGATGAATCTGGCCCCAGGAGCTGCAGCAAATAAATGCCTTCCATTATGCTATGAGCAAAAAAGTGCGGTATAGCTAGAGGCGTCAGACCGGAATACAATTAGTTTCAACTCTTCGACTACATATTTGTCCCCTACAATGGCTGGTGGTGGCCGGCCAATAGACAAGTCAGTATCTTATCTTTACCAGACAAGCCTGGTACTAATATTCTGGAAGACTTAATTGGCCTGAGCGGGCAATCCGAACCAGGAACTTCGTATCGGGAATACGCAATAACCGGCACCTAAGACTGCTCCACGCGCCACTGTTCTATCTCCGGAAATTAGGCAGCGATGGGCGGGACTAGCTTCTATACCCGAGGTATTCCTTGTAACGAAATGTGATTAATGCATCATGAGGAAAAGAAGAAGTGACCACTGCAACGATTTATGGCAAACAACAAACGGTGAACCGGAGATCAGGTTGACATATATTCACCATTCTGTTCTTGTTCTGCATTCCTCAGTTGTTTTGCGCGCTCTGGGCGTCGAAACAGCGATTGACAATGAAAGCCAAACAATGAGTCCTATTCTGGAAATGCGCGATACCTCCTGTGACTGCGCATGGAGCGCGGTTGGAGGGGTACCAGCTGTCGTGGCCACCCGATAAGCCAACCAAACCTTCGACTTATGCGCGGTCGGTAAATTGCTACCAGACTTGCCTGTTCACCAGCTGGCCACCACATACTATTGTATAGACCAAATATGCCTTCAAATCGCCTCTACGATATCTCATAGAAGCAGAATGAGTGGCGCATCCCAAAAGGGATTGGCTAATGTTACTCATCATCGTTTTTGTCCTAATTGGTCTAGGTCTTCTTCACAAGATCAAAATTATAGTTTGGCGGTCTTGATGGACTCCACTTGGTGGCTTCATCACTAAGTGGAGGAACTGGCTTTGACTTCTTTTGGATGACCATGGATTAAGTTATGGAGATAATGGCCAGAGTGAAGGTAAGACGCGGTGAAACCCGAGGAGTCCGTCGAGGACGCGGAGAGTTTCGAAACGGCACGATCAGTGCGCAGTAGTCCGCAGGGGTGGAACGACAAGATGTGAGCTGTAGTCCTCAGCGGCCTACCCAGAAGTTTCAAAGACAAACAAACTGACTTATGCAAGGAAGTACCCTCCAGGTCCCCTTCCGGCCTTCCCGCCTTCCCGCGCACCTCACAGGCGGTCTGCACCACTCCCGGAGGTACCGTATCCTTGAACCACACAACACGTACCTCACGCTGTTAACACGACTGTTACTTGCGAGGCTAGCGACGCAGAGGTTTCCGAACGATGTTTGCTATCCCCTTACAAGTGTGTCCTGACGGAATTTAATGTGCACGCGGAGGAAGACTCCGACCCTGGCGAAAGCGATTTTCAGCGACATACACCCTACGGATTTAACATGCCCTCCCCTTCTACGAGACCGCTCCACTCGGTCCTTTAGCCCTAGTTTATACTTGCGCCGTCACGCGGCGCGGCACCACGATCGCCATAGATATCGATTTTTCGCGCCGCTCGGTCGATATCTATCCCGACCATCGTGCCGCGCCGCGCAGCGGCGCGAGTATAAACTGGGGCTTACGCAAGTCACTTTAGTGCCGCACCCTCAATGGACCCCTAGCTGGCGGGCTTCGGCAACTCCATTTCGCGATCCGCCCACCGCGGATACCTGGATACTTGTCGACACTTGGTGGTCTTCGTCGAGGCATTTCTGGGAGGGTTTCCATCTGCGTCCACGGAGATAGGTGTTTCATGCATGCCATGTAGAACGCGCATGCCCGTTTCAACGTGACCGTCGACTCCTCATTCTCGATGATCCCTAGCACGGCACACGGCGCATTCCTATCTACGACGTCGATCCTTCGAGGTAGCATGTCGCGAATTTGGGCGTGAGATGCCGGTTTGAGATGCTTTTCCAAGAATTCCCTCGCTTTCGTCGTCACTCGCATCCATGCTGTGTCGTCACCCGTACGAGGCCCGGCTCTCAAGAACACCCGACCTCCCTCTCCCAACCAAACGGCGACGACGTCCAACAGCGCGGTCCATGACCCTACTCCCGATTCGGCAGGCGGCAACCCAAGAATCAAATCCTTAATCCTTCAATCGAACATAAAAGTCCGTCCGGCATGCAGGTCCTGGAAATCCCAATAATAGAACACTTCCGTACGTTGCCATCGCTTCGCTTTCTTGAGAGCGCGAAGTACAGCCGGGACTATTATCGACATTCGTGGACTTTCAACCTGACGGCATTTGTTCCGTGGCGCTTCTGAAATGACAACTCCATTGATCTTCGTTTATCCTCACCACTGTTCTCGCACTCCTCACACACTCATTCTCTCTCCGCCGCTGCTTCCGGCCTGTTCTTCCTTTCACCGGGTCCTCCCCAATTTCCTCCGGGCACACTCTTAATAGGTCCATTTGAATGCGTAACGGTTCCTCTTCCGTCCCGATACACGTGATCAGCGCCGAATTAGTACTGACCTCAACTACTCGGAATGAGCGGTCCCATTATTTGACCGCCAATTTAGGGTGCCTATTTCTCCTATTCTGCAGGGCAGTCTCATAAAGACTCTTGTCCCAACCTTAGGTAACCGTCTCTCTGCTACCGCGTGCTTATTGTCAAAATAATTCTTCATTCTATTTCGATACTTTTCGGCAAATTCCTTCACCTCTTCCCTAATCAGCTGCATCCCGCGCAGCAATTCCGTCTTGTAGTCATCCCAGTCCAGCTGGTAGGCCGATACTGCGCTCTCGGGTATTACCTCCGACGGAATGAAGGGGTCGAACCCATGTCATAGAAAGAAAGGGCCTTCGCCCGTTCCTTCATGTGGCGTCATATTCTACGCATATAATTTCCACGTCTTCCTTTTCCAAGCCTTCACGTTTGACTGCTTTGGGTAAGACTTCGAAACGGAGAGCGCTGCATTGAAGTAAACCATAGAAATTGATGCTCGCGTTATTTCTTGTTTAAAACGCAAGTTCTTTCGAGAGAAATAGCATTCAAACGCATTCGACAAGTAAGAGTCAAGTATTAGGTTGCAATAGGCCCATCATCACCATAACCATCCTGTCGTCATTTTGCTATCGAAATTATGGTAACAGGGTCGATGCCAGGAATGGTGATTGGGTGACTGGCTAATTATAGCGTAATCCATGACTTTTCCCCGTTGTCGAAAAGATTTAATGGCTGTCTCATTCAACAAACTTCTCTCATGAACAAAAGATAATACGACTACCCAAAGTTTTATTTCATCGCAAAGCACTATTTCCACCTCAAAAGTGTTGCACGTAACCACAAACAGTCAAACAAGGTATATCAATTGACATTTACTATCAATCGAGTAAAACCGTGAAACCCGGGACGAGTATGTGGCCCACTCTCTTCAATTTATTTGCTTAACTCATCCAGGCGCAGTAGAATACGCGGAGGGGTCTCCACTCAGTCTTCCTGCCAGCTATGGTAAAACTGAAAGTGGACTGTTTCAAAGAAACTATTCACTGAGCTTCCCTACTAGGGGATCTTTCTATGCAATTTATAACTAGGGAAACACCGCCCCAGTTGTGTTCATTTCGCTTTTCTAGCGGTGTTCAGCACGTCTTCTGAATCGCTATTCACGTTGGAAGACGTATTCAGCACCATTGGGAAGCCATATATCCCTATAGTCTGGGCGATCAACTTTTTTTGTTGAGGATGCGCTGCAGGGTACCGATTGCCCGTTCGCAGACTCCGTTCGCCCGGGAGTCGTACCACTTGGTGGTAGTTCTTTTTATTCTAGCCGCACGGGCCAGCTCCTCCATAGCCTGGTTCACAAACTCTGCTCCTAAATCCGAATGCAACTGCTTAGGCCAGCGGCCGTTCTCACAGATCCATCTCTGGTAGATGGCCATCGCGACTGTCGCCGCGCTCTTCTCGTCATCACTGGCCATGTCTCCACCGTCCGTTGTTAGCAACGGCGTCCCGCGCGGATCTGCAACACTCAGAGATTCAGCCATCTTGCCATGGCTTTGGCCCACGTCGACGCTCGTGTCCGGTTCGCGTTTTGGAGTTACCTCCATATTCAGCCTTTTGACCAACGCTTTCCGGCTCTACTGTACCACGCCTTCGCCAACTGCAACTTGGGTCACCAGATTGGCCCCAAGTTCCGATTAGTTAGAGTGATCCAAGCTGATGTTGTGAATAATTAACCGACAACGACCGGCTTCAGTCGCGAAGCCACAGTACAAATAGAACAATAACCGTTTATCAAAAAGCGTCAACTGAAACCAAACGACGAACACAAATAGAACGATTAGTATGGAGATAATGGCCAGAGTAAAGGTGAGACGCGGTGAAACCCGAGGAGTCCGTCGATGGCGCGGAGAGGTCCGAAACGGCACGATCGGTGCGCAGTAGTCCGCAGCGGTCGAACGACAAGATGTACGAGCTGTAGACCTCAGCGGCCGACCCAGAAGTCCTAAAGACAAAACAAGCTGACTAAGGCAAGGAAGTAGCCCCCCCCCCCAGGTCCCCTTCCGGCCTTCCCGCCTTCCCGCGCACCTCAGGCGGTCTGCACCACTCCCGGAGGTACCGTATCCTTGCACCACACAACACATACCCCACGCCCTTAACACGACTGCTACTCGCGAGGCTAGCAACGCAGAGATCTCCGAACGATGTTTGCTGTTCCCCGACGAGTCTGCCCTGACGGAATTTAATGTGCACGCGAAGGAAGACTCCGACCCTGACGAAAGCGATTTTCAGCGACATACCCCCTACGGATTTAACAAAGTATTGAACGCATTCCTCTTTTTCAAGCCGTAAGCCATACAGAACTGCTCTGAATAAAGCAACTTTCCTAATAGAAAGTTGAGTATGAAAGTTAAGTAAGTATGAAAGTTTTCCAATGCAGCTTATGTTTCATTAAACTGTAGCTCTAATCAGGTTGGTTTAATGCGTAGAAGAGCTTCAGAAAAGCAAATAATTCAAGCTGCCACAGTTTTGGATGTGGCATAGTGAGGTGACTGGTCAGTGAGTGAGCTTTATACTGAGACAGCAACTGTTCAGACGACGGTGCACCCACGAAAATTGCGGGACCAGACGATAAGTCGTTCAGAGTGTGAGTAAATTATGGCCGTCAACTATGTACGGCTTCAGCCACTTCATTGCCACTTCTTGAATCATTTAGAAGGCGAGGTCAAACTGGAATCTCAGCAAGCGCAAGGATGGCCGTCAATTCAAACAAGCCGTCCTAAGGAGGTGTGTCACCTTGACCGTGCTTTCAACGCGTTTTGCACTCCTTTTAGACAGCCAACGTTAGTCTCCATATCTCTAAACAATCCAGTTAGTCTAAGAAATTATACCTTGCAATTCATCTCTCTCTCGCATTGCTTTATTTATGATTTCGCTTCATCTCCACACTCCCTTCTTATAGGGTTGAATTGTTAAGATTCGTGAAGAGGATGGGCATTCTCTGTGGTTTTTTCCAGCGAACACAGAAATCGATTTGGCGATAACGAAGTTGAAGCGTACTTTGATAATCTGCGCCCTATTCTCGTATTTTTAGTCACACTGTCGTGCTTTTCTTGGCAGAAGTAAACATTGCTTAACTTCTTCATGCAGAAATGACATACACGAAGCTAACTCAAACTTATTCCTTCGATCTTTGTGGATGTAGATTTTTGTTAAGTGGCTAAATTTAAAGATGCAGAATGATGCAACGTAGGTGATCTTTTCGTGGTTTTTCTAGGTGCAGGTGTGCTGCAGTTGGATGGATCACTGACTGATTTCAAGATATTTTCGAATGATAAACGTTTGGATACCGAGAACCACATCACTCAGATTAAATGTTGATAAAATGCCTTTAGTACAAAGCATATTACAGAAAGTATCGAAGTGAACCAGCTTATATGAAAACTGAAGCTGGTGGCCTAGAGTGCGTATCAGGTTGGGGAGGCCTTGAAATTGGAGACTGAGGAGTCATTTTCTATGTGTCCTAAGATTTCAGGAAAGTTATTGCCCTTGAGCTCACTGAGGGCATGTTTAGGCGAAATGTGCAGTGTGAGAAATATTTATTGCAACACGGACTTTGTAAAATAAAATTTCGTAAAAAGGTCGAAACGAATGGACCGTTTGGATGGAAACCATGGATGGACAAGGAACACTCCGATACTTCCTAGTGTGCATAGCGTGCAACAACAAATCGGCGAGATTTCCTTGATTTTCCTAACGATAAGTCTAGGGGAAATGGCATTTCACACTACCTGCGTGACAAGGCTAAAACATCCAAGATCAACTGTTATGCGAACGCGACAGACTGCAATTGTGCATGGGAGGATTCTTTTTTGCAATTTCCTAGCAGCGCTAAGCCATATGGTTTAGGTTTGTTTCCCTTTCCAGTGGTGGTCCCCACCGAAGGATCCTATTTCACTTCGAACTATTGGCGCAATTCGGTTAAGGGACGCTACGACATAACCCAATCCTGAATCGTTACTCGCTCTAGGGTACTCTAGAGAGTACATCAGTGAATCCTCGATCTTGAAAGCCATGTACTCTGGAGCTTGCAGCGAAAGGGATCGACAGACGATTCTCGCAATTTGCTAGTACACCGTAGTCCCTCTCACTTTTTCATTTCCGGAAGGGTCGAGGTCGCTGCAGTTGATTATTGACTTTTGAAATAGGCGGGGTGGTAACGCAATATTTGTGGATCTCCTGAAGGCCTGATTTAGTTGTTGAACTCCACTGACAAAGGATTCCGTTCAGCTTCACTGACTGTAGTGTATTTATATATCTGTTATTTGACGGCACCTTTTTCGTCCCTCCTGCAGTGTGTCAGTCAAGAAGAGTGCGATAGTCTACTTTTCGACTTGTAGGTACAAAACTGGATGACCAAACAACTTTTGTTGAGTAGAAATGAATCCTTGTGATCACTACAAATGGAAAACGAGGCAGCGCCATAGGACTTCAAGAGACTGCTAAGTATCCCAAACACAGCAGTCAACAAGTTTTTGAAGTCTGCACCGTTCTCTATATCAAAGTCGATATTTTGGGTGAGTTCAGCACACATGGGCTTCGACAAATGTTTGGGAATCGCCTGGCGCTTGCTGAAAGGAGCAGCGTTCGTCGGAATCCGGTTGCTCGACTTGAAGCAATGGATTAGATCTTGTTGTCGTGTGCAACTTCATCTAGGCCGCTCACTTTTCGCCGATATTGTAGCTCATCTCACATGTGATGTTTAATCTTTGATCGTGCAGAAGTACGTAGATATGTAAGGAAATTCTACTAGTTGTTGCCATCCTGGATGGACTTGGCCCAGTCATCTGGAACCTTCCGCGGTTGCTTTGTTTACCATAGCCGACCTCAGTGTCCCAAGGAAAAAATGCTTTGTATATACAGGAAATCTATGGATTTTATACGGATGCTTGATAGTCTGGTTTCCATAGAAAATACGTTTGAACGGCAGGGCAGATCAGCAAAATAGAATGCTTTAAGTCTGGACCACGCCCTACGTGTGCTGTTGTGTAGGACGCATGTTACTTTACCAGCATTTCTGTCCGTTCTGCGATTTTTCCGAAATGGCTCCGTTTGGTAGTTCCGCTGGGTCTTGACATTGCAACTGTTAAGCGGATACGTCACTGGAAGGATATATGACAAAACAAGAGTTGCAAAGCGCCGATCCTCTTCTTTGACTGTGCAAATAGGTAACTTTTTAAGAAGAAGAATATTCGGACCTGGCGCTCAACTAGAGGTTCGTTCGACCCATGCTTTGCTCGTATTCTATCAGACTTGATGTTGAAGTAGATGTGATAATCAGTTAGAGGTTGTACGATAGTTTTAGAGGTGCTTGAGATGTTTGGTTGGAATAAGCTACCCGGAAACGCCTGAGACGATCAAGAGAAGCGTCGACTCATAAATGGTATGTCAGAAGATGACGAGATCGATAAGAACAAGCAAATTCGTGAGACGAGCTGGTCCAAGCTCACAGAAGGGTCTCAAATTTGCCCCTCAAAACTAATTAGAGTAGTGCAAGGACCACACCGTTCATGCTCTCATTCACGTCCATTTCCCTCTGAAGAGGTCAATGTCTTGAAGTCCAATTCTCTGAAAGTCTATGTACAAATCTATGAAATATACGTACGACCGTTGTGGAACTAGAAACTATAACGTTTAATATAACGAAGAAGAAGAACAATGACCCGTTTTAAAGCCTTCAGAATTACTTCACAAGGAAACTTATGATGATGTGTTATTCAGTGAACTACAACCTACATACATATTACCTGGTGATCCTACCTTTTTTAAATGTTTTCATCACTGAGGAATAGAAGGAGAACCGCCGACCTACTTCTGTTGTACAAAATCCTTGCCAATAAGCTTCCCATCAACGCTCTAGAATTCGTTGATGGACGATGCACCTTTAATCACAACAAGTATATGCTGGCGACGTATTAAATTCAATTAAACGTAAAAAACCTTTTAAGATTAATGGAGGTAAGAAAGAGAGAAGAACTTATGTTAGGGTAGTATTGTTGGCAAGCATTTCTCTGCGCTTCATCGAAAGCCAATGAAAGCTCAAGGGACCAATCCGTAATGATTGAACTGAAAGCTATTTCAGTTCAATCATTACGGATTGGTCCCTTTGATTCCTTCTCTCCTTGAAGCTCTTTCAGTAGTTGGCAAAGATAGGAGTTCCTTCTGTCCTGGAAGCTTCTTTCAGTGGTAGGCAACGCTAGGTTGCTCTTGGCGAGCGCCCAGCAGTGGCGAAGATTTTGACATTGGATTTCTGGCAGTTAAGTATTCCCTAGCAATAACAATCCAGGACAACGGCCGCCATTGCGACTCCGTTCATACGAAAGGAAATTGTTGATGGAAAAACGAGCTGTCATTAGAATTCAGCTAAAAGGATACGTCTGGAGAATGTATTTCTATGAGCATAAATAAACGAACACTTCTGAACACCATACTCCCTAAGATCTCAAAGCAGTGCTTCGAAATGAATCTATGAAACCATTCGAACTGTAGGGAGTAATTGTTGGTTGCTGGAAATGATATCCACTTAGCAAATACACTGCTGGACATAATGATAGATCTACTCAAATTTTTTTCTTTTTCTAGGAATTGTGAGCCGCTTCGAACAAAATTTCACTGCATTTACAGTACCGAACGCGTCTTTTGAATAGACGCCGAAAAAGCCGTACTTTTGCGGTTTTTGCGTCTTTTTGCTATAACTCACCTAAAATTCATCCTTTTGAAAAACAAAAAGTATATTTGAGCTCAGGAGATCGAGCTCTATCGTTTGTATATGCATTCCATGCGAAAGATCAAAATGGCCAAAATTGAAAACTTGCGCTCCATTGAGAAGGCCGGTCGCGGACGAGTTGCGCGATCGCTCGCAAATTGCACCCACGGGCGTATTCTGAGCGCAATAACTCTGTCAGCTTCCAATCTTTCTGGCTGGAACGTGTGGATCCCGCAGGCCTTAATATGCTTTAGTAAAGCGCCAAAGCATAGAATTATCTTACGAACTGGTAAGGTTACGGCGGTGCAAAAATGCAGGTTGGGCATGTGTGACACGATTTTTTCAGATTTCGGTCTACCGCTGCGGAGAAGCGGTGAAGATCCTTTCGCCCTTACTCGCCCATGTTCGAGTTTTTGAGCCCCAGCCAGGGTACCATTTTGTTCAGCTCGAAAGGTCCTATCGAACAGTATCAATTTCGACCAATTTTGAAAACATCGATTTTTTGTCAGTTTCTCATCGAAGACGGCCTGGCCTCTAGGCCGCGAAAGACGGACGATGACGTCATTGAAAGTCGTCGATTTCGAAAATTGCCAAAAGTTCTTGTCCAAACTTCATTCAAATTCATCTAGGGGTTATTTGGTGCGCTGCTTACGGCCAATTTCGAAAATATCGATTTTCGATGACGTCATCGTCCGGGCAGGCTCGGTGAAGAGCGCCCTCGTCCTCGAGGGAAATTTCCAAAAAACCAATTTTACCGCAATTGGCCGAGATTAATACCGTTCGATACAGCTTTTCGAGTTGAACAAAACGGTACCATCTGTTGTGTCAAAAACTCAAATGTGGACGAGTAAAGGCGGAAGAATCTTCACCGCTGCCCTCCGCAGCTCTAAAATGGCAGCTGGGACTAAGGCAGTTTAGGCGGCTGGAGAGCTATGGGCACTTCATTGTAAAGTACCTTAGCTGATTTGCTAGACTACGCATACGTAGGTCACTAGCTGATCGCGTGTTCCTACAGTGGTCGACTGAAATCGGAAAAAATCATGCCACACAAGGCTAAACTGCATTTTAGCACCGCTGTAACCTTGTACAGTCATAAGCTACGTTGCTGTGTTTCAGCGCACCGATTGTGCGTTCTACTGCTTACAAAATCCACAAGTCGCCGCCGGAAAGATTTAAACGTGATAGAGTTATTACGCTCAGAATATGCCCGTGCGTCCAATTTAGCACAACAACGGCGATGTTCTCCGCGCTCTTAATCGTCCAGATTACAGTTCTTGCTGCTCGCACTAACACCATTCAATTCACCACCAAAAGCTCTATCGAACGGTGTCAGACTTAGCCCGGCTCAGGAACATCGATTTTCGATGACGTCATTGTCCTTCTGCCGCGGCTTTGAGCCGCCTCGCCTTTGATGCGAAATTGTCAAAAAATCGATATTCCCACAATTGGTCGAGACTGTCACCATTCGATAGCGCTTCTCGAGCTGAACAGAGTGGTACCATTGAGAGCGTCGAGAACTCGAATGTGGGCGAGTAAGGGCGGAAGGAACTTCGCCGTCGGCCTCCGAGGCTCCAAAATGGCAGATTGTGCTAAAGCAGTTTAAGCATCTGGAAAGCTGCGAGCACGTAGTCGTAAAGTGCTTTCGGTGCTTTGCTCGTCCGCATGCTTGCATGCCGTTAACTCGCTTCATGTACCCGCAGTGGCCGACCGAAATCTGAACAAATCGTGTCACACATGCCCAACCTTCATTTTTGCACCGCCGTAACCTTGCCAATTCGTAAGATAATTTGATGTGCTTTGGCACTTTACTAGAGCATATTACTTCCTACGGGACTGACACGTTCCAGCCAGAGATTGGAAGCTGACAGAGTTATCACGCTCCGAACACGCCCGCGCGTGCAATTTAGCACAACAACGGTCTATGTTCTCCGTGCTCTTTCTCGCCCAGATAACAGTTCTCGCCACACATAGTAACACCATTCAATTCAGCATGAAAAGCTCTATGAAACGTTGTCAAACTCGACCAATTTTGGAAACATAGTTTTTCGATGACGTCATCGTCCGTCTTGCGCGGCCTAGAGGCCAGGCCGTCTTCGATGAGAAACTGACAAAAAAACGATGTTTTAAAAATTGGTCGAAATTGATACTGTTTGATAGGACTTTTCGAGCTGAACAAAATGGTACCCTGGCTGGGGCTCAAAAACTCGAACATGGGCGAGTAAGGGCGAAAGGATCTTCACCGCTTCTCTCCGCCGCTCTAAAATGGCAGATGGGGCTAAGGCAGTTTAGGCAGCTGGAGTGCTTGGAGCAGATCGTCGTAAAGTGCCTCAGGTGCTTTGCCCGCCCGCGAGTTTGCATGCCGTTAACTCGCCTCATGTACCCGCAGCGGTAGACCGAAATCTGAAAAAATCGTGTCACACATGCCCAACCAAGATTGGAAGCTGACAGAGTTATTGCGCTCAGAATACGCCCGTGGGTGCAATTTGCGAGCGATCGCGCCCACTCGATTGATGGGTTCGATCCCATGTACGTTGTGCATGGCGCACTGTAAAGTCTCGCCGAAACAGAGTACAGCAATTCCTGAATAGGGCGGCTGAGAATTTCTCATAAATCTCCCTAAATGCTCACTCTACAAACTGTTCCCCCCCTCGATTGATAGGTTCGATCCTATATGCATTGTGTACGGCACACTCCTAGAGGATTCCCGGCATGACAAAACACTTTACGCCATGCTTAAGATGCTTCGAGAACATGCAAGTCCTGGAATATAAGCCTCCCCAGTGGCAAAAAGTCTGCTCTAGTCATCTTTGACCACCCACTGCGAAAATGTCTGGCAATATTGTATACATGGTTTTGTAGATCTCGACGAGACTAATCGAACGGTACCATCCGTTTCTCAAAACACCTCAAATTAGAGGAATTGTGAGCATGCAACAGATTTTGGCGCCTTGCGGCCGACAACTCGTCCGCGACCGGCCTTCTCAATGGAGCGCAAGTTTTCAATTTTGGCCATTTTTGATCTTTCGCATGGAATGTATATACCAAACGATAGAGCATGATCTCCTGAGCTCAAATATACTCTTTGTTTTCAAAAGGATGAATTTTGGGCGAGTTATAGCAAAAAGACGCAAAAACCGCAAAAGTGCGGTTTTTTCGGCGTCTATTCAAAAGACGCGTTCGGTACTGTTCAATGTCACAGAAAGAGCAAAGATATAGCAATAAAAACATCTAAGTTAAAAAACTTTATAAAAACTTTATTTTCTTCAACAAATGTTTTTCTTAAGGGTACAACTTCAGACTCACAAAGCAATAGAAGGTTCTACATGATTTACAACAACAAATTTAAACAATAACAACAATATCAGTAATCTACAGGGCCTCCTCGACGTCCAATGACTTGACTCAAACGGCTGGCCATACTTGAAATCAGCTTATTCACGAGGTTGCCGTCCACGGCATGCCAGGCCTCCACAATCGCCTTTTTGAGCTCAGCAGTGGTGTTATATTGCTTATTATTCTTGTAGACACCATATAGCCCCAAATGTTCTCTACCGGATTGAGGTCTGGCTTTTTTTGGTTTTTTTTCTGTGGACCTCGTGGCACCGTACACCTCTAGACTATTCACATGCGAGTTGACGACATGATGGGAACGGCCAATTTCCTTAACAACGCTACGGTTGCGCATGCCGTAGCTCTTCATGCCATTAATAGAGCCTTTCTCAAAATCCGAAAGGCGAGTTCCTCTACTCATCACCAGTGGAGGATGAACACGTCAAGTGCAGTAATACAGTTCGGCGTAACAAGCACTCAGAAGCGAGTTTAGCTTATTATAACTGAGTGGATCTATCATTATGACCAGCCATCAAACACTGTGTTCCTTAAAAATGGAACTTTTCTGGAAATTCTCCACTTCACGAGGCCAGTTTTTGTTGTCATTTTCTAGCTTTGTCAATGCCCCTACCACTTTACAAAATATACTATAAAAGATAGATCACGAGGCCTTTGCAGATTTTGAAAAAAAAAAAACTTTCGAGTGGATCTATCATTATGTCCAGCAGTGTAGATCCACTGAAATAGTTTGACATATCTGCATTTGCAACACATGAACTGACGCATATAAAATTTCAACTAAATTTCTTAATCTTAAGAGCAAGCAGTAGGTCGATTAGCTTCAACTTTTCTCTAAAAATGGACCTGTCTGGCGATACAGTTACCAGAGTCGCAGCATCAGAGGTCAGCTATCCGATATTCAAAAAAGATGATTCATTATTTTGTCGCTATTCCTAAATACATAGTTTGAGGAGTACGTATTAGGCTTCAGCTTGCACTCTTCCTTGACAATCTTGGAGGCAAGCACCAGTTCGTTAAACACTCGATGGAGTGTCAATCTTTTCTTATAAGCTGGCATGGCGCAAGGATAATCAGGGCCAAGAAAATATCTATGCACGGAAATCTTTGCAAGTTTTCTGACTTTTTCCATTTTGAAATTTTTTCGTTGAGAAACTCTAGATCTGTGACCCATATTCCAAAATAGGAATATGCTTTGTGAAAGTTTGCAGATTGTTTCATTGCGTTTTATACAGGGAAGAGAGCTTTGCGAACATTCATGTTTGTATGCACGAGTAGGTGGTTATGGTTTATACGCTATTCAAATAAGTGCATTTCCCTTTTCTCAAACACTTTCTCAAACTCGAAGTTTTATCAATATGCAAAACTGCATTGATATGAATCACAAAATTATGAGTTGGCACGAAAATGAAGACAGGACGTTAGCTAATGGTGCTGAGCGAGTCCGTTTCTTCACACCTCAATTCACAGGTGCACCTCCCACCATGGGAACTGATCGGCATACTCGCCGTTTTCCGGATGCCTCTGGGCGTTGATCTGCAAGAAGGAGCGAGTGCCTTACAGTCTGTGGTCGAGCTGCGTTCTCACCTGGTAGTACCGAACGAGATGATCGAGCGAGGCGTGCGCCTGCACTTGTGGATCCCCGTAGTCAACGTAATAGTACACGGAGCTGCCTACTTTACGCCGGCGGATGGGATAATGTCTGGAGTCAGTGGACGGTCTCTGATTATGCTGAGTCTGAAGAAAGTTGTACTCACCTAAATGAGCCATTAGCTGTCCTATAAACTACAATGAGAGGCAATTCCTGCTCCAAATCATCGAGAAGGGGGCGATGAGCCATCTGAAGGCAAGGGCCCAGGATGAGAAGTTTGGATTTATGTGACACGCGACACAAACCTGATGATACAGCCGAAAATCAGATCTTTTTGTCACTTTCTCTTCTGCTTTCGCGAAATTGCACACGCCGATATAGACGCTTCTATATCAATGAACATGGCATGGAAGCATCTTTGTTTACAGAAGGAGATATCCTGCTACGGAATACCAACTGCTCGTCAGAACCCACCTAGCTAGCCCAGGTATTTGTTGGTGAGCGATTGGTGGAGTTTTCGCAGCCGGCTTAGCCCGACTTCTCTCCTGCGGAGGCACAGCCCTTGGCTTTTCTTCGCTTGGCATAATGTTTCGTATCGACTGAATTTCCAAAAGTTCCGAAACGCCACAGTGGAATAGAAGGAAGAGAATGAGACCTCGAGAATCCCCCGCTCGTTGGCAGGTTCGTCACGAGCATCCCTCTTCTCCCTTATCGCTTTTTCACGGTGCTTCTTTTTCTTGCTCCTTGGCCCTGCACTACCTTCGAGGTCATCAACTTCGCATTTAGCACTCAACGACCTCGAAGAGTCAATTTTGCTAAACTCGGTAGAGTGTAGTGTAGTCCGAGAAAGTTGATTAAATGCGCCAATTTCAACTTACTCTCCCCTGTTTTTTCGAACAGCCCTGGAGCTATCGGAACCCATTTCTCTGTCTCTGTCGATGTCCCTATCCCTGTTTGCGTCTCTTTCCCTGTTCGCGTCTCTGTCCCTCTTCGTGTCCCTGTCCCTGCTCGTGTCCCTGTCCCTCTTCGTGGCCCTGTCCTTGCTCGTGTCCCTGTCTCTATCCCTCTCTCTATCTCTGTCTCGGTCTCGGTCCTTGTCTCTGTAGGAAAACGTTCTTTGCATTCAGAATACTTAGTTGAACATGCAAAAGCCCGAACTCAAATGAGGAATATGCTGTGAATTCAGTATACCAAATTAGGGTTACCTTGATGTCAATGGTTTTTCAAACTTTAGGCGTTGTCTCGAAGAAGTGAACCTTAAAGCTGACAAGATTTAAGCTCTGCAAAAGGTTATCACTGCTGCTAGTTCGACACCACACGACTAGCTCCGACCGTTTTATTGCTTCCCTGGGTAGTCGCTGCCAAATGCTGGGTTTATCTCAGACACCACTTTGCCTAATAAATTCAGCAGATCATATCGTAATGCAATACAATGAACTATTGGACCTGGGTTGTTGTAGACACGCAATAGGGTTGAAATAAACTAAGTTTACCGCAAAAGGAACTAGGCAGGAAATGACTACCAAAATCCCGGTGAATAACAGTACATACTGGCTCAAGAGTGGGAATCATGAAAAGCACCCAATGGTCGTGCCTGGTATTTTTTTTTGATATTGTCCCTGGTTTTTCCTTCTCTATTGGTTTTTCCTTTCGATAGCGCGACCTGGAGGGACTGAACAGTGAGACCCTTTCCAAGTTTCCAAGGATAGTTTCACACTTTAAAGGCGATGTTTCGGTTGAAAGACTGGAAGGCGGCGCTCATCTTTTCGGAACTAGTCGTAAGCAAGGTTGTTGTGAACGGTGCGCTTGTCGTTGATATGAAATCTCATCTGAGTTTCGAGCTAAAGGGAGAGAATTGAAAGTCGAGTGTAAGGGGACATTACAACGACGGCAGGGGACATTACAACGGCGGCCCAAGGTCAAGCGGATTAGACATCTGCCGATAAGCTCCATCTGTTATCGGACCACCCGCGCGAGGCCGGAGAGAAAACACCGCCCACCGACTCACAGAGAGAGAGGGACACACACCAACGCCCTGGCCACTTGGCCTGCCTTCTCTTTTTGGGTTTCTCTGGTTGGGGTTCGTCCACCTTCCTTTCCATCCTCCTCCTATGCCGCGTCCTTTATAATTAATAAACTGTATGTATCACTTGTTTTGTTATGTATTTGAAGGCTAGTATAAATGGATAGGGAAAGGAACGGCTTATATCCAGTTTCCTCAGGTGCCGCTAACCCTGAGGGGACTGGGATATAACATGGAGGTCCCGGACGAACTTTCATAGTCCGTAGCGTAACATATAACATGGAGGTCCCGGACGAACTTTCATAGTCCGTAACGTAACATATAACATGGAGGTCCCGCTCGAACTTTTCTTTATAAAAAAAAACAATAAACTAATTTCCTTATTTCCCACTTTTGCTTGTTAAGTTGTAGGAATTGATCACTTTTACAGCTTAGTACTGCATCGGTCCTCATAAGGTTAGTCGTTCTGGTAGAAATCACTTAAAAAAAAAAATTTAAAAATTTTTAATAGTAACTATTTTTTCTCCATCTATAACACTTTCTTGTTTATCATATTCCCAAAAGGAGGTTCTTAAATATAAAACTGGCCATTTCACATTTATCCCTCCTTCCCTTCTCTGACGTTCAAATTTCAATAGGACAATTTTTTCAGACCCATATCATAGTTTTGCCTGACGCTAGTCGTCGTTTTGAAAACTCACCGCCTTAATTTTTTGAATACTCTGAGTCCCTTCTCGGATAAGAAAAGGGAACAACCTAAAACAGCAACTCTGCATCCTTTCTCGGATAAGAAAAAGGAACAAGCTGAAGAAAAAAAAACACGTGCGCTAGAATTATGAAACACAAAAGAGATCTACGCAAAGAGACGTAAAGGAGACGTACGCAAAGCGACGTACTCATACTCAGAAGAATCGTACGAAATCATTGCGCCACAAATCTGTAAAGTAAGCGCCGGCCTATTGCAAAAGCGCCACGAAAAAATAAAGGGCAAAACACCAAATATGATACTGGAATAAGTCTGATAAAACACTTCCACCCTCTGTTTTCCTCATATCTCTTCCATGTTCCGCAAGGATAGATCGTCTTCTATCCTGCACTTGTAATAACCTTTAGAGCTAGGTACAAAAGTACCCTCACCATCATCAGCCAAGGACGTCAGATCGCAACAACCGAACCTACCAGGAACGAAAGCAACTAGAAACACCGTACCCAACCGTGACGTTTACCTTTTACCTCTTGTTTTTATTTTTTATTTTAAAAAGAGAAAACTCTTACTTTCAATATTACAACGATGAGCTCCCAACCAGAGAAGCCAGAAGAAGAAGTCCTTCTGGGCAGTTTTAATGCACTAACACTCACCGATAAAGTCAAGGCACTAGAAAAAGAAGTAGACCTACTACGAAAATCTTGCACTAAACTAATCACCAAAACCAACAACTTTCGACAAACATCTAAGAAAATAAAAGGGAAAAATTTGCGTGCAAACTTTCCTCAAATATCCTATTACTATGCACCAATGAACACCCAGCTGCCACCTTTTGCCAGCCCTAATTATAGAAGAAAACCCTACTGCACTAATTACAGCGCACCACCGCCATTCTCTTCCGGAAATGCCTACCACACTCCGGTAGAATATTTTAATAACTTTATGGCACCACCTCGTAGATACTTCCTTCCGGATTTTGCTAACCAATATCCCCTAAACAATAGACAGCCGCCAATAAATTTCTTTTCGTCAGCAACGCACCTCATTTTATCAACACTGGCGCCCAATTTCGCACCCAAACGAAATACAAGGAGAGTAAGCGGATATGCAATACGGCACAACAACCAGATATAGAGAAGTTCAATCAGTTTCAAAGTAACATATTACCAAACAAGTATCCGATGTTTTTGCGTAAAAAATGCCTGTATCGTAGCCTTAATTTTGACCAGCCATTGCATGCAAATAATTATCTGTAGCGCGCCCTTACTCGACCTGTTGCACCTGTCAGGGAAGCAAATGAACGCGGATCGCCTCACATAGGCTAACTTTGCAAATATCGCCAATTGAGTACCTAATACTCAAACCTTGCATCTTTAGACTCCACAAGTTAAATTAAGCGCGCATAATTCAACAACGTACCAAAACCAACAACAAGAATTGATGACGATCAATACATTTTGCTAGTACCGCTATGGTACAAATACAACTCTTAAAGTGCGATGTCATTTTTCGCATTACCTAACCACAGTTTATGGAGTACTCACTAACTTCTCATCAGGTTATCCATTACGTATAGCACTGAGCGTGAAACCGAACGACAACGTCGTTCCTTTACTCATCAAGCAAAGGAAACTCTTCCTGCTCCGTAATTACATCATATTGTCGTTGAAACGAGGAATGCAAAACTCTCACTCACGAATCAACTGAACAAGAAAACAGCCTGCGTACAAACCAGTCGTTGCTCAAAGCACCTGCATTGGTTGTTCCATGATCCCTACACCAAGGGGAAGAACGACAAAGAAAAAAAAACAAAAAAAAAACACCCGACGTTGGTTAGCTGTTTTCCTTGACTCGACCGTTGACAAGCGACGAAGAGTGCTGCATTCCTCATCTCAGCCTTATATCACCTCTTTCTGGCGGGAGAAGTCTCTTCTGCACAATATTCCCTATGTTTCCAGCTCAGTCTATAGGTATTTGCGCCGATGTGTAGGATAAATGAGAATACGCCATTAAACAAACCATTCATTAAACAATGACAACGCATCATAGAGACGTACTTAATTTAGTAGTTAATCGCCGTCAAATCTACGCATTGCTTTCGGAACGTTGTCAATTATGCCCCAAACACTCAAGTATGCGTTCACTTGCTTCCCCTACAACTATAGCTCCGTTTTTCATTTTATGCTATGCGCAACCCTATTTACCTATCGTTAAAACAGCCAATTTTTAAAATAAGACACCCTGATTCTACATTTATTTATTCTTCATCTCTCGCCTCTAGTACATACACGAGCACAAACTTCAAAACACTCATTTTCTTTCAATCACACCTTTTACATTCGCATTGCACCCAATTTCTTTCTTCTTTTCTTTCCCCTTGGAAAAAAAAATTATTTATAATTACCATTCCATTTCCAAATGTTGAAATCTAAAAATCATTTCCAGAAATCCGTACCAACCAACAATGATCATCGTCTCAACCACAACCACTCATCCACCTACACCTCCGCAGCCGACACCAATGCTGACAACTCAACATCGACATCATCAAATGATCTCAGCTCTTACTCTGGTCTCCACTTACCCACCCTGGAAACCTTAGTGTCCCGGGGACCGGGACTTTTAAACGGTAGCGGATGTAAGGGGACATTACAACGACGGCAGGGGACATTACAACGGCGGCCCAAGGTCAAGCGGATTAGACATCTGCCGATAAGCTCCATCTGTTATCGGACCACCCGCGCGAGGCCGGAGAGAAAACACCGCCCACCGACTCACAGAGAGAGAGGGACACACACCAACGCCCTGGCCACTTGGCCTGCCTTCTCTTTTTGGGTCTTCTCTGGTTCGGCTCTTCCTTTTCCCGCCCCCCGTCTGTCTATGTCGCAATCTGTATAACTGATAAACTGTGTTACTCCTCAACTGTTTTGTTATGTAATTGAACGATAGGGTAAAGTGATAGGGACGGGAAAGGCTTATATCCGACTCCCTCAGGTGCCGCTACACGAACACTCGTTACATAAAACCCTGAGGGAAGGAAGATATAACACGAGGGACGAAAAGAATAAAAATGAGAGGTGGGTTTGCAATTCTCTTTTGATATTCAGACTCTAAAATCCTAAGCCTGTAAAATCCTGTTGAATGAAATGAGCGTTTGGAAAGGGCGCTGCTCCTCCTTCCTCCTCCATAAAGTTCTATGAACTTGTTCAAGCTTTTAAAATGGAGACTTAGCGCTCGAATACTTACACGCGTGCGTATTGTAGCCGTTAAATGTCATCTGCGCCTGTTTCGGCTACAGCCAACTTGTCAGCTGTGGAGGACGAACAATGTGGGAGCCCCACTCTTCATTTGCACAGAAACTATGTATTGTCAGAAAATTGAACTGGATTAGGACGTGGTCCCAGTTATGGCAAGGATTTCAGCCTCCGCCTCCTATACATTTCAATCCGAGGGAAATTGGAAATATTTAAGTTCTGCCTTTCAGAGCGGGGTAAAGAGCGAAAGTCTATGCGCTTCTCACCATCAGTTTCTACACTGTATGCTGTGTGCTGACTTCGTAATCACGAAATCGGTGAGGCTTGTGGTCCTTTGGCAGATTCTCTTTATTTCTTTTTTTTTTTTGGGGGGGGGGGGGGGGGAGGCGAAGGAAAAGCATTTCAATCACCTACGATCTCGTGTTGTTCACGATACCCGACTGGTAAAGTGACGGGTTAATGGTAATGTATAAGTTTGCAACCAGAGGGTAGTGGGCAGAGAGCAAGTTTGGTATTCATGATATGACAAAATTCGGTGAATGATATAATTCTACCGCTCTATTCACATACCTTCACGCCCTTGTGAATTTCAGGTAATGCATCAATTTCTACCCTCCACATAACCCTGGGTAAGGTTCATGAAACCGGCCTCTGAAGGCATTTTATGTTTTTCTTCAGTGGTTTTGTTGTGCTCTTGAGAGCAGATAAGATACAAAAGTAGCGTTATAAACATAAAAATAGTTTGGAAACACTAACCTTTCCCCGAAAGTAATCCTTTTGTTTCACTGTAATCTAATTTGAACTAAAAAATCAATTAAAAACAGCCTGCAATCTCCTTCCCCCTCAATCCCATTTCCGCTGGGTTAAACAGAGTTACAATAAGAAATATACCGTAAAACAATGAAACGAATAACAGCTTATGGCGGGTCCCCTTCATTTCCTACCCTCTCATTCCTCATGGGGGGAGGGTAAAGAATAATTTAGGAATTTAAAGAATAGATAAAATGAGAAAACAGTAAGCAAGGAACTTCATATAATAGTCCCTCCTTCACTTCCCACACTCCATTCTCCGTTCCGTTATACATTCCGCGGAAGGACGGTAGGACTGGTTATTAGGACCTAGAGCAGGCCAGTTCTATTAGGTTGGTGCATAAGTTCTCGGACAATTGGGGCATGAAATATTTATTATCACAACATACGAACAACAATATCAAATCATTTGAAGTAACCACCCTTTACATCAATTGTCTTTCGCCAACGTGCTGGTAAGTCATGGATGCCTTTTCTCCAAAACGTGGCCGGTCGTGATTCGAAAAATGTGAGCAGTGCCTCCTTGACATCCTCTCGGTTCCTAATTGCTGGCCGTCCAAATAGCGTTGAAGGCTTGAAAACAAATGATAATCAGAAAGAGCGAGATCTGGTGAGTAAGGTGGATGTGGAAGATTGGTCCATTCGTAGCCCGCCAACTCAGCCGCCGTCGCTCTAGCAATAGCGTTGTCGTGTTGAAAATACACCTTCACTTGCTCTCCTCAACTTTCTCAGTTGGTTGACGTAAACCTCTGATGTCACTGTTATCCCTTCGTCCAGCAGCTCCCAGTATTCTACGCCAAGAACGCTCCACCAAATGCATAGCATCACCTTTTTCACGTGAAGATCGGGTTTCGGAACGTCCTCTGCCTCTCCAGTTGCGTCAAGCCACTGTGCACGCCGGTGATAATTAGAGTAGAGTATCCACTTCTTATCCCCGGTGACAAGGTAGTCCAGCCATCCGTGGGTACGTCTGAGGGTAAGGAGAGACAGAGCGACACCGGCTCTGCGATCCATGTCATGTTGTGTCAATTCGTGAGGTACCCAGCGACCCAATTTTTGCACCTTGCCAATCGACTTCAATCCTCGAACGACTGTTGAGTGACTAACACCAAGAGTGCTTGATAGTTCGCGAGTGGTTTGGTATGGGTCCGCTTGCACTCTACTTCGGAGGCCATCCAATTCCAGTGTCATCGGGCGCCCTTCTCGTTCATTATCTTCAGCGGAGGATTCACAACTGCAAACTTTGTGAACCACTGGTAGACAGTACTTCGAGCAGGAGCACTCTCATTGTGAACATCCTTCAGGCGACGATACGATTCGTTGGCATTGAGGCCAGATTGATGCAGGAATAACATGACGTGCCGAATATGCGTCTCAGATGGGATGAATTGCTTAGCCATAATAGCTGACGTTAACTACGCAGAAGTAAATGTTGGGAACAGTTTTGTAGCCCTTGCCTTTCTCTATCGATCGATCATTTACGCGTTGATACATGTGAGAAATTTGGCGGGAAAATGCGCTTTCAATTCAGGAGGGATCAAATGTCCGAGAACTTATGCACCAACCTAACATGTTTTACAAATCCTCATGTTCTCGTAGAGGCTACGCAGCTCAATCTCAATTTTATTATTTCCACATGGACTTCTTCGGTGGGCGGGTTAGTGTTTTTGAACTACTTATATGTTTCTGACACACTTTATGCTTTTTCTGCTGGAAGTCTACCCCTTACAACCGCCGAGTTTTTGAGTTTTGTTGCACAAGTTTTCATTTCATATATCATTTTTGTGGAAGCATCTTGGTTCCCCAGATAAAGAACTGACCTATGCGATCTGGAGATGCGAATAGGCTAATCGTTCAGCGCACTTTCTGTCGGAGCTGCGATCTTGTGGGTGGAAATCCTACCTACATTGCCTACCTTTTCTCCCGGGTCGATTCTACAGGAGAATGAGACTCGCTCCGGGACCGGTCGAGGCGATACCGCTGCTTGGCAGCTTTGCGAAAAGCCTTCTCAATAAGGCGCGCCTTCTCCTCATCTGTCATCTCTGCCCCTCTTATACGGCTACTGCGACGTTTCTTCTTCGGTCTGTCATCTCTCCTGTCCTCATCTTCTTTTTTGAAGCTGTCTACATCGTCGTCGTCTCTTTTTCTGATATCTCTCGCCTTCGTTGAGCTATCACTATCTTTCACCCGGTATTCGTCTTCCTCTGCTCTTCTTTCTTTGTGTTTCCTATGTTTGCCCTTTTTCTTATGTCTCGGGTTAGTACCAATATCCAGATCTCTGAAAGTCTTTCATAATAAGACGCATTAATACACACATATACACACAAAGGTATTCACATCACTTGCATGCCTAGATTGGGCTTATGGTTAGTATTGCAATGCCTCGGAAAGTTCCTTTATCACATGTTGTTGTAAAAGCAATCTAGCAACAAGGAATTCTGTTCTAACGATGTTTTATAATTACAGATGGAAAGTCCCTCTTTCTAAGCGTCTCTAAACTACGCTTTAGGTCGGTCCGAAGGTTGAGAACTGCAAGGTTGTCCAAGATCACTCCTGGGTATTACTTCGCTGACATCTACTGTTGTTTCACTTCTCTGTGGCGTCAGGTAGCGCTCTCCTACGAGACGGTGAAGAATTAGTTCCGAAAATTTGCGAGTATGGATTCCAAAGGTGAAGATCAATTGATGCAACCTACTGCATTGGCCATTCGCTGAGTAATAATGTGAGACCAGGTTTGTCAGCCTGCACAAGTCTTGCTGCACGCGAGATTTCTCTTCAGTGTGGTTTATGTTGTGAGAAAGCAACGAAGATCGAACATTTTGAAAGAACACAGCCGTAGTCGAGGTATGGCTAATGTTCCTTCATCATCCTTTTCATTAGCATCTCTCCCGCCTTGGTGGCGGGATCTGCTCTTCTGGTGTGATGGCGCCAATTCTTCCGATCAAATGCTTGACCAAGATGCACACAAGCTATCTTTAATTCCTAGTGCAACGTATTAGCCAAATTTGCTTCGGGCGTCCTCTGGGCTGCTTTCCAGGGATCTTAAGGTTTAGGTCAATTTTATGGACGGTATCGTCGTTAGCGCGAAGAACGTGGCTGTACATCGTAAACGCGCTTCGCACAATTTGTCGACAGCTTTTATCGGAGCGACACCGAAATTTTGTCGTACAGTATCGTTGCGAATGCGGCCCAATCGCGATACTCCGGCTGTCCACCTCAGCACCTTCGTCTCTATTACATAGGGCGACCTTCAATTTCATTGGTAACATGCCAGCGTCTAGCACCATACGTCGCCACTGGGCGGGCGATTGTTCTATTAGGTTGGAAAAAAAGTCTTTTCATTTTTTTCAAAGATTTTTTACTTCACAACTACAAAGTCAAATCAATTGAGATAATCTCCATTTTGTTCCACTACACTCTTCCAAAGACTGGGTAATTTTCTAATTCCTCTCGCATAGAAGACTGCAGTTCTGGAGTCGAACCATTGCTGAATCCAATTTTTGAGGTCGTCATCCGTTTCAAAATATTTCTCTCCAATTTCTTGTTTGAGAGCACGGAAAAGATGGTAGTCGGTAGGAGCGAGGTCAGGGCTATACGGTGGATGTGGCATTACCTCCCAGCCCATCTCCTTTATTGTTTCTCTTGTGAGTCTTGCAACATGTGGTTTTGCACCGTCATGCAGGATCATCACCTTTGACTTCTCCGGCCTCTTTTCTTGGAGAGCTGCGGCGACTTTGTGGAGTTGGCCACTGTATATGGCAGCAGTAAGTGTCTCTCCACTTCTGAGAGTTTCCCAGTAAATCACTCCTCTGATGTCCCACCAAACACTCAAGAGAATCTTCCTTTCGTGAACATTGGGATTGAGATCAGGCTCAGGATTCTCTCCTTTTTGTACCCATTGTCTTTTTCTTCGGAAGTTGGCATGCAGAACCCAGGACTCATCGCCTGTCACAATCCGTGGCAGAAACGATTTTCTTTCGTATCTGGACAGAAGAGAAGCAGCGATGGAGAGCCGTCGACCTTTCTGAGTGTCTGACAGGGCATGTGGAATCCAAGCTCCAAATTTCCATGAAAGCCAAGATTCTTCAGATGGATCCACACTATCCTATGAGACACTTCGAGCTTCTCTGCCAGCTGACGTGTCGTCTGCCAACTATCGGTACGAAGAAGATGGTGTAGTTCACTGTCGTCCAATCCAGTTGGCCTTCCTGACCATGCTTTGCCCTCAGTGAATAATTTCCCTTTAAAGACTTTCCGAACCACTCATAACAGGCGCGATGAGTAGTAGATCCCAAGCCATATATGTGGTTAATTTGGTCTGCTGCCTGACGTGCTGTGGATTCTTTAATGAATTCTTGAAGAATGCCGTGCTGAAAACGGCCATGAGGTAGATCTGGCATTGAGTCCGGAAGATTGGATGGATAACGAAATACAAGAATTGTCTTGACCTATGTTCGCGTGCGAACGGTAGACAAGTGTGATAGGATTACGAAATCAGCAATCAATATTGGCTAGCGCGTTTACAAGTAGCGCGGGAAAAAAATTCGAAGTGTGAAGGGACTTTTTTCCAACCTAATATATACCTTCGATTTGAGGAGGACGATTTGCCTTGTCGCAGAGCACCCCCGCCAACAGGCGCCGTTTGGACCAGGCTGCACTTACCTCACTCACTTCCAACTTTAAGCTGCCATCGGACGCGACTGTTGATCCAAGATATTTGAAAGATTTAACTCGTTAGAGCCCGGTATAGGCTCAAGCATGAGCTGCGATTTCTGCGAAAAATTTACGACCCCCCCCCCCTCCAGATGGGCCCTGGTACGACCTCCCCCCTCCAAGAAAATCGATGGATTTCAATGTTAAGTTGTCCCAGTGCTGCAAACAATTTTAAAAAAGGTGAAGAATAAAAAATAATTATTAATACTTAATTAACAAAGATTTGACGCAAACAAATCAATGAAGAGATTTTTCAGGCATGGCAACGACATGGTGACATCCTGAGCATCGCTTTTTCTATGGAAAGCAGATGTCATATGAATTTGCAGAGTTATTGCATTGGATAATAAATTTTTTTAAGCATTTTCCAAAACAGCTGGAATGGAGCGATTACTGCTGAATTTCGCAGTTACGGCGGGACACATTTTTTAGTTGAGAGGTGTAACTAATAAAGCTGAAAACGAATCTTACCGAAATTTGTCCCTCAATTTGTAGCAGTAAAAAATCAGGCCTCTCCAGAATCACCTTTCATCCGATCAGGAGGAGTGATTTTCCTATATTGGATTTTTCCAAAAAAATATGTTTTGAACAAGGCTACCACTGGAGCTGAAACTAGAGTCTACAACAGCACAGCTTTTATTTAGCACTTCTTCAAGAAGTCAAGCCTTTCCTAAGCGATATTCCTTGTGATCGGGTCAGGTCATGCTCAATTTTTTTCAAAAATAAAGATCTTTACACCTGAAGGAAACGATGTCTAGAACTAAAATGTGGCTTTACAAACGCACAATCTTTGGTTGATACATGAAGAAAACGCAGCTTACCTGCAGCTATTTTCGATGTGATCAAAAAGGATGAATCACTGGTCGATAGCTCGTCGATGTGATTGGAAGGTGATAGACTTGTACTTTTGTTCAACCGATCGTAACTCGTTCAGTTTTGAGACTTATGCAAATGCGAGTAGCACACAAAATACTGGAAAAAATTCTATTTTCATATGAGCATAAAACCACCTTTCAAAAAAGGAACTTTCATGCGCGGCAGGGAGGTTGCGATCTTTGTTCGAAAAACTGGAGTAATTTTACAAGAATGAACACAGCACACTAATTTTTGAGAGCTGTGCAAATGCGAGCAGCAATCAAAATACCAGAAGAAATTCCCTTTCTGAAGACTACAAAAGCGTTCCTTAGAAAAGGCGTCTTCATACGCGGTGGGGGGTTGCAATTTCTCTGCGATTTTCGCGGAAACACTTGCTTTTTCAAAATTTGGCTTTCCATTCAAAAGATAGAGCTTTTTTCTAGTTTTCCGACAAACGATTGCTGCCCGTGTTTTACAGCTGTCAAGAATTAGTGAGATATGTTCAATTTTGTAAAATTACTCCAATTTTTTTCGACTAAAAATCGCAACCTCCCTGCCGCGCATAAAAATGCCTCTTTTGAAAGGTGTTTTTATGCTCATAAGAAAGAGAAATTCTTCCAGTATTTTGTGTTTCACCCGCATTTGCATAAGTCTTGAAACTGAACGAGTGTCGATCTGTCGAACAAAGTACAAGTCTAGCACCTTGCAATCACATCGACGACATTTTCTACCTGAACGGAACGACGTCGTTCCGTTCAGGTAGAAAACGTTTATTTAAAAAAGACAATTTTGTGCATGACCTCACCTGATCGCAAGCAGGATCGATTAGGAATGAGTCGATTTTGGAATATATATAGATAAAATTAAAATTACCGTTTTCTAAAGCTACTTAACGGCTCTAGCCGTCATTCCGTTTAGGAAGAGAAATGTTTATTTTTGAAAAAAAAGAAAATTTTGAGCATGACCTCACCTGATCGCAAGGAAGATCGCTTAGGAAACACTTGATTTCTTGGTGAAGTGCTAAATAAAAGCTGTGCTGTTGCAGACTCTAGTTTCAGCTCCAGTGATAGCCTTGTTCAGAAAATATTTTTTGGAATAATCCAATATAGTAAAATGTGAAGACATGGCGAGGGACGAGGCCTCGCAGTAGTGATCATTTTGGTGTCTTTCTGTGTTTGTAGGTGTTTGTAAGCTGTGTAGTGTTCTGTTCTATTTGTGTACATTATTGCAGTGTATCTGTATTTTCCCAGCAGCGGCATCGATCGATCGCCGTCAGCCTCGCCTGTGCCCAGCGCCGGCCATTCGGAGGCGGCGGGGCGGTGCGTGTCCACTTAGGGGGCCGGCCTTCCCCGCGCGCAACTCTATATAAAGGGGCCCGGGCGCGCCGGGCTCAGTCTGCACTGGTGTCGAGGTCGCGAGCGGCCGATCTTGGAGTCTTCACCTGGTGCGAAGTGGCAAGCTGCCGGTCTCGGAGCATTCTTGACTCGGTGGTACCTGGCGAGCGGCCGGTACGGAGCGGAGCTCGGGCACAGCACAGGCGGACGGACCGATCCCTGCTGGTGCCATAGAAGGCAAATAAATCGATTCTCCTCTCCACAACCCTAGACGTCCAGCTCCCGGGTGAAGCACCCCGGCGTAGCAAAAATCACTCCACCTGATCGGATGAAGGGTGACTCTGGAGGGGCCTGATTTTTTCCTGCTACAAATTCAAGGATAAAATTCGGTGAGATCCATTTTCAGCTTCAGTAGTTACATCTCTCAACTAAAAAATGTGTTGCGCCGTGAGCAGCAATCGCTCCATTTCAGCTTTCTTGAAAAATGCTTAAAATTTTTTGATCTAAAGCAATAACTCTGCAAATCCGTATGACATCTGCTTTCCATGGTGTTGCCATGTTGTTGTCATGCCTAAAAATCTTCATTTAATTGATTTATTTGCTTCAAAAATTTATTAATTACAGACCTCTGCTTACAGTACTTGCAAAAGAACGATCGCTCCGAGGAATTTTGTCTAAGGAACAAAATCGAAGTACGAACCTCTCCTGCCTGCGATTCTTGCACCCCACGCTTGAGCCTGGCCTGGTACCATTGATCTTAATATTAGGCTGGGCCAAAGTAATGAGACAAGATCAACGAATTTCTTTATCTCTTCATAACTCAATTACAACTCAACCGTGCTGAGGAATGTATTCGTCATTAAGGTCGGCGACCTTGCTGCCATCGATCAGCCAACTTCCTGAATCCTTCCTTTCAGAATTGGTTAGGCCTGGTGCTGATCCACTGCTCGTTATGGTTGGTTGTCGAGGTCTGCGTGGGTCCTTTTGTCTCTTCCGACCATGAAGTCCTATAGGCTCAAGAAGTAGTGGTAGTCGCATGGAGAGATGTCCGGCGAATACAGCGGGTGAGGCATATGAACGTAACCCAGCTGAGCAAGCTTGTCCGTAGTCACTTTTGCCTGATGGGGTGCGACGTTGTCAAAGAGGAGGAACTTCTTGAAGCGCTGAGACCGAATAAGTGCGAGCGACGGTCCATCTCTTCTATTTCGTTCATCATGGCCTTGGAGTTCATCGTCGTGCTTTTGGAAAACAGCTTCCAGTATACGGTCCTTGGGCGCAGACTCAAAAGCTCGGAAGGTGCTTCTCGCTGTGAGCATCCCGCCGAACGAAGGTCGGTAACAAGTCACCAGGCCTTACCCAGACTCGCTGCTTGGCAGAGTTAAGGTATAAGACGTACTTCTCATCTTGCGTGACTATTGAGTCCAGGCTGTTCGGGGTTGGGAATTGGGCGAGATTTGCGCAGAACCAGGCCAGGAAAGGGACTCCGGGGTGTGGTCAATCTAGGCTGCTCGTGTAGAAACTGCTTTTGTCGCCAAGGGTGAGTCCGCAGCTGGGATTTTCACTCTACGATAAGGGCTCGAAGAGCGCAGAACCCGGTTACTAAGTCCTCTGGGCCAATAGAACAATCTATTCCAATTTGGTTCCAGTGGTCTTAGCAATTTCCAGGATATTGTGCTCCTTTACATATGTCCCCGCTACACTCTCTACTTGCATGGCACTAAACTACCGAGGATACGAAGTATCTTGTATTCAACGCTTATTCCTAACAAAAAGTGGGATTTCCGCTGTAATAGCATGGATTTTGAATAGAAAATATATTCTCATAATAGGAAAGAAAACCAGGAAACTAAGAAGACTGCGTAGATCCAACCACAAACCTTAATTTTCCAGCAAGTGACTGCAGAAGATCCTCTTTTTTGCTGCGATCCTTTTTTGTATCAACGAGATTTACGTATTGCTCGGACAGGTTGTCATCACCTGAGGAGAACCAATGATTTCGCTACCTTCGATATCCTTTGAAGTCCCTTACCATTCGCTTCCCTCTGCTTCTCTTTTTTCGCAATTTCGCACATAGTGCCGTGCATACAACACACCACACCGCTCTTCTAAAAGTACGGTCCTACTCAATGTGGCCATAACACAACAACTGTTACTGTTACCTGGGATGCAGCGAAACGGAAAATCATTACAATGAACAGGAATGAGTCTTACGATGATTTTCTACTGCAATGTGTGTGAAGAAATCGCAAAAGCCACCAAAACAGCTCTAGTACCCCATATTATAGAAGTAGATTCATGGTGTTGCCCGTGGTCGCCAAGTGCAGAAATTGTGCCTAATTCTCCCGACCCACCTAATTTTCAACCACATAGTCCGTACGCAGCGTGTCTGATTTTCAACGTCGACGAAACTTAAACTCCGGCCGCCTATCACTTGGGAGAATCATGCCATGCCGGCAGCATCGTCCTCTCGATCCCTCGACTCGAGGCGCTGATAGCGTGTTCTTCCTGCTTTCCCATGGCCCAGATCTCTGAGGCGCACACTAGGAACTTCAAAAACTCATCGTCTTTGATGAACATCGTCTTCGTTAGATTGAGGTGAAGCTCAACATTCCCACATTCATGATAGAAGACGGCGAGCAATTGCTCCGCAGGCTGATACTCGGCGTTAAGAGCACGATGTCGTCAGCGAAGCGAGGATGGTGCTGCTGCCTGCTGTCGATCTTCAATCCCACGTCTTCCCCTTTTGGTTCGCGCATGACGTCTTCGAGAGAGGGGCTGAAGGGCTTCAGGGACACAGTATCTCTTGCCAAACCCTTCTCTTCACTTCGATGACGATTTGGTTTTAGAAAGGTGAAATCTTGGTCGTGAATCCCTTGCTCTCGAAGTACTCTGATGTAGGAACACCCTGAGTGCGCAGGGCTTCGATGACCGCTTCAGATTCGACAGAGACGAATGTCTTCTTCATGTTGATGAAAGTAAAGCACATCGGCAAATTGTACCGTTGCGATAGTTGGATGAGCTTCATAACGGAGTGAATGTGGTCGGTCGTGCTGAATCCTCTACGAGATCCTGCTTGTTTGCATGGCTGTCCTTTGTCCAGCGCTCTGCTGTTGTAGTGAAGATGGCTCGAGCCAACAACTTATTATACTATATTAGTATTAGAATGAGGAATTAGTTCATAGCGTTTTCTTTGAAGTTTGATTTGAGCGACTTGACTCTTGTTTGGCAAAATGTTTATAATAATAAGAAGGTATTCATCTACTCTACAAGAACTCTATTATTTGTTTTCAGTATAATTTAGTTTTTCTTTCTATAGGCTTGGAAACGTGACACCCAGAAGGCAAAAATTTTCGAATTTTTTTCAAGCATTTTCGACACCTGCTCTTCTTCGCACTTCGCCGTTGTCAAAGAGCAGCTGAGGCACCCAAGGACGTTGGACTGCATCTGAATCTTACTTCGACGGTGTTCATGAGGAACGGGCGAGTTTCTTATATGCCAATCTCGCTCTACGGAAAGAGCGTCTCCGAATGGTCCAGCTACGTGTATTTGGTTCGCGAAGTGAATGGCCAACAACTTACTCAGAGTTTCGATGACTGAAGGCAGTAGGAGGACAGACCTTGTCCTAAAACATCGGCGGACAACACCAAGACAACCAGCTGATGAGCACAGCACATCTGAGGTCATCGGCGCGACTTTCTGGTGAAGGCTACTTCATTTGTGTGCTGCAATCGTACAGGGGACGGCAGCAACAAAAAGAGTAAGGACAAGCAGACGTTCTGCCAAGATCTCCTATTGTGCGGTTGGCCTGTGGTCGTGCTGGAGACGACGGCAGCACAAAGAGTAAAAACAAGCAGACGTTCAGGCCAATCCCGCTTCTAACAATGCTAACTACAATAGATAAAAACAATAATGAAATATATCAATATAATTAACTAATGATTATTTATTTTAATTCGGTGAAAAATTTATTTAGTACTTTTATTAATGGAAAATATCCTAAATAAAACCACGGCCCGGGTTATCGCTGAGAGTGTAAGGTGCACCAGACAACGACCGTGTATCGATCGCAGGCGTTGGTGCTGTGACGTATTGTACGGCGCTAGTCCACCTGATCTATGATGTGTCACAGGGGCGGGATCTCCTACGTTAGGGAAGTGGGTTCTTCTGCTGAAGTCGCGAAACGCGTCCGTCGGCCCGACTGGGAACGTTGGGTACGATTCCAGCACGATCACAGGATTTTAGTCTTCCCCCAACAATCTGATGTCGTCCAGCCTTTCTTCCCAAGCGATTTTCGGCTGAGAAAGGGGTGGATCGTCCATCGCTTGTCGCTCCAGCTCCCTGAGTTGCCGTAGCTGAGCAAGAGGAAACAAACGGCTTGGGGAGCTCTTACGAGCGCTGAAGAAGTGAAGAAGACGATGAACGTCCGACTCCGTGCCCATCTATTCGACTCCACTGTTCTTCCTGACTTGACATACGCCTCTGAGACCTGGGCTATACGAAACAGGATAAACACGCTATCAGTGTTGCTCAGCTTCGCAGACACCGGCTGGACGAGTGCAGTCTCCGACTGGATTCCGCGGGTTGTGCAGAGAGGACCAGGACGCCCACCAACGCGTTGGTCGGTCTTCTTCATAAAAACATAAACGAACAATATGACGATTTTCGTGTCCCTCCAGCAAGGAGGATCCATTGAAGCACTATAGCACGTGATGTCGAGAATGGAGACGTTGCTGGTGCCCATTCAGACAACTCGGTGATCAACGGGAGGACAGACGATACATGTGATATATTAAAATCTATCACTACACAGCGAAGTCAAAGGTAACTTTTGTCTCTCACTAATTTTTGAGAACCAAAAGCTGAGCAAAGTTCAGAGTTAGAAAAGCAGCAAAGGCTTTGCAGGGAACGATCATTGGGTCTGACTGCGAACAATTTTCAATTTTAAAACCGGTTTAAAACCGGTTGTGGAGAATAATCATACCCATATGTAGTTACATTTCGACAAGTGATTACTTAAGCGATAATTAAATTCCCTTTAGAACACTGGTTTTTAATTCTTAATATAAAGTTGCAAGTAATCGAAGATGGTCTAAATTACTGTTGAAATTGAAAAGAATTCAAAGCCAAATTATAGAAGTCGAGAAATGTTCCCTGAAGGGACTCCATGTCAGCAGCGCTTACACAATTAAAGAAATATAGCAGCTCAGATTTGAGTGCATGGTGCAGTTGCTGCAGGAGTACATCCAAGGACATCAATGCTCAAAATACTCTAAATACATTAGTTAAGAGAAAAACTCATAATTCTATGATACCTTTTGGATTCTTTTTATTGGATTTCTATTGTATAATTTTGTTCGCACTTCTATTTTTTTGTTTTCTGGCAAATTGTGGTCATTTTCCCACAGAAAAAATTGCTCAAAATGGCCAGAAAATCAGAAAACAGAAAGAAAAAACGAAAGTCCGCTCATCCCTGATCCCGACGCAGCCCGTTTAGAGGAAATCACCTTCAACAAAGGCTGTCGAATAGCAGTAACAGAATCAATTCGAGCCTACAGAAGAGCAAAACTATTGGAAGCAGCAGAAAAGTGCTAGCATAAGGCGCTGCAAACGCGATCTAATCCGAATCACGAAGATCTATGGTAAGCAGTATATCGGAGTTCTACTCGGATCTTTTTCGCTCCTCCGTATCTTTTTAACAAAATACTCCGTATTGCCTGCTGAAGATGTTTCTCCCATTATGCAGCCAGAATTTGCGTTCGCCAGCAGAAGCATGAAGAACGGGACTGCAGTCGACCTCCTTCGCGCAGGGAGTCCCTCCCTACATTCGCTTCTCGAAAACCTCTTCTATCTCTATCTACGTCTTGAGAAAGATTCAAATGTGTGGAAGGAGTCAAGAACAGTGTCGCTGTTCAAAAAGGGTCAGCGTGAAGACATTGGGAACTAATGACCTATAGCCTACTTTCTGCTGTGTACAAAACTGTCACCAAGATTCTGCTCAATCGTATGGATAGTTACCTTGGACAACAATCAACAAGTGGAGCAAGCCAGTTTCCGCAAGAGCTTCTCTTGCTTGGACCACATTCAAGCTGTCACTCAGCTCATTGAAAGGAGTTGCGAGTAGCATCTTCCTCTTGTCCTCGTCTCTGTGGACCTCGGAAACGAATTTTGTTCTAAATGCCTTAGCGCATGCTAAAATTTTATGTGCCTATGCCTCAACTACGGCTCAGCTGTTTGGGCTGAAGCTGAGGATTTGCGCGGAGAAATGAGTAAGGCATGGGACACTATCTCTCCTAAATTGCAGAAAGCTGCGCTACAAAACGTTTTGGCAGACCGGGAAGATGAAGGCTATTTCATTGATGGCAAGAGAATCAGCAACCTCCGAGTAGAAGACGATGTCGTTCTGATATCAGAAAACATCACCGAGATGGAGATAATGATAAATGAGCTGAACATTGTTGGAACGAAGATCAGCCTGAACATGAGCATGAACAAAATGAAAGTCATGGCTAAGCAGTAGTGTGCAACAGGAACATTGGAACTATTAGAAACCACTCTACAGCAAGTGAATTGTTTGTCTACCTGGAAAGAGCTGATCATAATGAGCGATCCAGCCTCGGAAACATTTCGCGGGAAGCGCGTGAATGGGCAGCTTTTAATTCGATTCGAAAAGTGACAGACCAGATAGGAGACTCTCACCTCAGGGCCAAGATCTTCAACACCTCTTTACTGCCAGCATTATGTACGCAACTGAAGCCTGTACTGATAAGAAGACAACATTTTCTCTGATGCTATCAACGCATCGCACTTTGGGAAGATGTCTTCTGAAGTCGAGCCTACGTCAACAATGGCCGCTCTGTTTACGAAATTCAGACCTAAGGGATAGGTCGCGTCTGACGGACCCATTGGAGTACATGAAGAAGTCGAAACCATCCTGGGCTGGTAACTTATTTCATCGAAATGATGACAGCTGAAGTCCTAGAGTTAACGAATGACCTCGAAGAAACAAGAAGAGGACGTTGGGGAGACCGCCGACAAGATGGGTAGACTCATTCTCGTGCTCATTAAGGGAAATCTGCTACACTGGATGCAAGCCGCCAGAAAAAGTGCAGAATGGAAGAGTTGCAGTCTCGCTAGGATAACACCTGCTGATGGACAATCAAAGTATCAAAGTAAGTTCATTAAAACAAAAGGACGATTTGGGAGAGAGATAAAGAGTTTTAGATTCTCTATATGTCGATGTGTCTAGCTACGCGCTTTTTCAGCTGAAAGTTCCACACCTCCCCCTCCCCAAACCCATATTGCGCCTCAAATTTAAACAGCTCTGCCATCGCGAAATGGCTTGGGGGGAGTGGTCACCTTGTACTCAGTGATAATCCGCTTTGATTAAGAGGCAAATATATGTGCAATTACGGCGCTATGGTAGTTGGGGTCACCCTAGCATGCCGTGGCGTGCTGACGTGGCACGTAGCAAAATTCAGCGAATGTGAATCCAGTTTTATTGCCTCTTTTCGACCACAGATCCGCGTCTTAGATGTCTCCGGAGACAACTAAGACGAGAGGAAGGCAATGTCAACACAGGTGTGCATCGGCCCACACCCTGTAGTTCCATCCCCGGCACAATCCTCAGAACACAGCAACAGCAATGTTTCTTTCTTTTCCTTACTATCAGTGTGTCTCGTTTCTTTTTTGTGCTAGTTTCACGTTCTATACTCCCCCAACTACCATAGCGCCCCAGTTACAATTGAGTTCACCATAGATGTAGAGCGCACAGTGTTGCATAAAATTTTTAATTTCCTGCAATACAAAACGCCGTGTACGATTGACATACCTTGTGACTCCTCCCCTCCCCATTGCGCCACTTTGCGCCGGTTCGCCTCCTTCATTTGGACCGTACCCCGCGTCTACACGCTGTTTGGTGCTATTTATTGATTTAGCTTAGAAGATTACTAGGTAGCTTTGATGAATCCGGCTGCATCTTAATGAAAATGAGTTCCTTGTGCTCCACAATCACCTATATATAAAAGAGTTTGTCCGTCGAATGATCTAACCTAAGTGAGATACTCCGCTTCATCCACAGCGAGAGCGGTCGAATGACCTAACCTAAGTGAAATACGCCGCATTATCCACAGCGAGCTGTCGAATGATCTAGCCTGATTGAGATACGCCTCATCATTCCAGCACAGGCAAAATTTGCTATTGAACGTTGGATGTTGCTGCAGCAGGGGAAGTGCAGCCTTTTACAGCTTAACACAACAGCACCTATGTGCGTTTCTGAGCGTCCGGATTCAAAAGCCGTGCAGCCCATTTCGTGCTATGAGTATAGGAAGACCACTAAGGGGTACGAATAGGGTGGAGAACCGACAGCAACCAGGGGCCGGATTCATCAACGAGTTACGTAACTTTAAGGAGATTTGTAAGCCTATCAAGCGATATGGTGAGCGACAAGACGCGTTAGAAGCTCAGATAACGCGGCTTATCGCTCAACATATCGCTTGATAGGCTTAAAATTCTCCGTTAAAGTTACGTAGGTCGTTGATGAATTCGACCCCAGGAGGGAGTGACCTGGAGGAGGCATCGGGATGGGGGTTGATAGGGGGAACAATGAAGCAGACCAGAAGGTGGTACCAAGAAGGGTTTAGGCAATAAGGAGGGACCAGTGGAAAGTTTCCAATAAGGGGGGGGGGGGCTGCAGTGAGGAGGACTAGCAAGTGGATTCATTACGAGGGAATCAGTAAACGAGACCGGATTTAGAAGATGTGACACCGATCTCGCGCAAGTGACGTTCGCTCGTCGTCGTCGTGCCATGAGCGTGCGTGGGCTACTCAATTGGGGTAGAGTAGTAAGGATGACCACGAGGGGTGGGGGGGGGGGGGGGGAGGAAGGAGGGATCGACAGGAAGAAGGGACCTGGAAGCGGGACCAGGATAGGGGACCAACAAGAAGGGAACCGTAAGGTAATTCATACATGGAAAAAGGAATCTGCCATCTGTGCAGCTTCTTCAAGCTCACACAGCGACAATTGCGCGCCCTTCTGAGCTTCTGGTTTCAGAATAAGAGTTCGCTACTTCTGCGCGCGTTTCTAAGCGTCATGATTCAAATTTAGAGTAAAATTATCAACATGGCCAACGACCTAACGCTGGAGCTGAGCAGGAGGAAACGGGTGGCTTGGGGAGCTTTCAAGAGCGTCGAAGAAGTAGCGAAGAAGACGAAGAACGTCCGACTCCATGCCAAGCTATTCGACTCTACCGTTCTTCCTGCCCTAACATACGCCTCAGAGACCTGGACTATACGAAAGCAGGATGAGCACACGATCAGCGTCGCGCAGCGTGGAATCGAGAGAACGATGCTCGGAGTGACACGACTCACTCAAGTGAGAGAAGGCCTCCGGAGTTCCGAGCTTCGCCGACGTTCGAAGATCAAAGACGCTGTCGCGTGGGTCAAGTTGTCGAAAATTAGGTGGGCCGGCCGCGTAATGCGCTTCTCAGACATCCGCTGGGCGAGAGCCGTTACCGACTGGATTCTGCGGGATCTCAAGAGAACACGAGGACGCCCACCAACGCGTTGGTCGGACTTTTTCGTGAAAGCACTGAACGACCCATATGACGCTCTTCGTGTCCCTCGAGCGAGGAGGATCCATTGGAGCACTCTGGCACGCTAGAGGTACGAATGGAGACGCTGCTGGCGCCCGCTCAGCATGTCGATGATCAACGGGATGACAGGTGACAGGTGACAGGTGACAGGGAATTGCTAAATGGCCTAGAAGCAGATAGGAATAGACGCGTGACGTGAGAGCGCGCTATTGGTGTAGGGGAACAATTGTTCAACGCGAATGCACACGTGAGCTGCGTCAGCGACCACGTGGGCATCGATCGATGCGCAACGGTCACTTGTCTGCCCGCTGGTGGCCCAGCTGCCAGACAGATCGTGACGCAGTGGGTAGGAGGACGGGTTCAGGCGATGGAGGTCGGGGGTTCGGTTCCTATGCATGCTGGCGTTTTTGCATTTCATTCAACTG
This sequence comes from Heligmosomoides polygyrus polygyrus, assembly GCA_947396885.1. Lineage (NCBI taxonomy): Eukaryota > Metazoa > Nematoda > Chromadorea > Rhabditida > Heligmosomidae > Heligmosomoides > Heligmosomoides polygyrus. The sequence goes on from OX377201.1 coordinate 38,123,138, forward strand.
ACTGAATGAGGTCCAGGGGTTTTAACGTATACACAATTTTCAGGCGTTTTCTGCCCATTTTTCCAGCTGTATGCTTCTGCAGAACCCGGCTTTCTCCTGAAAGACGGAAGCAGTTTCCACACGAACATCTTGGGACGCACCCACCCTGGAGTCCCTTCCCTAGCCTGATTCTGCGCAAAATCCAGCTGCGGACTTCCCCTGAGCGACGGAAGCAGTTTCCATATGAGGAGCTTGGATCGCACCCACCCTGGAGTCCCTTCCCTAGCCTGAATCTGCGCTCGAAGAGCGCAGAATCCAGCTGCGGACTCCCCCTGAGCGACGAAAGCAGTTTCCACACGACCAGCTTGAATCGCACCCACCCTGGAGTCCCTTCCCTAGCCCGAATCTGCGCTCGAAGAGCGCAGAATCCATCTGCGGACTCCCCCTGAGCGACGAAAGCAGTTTCCACACGACCAGCTTGAATCGCACCCACCCTGGAGTCCCTTCCCTAGCCCGAATCTGCGCTCGAAGAGCGCAGGATCCAGCTGCTGACTCCCCCTGAGCGACGAAAGCAGTTTCCACACGACCAGCTTGAATCGCACCCACCCTGGAGTCCCTTCCCTAGCCTGAATCTGCGCTCGAAGCCCACCCCCCCCCCCCAATCCGTACCGCATTGAATGAACAAATATGGTTCGATGGTAAGCATTTGATTTACCACCACGCTTAAATAGAGCGTACACATTGATACGACCGTACTCGAATGTCAATGTTACGCCCTAGCGCAAAAATGTATTCCGATCTGCTTTTATGCCGCATAGATCCACTCCAGGTGACAGGTGACATGATTCAAAACCCGTGTCGCCGATTTCGTGCCATGAGCACGGGAGGACCACTAAAGGGGTAGGAGTAGTGAGGGTCTGAATTCATGGAAACGGCTGCAGAGAAGCAAACTGAGGGACAGAAGTACTGAGCAGCACAAACCAATGACGTTACTGGACGGTCCGATGAGAATTGCTGTGACGATAGTAGCGAACGGGTTCACGCCGATAATGTACGCAGCAAAACCTAGATGTTAGCGAATTTTATGTTTTACAAAAACTGCTTTCCATAGTTCAGTGATGCTGCAAAGTCGCGCGAAGCGCCAAGTGCGAGACACGCTGTAAGGCGTGTCGGAGCACTTGTAGCAGCATAAGTGACTACACGAAGACGACGTACTAAACTAGCCCACGAAATGACCTTTTTCTGTAGTGTCCTAGTCGGAGAAGGCGAATTTCTTTGCGTGATCTTATGTTTAGACGATATTGAACTAACCTTCATAGGGGCATACAGAGAGTTGTATGGAGTTGGACATTCATTCTCCATTTCCGATGAGGGCACCGGATACCTCACCGAAGGCGATGAGTGGTTTGGAATGAGAAACACCGCGCTTCCATTCTAAATATTTATCTTGGCGAATGATAGTTTTAGATTGTAAGCGTCCACTGTGGTGATAAAGGTGCACTTTTTTTGTAATAATAACCCGTGAAACCCTGCTGATATCGATCAAATTCTCACCAGTGTAAGCAGTGGGCGGATTGTATCTATGGACAATATAAAACCTCCATGTTCCACTTCCAATTAACCTCGGCACGCACGACGTTGTTAGATCTTTGTTGAATCACTTTTTTAGCCTTTTTCCAGGAGTGTTATCCACTTTTATTTGGCTTACGCGTCGACAAGTTCTGCCTCGGTCAGAGCCTGGAAATGAGGAAACATCTGCAGTACTGTCAATCTAGACACAACTCGTAACACAAACACTAGTCTCAACGTAAGTAGAGGCAAAACCAGATGCTACGGTTCCAAATAAACGAAGGTGAGCGCACTTTGTGTAGAAAATCGCCCAGATTGAAATTTACAGGTTGAAATTGATTGAAATTAATTTATTTCTACCAAAGGTGGTAGTTCTTGGGCTTCCGCCAGGCACTCAAAGTCTACTTTAATGCTTTGTTCCCAGTGGCGCCAAGTTCACTGACACCGGATAAAAGTGGGAAACGATTTTTTCAACAGGTAAAACAAAGCACGGTCGATGTCTGGTGGACTTGTGTCGGCGCAGCATCAGCGTGGTGGCTTAAAACGCTTTAGATGATTCTACCAATTATCTTCGAACAGTTGCAACGATGTCTATGTGGCTGAGAATTTTTTTTTCGTTAAATTTGGCTGAAATATGGTGGCGATGTCCGTTCCTCCACGTGGTGCCACTGGAAACTGTTCGCTTTTGCGAGCCGAGCTGAACACGGACACTCGAATGCAGGCGACAGGCCCTAGTGACAGGCCGGCCTACGAATAGCCCATGTCACATCATATGGTTGATGGTGCTGAATGTTTCACGAGATAATGCTACGGCGTCCGCGGGAGCCGACGCGCACTCGCAAAGCCCGACGAGTGTGAAAAGTATGCGAGGGTCCCTGATGCGAGGACGGCATCGGGGGGAAACTGAGCTAGTCCAAAAGTCCCGCAACGTAAGCAAGACCCGCGTGGCAACGCTGAATGTGGGTACGTTGTCGGGCCGCTTCTTTGAGTTGGCAGAGGCACTGGAGCGAAGGAAGGTTGACTTGTGTGCGGTGCAGGAGACGAGGTGGTCCTGTACCAAGTCAAGGGACATAGGCCGAGGCTACAAAGCCGTTCTGTGTTGCAGTCCCAGGACCACCAGCGGTGTTGGCATAATCGTCTCAGAACGGTTCCGAGACGCGATTGCAAGCGTGGAACGTTTCAATGACCGCTTGATGAAGGTCGTAATCACTGCAGAACGGCGGCGGTATCATCTTTTCTCTGCATATGCTCCACAGACTGGATGCTCTGAGCGAGCCAAGGATGAATTTTGGAGCCTGCTGGATGAGAAGACAGCAGAAGTGCCGTCACAAGACGTAATCATTGTCGCAGGTGACCTTAACGGGCACGTTGGCGCTGCGAAAGACGGGTACAGCTGTCATGGTGGTTTCGGTTTTGGTTCACGTAACGCCGATGGTGAGCGTATCCTCGAGTACGCGGAGTCGCACGACCTCACCATCGTGAACACCAGATTCCGAAAACGTGAATCCCACCTTATCTCATTCTACAGCGGGAATTTTAAAACGCAGATCGACTTTGTCCTTGTGCAAAATCGTGACCAAGGGCTTGTCACGGACGCGAAGGTCGTGCCGTATGAAACGGTCGCCACACAACACTGCCCACTGATCTGCACTATGAGGATCACACCACCGATGTTTAAGCAGGTCGAACGGAGCGGTCCGTCAAGAATTAAGTGGTGGCGACTGAAAGAGAATGAAGCAGCTGTTACTTCGCGCATTCGGTTGCCGACGGTCACGACCGTCGACCAGACATGGCAAATAGCAACCGACGCGATTCTCAATGCTGCGCCTTCCGAACTCGGCACTACGAAACCGGGACGGCGTAAGGTCGATAAGCAGACATGGCTGTGGACTAAAGAAGTTAAGGAAAAAGTCTGAGAGAAGAAGAGATTGCACCACGCATTCCTCGGCGATAAGACAGCCGATAAATGGCGTCTGTATCAGGAAGCCAAGAAAGCCGCTAAGAAGGCGGTAGCCGTTGCAAGAGCCACTCATTACGATGATGTCAACGGGAAGCTTGAGTCGCGCGATGGCGAGCGATTTCTTTATCAACTCGCGAAGGTACGCCATCGCCAGACTGAGGATGTTGAGAAGTTCTTTGGCATCAACGATGAGAACGGTCATCTACTCATGGACCGCAAGATGGTTTTGAACCGATGGCGCACCTACTTCGAGGAAGTCTCGACAGTAGAGTTTGCTCATCCAAGCATTCCATCTTCTCCTCCTGTATACGGTCTCGTTCAGAAAATCACCGTAGAGGAGGTAGAAGCGGCTTTGAAGAAGATGAAGCCGGGCAAGGCAACAGGCCCCGATGATTTGGCGGCCGACTTATGGAAGTCGAAATCCTGGTACCCAACAAAGTGGTTGGCGACGTTCTTCAACCAGGTTATTGCGGAGAAGAAAGTGTCCGATATCTGGCAGAGAAGCACGACGATTCCGATTTGAAAAAAGAAGGGCAGTCCAGCAGACTGCACAAACTACCGTCCAATCCGATTGCTTTCGCATAGCATGAAGATCTTCGAGCGGATCGTCGACGGGCGCATTCGTGATACCGTCCAGCTCTCTACCAACCAGTGCGGCTTCGTAGCTGGTTGTGGCACAGTCGATGCCATACACGCCGTTCGTCTTCTGATAGAAAAACACCGCGAGAAACAGAAGCCGGTGCATCTTGCCTTCCTGGATTTGGAGAAGGCCTTTGATCGCGTTCTGCAGCAGGCACGTCGATGGAGTTTCCCATCTCTATCGGAGTACATCAAGGGTCTGCGCTCTCCATACTACTCTTCGTCGTCGTTATGGATGCCATATCGCGTGATCTTCAGCAGCCAGTCCCTTGGACGTTGCTTTATGCTGATGATGTAATGCTTGCTAGCGAAGACAAGATTGAACTCCAGCGGCAGGCACAAGCTTGGTGCGATCGCTTGGAGAGATTTGGACTCAAACTGAATGTCAAGAAGACCGAGTATATGACGACTGATAAAGACGAGTCCAGCTCCATTAAGGTAAATGGCATTGAGCTGTCACGTACTTCGGTATTCAAGTACTTGGGATCAGCAATCGCGTCCGATGGCGGTTTACTCGTTGAAGCAACTCACGCGTGAGTGCAGCGTGGTCCAAATGGCGCTCTCTGACGGGAGTGCTCTGCGACAAGGAGATACCAGAGCGCCTCAAGTCGAAGATCTACAGAGCAGTCATCCGGCCTGTAGCTATTTACGGAGCTGAGTGCTGGCCCGTTACCAAAGAAATTGAAAGGCGCCTCAGCGTAATGGAAACGAAGATGCTGCGGTGGACGGCCAGAGTTACGCGTTTGGATCGAGTACGTAACGACTCCATACGGCAGAGGTTCGGTGTCACCCCGATATTTGAGAAGATGCGCGAAGCTCGTCTGCGATGGTACGGCCACGTCCTTCGCGCAAAAGGTGGCACTGTCCGAAAGACTGGTCTTAACCATGATGTGCCCGGTAGGCGGCCACGAGGGCGACCAAAACAGCGGTAGCTTGATACGCTGCATCAGGACTTGAAGATGGCTGGGTTGCACCCTGATTAGGCATTTGATCGGGAGAAATGGCGCCAACATTCCAGGAAAGCGGACCCCGCAACTAAGCGGGACAAACGCTGAAGAAGAAGAAGAAGAAGAAGAAGAAATTTGGCTGAAATATGGATTAAGATTTTAACACTAGGTTTTCGTGTCGGGAGTAGTAGATGTTTCCTTATTAAAAAAACACAAAACAGCAGTCTCATTAAGAACAAGTGTTTGCTCTTCGGAGTTGTTTGGATCGATTGTGTGTATTCGACTGACTGACGAACATGTTTGGTACGCACTAGGGCATCGTCTTTTCCAGCCCAGCAGCTCAACAGAAGCGGCTCGAAGACAACACCTCTTCCCCTTGTGGATCCTGACGGACGATTGAAGACGACTGCGGAGGATGATCCAACGCCGAGTTACGCCAAGGCAATATTCGGTCTACTAATCCAAACAAAGGAGGAATGTACTCAAAGCTCGGTAAGCTTGTCGAATGTATTCATTAATGCTGACCTTGAACGTAAACGTTCCATAATCATTTCTGGTATACCTGAACTCTCCTGTCCAAGCGCTCTTGCAAAAGTATGTCACGATGCGAATTGTACAACTGACATTCTTGGTTTTCTCAATGTGGAATGCTTACCTGTATCGGTTTACCGTCTAGGTATGCCGAAGCTAAGTAAGCCCGTTCTTCTTAAGGTAGTTTTGCCCTCATCTCGTTTTCAAGTTGATGTTCTTAGGAAAGCCTCATGCTTACCTTCATTTCCTCAAAAGGGAATATATATTCGCCCATCCCTTTCTAGAAGAAAGCATGCGTAGGCGTGAGGAATCTGAAAAGTAGAGGCGATGCACTTGAGAAATCTTTCCAAAACAACAGCGTTCCTCAAATGTCGCTCTTTAACGCTTTTTAGCTCTGAGCACATCAGGTCTTCGCACCTAAGGACATACCTTGTGGAGAGCCATCAGGCAGCGATGATTCAAAGATTACAGCATCAGTTGTATGTTAGCGAACGTTAGATCGCTGGCCAAGAATTCACAATTACATTTATGGCAAACCTTAGCAATAATAGGAATAAATTGGCTTTTATAACAGAGACGTGGCTTAGGAACCATTTGGTCTTCCACCTTTGCTAGGTGGCATGTACAAAGGAGTACGATCCGATAGGGCACATAAATTATTAGATTGTCCCACACGGAATGTCGCATACATTGTGGCCTTCTTTTCACAGTTATTCGCATAAGTTGTGACTTCACTTAGAGTTGGTATTTGCGCCGATTCATCTTCTACATCCTCTATTTTTCCTACCTAATTCCCTCATCTGTTTCAGAAATTATAGTCTTCAGACTACAATGGACCAAAAAATGATTTGTGCGCGCGTGCCTGCTCTATACTTATGCTCGAATGACCCATTCGAATAGGTATTCGAATGATTTTCATTCGAATTTGAATATTCGAATTCGAATATTCGAAAAATCGCGTTTTTCGAATGTATTCGAATTCGAATGTTCAAAAAATCGCGTTTTTCGAATGTATTCGAATTCGAATATTCAAAAAATCGCGTTTTTCGAATGTATTCGAATTCGAATGTTCAAAAAATCGCGTTTTTCGAATGTATTCGAATTCGAATATTCAGAAAAATCGCGTTTTTCGAATATATTCGATTTCGAATGCTCGAAAATTTTCGGTATTCGAAACCATTCGAATATTCGCAATTTCCCAGAAAGCAAAAATTATTCAAGTATTCGAAAAGTGTCATTCGAATGCCCAACAAGAATTTGTGTATCGGCGTATTTTGAAAAGGCTTGGTGGGTTTCTCGGGTAATTTGGGTCGCCAAAACGGTTCTGTCTGTGAATCAAAGCTGTGGTACGATGGTGGCTCGGTGCCCGGATACTGAGCACCTCATCGATACTACTCACTTCCCGAAAAGAGGCCGGATGTTATCGACCGATTTTATCGATTTTTGTTCTGAATTGGCCACTTGGAGTGGGATTCGCATGGACACGTTGGCCGTATGCCGGACTTCACAAAGGGGAGGCTGTGTCGGCCGGATGTTATCGATCGATCTATTTTTCTGAAGTTTACCGTAGTTTATCAATATGTTGGCTGGAGAATAATTACATTCACAAGTTCATCGCAAATAAGAAATATTTATTCCTACCACTTACTTGGGTGAATCACAAGAACGAAATGAGACTGGCCCTCATGGGTAGCCTATTCCTAGCTACTTGTAATACATTTTGTGGCCGCAAAATCGACAGTGTGATATTTCACATTTGTAGATGAGCAGGACAGACTTGCTACAGATTTACATGTAGTACTTTGTCGTCAGTCTTTCATTAGCTACCGCTAGGCAAAAGCATTGTTTCATGAAAGTTCTTTAACAGTCAGTCTCCACCAATTTCAAAAAGGTTGTTTTAAAATGACCTAGAAGCTTACAGTGGCTCAACCAGATAATGTTTCCTTCAAATGTGTTGTAAGTCTTTCGCTTGTTCCTCATAAGCAGCAATTAACAAAACACTAGTATTCCTTTGAGAAAAATTCGTATTCCAATAAGCAAGGAAATTAGACGCTTCCATAAGCCCTTTGATCGTTCTACGTGTAAGTTTTCTATCTCATTTTTACGACTCACATGGGGTTTATGAGATGCCTGTCGATAAAAACCTCGTGCTTAACTAGGAAGGGATCCGTTATGTATTGCTTCCCTTTTCTCTTCTGTGTTGCCTTCTACCATGTCTATAATACAGCCTGATTTTTCATTCGAATTCGAATATTCGAATCGAATATTCGAATTCGAATATTCGAAAAATCGCATTTTTCGAATGTATTCGAATTCGAATGTTCAAAAAATCGCGTTTTTCGAATGTATTCGAATTCGAATATTCAAAAAATTGCGTTTTTCGAATGTATTCGAATTCGAATGTTCAGAAAAATCGCGCTTTTCGAATATATTCGATTTCGAATGCTCGAAAATTTTCGGTATTCGAAACCATTCGAATATTCGAAATTTTTGGGAGAGCATAAGTATAGCCTGCTCTACGAGTTCAAACTGAATAAATCCACCACGGAATCTCGTCATTTATTGGTAGCTGCATTTAGCAAAGATGCCGTTATCAAAAGAAAATACGAGCGATGGTTTCAACGTTTTGCCGTCGGCGATGAAAGTCTTGAAAACGAAGAGCATGGCAGACAGGCGGCTGTCCTTGATAACGATATTTAATGGACTGCCGTTGAAGCTGATCCGACAAGACCGGGGCCGGAGCTTGCAGTAGAGCTTGTTCGCTCCAAATCGTTTTTTAAATACTGCCCCAAATTTAAATCCAAGTCAAGTTGACACCTTCTCTACCAACTTGTCGAATAATGATGCGAGGCCTCGTGCCGCAAAAGTCGTTCAGCAGAAAATTGAGGAACTTGGTTGGAACGTTTTGCCTGATCCGCTTTACAGCCCTTAGATTGCCCCATTCGCCTACCACATATTCCGCTCGATGCAGCACGCCTTGGATGGGAAAATGTTCCCTGACTACGTCGAAGTCCGAATTTGGATGACCAGCTTCCTCGATTCGCGGTCAGCTCATTTCTTTAAATGCGGGATCCAATCTTTGCGTGTACGTTGGAGAAATGTTGTTTATAATTGTGAAATATAGTTTACCAAATTAAGTTTGGTTTTAGTTGTTTTGTATGAATTTAACTTTTTGGCGGTCCGCTTCTGTATCCTGAGATCGCAAACTTTCCTTCCCTCTGGTACCCACGCTGTGGTTCCAGAGGGATGAAACTCTTGAATTGCATGACAGCTGGCCTTCATCGTTGTCTACGACTTCAGACTTGGTTTAACTATGTTTCATTAAAAGAATTCTACCTTTCATTGGCACCTGCCACTGGAGTACATTGTTTATAGAGATCGGAAGTACCTCGGCACTGGAAGCATGTTCTAAATACATCTATAGCTAAGAAAGAGCCGTTTAAGGACCGTAGAAATTACCAACCTCTTAGCATTATCTCGATTTCTGCTAGAGCATTCGAGAACGTTGTGAGAAAAGTATTGTAGCTCATTTAATAGGCACAACCTTATTTCGATGGCCCAGTTTGGGTTTATGGAGGGAGTTGTCGAAGTGGTCGTTACCGGCGTCGGAAATCACGGAATTAGACATTTTATTAAATAACACACAAAATCAGGGGTAAAATAAGGGTCTTGGCCGAATAGCGGTGTCGAAGGAATGTTGGGACGGGTCGGTGGACTGTTGCTGGGCTGCAGAGTCGATTGCTGGGCTTCGGAGTCGGTGCTCGGCCTGCGGATTCGGAGAGGAGGGGTCCGGAGTCGGAGAGCAGGCAGCGGAGTCGGTGAAAAGGCTGCGTAGTCCAAGGGAAAAGGACCCGCGATCAGTTGCTGGGGCACCGAAGTCGGAGAGAAGGCCGCGGAGTCGGAAAGGACCCTGCGTCGGAGAGAAGGCATCCTTTAAAGAGCGCCTCCCGCGCAGATCGCAGACCAATACCACCATCCTAATCAAGGGTAGGTCGGTGGAATCCGCAGTCCTTGCAGCGACGAACGACTGGACTAGAGCAAGGAATGGCAATAAAAGTAGACGTTGCTTTCGTTGATTTCCGGAAAGCATTCGACAAGTTTTCTCATTCCAAAATATTGCATGAATTATCAGCTTTTGGAACTCACCATAGGACTATATCGTAGATACGTGATTTCCTCGATAGTAGGACTTTTCAAATCAGTAAAGTGTTCCATTCTGTTTCTGATTTACACTTTTGAAATTCTCAATATTATCGAAAATCTTGGAGCCACATGTAAAATATACGCCGACGATATGAAAATTTACCGCCATGAGGCTCAATCGTGTTCTGCGATCTCTGCCAACAATTTACGATTCCTCCCTTCTCCCCCCCCCTCAAGAAAATCCTTGGATTTCAATGTGAAATTGTCTCTTGTGTTGCAAACAACTCTAGGTATTGTGAAAAAAGGAAAACAAATAGTGATCAATGTTCATTTAATAGAGTTTTAATGCAAATAAATCGATTAAATGAAGATTCTTTAGGCATGGCAACGATATGACACGCTGAGCACTGCTTTTTCTACGGAAAGGAGCCGTCGTTTGGATTTGAAACTGTATCTTATAAAAGTTTGAGTAGTTATGCGATTAGATAATAATTTTCTTGAGGAAGTTTTCAAATTAGATGAATTTGATCGATTGCTGCTCAATTTCCGCAGTGACGGCGCGACACATTTTTTAGCTGAGCGATGTGACTACTGAAGTTGAAAATATATCTCACCGAAATTTAGCCTTAAATTTGCAGTAGGGGAAAATTAGGCCTCTCCTAAGCTACCTTTCATCCGATCGGGTGGAGTGATTTTCCTATCCTGGAATTAATTTCAAAAATTTCAAAAATTTGATTCTTTTGAAAAAGGCGAACTGGAGCTGAAACTGGAGTCCACAATAGCACAGTTTTTATTCAGCACTTGTTCAAGAAATCGGGTCTCTTCTAAGCGATCTTCCTTGTGATCAGGTGAGCTCATGCTCAACTTTTTCAAAAATTAAAATTTTCTACACCTGAAGTGAACGATGTCTAGAGCTAAGACTTAGCTTTATAAAAGCTCAATCTTTGATTGATACGTAGTAAAAAAACATCTCAGGAGCTATTTTCGATGATATCAGGAAGGATGGATCTCAGATCGGTGGCTGTGATTGGAAGTTGCTACACTTGTACTAAGTTCAACCTATCGTAACTGATGAGAGCTATGCAAATGCGGGTGGCACTCAAAAAACTAGAATTATTTTCGACGAGCACAAGACCACTTTTCAAAAAACGCATTTCATGCGCGACCGGGGGATGCGATCTTTGCTCGAAAAAATTGGAGTGCTTTTAAAAAACCTGATATACCTCGCTCAGTTCTAAAGGTTGTGTAAATGCAGGCAACACTCAAAAAACTAGAAAAATTTTTATTTCCGAAAATCACAAAACCGCTGCTTAGGGAAGACATCACCAAACCGCTCCTTAGAAAAGACATGCGCGTCCAGGGGTGCGATTTTCTGCGATTTTTAGCAAAAATCGCAGAGAAATTGCACCCCTCCCCCGGCCGTTCATGAAGATTTTATTTACTTGTTGGACGCATATATGACATATGCATGTAATAAAGCAACAATAAACAATCCGGGGAACAACAATCAGTGCTCACAATAGAGCAAGACAGAACAGCTGATAAATGTAATAAAAAGTGAGAAATTGGAACTATTGAGCACCGTGCGGGAAACAAGATTTTTAAACGACGTGAGTTTTAAACGTAGTCCGCCCTTTGCAAAGAGTGGGTTGAGCAGGGAGACAACCTTCTGAGAAATGAACTGCGACCGAAGCCTAGTTTTTGCTAGCGACCGTCTCGGTTTGCAATTTCCACTTCTTGTGCGGGTGTTAGCGAACTGAAAGAATTTGTGAAGAATAACTGTTTGTAAGAAAAGATCAAATCATTTCTCACCCGTCTACTATGGAGACTGAGCAAATCAAAGAACTTTGTTTTTGGATGCCGTTAAGTATGAAACGGTAATCAATTCCACTGCGCCGCAAGACAAACTTGCTTAGTAAAGTTGTTTTGAATACTTGCAAGTAGTCAGATATCCTTTTTCAACTAAGGGCAGGAAACTGAACTTCCATTTTCAACGATGGGTCGGATATAAGTTTTGTAAGTCCTAATGAGCGTAGCGGAATCACTTGTCTTAAGCGCCTTAAAGAGGTCGAACGTGCTTGACATCGCCTTAGAGTAAATAAGTCTGAGGTGTGGAAGAAAGGACAGCTTTTCGTCATAAAAGAACCCCAGATCACAAACCTGATCAATAGCTTCCGATTCCGTATCAACGAATGAGGGAGAAGAGATTGCTTGGTCCAAAGAAGGAACCTTTGTCTTATGAATTGCAAGGGGAATTAAGAGGCGACCAGGCGTGGACAGAGTTAACAGCAACCTGGAGAAGCAATGTGTCACATAGGTTTTCGATAGTCCTATAGATTTTTAGATCGTCGGCGTACATCAGACACCTCACATTATTCGAAGAAACCAAAGATAGAAGATCTGCGGTGTACACAAGGAACAGTAAGGGAGATAAAACACCTCCCTGTGGGAGGCCGCTAACACAGGGGTAATGTTGGAAAGGCAGTCTCCAACTCTGACCTAGAACGTACGGTTTATCAGGAAGCTTTCAATCCAGCGTACAGAATCGGAATGAATACCAATGGAGTTAACTTATTAATTAACCTTGGATGAGGAACCTTATCAAACGCCCTCGAAAAGTCAAAGTAAATTATGTGTACAGGTTTATTCTGCTCAACAGCTTAGATCCAATCGCTCATAGAGGCCAACAATGCCGTCTCACATGATTTGCCTTTACAGAATCCATCTTGAGATTGAGGTATGATACTGTGCTCACCTGATGCAGTAAAATCTTACTTTTTTCAAGATCTTTTCCAGAATTTGATTTTGTATCCGGAAGGTAGAAAATTTTTCTAGTTTTCTGGATGCTGCCCAGATTTGCATATATCTCAAAACTGAACGAGCGAGTTACGATCGCTTGAACAAGTTACGATCGGTTGAACATGTACAGGTATAGCACCTTCCAGTCACATCGACGAGCAATCCATCCTTCTTGATCACATCGAAAATAGCTCCACATGAGCTCTTTATTTATTGTGTATCAATCGAAAATTGGATGTTTGTAAAGCTACATCTCACAAGTGAAAGACGCTAGGTGACCATGGAACCTTGAGATGAGTCCTATATCTCTGGAGCGGCTTCGAACGCTGAATATGTGCTCCGTTTCATCTGTAAACGGAGTTATGGTCCAGTTTCATAGTAGGCTCCTTTGCCCTCATCTTCCACGCAGAGCGGACCAACAAGAGAGCGAGCACAGGTACGGTTTAAACTGCGCCGCCGGTGTGCCGCAGTTGTGGCGCAGGGGGTAGAGAAGCAGCGTGGTGAGAGGGGTGGTTTATGGTTCGACTCTCCTGTGGTGCAGGATTTTTGCACTTCCCAAAAAAGGATTTGTCACGATCAACCTGAGCTCATGTCAAATCGCAACGGAAAAGGTCACAAGAGAGACTTGTTTACATACTGGCATGAAGATAAAATTTATGATGAACAGTTGCCAAAACATGGCGAGAAGACAAACAATGCGTTACACTAGCAACTGTGAAATAACACTATGAAATGTTCAAAGCATAACAGCTGTTGGCAATGATCACAGCTGATAAAAAACACATCAGTGCAGCCGCTGCAAGAGCAGTGCTCTACCTTATTTATCGTTAGGAAAACAATATTGAACTGATGTATCAAACGTCGCAGGGTGACTGTGCAGTGTACAGGTATCCTGCAGCGTACCATGGATAGAACAAGATCGTTCCATCCACCTAGATTATATTGCAAGTTCAAACGCATTTTTTTCTTCTTCTTCAGCGTCTGTCCCGCTTCGTAGCGGGGTCACCTATTCAGGTGTCACGCCACCTCTCCCGATACAGTGCTAGATCAGGGTGAACACTAACAGCCTTCAAGTCCGTATGTAACGTATAAGACTAGCGATGCTTTCTTCTCTGCTACAATCTGATTAAGGAACTTCGCCAACCACTCAGCCGGGTACCAAAACCTTGACTTCCACAGGTCAGCCGCCACCTCGTCGGACCCAATCGCTTTGCCTGGCTTCATCTTCTTCAGAGCTGCTTCTGTCTCCTCCACGGTGATCTTCTGGACGGGACCGTGGGTTGGAGCCGTTGAGGGGATGGCTGGATGAGAAAATCCTGCTGTGGAGATCTCCTCAGAGTAATCGCGCCATCGCTTCAATTCTTTCTTGCGGCCCATAAGAAGACGGCCATTCTCATCATTGATGCCAAAAAACTTTTCAATGTCCTCGATCTGCCGATTGCAATTCTTTTCAAGCCAATACAGGACCGCTCACCATCGCGTGACTCAAGCTTTTCGTTGATATCTCTATAATAAGTGGCTTTTGCAACAGCCACGTCCTTTCTTTGCAGCTTTCTTTGCTTCTTGGCACTTCCGCCAGTTATTGGCTGTCTTTCTGCCGAGAAACACGCGATAGAGCGAGTTCTTCTCTCGAACTTTTGCTTTCACGTCATCTGTCCACAGCCATGCCTGCTTGTCGACCTTCTGTCGCCCAGGCTTCGTAATGCCGAGTTCCGACTGTGCAGCTTGACGTATCGCGTCGGTCGCCATCTTCCAAGTTTCGTCGACAGTTGTGACCGTCGGTAACCGCACGCAAGAAATCACAGCTGCTTCCTTCTCTCTCATTCGCCACCACTTGATTCTTGCAGCGCCGCATCGCTCGACGACTCCGGTCTCGATCTCTCACAAGGACAAAGTCTATCTGAAACTTGGAGCTCCACTATGTATGTAGTATGAGGTAAGGTGCGAATCGTTTTCGGAAGACGGTGTTCACTATGGTGAGATTATGCAATTTCGTAATCAAGAGTGCGCTCACCATCGGCGTTACCGAACCCGTACCTGAAACCACCTTGACAGTTGTAACCGTCCTTCGTAGCACCTACGTGTCCACTAAGGTCACCAGCGACTATGATGACATCCTTCGACGGTACCTCTGCTGTCTTCTCATCAAGAAGGCTCCAAAACTCATCCTTGGCTTGCTCTGAGCAGCCGATCTGCAGAGCGTACGCAGAGAAGAAGTGATAGTGATAGTGATAGAGTCGCTCCTTATGGTTAGCGGCGACAACGATCTTCATCAACCGATCGTCAAAGCGTTCGACGCCTACAATCGAGTCACGAAATCGTTCGGAGACGATTATACCGACACCACTGCTGGGGCGTACACATAGAATGGCCTTGAAGCCACGTACTATGTCCCTTGACCTGCGGCAGGACCACCTCGTCTCCTGCACCGCACAGAAATCAACTCTTCTACACTCCAGTGCTTCAACCAACTCGCACGAGCGGCCCATCAAAAAACCCCACATTCAGCGCAGCCATGCGGGTCCTGCTTACGCTGCGGGACTTTCGGACTTGCTCAGTTGTCCCCCGATGCCGTTCTCGCATCAGGGACCTTCGCATACTTCTCACACTCGCCGGGCTCTGCGAGTGCGCGTCGGCTCCCGCGGACGCCGTAGCACTATCTCGAAATACTTTAACTGTCATACACCAAGTGATGTGTCCGTGTTCGGCTAGGCTCGCCAAAGCGGACAGTTCCCAGTGGCACCAAAAGGAGGAACGGACATCGCCACCAAGTTTAAACGCATTTTCTAGTAGTACAAAATGGCAAAATTCACCTTTTCCTTCGATACCTCTATTTCACCGATACGAACAGATCCACGCTGGTGGCTAGAGTTTTCCTCCACTAACCATGTAAGATCCTCCTCTTCTGATTCCACACTGATACCTGCCTCATACTATACAACGATACACCCGCACTGCGCACCTCGCAAGATGAATGCGAAACTGCTGGCTATCTTCTTCTCTTGCCTTGTAGGAACGCGTGAAGAATCGGAAGGGCCGAACTCCCCCAAAAGGCACGGTAACACAACAGCTGGTGAAAACATAGTTTGGAGAATAATTCGGCAGTATTGTCCTTACCGACCCCGTGTGTCGAAAAAACTTCGCCATTTGACTAGAGAGCTTTGGTTGATCGTGGCAGGTCTTTTTTAGGAAGTGCAGAAATCCAGCACAACAGGGGAGTCGAACCATAAACCACCCCTTCTCACCGCGCCGCTCCTCTACCCTTGCACCAGAACTGCGGCACATCGGCGGCGCAGTTTCCACCCTACCTGTGGTCGCTCTCTTGTGATTGGCCCGCTCTGCGTGGACCTAGAGGCAGAGGAACCTGCTATGAAAATGGTCCATAACTCCGTTCACAGATGAGCACAGCAGAAACAGAACACATGATTGGAATCAGATTCGAAGCCGCATCCAGCGCTATACATCTTATCTCAACGTCTCATGGTCACCTAGTATCCTTCGCTTGTCAGCTCTAGACACCGTTTCCTTCAGGTACAAAAACCTTTTTTGATAAAAAAAGAGAAATTTTTAAGCCTAACCTTACCTGATCCCAAGGAAGATTTTTTAGGAAAGACTTGATTTTTTTGAGAAAGTGCTGAATGAAAATTATGCTATTGTGAACTCCAGTTTCAGCTTCAGTGGTCGCCTTGTTCAGGAATCATTGTTATTTTTAGTTTCAGGTCTCTTGAAATGGTTAGCAATACCGTTATTTTAAAAGCTGACATCTTTAGCTATCTAACTGTACCACTGCTGTTCATCGGTAACGTCTGCTTTCCTTCAATAGTAGCTATGCTCAACTAACGTGGGTCTCTCAGGCTCTCATTTGTATTCTAACCAGCCTTATCCTCCAATAATTGCTGGAATCTGGCAGTAAAAAATTTTTTCGCTTTCAGTGATTCTTCTTCTTTCAGCTGGTACAGTAGGATTTGTATACCTTCAGTTTTGATCAAGATAGAGCTCATAAAGTTTGGATGTACGAAAAACAGTAGTATGTATGCTTCAAAAAAAAAGATGTTGTAGTAGTCCAAAGATGTCAGCGATTCTTTGGAAAGACATGTAGTTGCAAAGGGCAAGTTTTTTACTTTCCAGGAAATGTAAATTATTAAGTGGGTGGTTAAAGATCAAAATTTAGTACGCATTTATATCACGAGCGCGCGCAAACTGACAGAACTTTCCTTACAACCTAATATTTTTAAAAAAATCCAAGACAGAGAAATCACTCCATTCGATTGGATAATGGTTGCCTAAGAAATGCCTAATTTTTCCCCTAAAAATTAGAGGTTAAATTTTGGTAAGATCCATTTTCAGCTTCAGTAGTTACATCCCTCAACTAAAAAATGTGTCACGCCGTCACGTCGACAACTGAGCAACAATCGATCCATTCAGCTATTTTGAAAACTGCTTCAAATAATTTATTATCTAATCGCAAAATAACTACTCAAACTTTAATAAGATACAGTTTTAAATACAACATCCTCTTTCCGTGGAAGAAGCGGTGTTCAGGCTGTCGTCATGTCGTTGCCGTCCCAAAAATTTTCATTTATTTGATTTATTTGCGTCAAAATTTTATTAATTGAATAATTTTTTACTACTTACAGAGCTTTGCATATAACACTTGCGAAAGAACGATCCCTCCGAGAATTTCGTCTTCGCAACCAAGTCGAAGAACGACCCCCCCCCCTCCTCATGAGATTCTCGCACTGAGCTTGGGTAGGGTGCCTTGTTGATAGAAATGACATCAGTGGTAGGCACAGTTTCTTCCACTTGCTTGGTACTGACCCCCTTACTACGATGTGTCCTGAAAGTGGTCCTGGATTTGATGTCTTGTAGATTTACATGGCTTACGGCTTCCAAAGACCAGTAAGCATTCGTGCGATCACGTCGGTTAAAAATACTGCTCTCTCACGTACTCCACCTTAGGCCGCTTTGCCCAACGGCTTACTATCACCTGATGACTGGCTAATCCCGGATGATGATGATGACCGCCATTGTTTGCCAAGATAGAACGCAAGACATTTAGACGTCAGCAGTGTAGTCGAGCATTTGATTTCGTCCGCGTACGCAGCGCATGCCGTCACAGAAGGCGTCCTGACAAAGCTGGAAAGATGACGAAGTTCCTGGGAAAACACAGAGCGCGAATTCTCATCAGAGATTCACTGGTTATGACATCAATGAGTACGCTTGTAATTTTCTTCTATGTATTTAGAAGTGCGACAGTTTTCTATGCACTGAAGAATTTTCGAAATAATGGGGATCTTTTTGTAAAATTTAAGCACTATAAATAGGGTGATCCATTCTGCATGTTTTATGAAATTTAGTTCTACGATTTTGTTTATGCATGAAAGACTGATTTGTCGAAAGGTCTCCCGTTGATGTAAATAGCGCTGTGACCAACTATGCTTTGCTCTTCACGACTCCAACAGCGACTCAAATTTTCACTGCATCCGTCCATTGTTAGACAGGCGAACACGTCTTCAACTCCTCAACGATGAATGTGCAGGTGCAACGTTGAGCAACTTCATTCTTCCAGATGAAGTACAACAGCCGCTAGTTGTCAGTGATGGGATCACGCCAGTAAAGCAACGCTGCTCGTCAGCTACTAGCCGCTCTGCCTCGCCCTTCATTCAATAGGAGGTAAATACTCTTGTCTTCAACATCCTCCTTAACACAATCACTCCTACTTCCTCGTCTATAAGCTGTGCGTCATATTCGCCACAACAATGATCAGTGCTGAGGATAATACTCAAGGCCACAGATTGCACTCGGTAGCTTCCGTGCCTTATTGCCAGTCAACCAAGCGAATGAGATTTCCTGAAGCAGAGCCTTATAACTATCGGAACACTTCCTCCACAGTTTTTTCTTGTCTCAAATTTTCTTATCTATTCCTTGGAGACAACTTCAGCGCTCTTTGACCTATGTATGTAGCTGTTTACTCTTGGTGATTTACATGAGGGATGTCGTTCACGAGCGAGGCACTGCCAGGTCGTGCAAACTGCGCACTCGCCAATGCTGCAAGGTGGCGCGAGGGATCAAACTGACCACACACTGACCACACACTAAAGGCTGAGTGAGATTGTCCCCATCTCCCAGGTGCAGTGGGGCTTCATGCCCGAGAGGTCCACTACAGACGCTATCTACATCGCTCGTCAGGTGATGGAAAATATCGAGAAACGAAAGCCCTGCTACCTGGCATGTGTGGATCTGGAGAAGGGCTACGACAGGTTCCTGGGCGTCTAAGGACACGGGTCAACCAGGCGGGTGGAAGGGCGAGAGCGCAGAGAAACAGACACTTCGGCTGCGATCCGACGGCTGCCAGCCGAGTGGGCTGACTCAGCGCGCACGTGAGAGTACATTCTCGTCGCCTGCGTCTCAACAACCACTGGCAGTCGCGGAGTCGTGCGGGGAAAGGAGACTGAATTTCGAGAAGGGGAAAGGGATGCAACTTCCGTAGCTTACATACGTTCCTAAGGGTCACGAAACAGACTTTTGGAGGCTGCTAATTTTGGGTGGCACGACAGACATCAATTAGTGGAGGTATATAGGTCTAGCGCAATGAGTTTGTAAAAAGAAATTGTAGGAAACAAGATTGGCTCCTGCTTCCATAATGCCAACGTTTTCATGAAGCACATGCCAGTGGAAGACAGGAGTCATCAAATCAACAAAGTGGTCCATCGCTTTTCTATTATTCGCCTTCGGCAGAACATTTGCGTTTATGAACAGATGACAATCCTTAAGGCCGATCTCTGATTCTTAAGCTTTTTGGGAGCCTTAGGTCTGTTTCTTTTTACAGACGGTAGTGATGGAATATACCCATTTGCATACAGCTAGAAGCAATAAACCTTAGAATAAAACTTCTGAAAAAGGCCCTCGCTTTGAGATAAGAACCAATCAGTGTTCACACAGCACTGCAGTAACTGATCTCTGAAGCGTTCTGCAGCCAGGTTTCGAGAAGTAGCGGACTTGAAATCCCACTGGTCTACACAAGAAAAGCAATATAACCTATTTCAAGCCGCTCAGTACTTTGCGTGCAACTTTGTGCAACCAATCAAGCACACCACTGTGACGTTCTGGCAAGTCCACGGCGCGTCCCAAACTCGCAACGCAGGAGGAATCGGATCTCACCTTTGAGCCGGGACACTGGTTGCGAGTACTATTACCAGTGTCCTTGGCGTGACATTCTTTTAGAAAAGTCGAAAAGGTAAAGCAAGACTAACCCATCGCATCAGCGTTTCTAGTAAGAGAGGTCGCCTAACCGACATCGTTCATATGCGAGATAATGGTTCATGAAGCGCAGTCCTCGAGCTGCCCTATCTCGCCTGCAGTAGAGAAGCGCGGGGTGCTCCGTTGTCTGGACTCTAGCGCAACGGTGGAGAGATGCAGCGAGGCAAAAGAGATCGCATTTAAAGATACAAAACGGGAGCGACAGCGGTCGCGCGCGGCGGCGCCTGGCGCGTTGCCAGCTCCATCGGCCGATTACGGGGCAGCTCGCCCCCGGGCATGCTGAGTCATCGGAGAGGCAGATTCCAGGGAGGAAAAGGCCAGTGGCGGCACCTGTTCTGCTTCTTTGAACTCTCGTTGCATTCCATGCGCTTGCCCAGGAAGGAAAGGCTTCGAGCGAGGCGGAAAGGAGGAGGGGAAGGGAACGTAAACGGATTTGGGGCTATGAAACTTAAGAAATTACGGTACTAAGCGGGCTGGTGCCTGCTGTACACCGGAAAGGTGGCTTAAAACGGTTAAGTTAGATCATCCACACCCCTCTCGGGATACCAAGGATCGATGGGGTTCAACGAATCGAAGGCGTTTCCCTACGAAGAATGAACCTTAAATGTGATAAAGGTTCCGTGAGCAACCTTCGCCAATGGGCCACTGGCACAGAACTCTGAGGCGAGCGAGGAGGGTGACAGGTAGCTTCATAAATCACTAATAACTACAAATTTCGCATGAAGTTAAACGCAGTAATGGAGTAGAGAGTTGTAACTTTGCTGATTTCAACATGACGTTAAGCAGATTCGACAGCGGAGGAGCGCCACGACCCAGCACATTGGGTTTGCTTCTTCGCCGTTGATTGTTGGAGAAGAAAACAAAACCAGCATTCCTGTTTTGCGAAACCACAACAGTATCCAGTGTTGATGTCATATCTTCCTCAATTGAATGTTCTGTTAAATATACTTAACTAGCCTTAATAGCATGCCACTCTAGGCCATGCACTGCATATCTTGGACATAAGTTTCACGATAATCTCGAGTTCACCGTTCCTTCAGAAGTGAAGCGAGTAAATGGGCACAAACAATGTTTAACTTCCTTGATATGTGACATTTTGCTCAGCTAAGTCATATCACTAACGGCTTGTTCTGTTTTAAAGTGGATCGCCTGCCTTTCATGCGTTCCTACAATCCAGACGCCAGTAGGAAGCATACAGACGTGATCCAATGCGAGATTTGCGGCAGGCCGACAGAGCTGGCAACGCGCCAGGCGCCGCCGCGCGCGACCGCTGTCGCTCCCGTTTTGTATCTTTAAATACGATCGGCAAGAGAGCGGGATCTCTAATCGAGAGGGCGCCGACGGCACGACGAAACCGCCGAAACATGAGTCATGGTTGACCCGTACCCTGTAACCGTTCCTGGGCCGTCTTAGGAAGACGACCCAGCCAAAACATTACCCAATAAAGAAGGACGGTGGGGTCATGGTCTGAACTCTGTCCAAGCTGTGCCCAGAGATGTTATTTAAGGCGGTGACCATTTATATGAACTTCGCTTTTAAAAATTCGATAGCTTACGGTGGGATACGACAAGTATGGGTGAGTAAAGCCACTCATCCGTGCTTGACCAACCTACAGTAAGCCACCGTAATCATTTGGAATTAAAAAAAAAACAGACCTTACATAAGTGATCATCGCCTTAAATAACCTATCTAGGCTGGCAAGGAACAAAATTGCGACTTGGCTTCCGAATTGTTTTTTCGCTAAGAGGACCTGAAAGTACCCAGAAAATCTTCTTCTTCAGCGTTTGTCCCGCTTAGTGGCGCGGTTCGCATTCTGGTGTGTTGGCGCCACTTCTCACGATTACCCATACGGATAAAATTCTGCCATAAAAATTTCCAAGTCTTCATTAATGCGCAGTAAAAAAAATCATGATTTTCTGCATTGAACAGGTTGAGTCGACATCTGGTCGACTTTGCATCAACGTCACTAGAAGAAAAGCACTTTCCCCTATGTAAGAATCATTTTCTAAGAAAAAAATTGCAGTGACTTCACCAAAATGCCCATAACTCGGTAACTCTTTTCGAATTTTCAAAAGTCCCCTAAGTTTTCAGAAAGAAGATGAAACTGCTTTCTCGCTCTGTATGCAGCGATCTCTAAAAAACGTTCTTCATGCGCGGCGGAGGGATCCAACTTCTGGTCCATTTCGCGAAAATACGTACCGAAAATTGAACACCCCCCCCCCCCCAGAAGCGCATTAAGACTCCCTTTTTGGAAATCCGTTCTTATATGGTAAGAAAACATATTTCCTTTTATTTTCGATAAGCGAGACAAAATTTCTGAATTTCGGAAAATTGGCTGAGTTGTGAACATTTTTGTGCAATCACCCCGATGACGGAGGCGATGGATTCAGTTCATGACGTTACAAAATTGATCATAACTCGGCGCATTTTTCGAAT
Organism: Heligmosomoides polygyrus polygyrus; assembly: GCA_947396885.1. Classification (NCBI taxonomy): domain Eukaryota; kingdom Metazoa; phylum Nematoda; class Chromadorea; order Rhabditida; family Heligmosomidae; genus Heligmosomoides; species Heligmosomoides polygyrus. Next base: position 38,145,401 of record OX377201.1, read on the forward strand.
ATCAAAAACACGCTCGCTCACCAAAAAGCAGAGCAAATGTGCTTTCTTACCGTCTAAGAATAGATTTCCAAAAAAGGGGTCTTCATGCGCGGCAACTTCAATTATCGGTACGTATTTTCACGAAACGGACCAGAAATTGGATCCCTCCGCCGTGCCTGAAGACCCCTTTTTTGGAGATCGCTGCCTATAGGGCGAGAAAGCGCATTTCATCTTTTTCAGAAAAGCCAGCGGAATTTCTAAACTTCGAAAAATTTATTGAGTCATGAGCATTTTCTGAAGTCACAGCAATTTTTTCACTCAAAAATGGAACCGTCCATCGCGCATGAAGAATTCTTTTTTTAGAATATGGTGGAAAAGCCCTTTCTTCTCGTTTTTGAAAAACTAGCGGAATTTTCAAAATTCGTAAAAACTTACCGAGTTATGAACCTTTTTGTGAACGTTCAATTTTATGCTCTGACGACGTTGGTGCAAAGTCGACCAGAGGTCGATTTAACCTGTTCGATTCAGAAAATCATGTTTTTTTTACAGTGCATTAATCAAGCCTTGGAAACTTTTGTGGCAGAATTTTATCCGTACGGGTGACCTGCCTCGGTTGAAAAAATTTTATGAAAAACGAGAATTTTGTACATTTTATACTTCCATTCTAATCATATCGTCATCGCAGCTCCGTCTTCACTGCGGTGAAGCTTGTTCTTTGCTGGAAGATACACAGGGCGTGGATTTTTGTAGGCTTCATTTTCAATTTTATGATGTTTTCCCAAGATAGGAGAACATTATTTCTATGGAATTCCACTGACCACCATTCGTTTATCGCTTCGTAATCGATTCAATGATTAAAAAAAATTCTAAAGAAAGCAATTAAGTCGTTGTCAGAAGGTAACACTCGTACTTTTTTATAATGCAATTTCAAAGCACAGTTTCAGATGCAGACGTCGCTCCTTCAGATTCAGGAGATGATACTAAGACTGCTACCAGAAAACCTTTATTTTGAAGTGTCTAGAAATGGCATTCAAGACTTTAAAGAAATTTATTGTGTTATCAAAACATGTATTGTTCAGTGCTTTCTTTTCATTGTTCTCTTCAGTGTCGAAGTCGCACTGGAAAAGAAAACCAAGAGTTCAAAATGCGCATAACACTTTGAAGACACCAGGACTATATAAGGAATAAAACAGTGGAAGAGAGATGGAGGGGGTCGTACGAATGCTGCCTTAGAAGGGGTGTCGTAAATTTTCATCAAAAATCGAACCCCACGCTTGACCCGATTACGAGAGAAAATTCCCAAAACTAAGGAGAAAATGCCCGCAGCCCGGGGAGAAAATGCCCGCGACAGGGGAGAAAATGTCCGCGACCAGGGGAGAAATATCTGCGGCCACTGCAGTGCGGGCATTTTCATTCACCGTTCATGAACGGTTGTCGATAGGGTGGATGAACCAGTACAACAAAACACATGGTAATCACGTGAACAGGGGTTCGTACGTTAGGTGTCTTCCTGAGTTACGGTGGCGCGCCACCGCCCCTGATTACGGTAGCGTGGCGGGCTGTTGAGCCCGCCTTGGACGAGGTGCAGCGGACGAACAGAGCAGACCATGCGCCGTGGAGCAGACTTCCCATCGTAGGGCGGTGATTGACGACTTTTTCATTTTCTGCTATTTTTTCTCTTCGCCTTTCTAGTTTTCATATGCTTTGGGCTCTGATTGTGACTAACTCCTGCTGGGGGGGGGGGGGGAGGGGGATTGCGCCTTATAACACACTTCAACGAAGGGCGAGTTAGCCACGTGCTAGTGAGGACTGTACTCAACTAACGAAGTATAACAATTAAAAAACACATAGGAAAAGCTGGAAAGAGAACGTGGCCTGAGCGAAAGCTACAAAGCTGTCTTGCACTGAAGAAGTGTAAAATAGGAAGGAACTTGATGGGTTGCTCCTTTTTCCATTTCGTATTTGTAATCTCACAATCAGAGGTGGCATATGGTCGAGCCCAATCTTGCAGAGAGGAGGAATACAGAGCCAAAAATAGAGAAGAATCAGTTCGGACTCTTCTGCATGGAATCTGTACCACGGGAGCAATGCACGACTCGTTTCATCTCGTACTGAAACCTAGTCCGTGGCGAGCGCGGCACCAGGTCTGCCTACGGTAATCGAGCGCGTCGCTCCGCCTTCTACAGTAATGGGTGAGACCTAATGTAACGCACCCCGTGGACAGGGATACGGTATTTTTCTCATGCCGTCAATGAAAGGGCATGAGAAATCGTGGGCGTGGCAGCTGAGACCGTGGCACCATCTTCATGATGTCGTGGATACGGCATGGGAAACTGAGGGCGTGGCAACTGGAGCCGTGAGAATGTCTCATCCCCATATTCAAAAACAGCACAGTGGTAATTTGGATCACATAGAGTTCACGAAATGTCGTACGAACCCACCCCAGCGAAGTTTAGCACTTCTCAAAAAGGTTGTACGCCAATTGCTATATTTGAACTTCCTGCTGATCGAAGACAATGCTACGAATACACTTTGAAGAGGAAAAACAAAAATGATGTCTCCGTTTATGTACGCAGTGGCTGCTGGTCCATGAAAATATCTGACCCCGCAAGATATGGAGCGACTACCACTGCAAAGGTAAGGAGTTTCTTGAGGATTTTTTTGTATAAAATAAAGGGGTAAACATGCTTTTCAGGTAAAAAATGCCTACTTCATAACGGATCCTCTTCTCGGTCACTACTGCTAGCCTACGAGTTCCATCAAAGTTTCTATGAAGCGCGAGATCCTACTATATATAAAGGAGCAAGCGTGTGTGTGTGTGTCACTGTGTGTGTCACACCGTCCGTCCGTCCCACTTTGAGTTGGGGCGCGGCAGCCGAACACGTCGACAACCGTGCCTGGCGATGCCACAGAAGTGCCGAACACGTCGGCAACCGTGCATGGCGAGCCGGAGAGGTACCGAACACGTCGGCAACCGTGCCTGGCGATGCCGTAGACGTGCCGAACACGTCGACAACCGTGCATGGCGAGCCGCAGACGTGCCGAACACGTCGGCGACACGAAACTTCAGCCCTGGGGGTAATCGATGTCGCTGAACACGAATCTGAAGTCGACCAATCGATATCGATCAATATTATCGATTTTTTGAGGATGGTGTTCAAGCGGCGCGAAACTTGGGCCCTGGGGTAATCGATGTCGCTGAACACGAATCTGAAGTCGACCAATCGGTATCGATCGATATTATCGATTTTTTGAGGATGGCGTTCAAGCGGCGCTAAACTTCGGCCCTGGGGGTAATCGAGGTCGCTGAACACGAATCTGAAGTTTGTTTTTGAGGTATGAAGTTCTAAAAGTTGGGAAAAGAAGATGGTCGGAGCGTTCTCTTCTCGGGGTTAGGGGGCGAAGCCTCCAACCAGTCGGAGGCGGCCGCTAGGCCGCTGAACGACTGGTAGTTAAGAAATGCCTTCAAGTGCACGATACACCTAGTCTACACCCACCTCTGCTCGAATGGAATTGGTACGAGCTATTGGAGAGCCAGAATACGGTGAGAGACTAAAAATAAAAAGCGTTCATTAAAATATCGGTCTGTGTTTTTAGCGCGTTTCGTTGACGCTGAAAGAAGAGACATGGCTAGCGTCTTGTCGGTTCGTACGAGCCGAGGGCATGATAATTTCCGAAGACGGCATCTTTGGAACACAACACGTTCAGACAGGCTGAACCCTACGGTCTTCGGAGATGTCAATCCGTTTGTGGCCGTCTGCTCCACTGATGGAGAAGAATTCCTTCTCTTCGAAGATGAACATACTGCATACATTGGAAGCAGAAGATTGAAAAATGTGTTGCATTCCTCCGAGATTAAAAATATTTTGGTAAGTTTAAAATGGAACGATAGATCCGAAATTATTCCAGCCTTGTGGATGTGTTTTTAAAGCGATGGGCGATTTAAGCAAATACCCAGCTCGCTTCGAAGTGAAGGGAACACTCCGCAACTCTACACAATTATGGTGGAGCTTCAACGTGGACATACCGTACCATTTTTGTTCTCAATAATTTCGAGGCCTACTGGCGTAGAATATTCTCGGATGTTCAGGTGATCAAAAATCAATTTAAAAACGAAAACACACTTGTAATAAAGGTTTTTAGGTGGCTCAAAAATCAACTCGGCACATCTCTTCCACTCCTGATGCGTCCAGCGGTGAAGTTGGTGATGGACTTCGAGATTGCTGCAATGGATTCTGCAGAAGTTAACTGGGAGCAGGTATCCATGGGTATGAGCCTTTGCCGCTAAATTTTTTCGCTTTTCTGTTGCGATTTTTTTCTTTTTTAGGTATCTGTTTCATTTCGCACGGTGCATCAGGCGCAGAAGGGATGCCGTTGGACTTAGAAGTTCCGCATCCAAAAATGCCGCTGTGTTCTGTTTTTTCAAAGGCTGCAGATGTTGCCATTTCTACCTCAGCACTTACACACCAGTTCCAGAGTGTTGCAGCCTCCAGAGCAGCCAGTTGTCACACCTGCAGAGGAAAATGCCCTAAGCCAATTCATGGTTTACATCCAGCGAACTTGGCTGCCACCTATCGGGCAGTTCTATGGACGATGGCATGATGCGCACGTGAAGAAAACGCGTACGACCAATCTTGTGGAGGGATTTCATACCAGGATTCGTCATGCATTTGGTGGTGAGTGTTCACATGGTGTCAATTACGTTGAAAAACATGATTTAATAGATGAAATATACATATGTAGTTTTGCAGAGCGTGATCTAACATTAAGAGAACTTCTAGCATTTTGTGCAACCAAATTGACCATGGCCAAGAGCACTTTACTCGCAATCGAAGATGGAAGTGCACCCGATCGCTACATCAGACCAGATGAACAGGAAAGACAACGCCGTGTACATGAAGAAATCGAAATATTCGCGGCAATTCCAGCCACTGTGTTACCCCTAGTGTGTAAGCGTTATGTGGATTCACTGGCAGACTTAATGGCATTACCTTAATAGAGAAGTTTTCGATTATACCAGGAAAGATTCTCATTATAGCAGGCATGCTCAGCGGATAAATCAGTAGCAGTGGTGTTTTATGTAAAGAGAACACTTTAAAATACCCAAAGAAGTGAAAGAAGCGCTTTCGCCCAGAGTAAAACTAGAAAACAAGCACATCAATGAAACCTGATAACTTAGAACTACTTTTCGACACAATGAGCTGCGAAACTGTATCATTGCTTTTCAGGGATTTTTCATCTGATCCACCATTGGTATCGTATATACTTGTTGTGCTCCTTTTTTTATTAATTTTTTCTTAGTATAGAATTTTTATTTAGAGGTGCTTTGAAGGCGTTTCTTTGTAGTTGCTTTTCTGTTTTTCACATATCTGAATAAAAGATTTAAATATCTGAATGCTTGGTTGCAACATAGGTTTTACCAAAAAAGTTATTCAAATGAGAAGAACCTACGATTTAGCACCTTGTCAAAAATCTTTTAAGCCGGCTCAAATATATATAGTATTTTTCGAGCATGAAATTTTGCGATCAGCTTCTTATTGGAGCTTTGATGCGAGTGAAACATTGGGGAAATTGACCAATATATAATATTAACGATACATCCGGTTAAGGCCTCCTAATGAACGGTTTTCTCCACAAACTTTTTTCTAGTTTCCTGAATGGTGTTTACCGCCAAACGTTGTTTTCTTTATTACGGCGGTTTCGCTAATCACCACATGATGGTGTGTTCTGATGTGCTATAGGTTCTTCTCGTCAACCCGGGCATTTTCCCCTGGTTGCGGGCATTTTCTCACCTGGTAGCAGGCATTTTCCCCCTGGTCGCGGGCATTTTCTCCCTATTTCGAGCATTTTCTCCGCACGCAACGCGCGCCGTGAGATTCGGGTATTTTCTCCGTAGATCGCTTGACCCTGCATCAGGGGCCCGCGCATACTTCTCACACTCGCCGTGCTCTGCGAGTACGCGTCGACTCCCGCGAACGCCGTAGCACTACAGCTACGGCGTATCTTTTGACCAAAGCCCGAAGAAGCAGCGTTTTCCCGGCTTTTGCGTCTTTTGGATATAATTCGCCTAGAATTCGTTCATTTCAAAAACCAAGGATAAATTTCAGCTCGAGCTCCATCGTATGGTATACATTGTTTATACGGAGCCAAGAAAATATTCGAAATTAAAAACTTGAGCTCTACTGCGAAGGGCGGTCGAGGACGAGTTGTAGGTGGCAAACCGTCGAATACCGCTTCATGCTTATAACTTCTCTAATTTGAGATTTTTTGAGAAGCGGTTGGTACTGTTCGATTCGTCTCTTCGAGATCTACACAATCATGTATACAATTTTACCAGACCACCGCACTTTCGCAGTGGGGGCCGAAAAATGACTGGAACAGGCTCTTTGCGATTGGAGCAGCTTAACTCCCAAGACTTGCATGTTTTCGGACTATCTCGAGCATGGTGTACGTCTCCAGTGCTCTGTCATGCCTGGAATGCTTCGAGGCTACGCTGTGCACAATGCATAGAAAATCGAACCAAAGAATCATTCGAGTGCACGAAAACATGTTCACTCCTCTTCCTTCCTCCCTCAATGGAAAATTTAAAGTCTTGAAGACTATTTCGAACCGTTTGGAGATTTTTATGGGAAACTTCCGGCCGACCTACTCAGGATTTCCTGCAATCTGTCCAGCGAGCCTTTGGAATTCGCGTAAACAATGTATACAGAAGCAGACCTACCAATTAAGTGGGCAGAAGCACGTTCACTCGCTTCTATATTTCTTTACGGCAAGATATAAAGCCTTCAAGTTTATTTCGAAGCGTTTAAACAATCTTACAAGAAATTTCCGGCCGTCCTCTTTAGGATTTGCTGCAATCTGTCCAGCGAGCCTTTGGAGTGCGCGCGAACAATGTATACAGAAGCAGACCTATCAATCTAGTGGGCGAATGCATGTCCACTGTGCCTCTATCTTTCCTTACTGTTTAGGCTGATGTAAAACTGAACGCGCCACTCCGTCCAACAAACAACAGCAAGAGCGACTCTTTTTGAAGGCTTTACAATATTCGTTGTGCAAGGAGCACTCTGAAGGCTAGCCGGACAGTTTTAGAGCAATTTCTAAGTAGAGCGGCTGGGAATTTCTGATAAAATTCCCCAAACGGTTCGAAATAGTATTCAAGACTTTACATTTTCCATTAAGGTAAGATAGAAGTGGAGTGAAAATGCCTTCATCCACTCGAATGATAGGTTCGATTCTCTATGCATTGTGCACAGTGTAGCCTTGAAGCGTTCCAGGCATGACCGAGCACTGGAAACGTATGCCATGTTTGAGATACTTCGAAAACGTGCAAGTGCTGGAAAATAAGTTTCTCCAACCGTAAAAAGCCTGCTCCAGTATATTTTGGCCAACCACAGGGAAATGCGTTGGTCTGGTAAAATTGAACACCTTTTTCTAGATCTCGAGGAGCCAAATCGAACGGGGTCAAAAGATTCTCAAAAAAACCTAAAACTAGAGGAGTTATGAGCAGGCGACGGTTTGCGACGGATTAATCCGTCGCAAACCGTCGCCGTTTTTTTGCGTGCGGGCGGTATTGTATTAATTTCTTTTGATGATGCTGATGACTGATGCTTCCGGTACATGCGAATGTAAAAACTTTCTGTTCTAAGAGAGGTTGAAGTTGTTATGTATCTTCTCCATAACAGATTTACTTTATGGAGCAAATACAGACACAATTTATTCAACAAAGAGACGTATAAGAGACGTATTGTACACCGTAAGGAGAACAGATTTATCCTCAGTGCCTAAAGCCTTAAAGAACTTTTATGTTGATAACATAGCTGTATTACATATACACTGACGTCGCTCAGCTTTCAGTAGGCTTGACGCTCCACCATGTTCTCCCTCACATGAACACTGCGTTAATTTCACGGAGTCGGTCCGGCAGGAGGAGTAGAATTCTCTGCTGCTGCTACTCGAGGGCGCATACGTCTTTCCATGAGTACTGCTTCGCGAATTGGACGCCATCATTGTTGCGCTCATTCAGCTCCTTAATAGGAACACCGGTATGAGAGAGAGTTAGAAGTGAATCACCATACAAGGTAAGAGCACGAAATACATGGTCACAGCGGTGCTTGGAGGACGAAAATGCTTTCAGGACGCCCGACACCGTAACCAGAGTATAAGAAAGGTCAGCCATCAGAAACCGTTTGCGATCATCATCACCTTCGTCTTCGAAAATTGAAATCAGACTTGGGAGAATGAAAATGTATCAATGCGAAGGTTCCCCATCGTTTCTCCTGCGGAGGGCACGACATCTTGGAACACCACCATAAGGAGAAGCAGAATCCAGTCTGCTGGTATTATAGCCTTCTTACTTAGCATTTTACTTCCCTGTTACTCTTTCTGGCTTCCCTATTACTCTTTCTGGCATACCGTTCTTTCTGGGGTTATAGATCTTCGCTACCGACTACGTTATCCCGTATTCGCACATGCACTGGATAGAACGAAATTTATGAATTCAGGGCCTTGGTCAGAATGAGTGCACTTGCCCCCCCCCATATTCGTCACACATTCATCGTTCGAAAGCCCTACGCACACATTTGCGGCAGCTGCGTACGCGGCAGGGGCCAATACTGCCTCGTAGGAGGCGAATCTGCCGCTTAGGCGGCACTCATCCTCAGCTTTGCAGCCCACTCCGTCGCCAATGCGGTTTCGTTATCATTATCATTATCAGGTTGCATCCTAGATCCTGCCACGATCAGCTAGAGCCCAGACAGAAATTGTCGGCAGCAAAACGGCTGCAGCGGCAATAATGTCTTGAAATATTACTGCCGCTGTGCCTCGTTTGCGGCAGCTACTGCCGCGTAGGCGGCACCGCAGGCGGCACATCAGCGGCAGTCGGGCCGGAGAGTTTTGCCTCGCGCGGCGATTCTGCGTCTCTGCCGGGCCGGAGAGTTTTGCCTCGCGCGGCGATTCTGCGTCTCTGCCCTATGCTTAGGCCCCTGTTATACTCCCGCGGGAGCTTCCGCGGATGGGCGGAAATCGCGTCGGGACCCCGCGCCGGGCCACTCGTCGCGGCCCGCCACGCCCGCCTCCGCCGTGCACCATTGGTCCGCGGACGTTCCGCGGATGCTCCCACGGGAGTATAACAGAGGCCTTAAAGATAGGGCTGACGCGTTGCCGCAAAAATGTGCGTCGGGCTTTAAAGTGCGGGCGACAGCACGTACGCTTTTGTCGAGAATCGGATAAGTAACCTAAATAAGTGGTTCACTTTCGCGATACTCAATGGCACCAGCGTGCCAGAATCGCCGAAAGTTCATCTAAGGCTTCAAGTATTCCTAGATTCTTACCAGCTGATTTTCCATAGGTCGACTAAGTGAGTGCGCAAACTTTATCTAGAACATAAGAACGAAAGAAACACACAAAAAAAATACTATGAGCGATCTCAACCCCGTGCCCTAACATCGAATATGAGTATATACCACGTCACTCGCGCGATCACGAGATCGGTTTTACAGTCAAAAGATCAAGAAAGATTAAAAGAATAGCCAAGGAGACATCAGAACTAAATCAATAATTGAGTTGGCTAACAACTGACTACATATCATACATTTGAGAGTGAAAAATCTAACACTTTACTTTAACTTTATCATGAATCGTCCACCTAGTGAGATGTTGAGAGATCCGTTTGAGAAAGATAGGGTGAAACGTATATCTCTCCAGTTTGAAGATAGGCTTTTAGTGGGTCACCTTATGAAATGTCCAAGTAAACGACATCGCAATTGCATTTGCAACCAAACGCCTCTGTCCGATAATTGGGTCATTCCAACAAATTGGTATGATCAGGTCTTTCAGTGACAAACTCATGTTGATGCTTAGAGATAATGCAGCTCAAATCAGTGTGAGCCATTATGTGCTTTTAAGAAGTTTCTTGAAAAGACTACGAAAGGCAGATGTTATGCTTACCGGAGGATAGTTTTCTGGATTGGTAGTCGGCCCTTCCTTAAAGGATAAAGGATAAAGGACGGCGTTACTCAATCCTTTTTGGGATGCGCCACGCATTCCACTTCTACGGCATCTCGTGGAGGCGACTTGAATGCGTATTTGGCCATACAATGATTTGCGGTGGCCAGCCGATGAACAAGTCAGCGCTCTATCCTTCCCAGACAACTCTGGTACCAGAAATGGTGAAATAACGCTTACCACATTGAAGAATCTCACCATAATTTAGTGAGCGACTGAAAAGATAGGCGAGTGGTCCGTAATCGAAGAATTTTCTTTTTATGAAATGCAAAGATATGAAATCAGGGGTAGCTGAAGAATTTTTGTTAATTAAATCGTTGAGTAGATCAGCTCTAAACCATGGAATGCCATTCATAGGCTCGATTGTACCAGACACAATGGAAACACAATGGGTTATCTTTCTTAAGGTTTTTCGAAAACTGGTTCGCTAACAGATTTGCCTTTACCATAGCTGAGGTTGCCGAACACTTCCTCTGCAATACAGCAGACAGAGCCCTTATCCTTAGCTTTCTTGTTGACAAACGCGTGATATCTGGAGAGGTTCCCAGATTCGATGATTTTCTCTAAGTAACCATTGCAGTTCCAAAGGCGAGCAGAAATTTTTCGCTGAATCTTAAAAAGAGCTCCAGTTGCCAGTGCGCCTAGCTTCCAGCAACAAGCAATCTCCATCGGCTGACACGTTCTGCAAATATTAGGGCAGATCAGTGAACCTTAGTTAGAGAACGTGTTTGGGACGGACGGTCAGGAGATACACCCGCCTCCTGCTGGGGGCGTGCCGGCTTCCTCTCATCCTCCTTGCTCACCCACTCCCAACCCCCTAGGCTTCACCGAGAGTCTAACAGCTGCCTTACGAAACCTTTGACACGCAAAACAAAGGTTTCCGGTCCGCAGAACAGCGGTGTACCTCCTGACGCCACGCCCCCCAGCAGGGGGCGGGTGTACCTCCTGCTGCGTTTGGGAGGAACCAGCATTTCTTTGGATGTTTGAAGCATGGAAATGAGAAGTTCATACTTATCATCAACACTACATCTTGAATCGAAAAGCTGTTTAGCCTGAGCTAACTCCTCACAAACACTTCTTAATTACGCTGAGATTATGAATATACCCTGCGATGAACTGCTGTAGAAGCAACAGCTCCACAATATACATATATCACATGTAATGCTGCTGTGGTCGATCTTTCCAAGCGGCGAACAAACATTCAAGTTGTCTATGAAATCCTTAGACCTGGCACTAAAACAAAATGAAACATGCTAAAACCTCTTGTAGGTTGACTGACGTTTTGAGCGAAGACCTGACAACATACTAGTTCATGCAAGGTTTTTAGCTGTTCTTTTGATTTACTAAGATACATACTTATTGAACTCTGTGACAAAACTGGTGCTTTAGGGTCTAAGAACTACAAAGAGGGAAGAAGTTTCTAGACTCGTACCGTCTGAATATTCTTGGGAAAGTGTAGAGCACCGTGACTAAACATCATCGACATATCCATGATTTGTTTTACTTAAAAAAAATAAAAATCCATATTAGTTCCTAGGATGGAAAATTTCTAGAATCTAAGCTACCGCTTTGGAGATTGAAAGATTTGCTATCGTTGCATGTGCAGTTGCCTGCTCAGCAAAGAGGTAAGAAATAACCACAAGTCTTTAGAAGCTTCGGAAAAGTGCGAGTAAACGTTGGCATGACGTTGAGTAATCGATACTAATACTTTGGGCTGCGAAAACATAGCCTAAAAATACGAGAAGGGTTTGAACGTTTACTCGACCAAGGGCCATTCCAAGTCACTACCGCTCAAGAACGCAATAGAAAAGACAGGAAAGAAGGGAAAGGGACGAAAAGGGGAGTACAACAATCTAAATAATCTTAAGGAAGCAGCCGAGAAGCTGGTAAGTTACCCTCGGATGAAGGCAGATAGGGGGGGGGGGGGTGAGATTCTCCCCTTTTCTTCGGGTCTCCTCCTAGACGACCCTCCGGCTGTCGTCCTCCAGAGTCAATCGCACAAAGGTCAGCAATCGGGGCAGTTCTTACCGCCACGTGCTCTCTCCTCTCATTAATCGTGGGGTTCTTGAAGACAATCCTCAACGTCTCGAGAGTCTGTGCGTCATTGGGCAGAACTCGTTGTTCAATCAGAACAAGGCGTTTGATGCCCCGTTCGCGAACGTTTCGCAACAGCGCTATACGGGCTGACCACCGACGGCTGGGATCCTCTATTCAGATCTAGCGGTGTCTTTATCGCGTTATTATCTTTTTGTTATTGTATTGTTTAGGTAGAATATCCAATAAAATGAAAGCGAGTTACTCGTAATCCACTGAACGGACGAACTGGAGTTTCTAATGACCAGACTCTTCGTGAGGTACACCTACATTTCGAAGGCTTAACGGAAAAGTGGTGGGGTACACGTACACAAGTGTACACGATTTCATCTCAGTAACCTGGTCAGGGTCAGCTTCTCTCATCACTTCTTTCGAACGCCATTACTCCGACTATTTCCAACCGATTATTTACCCAAGGATGATACTACTAACGATAAGACGGCTCGAAGACCGCCATACTACATACACCTGAAGAGTGAGGACACATCTAATTCCATAATCGTCTTTCCCATCCACATCCACTTTTCCAGGAGATTTTATGAGTGCAGGAGATTTTATGAGTGAGTAAGGAACAATGCAGCTGGAAGATGGCTATTGAGCCTGTTGTTCACTGCGCCTTTACCACTTCACCAACGTTTCTAAAAATTCAGATCGACGTCCTTTTTCTCGCTTTCCGATATTCATGCACAGCGAATTCGCATGTCACACTCTACCTTGGTCTTTTTGCACCGTTAATGCATTATACGTTAACAAATGTCATCTATACAATGGACTGAAGTCAAAGCATTGACCGAAATTTTTTTTATTTCAAAAGATCGCAGTTTCTGACAGTACCAGCTAAATCAGCTATGTAGTCTCCATCACTGTCATAAACATGAACGCAAAGGTTCTCCAGTTGTTTGATTCTCTTAGTCCAGAAACTCGGCTATTTAGATTTGGAAAGGTGAACAACCTCACTAGTATGGAGCTATTTATAAAGAAGTGAAATGCGTGGTATTTAAAAAATCCAGGCGGGAGATCAAGGAGCTTGTAGCCGAAGAGTCAAATCATCCTCGTGACGTGGGACAGGCTTTTTCTTGAAGTCAACAAATTCTGTCGCAGTTCGAACGTTTTCAGTGAATAGCGTCCGGCTGCTTCTGAGGTGAGCGCACACTTGGCACACAAAGCGGTCATACGAACTCAAAGTGGAGCATTCTCTTGAAATCCCAACAACAGGTTAGGGTCTTCTCCTCATGCAGGGTGTTTAGGGCTCTCTTAGGTGGTTCTTCGCGGTGTGTCAATGTCGATTCGCCGTATTGCTAACACAGAGGATCCAGCTCTCCTCACAAGGAACTATAATGTTAGAAAGTCCTTCATTTCGGCAGAAAAGCAACACCTCATGCTGATCATGTGCGATTCACATCTGCCGTCTAGCACCTACGTCGAAAGAATTTTACGTAAATCAATGCAGCAAAGCTGGTTGACTGTTTGCAAGCACTCTTCAGACGCGGATAACTCGTAAATGGGAAGAAGTGTCTTCTGATCAACAGCGCTGATAGAAACCGCGAACCGCGTTTCGGAGAGGTTGCCCTTCTTGAACGCAGTGGAGATGTCGGCGACACGACCCACAGCCTTGTAGGAACTCACAATCATCGTGCTCTCAGGGGTATAGAGATTCTTGCTCCATTTGTGATGGTTGTGGGTGTTCATTTGTAGCAACGTCGATTGAATTGTATTCGCTCTGTGATTTGTTATCCTCTGGCTGGTCGCACATGCAGCAGGAAGCATAAATAGAAAGAACTGCGCCTACTTCAAATCGTATATGTATGTATGAGGAGCACGCTTCAGAGCTTCCGCACATTTTTTTATTTTGTTTTGTAGTTTAAGCGTTTTGTTATAGCTTAGTAATAAATTTTAAATCCCCACGTTTGAGATGCTCGCCTCACTGGACAGCCACTCCTGCACCTGGCGTTGTAGGTACAGGACAGGAAGCAGTCTTCATGGCTTGTCGTGCTGGTGCCCTCTTAGTCCGAAGGAGTCCTGGCCAGTCTAAGACCTCGGCTCCTCTCACTATTCGTCATGCCATCCGACAAAGTGGCAAAACGCAGCGTTCATTATGCTAAGACTGGTGCGCTGCGATTGCAAGAAGAGACCCAAAACACAAACACCCGTATCGGTGCGAGTTCGTGGTGCGGTTGAGGCTTTAACTTCAGCTGCCCAAGAACTGTCGAACTCTTTCTCGGATTGGGAAACCATACCGGAGATTGACCTCCGCTACACAGCAGCTTGACACTAGAGTTGCACTCGAGCAAGGTGTTCGAACAGTTATTCGAATATTTCGGTCATTTTTCGTTCGATTAATCGAAAATCATAATTCGCTGTTCCTCGAACATCGCAACAAAGCATTGAAGCGAATTTTAATGATCTATGAATGGTGAACGGTGTCCAGAGGTCCCACTTTTCAGAATGACTGCTTTTCAGAGACTTCACCGTTTGTGAAAAAGAGAAGCTTTCGAGAAAGCAACCTGCTTCTTCTCTAATTTTAATTAGTCATTCGCTTCTTTTCCAATTTTAATTGATCACATCACTCAATTTTATTTTTTAAATTTTATTCGTTTTTCATATCCAAGATTTTATAGTGAAGCGAAAGGTTTCGGAAAGTAAGGAGCGACTAGTTGTCCTGCTGTTACGCGTGAGGCGCAAAACAAGATGAAGGCAGGACTATTCTCTCGGATTTTCTTTTCTTGCGTACAGATTTTGTCGAAAAAGAGTGTTATTCAGCTTCCCCATTAGCATTCGTTGGTAGCCGAGGCATTAGTTCTTGCGAACTAGCAACAATGTTCCCTAGTCGCCTTACTGTTCTCAGATGATATTGTAATTCAAATTAGTGATTGCGCGTCTCTATTGAGTTCAGAAAATTTGACGTACATAGTGGAGAACTAGAAGTATTTCTGGTCATGCTTTTCTTGCACTTCCAACGAGAACAAGGCATCCATCGAATTAATCTCTTCTGGGAAATCTTTCTTCGCTTTGCAACTTTACTAGCTCCAAGAGGTCTTACCCAACTAAGTAATGCAAAAATGTAAATTTAAATGTAAATTCTGTTCCACCTTTCAAGAGGTATCAAATATTCGTCCCGAAACTAATTCACTTGTGATAACTAGCTAATTCAATCTCTAAGTGCTTATTTTTTATGCGAATGAAGAAGGAGATTCACAATAGTAATTGCTATCAGTCTATCGGTATTGTTTACGTGTTGTGAAGCTTGTCCACAAGCCAACACGCTCACATGATCTTCACGTTGAATGCTCGTGCTGGTCAAAAATCGACATTATCGATTGACACCGATTTCCGATTCACAGTGTCTATTTGTTGAGGGTCATCCGATCTAACGAAATAATATAATATATGAAATATATGAAGGTCTTCGAAGCATTTGTCCACTCGGAACTGATTTTCGAAAGTTGTTTACCCGACGTACCTGCCGGAACGATTTGTTCGTTCGCTCAATTTTTCAAATACTTAAAAAATCGATTTATTCGGTCGTTAGATTATTCAAAATTTCCACTATCGATTTGTTGTTCGCCCGAAGAAGAAGAAAAAGTCAAAAGCTCAACTCTACTGGGCACCCATTCCCACGCGTATGCCAACAAATAATTAGTCGAGCGTAAACACAGGCTTCACTGTTGATACCTACGGTGGGTAATTAAATGGGCCAAGTACGCATCGAGTCCACTTCCTCGAAGGCGACCTTCATCCCATCTTCCCTGCTTCCGCTATGCTCCGCCTCTGTGTCGTATGGCGGGCATACTCTTCTGAGTTCTGGCTCACTGGCAAGCAGCTTACACAAGCGCAAGTTGGAGCCCCTCCACACCGCTGTTCCATTGATACTGGTCCGATGTGATTGAGCAACTTCACTTTCTTCTATTTCTGTAGTTATGAACCGCAATTGCACGTTCGCCTCTATAATCCACACGTCTTTATGTCAATCAGGAGATTCTAGATGACGCTAAAGTTTTGGCTCGGAATACTGCTCGGCTTCATCACCTTTGCCGGGCTGATCTCAACGATAGTCGTTCTTCTGGCGGTCCTAAAGCTGGCCGTCTACAAACGCAAGAATCCGATCTACCTGATTTCGGCGGCGAATATGCTGTGTGACACAGTTCAACTTGGGCTAGCGATGTTCTATCTCGTTCCTTCAATCATTTTCGACGTCGGTGTCCCCAGCTAGATTTCAATTATCACATAAGCACAACATTATACTTACTTTAGAACTGGCTGATGGAGGGAGGACGGCAGAACCAGGTCGTACAACTCCTCGGGGCTGTGTTCCTTTTCTGTTGGTACTATGGCACAGTCGCCCAGATGCTCATGGCCATAAACCGGTCTGTTTCTGAAATGTCAGAGGACAACCAAGCCGACTAACCGTTCAATTTTCAGACTGGTTGTCGTATGCCTGCCAAACATCAGCATATTCTCCTACAGAAATGTTTCCGTTTTTGTTCTCGCTCTTCTACCCATAGCCGTTGTAGTCACATACGTATCGCAATTCGTCAGCCCCTGCTGCCAGTAAGTTAGCATCAGTTGACACAAATTTGCAATTGCTTCATCACAAAATCACCTCATGTAAAAGCACTGCACAAGAGATCCACTCTTCTAGAGTCCACGAGTTGATAGCGGACATCCAAGGGAAGATGAAACTGAACTGTATGGGCTGTCAATTGCTTCCTTCTATACGATTTGTACCTCAAATTGAACATCTCTAAGACTACGCCTAAGATTTTCGGTTTTGAAATCAAAGCGAGCTCTTCCAAATTGAAATGAACTTCTTCTACATTAAACTGGATTTTCTCCAAGAAGGTTAGGATAATTTTTTGTTCAAGGAAATTCAGTGTGACTTTCTTCAAAGCTTTAATTCACCTGCCCAACAAGTGAACAATTCGTTTTAAATTTTATAAAATTCTTTTTTAGGAAAATAATGATTTAATGTCTGATTTAAAGAGCAGGACGGCCGCCATTTTTTATTGCTAAAAAAGAGGTGGCGCCATTTCCTCGTCCAAGATGTCGCGCCTTTATTCGATTGATGGCAGGATTTGCGTTTGTATGTAGTTTCATTTTATTGTAAACGATACAAAAAACAATTGTAAAGAGCGCACATATCCTCATTTAAAAGCGTCATGTAAGCAGTATCTACACTGTCCATCTAAATAAAACCGCAACGAGCTCTCCTTTCAATGCACCAAATGATTAATGCCTTGTTGTGCTTTAAAACAAATTTTTATTTTTTTCAACAAACAAAAAAGTTTGTAAAATCATTACGCTCATTTGGGCATCTGGAACCTTTGAAAGCTGTTATCATGGTCATTGCTCATACTATACTAGGAAATTGAGTGCTCCATTAATTTATTTGCTCCAGCGCAACAATGCGTGATGGAAAAAAACTTGAACATAAAACTAAGCCAATAACTTTGAGATCAACAGAATCGAACAAATCAACAATATTTGACAAATGCACGAGCAGCAATAACAGCTGTCTCATAGACGTTATGTAAAGAGGTTGATTTTCCAGAACCTATTTCAAAAAAATGTAGTATAGAATAACTTAGCTGTAGGAAAAATTAACATTTCCTGAGGTTTAGGATCTTAGTATTAATTAACGACTTAAAATTAAGGTTCAGAACTATAAGGCTCATCGTCATCGTATAACGAGTCATAGTGCGTGTCAAATACACGTTTAAGCTCTCTACAAAATTTTCTGTTTACATAGAACGCGTGCAGCATCCTACGAAGCAATTAATTAACCTCGAACGCAGTTCCCTTTATTCCTTGTGTAGAAGGGCATGCTACTTTTGTTTGTGGATCATTGCCCTGAGGAGACCGTTTTTTAACTTTTTTCGAAAATTGTCCTAAAAGAAGGTGTTCCCCACAACAACAAGCGTTTCCGTAGCATGAAAGAAAGATGTTTAGAAGGAGCGCTTCAGTTCGAGCTGTCCAGCCTGGTCAAGCTCTTCGTTTACTTCAATATGAGGCAATAAGCTTGCATTTGTAAGGACACACAAAGTACACCAGAGAACAGCCGCCGCTCACTTGCCTCAAGTAACCATCAATCAACAAAGCTAAAAGGACACCAAGAACCAACTGACGTCCATTCGCCGAAAACAACAGTTAATCAAAGGAGTTCAAGTGATGACTGTGCAGCCGCTCCCAAATACAAAGGACAAGTGAACCGGGAAACCAGAACGCCAAAGGACGATTTATGACACAGCAGCTTACAACAGCCGACCGCGGACTTCGGAGAAGATCATAGGAAAGCAAGAGAAAGAGTCCGGGCAACTGTTAAGTCCAGCGCTTCCGAAACCGAATAAAAGGAGCGCTCAAAACACCAGAGGACAGAGGATCGCCGCCACCGAGGTGAGGCCACTGGCCTCCACCTTCTCCTTCCAATCATCTCTCTCTTTTCTCTCGTCCTTGTTTCATTCTACATTCACGATCATGCTCTCTTTCCTTCTCCGTCAAACTTGAAACCTTGCTTTTCTTCCTCTTCTTCCTCAATCTTCCCCTTCTCCTCCTACGAAATTCTTTATTCCCATTCACGTACCTTTACTCTTAATATCCTTCCTCCCTGCCACGTTTGCTATTTGCTCTCCATAAATCCACATAGTAGTGTTGTAGTCCGATAATAAATTCTTAATAGAGTACGAGTCTTCCTCTAGTCACAATTGTTCTTAGGAATATCGTCTGGTCGCGCCAGATCTCTGGCTCCTTCCGTTGAGTCCGCATGTCGGATATCGTCGTCGAGTCTTCGTTAAGGAGTTGTCTCCAGGGCCTTGAAATCGGGGGAAGCATCCCCAATCAAGCCTCCTGGGACGGCCTCCTTACATGGAGGTCCCGGCGAGATATTACGAACCAGAAGACCCTCGTATTAGAGTTCTACGCACGATACGATTTTGCGAATATCGGCACAAGCAAGTGAAGCACTTCGTTCGAATGTCGGAATCGAGAAAATTAAACCCTGCCGAGATAAACGTTCTTCAGGATTTACGCCAGGGCTACCATTCAATCTTCGACAAATATTTGAACGAAGAGTTTGGACCAAACACTATTCAGCTAGTGGCACAACCAGAATGGCAGCGTGATGCACCATACTTCCCGCAAGGATTGCTGGGGACACTGACATTCACTACAATGATCGCTCCCAGTGCGGCTCCAACCGAATATATTCCGACCACCTCATCTACGACGTCTACTCCTACTATTCGCACAACGACCACCTCATCTACGACGTCTACGATGCCCATTCCTACTATCCGCACTACGACTACCTCAACTACGACGCCTGTTCCCACCACCCGTACTACCACCACTTCACCCACAACGACTACTACTGCTCCAACCACTATTCGCCATCCTGCCAGAGACACCACGAGCAAACCTCCGCAAGCCAATCCTAAACCCAATCTTTTCGCCAGTACAACGCATTCACTGCCTACAACCAAAGGAACAGCTATGCCAATCACTACCACTCGTCGCCCCACCACTATTGCTTCTACCACCACTACTACTACTACCACGACAACTACTACGCCTAGAAGAAGAGCCACCATCACAACGCCTACAACCAGGCCAACGTTACCGACCACATCTATGCCACGACGCCCTGTAACAACCACCACTCCGCGAAGTCCGACTACGCAGTCCATCACGACGACAACGGCAACTATTCCCGAACGCACAAAAACGACGGTCACTACCACTCGCGGCCCAACTACCCCTATCGAATATAAAGGAACGACAGCGTCGCCAATCACCTCCACTACAACGACAGGTGTTCCAGTAGTGTTGGAGAGGAATCGGAGTAAGCCCATCTCCGTCGAACCTCTACCAATGTCTGCAGTCCTAGCGCAGGCCATCCCTACAAGGCCTACTAGCACTCTCACCGCAGTTGCAACACCTCCGGCACCTATGTTGTCTGAAACAACGACAGGAGCGGAGAAGGCCACGACACTACCATCCCTCTCAACGATGCCACCCACGACGCCTGCACCTGTAAACACCACACCAAAACCCACCGTGAGCAGGCAAGCACAACAGAGCCCTTCGTAATCTGCCGCGCCATCTTCGAGTACGGAGACATACTCTTCACTGACACCTACCGTTGGAATTGGCAGTCCTGTGTCTAGTACACAAGGCACAGCGCCGACGCCCACTATGCCTTCTCTCTCACCCGAAGATGCCCTAACCACTCAGGCTACGAGCACAACAAGGGACTCACCCACGGCAACATCTCCCGCCCGTGTTGATCAACCCGCATCCAGAAGTCCGCCGGAAGTACCAGCTTTACTCGACGATCGGCCTAGAGGTCAGGAAGGTACCGCCGAAGACCGCAGCGCCGCACAACTACCTATTTATGCGGCACCAACCCAAGAGACTCCTATCAGCGAGTCGATCTATAGTACCCTTGCTGAAGTGCTCTTCAACGTGGGAAAAGCAGTAGCCGTGCCATTACACCTGCTCAGCCCTTCGGCAACGCCGGCCACACCGCACAACCAAATACCTTCTGACCAAGACGACCTTTTGACGCCATATCGTGGATCCTTCTCTGATGATGACTTCGATGTGCAGTCTACCTCACTCCAAGAATTCGCAAATAGCGACGACCTATTAGCTCTACATGCCAGCATATTCCGTCCAAGAACACACGGTTCAGCCACTGTCCAGCCAACAGCCACTACTTCCGATACAGCCCTAGAGGACCTAATACTTCGTCGGATATTCAATAATGTGTGCCTGCACCAAGATCTTCAAGCACAACAGCTCGAAGTATTGAGTATAACCAATCCAACATGGGCCGCCCGGATACTACTCTCACGAATGGACATCATGGCAACTCGTACCGCTGATGGATTGGCCATAACGCGATGCCAACAAGTAACCGCCAATCACACCTTCGAAAACCACGAGGTGAACGGAACCTGCTATGCGCTGACACTGTTCTAGTTGGAACAGATCTATGGTTCTCCCTACCCGGCACGAACGACTTAGTAGAATATCACCGACAACACCTTGCCCGTACCCTTCAAAGGCACAATTTGCACCACCTCAACGACTTCTTCCACCCAACGTCAGGCTCAACAGTGCTGCACAAGCATTTCTCTTCAAACCACCCTCTACTTTCTTCCGCACAATCGATCCTTCCGACGTAGCGCCGAGCTCTCATATAGCCATGCTACACGGAAGTCAGATGGACACCTCCTACCGATTGGCGAAAAGAGGAATATTCGGAGATGCTTGGATGGCAGTGAAGAATACCACCTCAAAGGTACGCCACTCGTTGAGGGACTTTTATGACAACACGACTAATAAACTCACAGAAGGAGTAGAAACATTCAAACGTTCAATTCTGCGTATGGTACTATGGATCCTAATCCCCACGCTGATCGTCACTATACTAATTGGGTGCTGTGTTCTCTACATCAAATTTTATCTCCTACGTCGAGCTGCGACCACAGCATCATCAGCACTTTTCGAAGTAGCAAGGAACTTCGCCCCACGGAAGAAGAATCGAGGAAACCAGGCCAATGCAATAAGAGCAGATTCTCCGAATGAGTTGGAAATGGAACCACCCCTGTTTGTTCCACGCATCTATGCGATCACGGACATGGTTAACGCCGTCCATTCGACACTGCCGTATATCGAACTCACCATAAACAAAGTAAAGGTAACAGCTCTACTCGATAGTGGTGCTTCAATTTCTTACATGAAGCTGTCTACCCTACATGATGTCGCACCTTTGACATCATTCCTGCCAAAACACACCACGGTAACTGCTGCGAACGGAACAACAATTCACCTCACGGCAGCAGTGAAAATACCGATAACGATCGGCCGATACACCATTTCCCATCAACTGTGGATCGCTTCGGACTCGGACTGCCCGGCACAAGTGCTACTCGGATCAGACTTCACACGACAACTCAACAAAACGGGCTTACCGATTTCCTTGGATCTCCACAAGCACGTAATCGCTATCGGAGAAGACCACCACAACCTCGTCCAAGTAATTCATGTCACCATACGTGCGGAAGCACCATTGCACGTCATGACCGAAGGCACGGTCACGCTTCCCCGAAGAACAACTTCCATCGTTCGCACCAAAATACTCGGATCTCTGCCAAGCGAGACCATGGATGTCTTAATAGAGGACAACCAGCGCTGGTCAGACGACCTCTATGTCGTTGGACGTGCTCTCGTTTCGCTTAATACGGATGGCACATCCTTCATCAATATCATGAACCCGTCAAACACCGACATTCAGCTGAAGGACAAGACCAAGATAGCATGGGCTACACCCATAGTCTATCCCGACGTTCAAATTTTAGCAGTACACCATGAACCAGCGGCACCGAACGACGGAATGCTCGTCAACGAGATTCTTCCCCCTGAAGCAGATTGGGAAACCAAGCTACCACATTTCCCCACAACACCGCCTCCCAACTACGATGTTAGTGATGAGATCGACCTATCCTGTTCCGCACTCAGCGATGAGCATAAGGAACAACTTCGGATTATACTTCGACATCACGCCGAAGCGTTTGTTGGACCAGATGGACATTTGGGCCACTATAACGGAGACATCAGACATCGCATCGATCTTATCGACAATGCGCCAATACCATCCAGGAAAGTCGATCGTGTGCCTTTGGAAAAGCGCAAGGAAATCGAGAAGCAGATCACACAGATGCTGAGTGATGGCATAATACGAGAATCATCATCCGCATACTGCGCACCAATCGTTCTAGTGAAGAAACGAGAAGCTAACACATGGCGCTTCACCATAGATTTCCGCGGACTAAACGCCATCACAAAGCCACAACAATCCATTCTTCCCAACATCCAGGACATCATTGACCTGTGTGCAAACCAATGCCTTTACACTTCGCTCGATTTCCAACAAGGATTTCACCAGATCCCTCTCGAAGAATCACATTGCGAACGCACAGCATTTGCATGTTTCCTTGGAGCATTCGAGTACATCCGCATGCCGATGGGATTGAAAGGTGCTCCAGCGACATTCCAAAGAATTATGGACGACTTCAAGAAACATTTGAGAGCACGAGTCTTCATTTACATCGACGACCTTATCATCACCTCTGAAACTGCAGACGATCATCTTCGCGACATTGACGAGGTACTCGGCAAGATTCGAGACATCGGAATGAAGCTAAAGGAATCCAAATGCGAATTTGCGAGAAAGGAAATCAAGTTCCTTGGTTTTATCCTGAGCAAAGACGGGATTCGTCCCAATCCGGAGAAAACAAGAGCAATCGATGCATTTCCGACCCCTAGAACGACCACCGACATCAAAGCCTTCATCGGTATGTGCTCATTCTTTCGACGATTCTTCCACAATTTCGCATCAATAGCAGCGCCCTTAACAGCACTAACCAAGAAGGACACACCGTTCGAATGGACAAGGGATTGCGAAGAAGCAATGAACACCCTGAAGAAAGCTCTTACTTCGGCTCCCATACTAAGCGCACCACGCCTAGGACGACCATTCATCATAGAAACGGATAGCTCAGGAAAAGGAACGGCCGCCGTGTTGAAACAAGACCAAGACGGACAGGAAAAAGTCATCGCATACGCAAGCAGGACTCTCAGCAAACATGAAAGCCGCTATCCTGCCATCGAATTGGAAGCCCTAGGATTGGTATTCGCCGTTGAAAAGTTTCGACCATATGACGGCGCTAAGACCACCATCGTCACGGATCATGCCCCGCTGGAAGCGTTGTTGCATCGAAAAGACCTCACAGGTAGACTTGCGAAATACCAAATCGTTCTTCAAGAGTTCGATGTCGACATCGTTTATCGGCCAGGTAGAAAGAACGTCGTCTGTGACACACTATCTCGTTACTTACCAACTGTCAACGCTGTATTCGCAAATATCGATACCTTTAAAATGGGAAAGCTAGGAGACGAGCAGGACAAATGTGCATGGATACTCCAGCTGAAGGATTCCCTACGGAAGCAGCTAGATGACGACCGCACGATCGACTATATTTTAGTGGACGACATCTTGTATAAAATCCCCACTCGACTACACCAGGATCCGCAGATAGTCATACCGGAAGACTCGCAGCTGAAGGAAATACTCATCTCCATGGCCCACGAGTCTCCAACGGGAACCTCTCACCAGGGAGTAAACAAAACGCACGCCTGATCGAAAAGTCTGCTATATGGAACAACATGAAACGCGATATACACAGCTTTATCTCCCGATGCGAGCAGTGTCAAAAGAGAAAAGATCCTAGCGCATATAGGAATTCAGAACCTCTCATGCCACTGGAAACACCAACTCGCCCATGGCAGAGGGTTCATTCCGATGTCATCGGACCATTACCACTCACGCTGCAAGGAAGCAAGTTCATCATCGTATTCGTGGATGCTTTCTCTAAATTCATCATCGCTGAACCTCTGTCGGACCAGAAAGCGCTCACGACAGCCGAAATATTCACTAAGCGTTTCATATCTCGATTTGGACTACCAGAAACACTGGTTACCGACCAAGGAACCAACTACACAAGCGATGTATTCCGAAACCTATTACAACAATTTGGAATCACGCACCGCATGAGCACGCCATACCACCATCAAAGCAACGGTCAGGTGGAA
This sequence comes from Heligmosomoides polygyrus polygyrus, assembly GCA_947396885.1. Classification (NCBI taxonomy): domain Eukaryota; kingdom Metazoa; phylum Nematoda; class Chromadorea; order Rhabditida; family Heligmosomidae; genus Heligmosomoides; species Heligmosomoides polygyrus. The sequence goes on from OX377201.1 coordinate 38,170,127, forward strand.
AGAGCTAGTCGTACGCTGTAGGAACTCGTCTCAATCGCTACTGTACAACATCAAGATACTTGGGACGAGGTACTCCACTTGATCACCCACTCGTACAACTGCACGGAAAACGCCTCCACAAAATTCTCGCCCTATTTCCTGATCCATGGACGAGAGCCTAACAACATATTCCACCTCGCAGTGCGACTACCGCGTAAACAATTCGTTAACGAAGAGGACTACGTCAGCCAGCTCACAGGAACGCTTCAAAGTGTTTGGAAGGAAGTCAGCGATAACATCACACACGCGCAACAGCAGCAGAAACTCCACTACGACCTGCGGAAACGGACCACCAGAAAATCATACGAGATCGGAGACAATATCCTCATCCGGAGGGAAAGCGTCAACAAATTCTCGACGAGATTCGACGGACCCTATTCAGTCACTCGCATGGAATACCCCAACGTAATAATCAAGGACGGACGCCGGGAACGAACCATCCACATCAACAGGACCAAGGCCTACAACGCGACTTCGAACGACAACCAGCAGGAACCACAAGACAAGTGATCAACACTAACTTTTATTCTCATTCTTACTAACCCTATTCTTAACCTTTTTTGATATATATCCTTCTATAGCCTATTTTCACCTCAAATGTAACAAAAGAATTTGCTGTTGTAACTTTATCTTACCCTTGTGCTTTTTAGTCTTGTTTACTGCAATCTTTTGTTTTCTCATGGTCGTTCTCTTCGAGCATGACTTATCTATGCCTCTTCAATTTCTCCTCCTCTAAACATGTAGTCTATCAACATCTTATATCTCGAACGAACGATATCAAACTTCTACGACGTAGCAATTATTGAGGAGCGATTGCACGAACACCTCCGGCCCCAGCCTAATATCGCGTGCCACGACAACGAGCTGAACCACGAGATCAAGAGCGACAAGGACAAGACCACGCCGTGAAGCTGATAAGAGAAAGAGAGCGGAAATCCACCTCACCAAGGCCGATACCGACGAACAACAACTCCCTCACGAACGGGCCGATGAACCTCGACGCGAGCCCAATCAACAACAGCTGCCGAATCGTCCCTGGCATATCCCTCGAACCCGGAATCGTTGCGCTACACTCCACGGAAACGGCACCAGCTGATGCAGACCGACCGACTAATGGACAACACAATAAGACAAACGCTGCCCTCCATCCTATACCTTCATCGGAGGCACCGGACAATCAGCGAGTGACGTACTCCGGATAGCTGATAAGCAAGCCAAGATAAGTTCCGGGACGGAACTTCTTGGAAGGGATGCATGTAAGGACACAGAAAGTACACCAGAGAACAGCCGCCGCTCACTTGCCTCAAGTAACCATCAATCAACAAAGCTAAAAGGACACCAAGAACCAACTGACGTCCACTCGCCGAAAACAACAGTTAATCAAAGGAGTTCAAGTGATGACTGTGCAGCCGCTCCCAAATACAAAGGACAAGTGAACCGGGAAACCAGAACGCCAAAGGACGATTTATGACACAGCAGCTTACAACAGCCGACCGCGGACTTGGGAGAAGATCATAGGAAAGCAAGAGAAAGAGTCCGGGCAACTGTTAAGTCCAGCGCTTCCGAAACCGAATAAAAGGAGCGCTCAAAACACCAGAGGACAGAGGATCGCCGCCACCGAGGTGAGGCCACTGGCCTCCACCTTCTCCTTCCAATCATCTCTCTCTTTTCTCTCGTCCTTGTTTCATTCTACATTCACGATCATGCTCTCTTTCCTTCTCCGTCAAACTTGAAACCTTGCTTTTCTTCCTCTTCTTCCTCAATCTTCCCCTTCTCCTCCTACGAAATTCTTTATTCCCATTCACGTACCTTTACTCTTAATATCCTTCCTCCCTGCCACGTTTGCTATTTGCTCTCCATAAATCCACATAGTAGTGTTGTAGTCCGATAATAAATTCTTAATAGAGTACGAGTCTTCCTCTAGTCACAATTGTTCTTAGGAATATCGTCTGGTCGCGCCAGATCTCTGGCTCCTTCCGTTGAGTCCGCATGTCGGATATCGTCGTCGAGTCTTCGTTAAGGAGTTGTCTCCAGGGCCTTGAAATCGGGGGAAGCATCCCCAATCAAGCCTCCTGGGACGGCCTCCTTACACATTTAGGCAAAAAAGAAAGTGCGAATCGGAAAACTTTGTGATAGGCAGTCCAGTGTAGCGATTCTTTGTCATTTGCCACGTCAAATAGTCAACGATCAGTCATAGTTTTAGTGAGGGGCCCTTTCCAAATCTTTCTGGGATCGGCAAAAGGGGCTCTTTTTCGGTACTTGTGAAGCAAAGAGCCCGTGGTGCCGTGGGGTTGGCGGGAAACATGTTAACGCGGCAAACCCACGGCACCACAGGGCCGGTACTTATGAAGCACCCGTCCTCGGGTGCCGTGGGTTGCCGCGTTTCCGTTGCCGTTGCCCCGTTAACATGTTTCCCGGCAGCCCCACGGCACCACGGGCCCTCTGCTTCATAAGTACCTCTTTTTTTCGCTTTCACAGCGTTTTTTGTTGGTTAGCGTGCAGATAACGGCGTGTCGCCGCATAGTGGAGCAGTGCCAGACATCGCCCAGCCATGACCTCATTTGATGGAGCAAACACTGGGCGGATTACTTTTTTCACGTTCTTCAAAACGGAAGTCCTTCTTTGCAAAGGCCGATGGAAACCATTGCTATTCCTCGAACGACGAAGTCGGAATGCAGTTTATCGGCAGGTGCTGTACGTGAATAGGTGGTGCGCCGTACGAACTGCACCTGCTGCTTGCTAACTCATCAAAGAATACCATCGGATCCGCGTTAAATGGCAGAGACTTAAGCCTAGCGTTTCCGCTGCAAATAAGTGAACCAACCCCTCGATGCAGCTTTGCTTAGAATAAATTTTTACTCATTAGTCAAACAAACCTGCATTCAGGAGAATATCATCAGTAGACGACATAACTGCTTCCCTCTTCTTTTTTATACGATTTTCTGTTTCCTGTTCTGTGGTTTTTTGAGCTCTTTTTTCTGCTTCTTCTGCTTCTTTTTCCCTCCTATCGAGAGAAAACCGGGCAAATATAGGAGAAAGAAGTACAGTTATAGTTTGGGCGAGATTTCACTCTTAGGTTACCCTTAGGATTTACTCTTCGGATCAGATCATCTAGCAAGTACAATTTATTGAACGTTACCGAGTTCTAATGCACTCATTTATTACTGGTGCTGAAGGACTTTCAATATTCACCATTATCGACTCTAATGGTCGTGGTTCCACTGGTAATGCATCTCTGAGACATGGAGCAGTTATGAGAAAACGAGTATCTTTCTGATTTTTCTAACCTCTTAAAAACAGCACTTAAGATTTTTCTGCAAACTTACAGCGTCGACTTCCACTTTCCTAAAAGTCGAAGTGACGTTTGAGAAGGAACATTTCTTCATTTATGAACACATGCCTAGGTCCACGTAGTAAAGCAGCGAAAATAAGGAAATTCAGACAACATAACTATAGCCGATTAACCGGAACGCAAGACAAGAAAGGGAAGAATAAAAAGTAAAAAACCAGAGTCATTGTGCAAGCCAGAATCTAAATCTGCAAGAGTAGTTTTACCGGGCTTAAGCATATAATAATCAAGTGTCAGGAGCAGAAAAGTCTCCCTTAGCAACGTTATTGCGCCCTGGGAGCAGGCGTGTGCGCAATTATGATTTGAAAATTAAGACTAGGATTTACGGCGATTTTTGATAATTTTTTTACGATTTACGATTTGCGGTATTTCGCGGCTGCAAATCGTACATTTCGTGAATGTGATCTTTGATTCGCCCGGAATAGGGGCCCAAATAATGAATCGAGACTTTGTTATAATGGTGGGTTCATCTTAAGTGTCCCTCACAGCTTTTTACCATTTCTTACGTAGTTCTGTTTCTCAATATTCTTAAGTGGAATGAAGGCAGAAGACGCCACTTTGTGCACGATCGTTTTGAGTTCGACTTTTCTCCCTAAATATCTCCATTTTAAATCGAACTAAAAGCATTCCAAACAACCTAATTCCAAATAACCTAAGAATGTCACACAGTAAATCTCCTTTTATATTAAACAAGCAAAATCTGAACATGCAGTCTAGCAAAATGTGATTATACCGCTTTTTCTATCCGTCTACGGCAGGAATGCTCTAGGGCTTGACATAGAATGCGGAAAAGAGAAGCTGTTTCCGCTCAGTAGGCGATGTTTGTTGTGTACCTTGAACAATCACTCTTCGCTGTGGTCAACGATCGAATAGTATGGCAGGTAGTCGTCGAGTTGTCGTGCCAAGATTGATATCGAACGTTTATTCGGCTTACGTTTCGGCGTAACCGCCTTCTTCAGAGCCTGGAAAAGACAAGGGGAGTTAGAGAAATTACCCGTCCAAGAGTCATTTCAAGTTTCAGCCATCTCAAAAGCTAAAGGGAGAAAGAGACGAGCCGCGAGGAGGACGGCCCAACTGACCTTATGTAAACAGCCGAAGGCTGTGGAGTCACCCTTCAGATGGAAATAAATATGGGTGAATGAGGTCCTCCCTTCGGGTCAGCCCCTCAGCGACCTTTCGGCTGGCGCCCCCGGGGTCAAGCCCACAGAGGTCGGCAAATGGAGCCAACTCCTGGGTTATGGCCACCCGTTCCTCCTTCCTATTGATTGCGGGGTTCTCGAACGCAATCCACTACGCCCCCAATGCCTTGCGTGCTTCGATGTCGTCCTCGCGAGCCAGGATCGTCACCGCCAAATCGCATCTCGCATTGCCTTATCCAACGGGTATGTTGCGCACAACATGCCCAAAGGCCGTCAACCACGGGCACCATCACGCATGCACAGGGCACAAATGAAGTTTTTAAATCAACCATCCATTTAGACCTTTTTAGAACGTGCACAGTTCATTTTGAGAGGTGTTCACCAGATTTTCAAAGTGACCAGTTGGCTAGAAAACTATTTACCTTAATATGGCGCCGAGTATTACAACACGCAACATTTTTGTCCTGTGCCTAACAAGAAGTGCATAGTGACGAGCAGGTGTCCGCTCATGACCTCCCATCAGGGTGGCTTCGGGTACGTACCAGTTTAAAGAGGCCTTTTAGACACAAGGCCCGCCCGCCATGGCTAAAGCTGATTGCGACCCTATGGTAGTAGTATCATAGCTGCCTGCTAAATTTATGAGCTGAATTTCCGTCGAAACTGGTGGATTTTTTCTGCCGTCGGCCTCATCACGAGGGTAGTTGTTTTTCTCTTGCATCTTCCTCCATTGACTCAGCAGAAGTTGGGCGTGAGAATGCTATAACTCCCACCCTTTCATACTCTGCTCGTGAACTGAATCTCTTTCTTATGCTTTGTTATTATTTTATTTCAGCCTTTACGTTTTTTTTTTCGAAATGCCTGTTTTTCTTTGCTCTTTTGTTCCCCATTTGTTATCTTGTGGCTGCACTGGCACGAATAAATAAATGAATAAATAAATAAATGGAACCGCGCTATAGATAAATATTTTGTTACCTTTGAGTACCGTTAGCAGAAAAAAGAACCTCTAGAGATTTAGTGCCACTCAACGTCAGATACCTCTTACGGTCTACGTTAGCGACTTCACGATTTACGACGTTTTTCGTAATTGCAGTTTACGATATACGAAATCTCGGATTTCATTTACGCTCACACTTTGGGACTACCTTTTACGAAAAGAATTTGGTCGTGAACTGCTTCCTAGATTACGGAGCCCTGATTTTAATGCTAGGACTTCCAATCCTGGATTTAGCAACGAGAAGAGCTGTTTTAGCAATCTATAGTTATGCAAGTAGGAATTTTGAAAGTCGTAACCATCTGATTTCGTTTTAGTTTACGAAGCAAACTAGATAAGCGACGTATGCGGCACCTTGCAACTTCATTAGGATCAAGCCATGACCAGCATACGAGTAAGACTGTTTTGAGCACTATCCAAGAGAGCCATGTTCATTTCATATAAAGAGATTACCGTGCTACCTGTTTCTTAAAGAGCCCTCTCGTAACTTTTGTATGTTTTTAAAAATGCCTTAGGTTAGACTTTCAGTGTTTTACACAAGTCATATGTCCGGTGAGAAGTTTTACACACAATATCCTTGTATGCAGTTGATATCGAAGGAGGATCGCACTTTGAAATTTACTGCATCTTTGAAAGCTATTCTCCTAACTCAGGGTACATTTCTACATGACAGGACAGTTTAGTGCTTCAAACACTTGTATGATGACTTCTCAAACAATCTTTAACAATTTCCTTCATCCAATATTCCAACCACAGCCAAGGTAGACTGCAAACGGTCAACTAGTTCAAGACTATGACCCTCGTCGACCACTGACGGGGAAGCAAGTCGCTACCGACAAGAGAATGCTACGCCATTTCTCATCCTTTTTCGGCTGCAACTCTGCTCTGTGATGAAGTCGGGATGAGACAACTGCTTTTTCGCATTTCTGAAGAAGACACGCTTCCGCAGTCATACACCACTTCGGTCGTTCAGACTATCGTTGGATAGCCTCCTCGATTGGAGCACAAAACCTAATTAGACATCGAGCTGTTCGCACTCGTTTGGTGAATGTTTCCAAATTGGCGAGGAATTCTGTCGTAGAGAAACACGATTGTTGCTACTTGGCTGCTACGTAGATGCGCACAAAAGTGTGTTGTAGAAGCTCTCCAACAAATAGATTTATAGGATTACGGTAGACGTGAGCAATCCCATGGTGCGCGGATTGCATTAAAGCCTACCACCAAACCCACTGTTCTCTATCTCTTAACCATTGTCGTTACTGGGTACCAATCTGCCGTTCGTGTACGATGTACTGTCAGGCGTTTACACACAAGATGTTTACAAACGTTTAGGCTAAGGTATCAAAAACACTAAAGTGTCTGCCATTCATCACTCGTAATCAGCACTTCATTCATGCCAACTCCTAGCCACTCGACGCAGTCTGCATGAGTCAGGAATGAGAGCTCACGATATGACGTTGACGAATTACAGTCATTTTTCAAATTCTGACATAAGGAAGGGATACGTTCTGTAATGAGGACGCCAGTTTCCAGATTTTCTTTTGACCATGAGGTCCTCTCTTATTCCTACACGGACAACGGCAGTATTCCTAACTACTCCAATATGTACATCGACCTGCCTCTAAACTCGTCGTCCTCGCTCATATGTGCGGTATGCTACGCCTACGTGAGTGAAGTTTATTTATTTATTTATTTATTTATTTGCGCATAAATGTGCACACAATTCCAAAGTAGAAGAAACTCAAGGACACAACGTGACGAGTAACACAATATGGTGAAAAAACAAAGAAACCTCAGCAAATCGAAGCGCAACTGCGTGACATACTACGCAAACTCTCTGTAAGAGAGGAAGACTTTGATTAGGAAAACAAGGACTAAAATACTTTGATATAAGGGAAACTAAGGAGTAAGGGACCTTTTAGTGGAGCTATTGGTGGAGAAGAGCAGTGGCGCGCCAAACACTGCAAGTCGCTATCGAAAGCGGCTCTGGAATCCAGCTTAGTAGGTCGACTCCATCACTCCGTCTACACCCGCGTAACGTCTGCTGTAAGAAGAGGAAGGAATCGAAGGTTTGTACTGCTAGATAGGATACTGAAGATAACTGCCAAGAAGGTGAGCAAGAACAAAGGAATACGGCAAACTCCATGGTTGTGAGCAAAAAACAAACAAAAAATAAAAACAACCAATAATAGAACCACGAATTAGGAAACGAGAGCATGAGAACACAATAACATTCCATCATGTTCATTCACATGACACTACAGCAAGAGAAAACGGAAGACTAGGTGATTTCAGCGAGGTCCGGTGTTAGAATAGGTCTAATTTCTTCAACCCTTTTCGAAAAGCGAAATGTTTGGTGACTCTAATGGTCCAGTTCACCAATTCGCCGGACGATCATGCTGTAGGATCGGAAACTCCTTTGCAGATAATCGGCTTTGTGTGGCGAATGAACTACCTGTACAATACCGATACGACCGGTAGTCAGTCGCGCATCAAAGAGTACAGGTAAGCCTTACTAAAGCGGTCAGAGGCATATTTGAAAACCCCTTCTGAATTCAGGTATGCGCTACAGTTCTGTGCCATCTCCGTTTTCTACCTAACGGCTTGGGTGACGTTTCGAGTCTTCCCGATTCTGATAGGCGCAAAAGGAGTCGAGTACTTCATAGTCATCTCCATGTGCGTGAGCATAAACGCGTCGGCAAACGCCATCGTCTACATCACATCAAATCAAGAGGTACAGCAGTCTCTAGGAATTCTATTCTGAACGATGCCACTTTGCATGACTTGTTCCTCACCGCTTTTCTAATCTGAGCCTCACACGAGTTTCGCTAACGGGAAGATTTCAGCCTTCATCCGATTAAGAACGCTAAGAACCGATTGATACGCTGATTCATTGGTGATGGATGAAGACTGAAATCGTGTAGCTATCCAGTTCATGATTTTTTAAATATCCGAGCGTAAGGTGTAGTGAGCCACCTAAAATTGAGTTGTAACCGCGCGCTTCAAAGTAGTCCTGTTAGATACTACACGAATAGGTAGACCCATAGCTACATAGTAACTGCTCCATTCAATCTTTGGTAACTTCGTCCATGTACTACCTTTGATGAAAGTACAAACTACTCCTAGTTCTTTCGTTGACATTAATAGTGCTACGCTGATGCTTCTGATATTCCTAGCAACGTTTCGAACATCTCCGGAATCTGGAGCTAAGCATACCTAGTCGCGAAGCGGCTTATGGTGAACGACCTAGTGATGGGACTAGGAAGGTGAGGCGAGCAGCTTCGGAAATTTCGAGAGTCATCGAAGAAGTATTATATTAGGCAACATGTATGCACCATTCACGTATAATCTTTCTACACCAGTGTGCGCCTCAAAAAACTCAGCCCTTGAGAAGAATGGTGGGCATGCTATCAGCGGCGCTCGTCGAGAAAACTCACAAACGACGATCGGAGTAACGCAAAACGCTCAAATGCTATACCGCTTTCTTTGTATTTAAGGATAAAAACATGACAACAATGATTCACTTCATGTTTTGGGGGGATCAAGTGACCGGTACTGACAAGGGAAGGTTCCCTACTCTTGGTGGGCTTTTGCGATGCTATTTTGACAAGATGTAGGGCCGTGTGAATGAAGTCCAGAACTGCAGTTTTGCTGAACGCTTTTTTGAAGTCCTGAAAAAGAGGTGTGAAAACGTATGCGCAACACTCACCAACCCCTATAACACCCTACGAGGTGTGCCTCAGTGGCGCAGTCGGGAGAACCCCTCATAGGAGCACACCGACTGGCTCTTGAGCTCGGGTCTGCGTACTAACAAAATTCTTGCACATACTAGTTTGTTGTTATTAGCTTTCTCATGATCACAGAAGTCAATTTTAGTCAATCAATGCTCACAACAAACCAAGGCGAACTATTTGCGCCTTCTACTTTTTTAACGATGCTTTCTGCACCATATCATTCTCCGAAAATAAAAGGTTTTTTGCTGTTCCCTTTTAGTCAACAGCTATGGTCCAAAACTATGAATCAAGTAAACACAAGGGCGCTTCACACCAGTAGCACCTTACAAAATCCAGTGACGAACAGTCTTCTCCCTGACAAGGAATGACTGCTTCTTCTTCGTTGAACGCGTAATATGTGGGTGTAGAGAAGGGTCCTAGGCGAACATAGACGTAACCAACTGCCACCCACGAAAAAAATACTAGCACATATGAAGTAGCAAATACACTGCCTTGGTTCGTTGTAAGCCTTGACGGTCTAAAATTGACTCATGTGATCATGAGAAAGCGTAATAACAGCAAATTAACTTGTGCAAAAACGTTGCCAGTACACGGACTCGAACTCAAAAGCCTGCCGTTGTGCACCTATGAGCCGGTACTCCTACTGACTGCGCCACCGAGGCAGATCTCGTACGATGTCATAGGGGTTGATGAGTGTTGCGCACACGTTTTCACACCTATTTTTCAGGTCTTTAGAAAGCGTTCAGCAACAACTAACTGTAATTCTGGACTCCGCTAACACGCCCTTACATTCTGTCAAAACAGCATCGCAAAAGCCCACCTTGAGTTTGGAATCTTTCTTTGTGAGGCTTTAAGCTGATATAGCAATGTTTTGTTGTGGTCAAAACCCTAGCGCCTGACGAGACTCGATCCTACACCTCTTGCTGATCGTGAGGAAATGCTCTACGCCATCGCACCACCGGCGCCGTTTGCTCGAACGTAACATCCACACCTCGTGGGACCCGTTAGCACACCCTGTATATTGGAGTGAGCCGACATATCATATCAGCATGGAACCAGTTAAGCTGATGATCTTGAAAGAAAAAGGATTTTCTTATCGTTAGATCAAACGTCGTCGGTGGCGTACGTATTGGCGTAGAGCTTCCCGCCTGGTCAGCAGGAGGTGAGGGTTCGAAGATTAAAAGGTCGTTATAACAGAGAACGATAGCACTCTTAGGCACTCTTGAACTACTCTCGACCGGGTGATGCAGGCAACCTCCAGAACAATTACAGCATTTGTAGTGTCGCGAGCCTCTCGCGATCATGCGCTGCCCGTGGGATTGAAAAGAGACAATCGCTGGCTTGTCTGATCTGTTGTGGGAGCGATAGCTATTGAAGGGGTTCAGTTGAGGCTGTGTCCGATTCTCTTCCCTGTTTTTGCTTGTATTGCATCATCTGTGTATAGGCATTCGAATGTTTTGTGCTTCGTGCACTCGAGGCTTTCAAGTAATTGCAACGGGGTTCAAATAACCAAGTCTGAGGTAAGGGATTGGCTGGGCAGGTGTACTGTGGCTGTACTGTGGTAATTTTCATACTGACCCATTGATATGGGGTTCCAATGGTGATTGACTGTGAAGATCTCTCATTAGAAGATCAGTAGCCAACGGATGGGCGTGTCCTTACTGATGCTGGTTTTTTTTAGAAATTCTCTTATTCTTTTGGACTGTACTGATCTTGACCCGCTCCTGGCGCCCTTTTTCATTCGGAACGCTCAGAGGCGCAGCTTCAATAACTCTGGAAGAACATATGAACGAGTGCCGTTCCTTCCTTGAAGGTACACAATGCAGGCGTTATAGTTCAGACGTACGGCATTGCGATGGATGAAGTACGGCGGAGTAAAAGGGATCGAAGCACACTTATCCACGCTTGCTTATAGTTCTACAGTGTGGCGCATAAGTCCTGCAACAAAATTATCCTAAATAAGTATGCTATGTGAAATTGAAATTTTTTCAACTAACTACCTTTAGTGCTATTGTTGTTGCAATTATCGTCGCCGGCAATTATCATGATTTTCAGGACCCTACCGCACTATTTAAAAAGGAAAATGCACATTCTAGTAGATCGACGAACTTAACAATAAATGTAAAAGGACGTAGTAACGGCTCTCCGCAAACCTGCCCAAACTCGCACCTGCAAAAAACTATGTAGCTATGAAACTCACCAATCTTTAGGTCTTTTATCCTTGTTTATCCAACACCTTGAAGAATAAGCCCTGTTTTATGGGCTCAGAAAAAGCTGTAGCCCAATATTTTCTTTGGAACGAATGAGGAACAAAATTTCGTAGGAGCTGCCGCCTGTAAGGCTACCCAGATCTGAAGGCTTTTTTCCACGCCAGGAGTGGCCCTTTATCACTAATACTGATCCACCATAATCTATAGAACATTTCATATGCAATAGTGTTATAAATTGTGCTAAATTCGACCCATTCTTACCGTTTTTATGCGACTCAGATTCCGTTACAGGACTTATGGACAACCTTGATTCCTGTGCCCTAAAAGGCGATGCACGTAATGCTATAAAATAAGAAGATCCTACATAAGATTCCTGCTAGAAAAGGTTCCCAATTTAGGTGAAGGCTGTGTTTTCGTCGAGGAATCTGAGCTCCGCGTATCCAGTGAGCACACACAGCAATGGTGGAGGTCCGAGATTATTTCCAGGCAGTGGCTCCGGAAAAGTGCATCCAAGCCCAGCTACTGGGTGATCGCTCATCAGAGTTGGTCTCGTTCACCGTTCCTTATTCAACAGGATTTTTTTTTCGTCTAACAGCTGTGAAATGCTCAACATTGCTCGCAGCTTAAGTGTTTGCTTGCCGCCCATTCTCGCATCGCTTCAGTCGTCCAACACATTCCGTAGGGGCAGGATGTAGATGGACCATCACAAGGACGCAGCGACAGCTTTCGCAGCTGAAAAGTGCTTCGGCAGAAGAACACGTTCCTTGAAGCCCTTATTCTACCTCGCTCTCAGTTGTCAAAAGGACATTTTGTGTCCGCTATGAGAACGGTAATCGTTATGCTCCACTCTTTGCTTTGTTATTGTTGAATCCCTTGGTCTTGTTTTTATTTTGTGATTTCCTGATAAACGGCATATGTCGTCTGTCTGTCACACCTACTAACGACTAACGACAAGACGTGTAATTGCTGGGGAGATCTCGTTAAGAATAACAAAACTATCGGCATTGGATTCCCCGAATGGCACTCTCTTTACCATTAGACAACCTTCACCGCTGAAGGTAGCGATTGAGATACATATTGCTGAGGTAATCCGCAAGATGAAAGTTAAGGGAGGAGTCTACAAACCTAGGCGGAGAAAACCATTTCGCGGATGCAATTGTGTCTACGCATACGATGCCAAGGGTCCGCTATTCTATCGCAGTCCTGCCTGCTACAAGAATCGCATGAAGTACTGGGCGCTTCCTTGTATAGGCAGAGAACAGTTAATTTAAAATCAAGTTGTTCGCTAGCACTAGCTCTTTTTTAAATCGTTCTTTTCCATTAAAGGGGCACGCTCTAGGAAAATTTGGGTGGATCAGAAATCCGCGAGCGCATGCTCACTATTCCTCAACACTTCCCACTCGGCCAACTCGACACTGGTGGTGGACGACATCCCGGCAATCACAGGGGTGGCCTTACGACAGTGTTTCGTCATTTCGGACCACGCAGTGGCCCGTAGCAAAAACGAAAAACACCAACAAAATCATACAGGTCCGTTGAGAATCTTTCGGGAAAGTTCATGGGCTGCGCTTGTAAAAAAAACTGTGGCTGACGTCTTTCACAGCACACCCGGACTGTCCGATTAATAGCACTAATAGCCTACACGGGCGCGTGTAGCGCAGTCGGAGGAGGCGCCACTGCCGCGTGCACCCGATACCAGGTTGCTGGTTCGCATTTCCCGCCCAGGCCAACCAAGCCTTCCATCCCTCCTGGGACGGTGAATTGGTACCAGACTTGTCTGGGAAGGATAAAGCACTGACTTGTACATCGGCTGGCCACCGCAAATCATTGTATGGCCAAATACGCATTCAACACGCCTCCACGACATCCCGTAGAAGTAGAATACGTTGGCGCATCCCAGAAGGGATTGAGTAACGCCGTCCTTTATCCTTTATCCTTTAATAGCCTACACCGTTACAGCTCTCTTTGTTTAGAAGAATCATCACTATTGTTCAAGAATCATCAATTTGTTCGTGTTCATATTGTTCTCACTGAAACTAAACCGCGGTTCTTCTGTGAAAAGAAGAAGTCTCAATAAATAAATAAGATTTATTTTCAAGAGTTTCAGGCTACACACCACCCTGCGCATTCTATATAGTGCTTGTCTCGATTTAGGCCTCGAAGAGTATGAATTTCATCCGCTGTTAAATGGATATCCGCCGCCTGAAAAGCAATACATATATCTGTAGCGAAATCTGGTTGTTATCTATGTAAGAAATTTTTATCCCTTCGTTCGTCGTGAATAATAAAGTGGCGGGACCAAAAGGCGAAAGACAAACTCGAGCTCGTTGTATGGAAGGGAAAATACTTGGAGAATATATCTAACATATCCATCATGGATGTGCTTAAATTTTTTTTTTTCGAGAAAAGCGGAGCATACGGAACGGAAGAGCTGAAAAATAGGTGGAAACCGGAATACGAAACACGGATACAGAAATGACTCAAAACGCACTTCATTTAATTTTTCATAAATATGTATCCATAACGGTGGCAATACTGAGTTGCCGTTAACGAATTTAAGAAGCGGGCAAGGCATTATGCAACTCTTTTCCAGCAATGTATTAGGGTGTCCAGAAAGTATCTGCAGAAATACGATAATTATTTCAAAGAAACACAATTTTTACCAACATTTTATTAATCAACCAGATAATTTCCATCAACACCGACTACTCTCCGCCAACGTTCCACAGGACTTCAAATTCCTCTGGTGTAGAAATTCGGCAACTTGGAGGCGAAGCTCGGAGGTCACTTTCGAGGTGGTCACGATCTTCATAAAGCTTCCCTTCCAGATGATGCTGTAGTGATCGGAAAGGGTGGTAGTCACCTGGAGCCAGATCTGCGCTGTTCGCTGGATGGGGCAGAACTTCACATCCGAGTTCCGGAGTTTTCTGAGAAGTCGTCTTCACGATGTGTGGGCGCGCGTTATCGTGCAGCAAGCGAACTTTGTCAAGCCTGGGCTGTTCCTTGCGCATCTTGTCGTCCGGCCTCTGCAGCTGGGTAGCGTAAATCTCAGCAGTGACAGTCGTGCTGTCAGGCAGCAGTTTGAAATGGTAGATCCCACAAACCCCCGACCAGACGCTCAGCATAACTTTCCTCTCATGAATTTCACCTTTACGAAAGATTTCGGCACTTCATCGCGTTGGCACCACGCACGTTTGCGAGCGTGGTTGACGTAGAGGACCAATTCTTTATTCCCGGTGACGATGGTGTCCAGTCAGTTGAAGGTGCGACTTCGGGAGAGCAGGTGGATGCACATGTCCAGACTTCTTCACCGGCTGTCGTCGGTCGGTTCGTGTGGGAGCCACTGACTGAGCTTTTTATCTATTCCAAGAGATCGCAGTCCATTGTCAACAGTGGATCGGGAGCAGCCAAGAGCAAAATAACGCACACCTTCATATGGATGCTGCTCCGCCAGTTTCCTTAGTTCATCTAAAGATATCGTTGTCGGTCGACCAGAGCGAGGCTCATCTTCGAGACTCCTGTTCCTGCCTCTGAAGCGTTCGAACCAGCTATACATAGACCGTACAGAGGCAGCTTCAGAGCCGAATACACTACACATGTTCGATAGGCTTCTGCAGCGGAGTGCCCAGATTCAAACTCGTAAAGGAATAGGTGTGCAATATGGGTAGACAGTTCGGCCATCGTACAGTGAAATAGGCAAGGAAGACGAAGCTGGATATGTTATGCAGATACAGCAGAATAGTATCTTTATATAGCACTTATGTTGAAATCTTCAGAACATTCTAGAAAAAAATCTGGAACATTGCGAAGTTTTCTGCAGATACTTTCTGGACACCCTAATAGAACAATAAAAAAATCCTTGTATTCGATATCAATACTAAGATGAATTTTCAAGCATTACTAGCGTAATAAATCAAAGTTTAGGCCAAATCTTAGTGTGAATAGGAAGAATGTATTTTGAGCATAGTGAACCCAGGTGACGAGCAAAACACATAACACGTAACCGATCTTACTGAATGTCTCACATCTATTCTAGTTCAAAGGGGGTAACGCTATGGTTACAGTTGTGTTCGGCACCCACGACGCGACACCCACTCTCTGAGTTCGCTGGATACCATAGTATCATTTGGCAGTAGCTAAAGCCCTGGAACGAACTCGAAGGAGTGGGTGGAGAGGCAAAACACCGCATGCCCTCCGCTGACTAGGATAGATCCAATGTCCCCTATGGAAAGCATTCCTAACCACCCAATAGTGTTTATAGATATCTGACCTTGAATTGGTGTTCCAGGTAGAAGCTGAGATTATTAGGGCAAAAGATGAGCTGCTACGGATAAGGAATTTGATTCTTGATTCAAACACTCATGCAACATTTGTGGCCTCATATTACTCGGTAGTAAATCGTTTCAAGAAAAAAAGAAATTCCAATTTCGTTATTACACTGTTCCAACATCAAGGATGCACCACCAATTTGAAAGCAACACAATCACTAAAAATGGCGACGCCTTTTTTGAATTCTTCCCTCAGCCTTTCGTTTATGTTCAGGAGGTGAATGAAGGCAGTGCAAAACAATCAGTGAGTGATGAGTCACCCTTTCCGTTCCGTCTTCTGACCCAAAAGAGAGCGGAACACGGAACGAAACGGAAGGACTAATAGCGGCCGAAAAACGGAATGCGGAACACGGAAACGAAAATTCCGCACATCCCTCATGTCCACGCAACGGGCGCAGTCAGTTGAGGCGCCGACTCTCGATGCAGAATGAATCGATTCACGATTCGACGGTTTCCGCCTAGTCCATCAATTTCACCGGGACCACCTAATTGGTATCTGAGAACGTTTGCGAAAGGCAAGACTCTGATATGTCCATCACAAGTCATTTTAGAGGCAAAATGCGCATTCAAATTGCCTCCACGATATACTGTAGAATTAGAAAGCGTGACGCATCCCAAAGAGGAACTGACTATCGTTTAGCTTTTTCCTCTTCAGTTTCTCTCTAGACTTGTGTAACGTGATATGTGACCGAGGGAATACTCGAAAACGGCGTCGAGATAATTGATTACAACACGCGGAAGGAATAGGAAACATTCAAGTGCTATGGCAGGAGCAATTGTAGGAAAAGATCTCATGCTTTGAAATTCAAGATGTTTCCACAGAGGCGAGCTGGGGAAAATGATTATGAAGAGGTTAAAACCACAAGGCTTTATCATTCTAAGGAAAAGAATTTGGAGCAGAGTATGTTTGAACTCAAGTAGCTTGAATACGAATTATCAAGGCGAGACTGCCAAAAAAAGCCAAGCATTGCACACATCCCATCCTGACCAGCCACAAGAGCATGGAACTCTACCGATAGGTACAGTACCGCGCGTGTCTTTTGGTCAATTCCCGAAAAAGCCGCTTTGGAGCGTTCCAAAGCGGCTTTTTTATATAACTTTCTTTAAAATTAAGCACTTGTGAAAAGAAACATATCTTTGAGCTCAGCAGGCCAACAAGCTCTATCTTTTAACATATAAATCAATAGAGTTGAACAATGCATATAGGCCGGACATAATCAATCGAGTGGACGCGAGAGCCTGTAGAGTGACAGTTTGGGGAATTTTATTGAAATTCCCAGCCGCCCTACTCAGAAATTGCCTTAAGACTGTCCAGCTTGCCTTTGGAGTGCGCCGTGAACAATGCATTAGAATCGAACCTATCAATCGAGTGGGCGCGCCCACTCGCAGAGTGAGGTCGAGTAAGCGCGAGAGCCTGTAGAGTGACCGTTTGGGAAGTTTTATCGAAATTCCCAGCCGTCCTACTTAGCAAATGTTCTTAGCCTGTCCAGCTTGCCTTTGGAGTGCGCCGTGAACAATGCATATAGAATCGAACCTATCAATCGAGTGGACGCGAGAGCTTGTAGAGTGACCGTTTCGGGAGTTTTATCGGAAATTCCCAGTTGCCCTACTCAGAAATTGCCTTAGGACTGTAAAGCTTGCCTTTGGAGTGCGCCGTGAACAATGCATTAGAATCGAACCTATCAATCGAGTGGGCGCGCCCACTCGCAGAGTGAGGTCGAGTAAGCGCGAGAGCCTGTAGAGTGACCGTTTGGGAAGTTTTATCGAAATTCCCAGCCGTCCTACTTAGCAAATGTTTTAAGCCTGTCCAGCTTGCCTTTGGAGTGCGCCGTGAACAATGCATATAGAATCGAACCTATCAATCGAGTGGGCGCGAGAGCCTGTAGAGTGACCGTTTCGGGAGTTTTATCGGAAATTCCCAGCCGCCCTACTAATAAATTGCTCTTAAACTGTCCAGCTTGCCTTTGGAGTGCGCCGTAAACAATGCATACAGAATCGAACCTATCAATCGAGTAGGCTCGACCACTCGCAAATTGCACACGCGAGTGTGTTCGGAGCGCAATAACTCTGTCGAGATCGAATCGTTCCGGCTGCGGCTTGCGGAGTTTGTAGGCAGTAAAAAGCTTTAGTAGTACGCGAATGTGCAGCGTTATAGCTTTTAAAGAGGCGAAATTATAGCGGCGTGAAAATGCAGGTTAGCCGTGTGGGACACGATTTTTTCCGACTTTAGTTGACCCCTACACGAAGACGCGGCGTGCTAACGGCATGCAAACGCGTATGCTAGCAGAACACTGAAGGTACTTTACGATGACATGCTCACCACTCATCAGCTGCCTGAACTGCCTTGCCCTCATCTGCAGTTTAGAGCGGCGTAAGAAAGCGGTTAGAGTTTCTTGCGCTCTTACTCACCCAGATTTGAGCTTTCGAATCTCACAATGGTACCTTTATCTTCAGCTCGAAGAGCTCTATCGAACGGTGGTACTCACGACCAATTTCGGAAAAATGGATTTTTCGACGATTTCTCATCGAGGATGTGGGCGCCCGAGCCGAGCCTGCGCGGACGATGACGTCATGGAAAATCGATATTTTCGAAATTGGCCAAATTTTCTCGTTCAAAATCATCTAGTGGTTATTTTGTGCGCTGATTACGAATCCGACGTCCGTTTTTTGAAAAATTCGCCGATTTCGGTAAGTTTTGGATTTTCTTCTGGATAACTGAGGGTGGTCGTGTCAGGATCACCGATCACCCTCAGTCATCAGTATAGGTGTCTTCTGCTATAATCAGCCAAATGGACTTCTTCATCGTGTTAGACATTCCGAATAACCCTGCCCTTAGATGAAGTTTGAGCAAAATTGGTGACCCTGACACGACCACCCTCAGTTATCCAGAAGAAAATCCAAAACTTACCGAAATCGGCGAATTTTCAAAAACGGACGTCGGTTTCGTAATCAGCGCACAAAATAACCACTATATGATTTTGAACGAGAAAATCTGGCCAATTTCGAAAATACCGATTTTCGATGACTCATCGTCCGCGCAGGCTCAGCCCACGTCCTCGACGGGAAATTGTCAAACAAT
>OX377201.1:38189195-38692760 GCA_947396885.1 Heligmosomoides polygyrus polygyrus
ACCTTCGCTGGGAGCGTATAATCACCTTACGGCCTAGACTCGGCGACGAGTTAAGAGAACCTACATACATCTTTATTACCAGCCACTTGCGGCTTAAGGACAATTAACTGAATCAAATTTGATTTAATTCGGTCATATGTGAACAAGGATCACTTAACTCGGAAGACGTTTAGAGGAGTGACGTCGAGGAGAACCGGTGTCGGAATCTATTCAGTGGTCTTACAAGGCAGCTCTAACGAAAGGGACCGTTCAAGAGCAGAACCATCGTAGGACTTTAGTTTTGGTGAATGTTCGAAACACTGGATTCGGTTTCACTGCAAGTACAAGCCTGTGCTGCTCTCTAGCGCTTGGCCAGAAGCTTCCCGAAATTCATGAGCTCTGCATTGCTTTACGGCTACGTTCCAGCTTCAAAATTCACCTGTTATAGGATGATTTCCTCGTTTTCCTTCCCGGTTGTTCCGCAACGCCATTCAGCAACTGTTTGCCCTTCCCAACATTCTTTAACCTCCCTTAACGGAATCGATGAGCCTCCTCGTCCTCGCAGCTGATTGTTGCTGATTTTTGCTCGTTCACTCTCGATCGGTTCATCACACTCCTTGTTTCTTGCAGCTTTCTATACATTTTTAGCCAAAAGCGAAAGGGCTGAGGTGTCTCGCATAGTTGCGAGAACTAGCTGGTTTCGTAGGAGGCTATTTGAATCTCTACCTAGCTAAACCTGTTTGCAGAAGTGAAATACATTTACCACACCCCTTCAAGGAAAAAGTACAGTACCGCGCGTGTCTTTTGGTCAATTCCCGAAAAAGCCGCTTTGGAGCGTTCCAAAGCGGCTTTTTTATATAACTTTCTTTAAAATTAAGCACTTGTGAAAAGAAACATATCTTTGAGCTCAGCAGGCCAACAAGCTCTATCTTTTAACATATAAATCAATAGAGTTGAACAATGCATATAGGCCGGACATAATCAATCGAGTGGACGCGAGAGCCTGTAGAGTGACAGTTTGGGGAATTTTATTGAAATTCCCAGCCGCCCTACTCAGAAATTGCCTTAAGACTGTCCAGCTTGCCTTTGGAGTGCGCCGTGAACAATGCATTAGAATCGAACCTATCAATCGAGTGGGCGCGCCCACTCGCAGAGTGAGGTCGAGTAAGCGCGAGAGCCTGTAGAGTGACCGTTTGGGAAGTTTTATCGAAATTCCCAGCCGTCCTACTTAGCAAATGTTCTTAGCCTGTCCAGCTTGCCTTTGGAGTGCGCCGTGAACAATGCATATAGAATCGAACCTATCAATCGAGTGGACGCGAGAGCTTGTAGAGTGACCGTTTCGGGAGTTTTATCGGAAATTCCCAGTTGCCCTACTCAGAAATTGCCTTAGGACTGTAAAGCTTGCCTTTGGAGTGCGCCGTGAACAATGCATTAGAATCGAACCTATCAATCGAGTGGGCGCGCCCACTCGCAGAGTGAGGTCGAGTAAGCGCGAGAGCCTGTAGAGTGACCGTTTGGGAAGTTTTATCGAAATTCCCAGCCGTCCTACTTAGCAAATGTTTTAAGCCTGTCCAGCTTGCCTTTGGAGTGCGCCGTGAACAATGCATATAGAATCGAACCTATCAATCGAGTGGGCGCGAGAGCCTGTAGAGTGACCGTTTCGGGAGTTTTATCGGAAATTCCCAGCCGCCCTACTAATAAATTGCTCTTAAACTGTCCAGCTTGCCTTTGGAGTGCGCCGTAAACAATGCATACAGAATCGAACCTATCAATCGAGTAGGCTCGACCACTCGCAAATTGCACACGCGAGTGTGTTCGGAGCGCAATAACTCTGTCGAGATCGAATCGTTCCGGCTGCGGCTTGCGGAGTTTGTAGGCAGTAAAAAGCTTTAGTAGTACGCGAATGTGCAGCGTTATAGCTTTTAAAGAGGCGAAATTATAGCGGCGTGAAAATGCAGGTTAGCCGTGTGGGACACGATTTTTTCCGACTTTAGTTGACCCCTACACGAAGACGCGGCGTGCTAACGGCATGCAAACGCGTATGCTAGCAGAACACTGAAGGTACTTTACGATGACATGCTCACCACTCATCAGCTGCCTGAACTGCCTTGCCCTCATCTGCCAGTTTAGAGCGGCGTAAGAAAGCGGTTAGAGTTTCTTGCGCTCTTACTCACCCAGATTTGAGCTTTCGAATCTCACAATGGTACCTTTATCTTCAGCTCGAAGAGCTCTATCGAACGGTGGTACTCACGACCAATTTCGGAAAAATGGATTTTTCGACGATTTCTCATCGAGGATGTGGGCGCCCGAGCCGAGCCTGCGCGGACGATGACGTCATGGAAAATCGATATTTTCGAAATTGGCCAAATTTTCTCGTTCAAAATCATCTAGTGGTTATTTTGTGCGCTGATTACGAATCCGACGTCCGTTTTTTGAAAAATTCGCCGATTTCGGTAAGTTTTGGATTTTCTTCTGGATAACTGAGGGTGGTCGTGTCAGGATCACCGATCACCCTCAGTCATCAGTATAGGTGTCTTCTGCTATAATCAGCCAAATGGACTTCTTCATCGTGTTAGACATTCCGAATAACCCTGCCCTTAGATGAAGTTTGAGCAAAATTGGTGACCCTGACACGACCACCCTCAGTTATCCAGAAGAAAATCCAAAACTTACCGAAATCGGCGAATTTTCAAAAACGGACGTCGGTTTCGTAATCAGCGCACAAAATAACCACTATATGATTTTGAACGAGAAAATCTGGCCAATTTCGAAAATACCGATTTTCGATGACTCATCGTCCGCGCAGGCTCAGCCCACGTCCTCGACGGGAAATTGTCAAACAATCGCTTTCTCCAGAATTGGTCGAGAGTGACACCGTTCGATAGAGCTTTTCGTGCTGAAGCTAACGGTGTTATTGCGAGTGTCGAAAACTCAAATATGGGTGAGTAAGAGCGCAGGAAACTTCAACGGTAAGTTCACCGCCCTGAAATGGCAGCCGGGGCTAAGGCGGTTTAGGCAGCTGAGGAGTTGTGAGCATGTCGTCGTAAAGTACCTCAAGTGTTCTGCTCGTCCATGCATTTGTAGGCCGTTTGCTCGCTGGATCTTCCCGTAGTGGTCGACTGAATTTGGAAGAAATTGTGTCACACAAGGCTAACCTGCATTTTCGCAGCGCCGTAACTTAGTCCAATCATAAGCTACTTCGCTCTGTTTCAGCACACTATTAGAACATTTTACTGCCTACAAAACCTACAAGCTGCAACCGGACAGGTTCACAAATGACAGAGTTATCGCGCTCAGAACACGGCCGCGCCGCGCGTGCAATGCAATACAACAACGGTCCATGTTCTCCTCGCTCTTACTCGCGCAGATTACAGTTTTCCCTACTCCGAATAACACCATTCAATTCAGCATGAAAAGCTGGACCGAATGGTATCTAGCATGGCCCAATTCTAAGATACCGATTTTCTATGACGTCATCGCCCGCACAGGCTCGGATCGCGCGCCCACGTCCTCGACAGGAAATCATCGAAAAATCCATTTTTCCGAAATTGGTCGAGAGTACCACCGTTCGATAAAGCTCTTCGAGCTGAAGATAACGGTACCATTGTGAGATTCGAAAGCTCAAATCTGGGTGAGTAAGAGCGCAAGAAACTCTAACCGCTTTCTTACGCCGCTCTAAACTGGCAGTTGAGGACAAGGCAGTTCAGGCAGCTGAAGAGTGGTGAGCATGTCATCGTAAAGTGCCTTCAGCGTTCTGCTAGCATACGCGTTTGCATGCCGTTAGCACGCCGCGTCTTCCTGCAGGGGTCAACTGAAGTCGGAAAAAATCGTGTCCCACACGGCTAACCTGCATTTTCGCGCCGCTATAATTTCGCTTCTTTAAAAGCTATAACACTGCACTTTCGCGTAATACTAAAGCTTTCTACTGCCTACAAACTCCGCAAGCCGCAGCCGGAACGATTCGATCTCGACAGAGTTATTGCGCTCCGAACACACTCGCGTGTGCAATTTGCGAGTGGTCGAGCCTACTCGATTGATAGGTTCGATTCTGTATGCATTGTTTACGGCGCACTCCAAAGGCAAGCTGGACAGTTTAAGAGCAATTTATTAGTAGGGCGGCTGGGAATTTCCGATAAAACTCCCGAAACGGTCACTCTACAGGCTCTCGCGCCCACTCGATTGATCATGTCCGGCCTATATGCATTGTTCAACTCTATTGATTTATATGACAGAAGATAGAGCTCGGTCTGCTGAGCTCAAATATATGTTTCTTTTCACAAGCGCTTGATTTTAAAGAAAGTTATATAAAAAAGCCGCTTTGGAACGCTCCAAAGCGGCTTTTTCGGGAATTGACCAAAAGACATGCGCGGTACTGTATGTATAACGTCGCGAGTAATAGGAACTCCACCGAAAACCTCGTTTTCCGTGGCTATTCTCCAATCCTGCATTTGTCTCTGAGGCGACGGTGAATATGGAAGTCAAACTCTTTTCGACATGTCATACAAGCTGGCTCCGCTCAGCTCTTCGGTGATACAGTCTGCCTACACTATAACTGCCCAAGGGTACGCTAGGGACAAGCTTCAGCTATTTAAATTCATTCGCACCTCTGAATTTTGTTTGGTTAGCTTCTCCTCAAAAGACATTGGAATCACTCCAATGCCTTGACAAATCCCGAAAGCAAGTAGAATCACCTGAAATCGTAGGAGTTCAAGCACCAACACCATCCACCCTCCAAATAGAAAGCCTGGCCAACCGGAACTGAAGTGTGATATTTTTCGCTCAGCTTTATAATGGCCGGCTCGCTGATAAGATCTGGTGCCAGACGACCTAGCGACGCGAATGCCTAAATCGAGAGCGACTGAGAGATTTTCATTGCAACAGCAAAGATCTCAGAATTTCCATTCCGTCACTGCTGAAATCATATACGAGAATGCTTTACGTCAACTGACGAGAAAATGAATTTGCGCCGAATGAACCAATTTGAGCACCAGATGCTATCGCTACGGACTTTTCGAACCTGCACAAAAATTCCCTCCTTCCTGCAGTATTCTCGCAAATCGTTTCGAGTGCAGTGGGGTTGTATTTCCACTTGGTTTTCGGCCGGTATCATCTAAATGACCAGTGTTAATTAAAAGAGTAACATATGCAACAAAAGCTTAACGAATCACAAGGTTTTCCGTCACAAGGATAGTGAATGAAAATTTTCACTCCTCAAAGTCGGCAGCTGGTGTTGCGTTCCACACTTCTTTGAATTTAACACATTTAAAAATCGTGCTAACCCTTGTCTAAAATGGAACGTGTGAAGCTCCTCCAACCCCATGGACGAGTACATAGCTTACTGACTGGAGAGGTTCGTAGAGAACTAAGCTGTCGATCAAGCTGCGATGGAACTAGTTAACGATGTTTTCAGTATACTGTGCCAGACTAGGTTTTTAGGTGGATCATTATTATCGCGGCCTAATAATAAGCCCAGGTAGCGTGTGAGGGGCTGCGCCAGGGCGTTGATGAGCGCTGGCGGGAGGTTCCTCAGGGCCTGGATTCATCAACGCGCACACCCACGGGTATGCTGGGTAGAGGGTGGACATACCCGCGATGTGGACATACCCACGATTCATAATAAACCTTACCCCCCAAATTGTGGGTATCTGTGGGTAGAAAAAACCCTCCGATCGTAATGGGTACATCCGAAACCCGCGACTCGTTCGCGCCCCATTGTCAAAGTGGCGCTCCACTGAGATCAGCTGTTCTCGCTAGAGGCCTATTAGGGGGGGCCAAAAGTAATGAGACACCCCATGCCGTGTCCATATATCTCGTGGCTGGAGTCTGGTTTCGTGCTTGTTGTATTTGTATGTTTGTATGCTACTTACTGAAGCCCATCTGAAAAGTTACCACTTCCGCCCTTTCCAGAAGCATGCCAAAAACCCCAGCCTGTCTCACGCCGAAACCCCAGTCTGACGAGTCGACCTGTGTCGCTCAAATCTCCCCCAATTCCCAACCCCGGGCAGCCTGAGCTCAATATTCACGCAAGATGAGAAGTACGTCTTCTACCTTAACCCTGCCAAGCAGCGAGTCTGGGTGAGGCCTGGTGAATTGTTACCGACCTTCGTTCGGCGAGATGTTCACGGCGAGAAGCATCTTTGGAGCTTTTGGGTCTGCGCCCATGGAGCGGTTTACCGGAAGCTGTTTCCCAAGAGCACCGCGATGAACTCCAAGGCCATGGTGAACGAAATAGAGGAGATGGGCGGGCGACTCGCTCTTATTCATTCGCAGCGCTTCAAGAAGGTTCTCCTCTTCGACAACGCCGCACCCCATCGGGAGCAAGTAAGCACGGATAAGCTTGGCCAGCTGGGCTACGTTCACATGCCTCACCCACCGTATTCGCTGGACATCTCTCCATGCAACTACCACTACTACTTGACCCTACAGGACTTCCTAGTCGGAAGGGACACAAGAACCCAAGCAGTCCTTGACAACCATATCGAGCAGTTGATCAACACCAGGCTCAAGCAGTTCTGGAAGGATGGGATCAGGAAGTGGGCTGAGCGATGGCAGCAAGGTCCTTGCCCTTAATGGCAAATACACTCCTCAGCATCGTTGAGTTGTAATTGAGTTATAAGGAGATAAAGATTTTTTTCATTTTGTCTCATTACTTTTGGCCCCCCCCTAATAGTTGTACCTCACCCTTGATTCCTTACATGAATAGAATCATACCCACTACCCACTGCTGGTAGTGGATACGATTCTCTTACGGTATCTCTACCTATACCTATTGTTTGATGAATCCGGGCCCAGGTGTCCGGCTCTGATCCTGGGCCGGGTGCTGTAGACTTCTTCACCGACGAGATGGCGTGTCGGATCTCGGAAGGGAGAACAGAGGGAACGATGTATCCATCCTGCGGAAGATGGCATGGGGCAGGTGGACGTGGCTATCGAAGAGATCGGAGTATAGAAGTCGTGGATGACCTTCCCCATGGTCTTTTGGAAGAGGTCACCGTTCTGTCAGGACGTCGGTGAAGGTCATCTTGGTCTTCAGGTCGATGAAGTTCCTGCGGGGATTGGGGATGCCCAGCCATGCCTTTGCAGCTTGAGTTAACAGTTCCGCCCTTCTCTCCTTAAGATCCTCCCTTATCACCGCTCTGCATAGCTTCGCAAGCTCGGACGTCAGTGGCTGCCTGATGCTCATGCTGCTCTACGCCGGCGTATCAGCTCAAGAGTTTCCGAAGACAGACGCCTCTTGGTGGTCCTCAAACTCTCGGAGCCCTCAGCACTATCACGAAGATAATGTACGAAGTGGTCGTATTCTTCGTCCATATTGTCCATGACGGTATCTGCCCAAAGGCCGGCAAGAGAGGTGCCTCGGTAGCTTCTCCGTACTCGCTCTTCCCATCGCTGCAGGCATGGAGCTCTTTCGAGAGAACGTGACGTCTACTCACTTTCACCGCCGTCGTCTGCAAGCCCGCGATGGCGCGACGAAACGAAATGGACGGTTCCTCAGACACTCGTTACGCCGTGTCCCACAAGGTCACTTTTCATGCCGAGACGTGTTGCGTCCGAGACGCCTTCCATCTGCGTCTAAAAAGGGCAGTTTTCGTGGTGAGGCATTTCTCGTGTCCCGTTCGCGTCCCACAAAAGCAACTTTCATGGTAGGACCTATTCCTGCGCCCCATCCACAAGAGCAGTGTTCGGATGAAAACATGTTACCGTCGCGTCTGCGTCCTGTCTGCATCTGCGTGGGCTCTCGGTTAAGCGTTGTTGCGAAGAGTTCTTGTGACTTAAGCCCCAATTTGGGCGACTGCTGCTCTGGTGCTGCTTGTGATTGCTATAATTTCTTATTCTTTCCGTGTCGTTCACTTCTGGAGACGTCTACTTGTCACTGCTGATGTCCGTTGGCTGTGATCGGTGGAAAGGAGTGCTCTTTGTGTTTCCATGGTGCTTTACACTCCGTAACGCGCTTAATATTGCAACACCACTAATGTGCTGCTCAATTCTCAATTTTTCTTCAGTTTCTTCGATTGCTCCAAATGCAACGTGCGTGTGAACATGTTGAATAGATTCGGTTATGAGGGAGTTACGAAGCGTACTCAAGAGGCTTAACTTTAGCATTCCCATTACATTAATCTATCGTCCAATGTTTATCTGTTTCGCTAATTGGGAGTGCTTCAAACACACATTCGGAATGAAACAGCTCAAACAAATGCCGATTCGTCATTCTTTAGCGAAAAACCACTCGGCTTCATGACGATCTTCAAATTGTGAGTTTTTTGTTATTAAATGAAGCGCTTGGTTTTCGCTTTTCTAGGCCCAAGAGAGCTACGTTTTTCTTCAGGTGCTGCGCTTATGGTGAATGCATGTGCTTTTGCTGTTCCTCATGTCACTAATTTACAGTCTGTTTCACATCATGGGATAGAATAGAATGGTTACTAATATTTCAGATTCATGTTTGCTCTCCATTTTCAAAGTCATATTAGTTCCATAGTGGTAACGTCGAGTCAAGGTCACAATCGTATTCCCTCTTAATTCTCATGAAAACCATCGTAGGAGTAAAATAACATGCAGCATAAAGCACAACAATAGAAACTTGACGTCCTCTAGTCCTGCTAACTGCTTGAATGGGTACCCTAAACGGAATTCCTAGTCAGAAGAAAAATGGTGAACAAACGCAGTAGAAAAAACAAAAACCTGGAACAAACTCGAACAACTCTGCATATCACCAAATTCAAGCTGTTGACGCACACTCTTTTGGTCAAGAGACGGACATGACGTGCTGACACAAGGGCGTAAGATGATTCACGGATTTTTGTGAGAATATCAGTTCCCCACCCCCTTTCGGACAGACTTGCAGGAAATCACCAACACTTTCATAAAGAAGAGGCACTGTTGTGAAGCTTTAATTTCAAAGTGCTGGAATCGGACCCGCTCTGGCGTAAAGTGGTTGAAGCACCTCTAGAAAAGCAATCGAGGGTAGATTGGCAGGATGGCGTTTCCCGGATAGGAAATTGCATTACGGTAGCTTCCACAGAGGGTTTTAGTATGCTGACTTTGTATAACTTATAACTTATATACTTTCATCTGTGGTGCAGCTTATAAGGAAAGAAATCGTCTGGCATAAGTTTTGAACGGCAATACGATTAACATACATAAAAATCTATATAGTTATGACAAGGACTACGAGCAAAACACACCAGACAAGGGGTGGCATCAACCAATTACGAAATGGGAAAGTATTGCACTCGAGAGCGATGCGAGCATTAGTTCTCAAAAGGGCGCGTTTGCTAGAGATGCGACGGCGGTAATGCGCTGTCTGGTAAGACGCAACAGCGTTAATGGGACATGGCTGGTACGAAACGAGTGTCTGAGAATTGTCAATCGTCGCCCCGTCCTTCAAGATCGATCTTCCAGGTGGAGTCTCGATATTTCTATTTCCATGAAAAAACTGCTACTATTACACTTCCGCTGTCCGTCTCGCACCTTTTGTTGCATATTTAGTTGTATTTTACGCAGGGAGCAACTGTGAGGTAAGTTTTACTATCTAAGCATGATAGTTTGAGCTCTATTACGTTATGCGCTAAAGCTAGCCTCTAAATCCTATTTCTTTCCTCCTCGGTCCTAACCTTCTGCACGTTTTCTTCCGCTTGTAGTTATACCACCTTCACAGTCAGGCCAGTGTCATTGTAACCTGCATAGGAACATTAACTTACTTCCTTGCTGCTTTCTTTGACCCTGTCTGGGCCGATATGTCCTGCGACCCCATGATCTTGAGGTATTTTGTCAGTGCCTTCCCGTTTTTCCCACCATTATCAACTCATAGAGTTCCACCATGGCATCTCGGTATAAGGGTAATTTGGTTTGAAACCTAAGGTGAGTTCCACACACCTTACGTTACTACCTCGGCTACAGGCGCCTGATAGTTTTGATTCAAAAACCCTTCCCGCACATGTTTTGAATTGTTGGATACTCACCTTTGCGAGTAGTCAGCACCGACCCGAGGAACGAAATTCTTATTGTATTCGTGATCCTATCAGGAACGATATTGCTATCTTGCCTTCGAACAATATGTTCAACCCTCCAGCTGAGAGCACCTCTGGTGCGCCTTTTCCTTCCTAACGTGCTCTTGTTCCGGCTCCCGCTTTGTCTTCTAATACGGCCGGCATAGAAAGAGCAGGAAGTCCCGGAGCTCTCAATCCCAATGCATGCCCTATGCGTGCAAGGGTTGCCAACCCGGAAAGACCCATTCAGTGTAGGGTACACTCCACGGAACTGCCCGTTCTGATATAGCTGCAGCGGTAACAGCCCGTGCAGAATACCGTTGCGATTGCAATCACTTTTAAGCCTAGAGCAACTATTTCAGTTGCCTTTTCATGTTCTCCCTTTCAGACTCCTACGCAACTGACTACACAAATCACACCATATAGGGGAAAGCGTCAGGTAATTATCTAAGGTCAACATGATGTACTAGGATACATAATTCCAGGTACGATGATGTGCCATATATTCTGCTTCCAACGCCGGAATCGTAACTGTGAAGTGTACCATTGCAAGAACTGCAAAGTTGCGCAACACAGTTGCAGCGTCAATGTAACATTTTCTCAGAGTGATTTTCGAGGTTTACACAGTAACGAGTGACCATGGTGAACTAGTAAGTAGAGCGGAGTACCTCTCGCATTAAAATGATTTTATGAATCTTTTTTTTAATAAAGAGAAACTAGGTAACAAATGAACGGCTGATTAAACAGGCGAACGGCGACGAATTCTTAACCGATCCTGTGCGACGGAAGACAAAGCTGAGAGGGTATCATACAAGGTGGGCATTTGATTCTGCACCATGTTACAGTTATTATAACGAGAAATATCAATAATGGAGTACCAAGAAATTCGGGTGCGCACGAATGCGCACGATTTTGGGGGCGGGGTCTCCAGCGCTGGGGTCTCGCTCGGACGAGCAGTCGCGGCAGTTGTTCAGGTAATTCCAGTGTGTTTGCTGATTGAGTCAAGAGGATCGAGGCTTGTCTCACGTAGAAGAGGGATGGTTTCCAAGGTAGAAGTAGGTAAACGAGGGTTTTCGGGAGCGTCGTTTACGATTCCAGTGTTGTTTCTATCGCAGTTTTCGAAACCTGGCGGATAGGTTTCAAGACAATGCTGGTAGGTTCACGCTTCTAATATGTTGGTATTTGTAGTGGTACGCATAATTTCCTTGTCTACCATTGTCAGCTGGTATAAACACTCGTAGCTGGGAATGTTTCCGAGCGTTACAAAGCGTAATCACTGTTAGATAATGATATTTTCACCCGAAAGCGTTGGGCTGGAATAGAAAATGGTGTTTGCTAGCATGTAAGAGGCTTGATTGAAAGTTTTGAAAGGTGTTGATTAGAAGAGACGCATTGGTCTGCAATTTTGTTTCTTCTGCATGTTTTTTCTTGAGATTACTCCTATGTGAATGCGTTTAAGTTCAGATGACTTTCAATCTGGCTCCTTAACCGACAAGACCGCCTCATCTTATTGACTTCGTCGTTTTGACAAATGCATTTGTACATATATAGACAAGAATAAAACAAGTCCTAATCCTGCCATTTTGAAGAAAGCGGAGTGAACACATGGGCTTCCACAATTCTAAGGCGCTATCTATCGTTCGATTCTAATAGGGAGGGACCAAAACCGTAAACCTATATTCTGTTCACTACTCACATAGGATTGTAACAATGTCTGCGTGCCAGAAGTGTTCTCCGGCACACAAGGTCAAAAGAACGTGCTGAACCAAGAGGCACTTGCTAAAGTCATTGGAGGTGCATCAGATTTAGTTTTCATTGGAGAGCATGTCCACAAACACCGACGTGTTGGCTTAATTCTTTAAAACAAAGGAAAACGTGACGTTCAATCTTCCTTGTTTGCTGTCGGTGAAGTTTAAGGCTTATAATCGAAAATGGTGTTGTTTCAGCAACAGGTTTTCCATGAAACGGTTGAGTTCCTCAGTTTCTCAGACATTTGCCATCCTGTGTTTTCTGTTCTTCCAGGTCTAGTGTGTCTAAGACCGAAGGGTGTAGTGTAGGACGACGATCAGCACCCCTGAGGAGCTCTAATCTTTCCGAGGGTTTCTGCATGAGAAGGCCGTCGCCAGCCGGCCCACCGGATTCCCGTTTCCCTCCTTTCTTCATCGCCATTTCCGTTGTGTACTTATCGTAACTAACTGTCGTGTAATCTTTTTTTGTAGATAAAACCACTGATTTTGCTGTGTGTTGTTGGCACAACGGCCCTCCTACCGTCATCGAAGCGAGAAGCCGTACTCCCGACTTAAAAAGGGCTGCAGTTAACGCTGCAAAAATAACGTTTTCCGGTGTGAGTGTGGAGGGATCCGCATTTCACCAAAAAAAGGATCCCATGTTTCAAGCGTGGAAGAGAAGACTAAATACTCTCGTGCTGTACAATTTTATAGTCGGCCCAGACCAATGCAGAAGAGTGGCACAGTGGTGCCGCACCATAAAGGGCATTCCTTTCCCGTGAAGCGATATGCGGTTGAGTTCCCGCTCTAGTTTGCCCTCCTATTCCAAGAGACCACGCAGCCTTCTAGAAATGTCGCGAATTTCTGGACTACATTCATTCCACCTGGATGACAGGACCGCTGAAAGGCTTGTGGTGTAAATGGGGGATGACCGAGTTACGGACCACTATCTCGCAGAACCCTATCACGGATTCTATTTCAATTAAGGCCAAGTTAAAATATCCACATCGCTTGTTTGCGTGAAAAAAGCTAGCTAGCTCAGCAAACTGCAACGGATCATAAGGCAAAAGAACGACGATATCAGAGTGGCCCTGGAGCGCATTAGGAAGGACAACCTTGCAGCTATGGGAAAGCTTCTTGTTATGGATGAGTACGTCCAAAAGCAACAGATTTATTTCCAAAGATAACAACTCTCTAATCCGGTCCCTGACGAAGAATGCCAACTTAGGAAATGGGAGAAGGAGCGCAGACCTAAAGTAGAGGAAGAAATGACGCTGTTCGAACTCATCATATGTCTACCTTGTGTAAGGATGGGAACGATAATTGCATTTCGTCGCCGTATGTCACGGCTCATCGGCAAAAAAAATCAATTTGAGAATTTACGTAATTACAAGAACTAAGTCATAATTGATTGTCCTATATGTGTACCATTTCACGCCAAAGTGGAGACTTTTCACGCCATATTGGACAGTTCTCAGCAAGCCTAACGGTTTTGAAATCAAACTGAAGACTTGGCCGTGCCTTCGTCAAAGACGTCGCGATATTTATTCCATTGATAGCAAATCTCTGTTTTCATGGAGTTTCACTCCTATAAGATACAACAAAAGGAACTGTTAAGAGCACACATATCTTTACTTTGACGCTTAATTTAAGCGAATTTCATACTATCAATCAAATAAAAACGCGGCGAGCTAATCGAGTACATGACGCTATTTCTAATGCACCAAACGATTGCGAAAGCTATACCAAAATCTCCTTGAATAAAAAACTATTCTGCTCCCTCCGGAGACCTTCTAGTTCGGTCGAAATACAGTCGATTTGATTTGGTAGGCGTTCATTTTGACATTTCGATTTCAAAAGCATCATGTTTGTTTAGAATAATGCCCAATTCGGCGTGAAAAGTCTCAAATGTGACGTGAGGTGTGTTAATTTAACCAGAAAATTGTATAAGTGAGGCTTCTACTACTTAATCTACAGTATCAGATATACTAGCACTGTCTTCCTACTAACAGCAAGAATCTTAGTTCCCAGACATTATAACAGTGGTAGAATAGAATAGCGAATGTAATTGTGCTCGTCTGTCTTTGTATTCGTCGTT
The DNA here is from genome assembly GCA_947396885.1 of Heligmosomoides polygyrus polygyrus. Lineage (NCBI taxonomy): Eukaryota > Metazoa > Nematoda > Chromadorea > Rhabditida > Heligmosomidae > Heligmosomoides > Heligmosomoides polygyrus. The sequence continues at coordinate 38,202,986 of OX377201.1, forward strand.
GACCTGAAGAGAATGGTATATAGCTTACCACAAAGCGAAGGAGAGTGATTTGTCGGGTTGCACCCAATCCGTACCCTGGACGACGCCCTTCTACCGATAGCAACGCCCTGCTGCAAGATAGCGGCACCGGGCTACGCCACGACAGTCACGTCTACGCCACCCACACCGGAGGGTCGTCTGGTAGCGTCAACTTCTGAGAGATGTACATACTGAGTATTGTGTTCTGTAGCCTAGGAATAGATTAGAAACTCCGTAGGATGATTCAAGTAAGGAATAGCTAGCCTTTAGCTTGATAGATTCGTTTTCAGCTGGGTTTGGGAAACTTTCATCAAGCCAGCATAAAAGTGAAATGCTCAGAATTCGTGCTATGTTCTAGAACAGGTCACTTTTATGCTGATACTCTCCGACCGGGTATGGGGCAAGCAGCATCTTTGGAGGATGGAAGAAGTATGAGGAAATCTCGTCCGCTCCGCTAGCGAATGGCCGGCGACTTCACGCACGCGGCGTTCACGCGCGGTAGCCCGCTCCTCCAAAAGTGAGTAAACCTTCCGCCGCCCCCCCCCCCCTCTCCCTTCGTGTCAGGGGAATGAGGCCTTTTAGCGCTGCTGTGTTTGACTGTGTTTGACTGGAGTGCATACAGGCAGTTAGTCCGGCTCTGTCGTGCGGGCGAAGAGCTCCGAGCAGCCAGCCAGACTACCCGAAGGGACAGGGCGAGACTTTTAAGGCGGGCCCGGATCGCTCTACATGTACTCCCGGTCTATCGAGTGCAAGCTCTTGGCCGTGTCGACACAGTTACAATCTGCACAGGATCAAGCACATCCACGCACACTGTGCATGAACACGCCGCTCCCACGCACGAGGAACATAGTTTTTGTTAATAGGACCTTACCAAAAGCCTTGGAGAATACAAATACAATATAGCTTTTAGTATGCAGCATTTGGATTCATTCAGAGAACTAACAACAGCGGTCGCTGCTACCTTTATGGGGGGGGGCGTGTTTTCCGCTATTTCAGTTCCATTCCCTTCCATCCTAATCACACCTCTTCTATTTTCTGACGGTGTGAACACTTTTACACACATTTGTTCTAAGTCAAGAGCGGGTATAATAGAGGCTGTGTGCTGTTGCAGCTTGCTTCGTTGCGATCAAGGCGCTTGCTTCAGGCAGGACTCGAACCCACATCGTCTGCTTTCCGCGTAGCCCATTATTCCACTGGCGCTGTTTGGTAGTCCCACCGTGGATATGGGCAGTTAGTTACCCTCCTACCGTAGAATACTTTATCTACTGCGATTGATGCTGTTTTCATGTTTCTCCAGCACGAGCGATTCTGGTGAAACGAGAGCCCTAACGTAACTTGATCGTCTCATGTTGGCACCAGATGAATCGGGAGCCGATTTTGGATATAATTGCGAAACTAGGAGACATAGCAAGTAACTAGTGGTCCTTTACAATGAACACCAAGACGGTCTTCTCTAGTGGCATGACTTCGTTCGAACTTAAAGTGGCGCACCTTACTAAAGCTCTTGATTTCTTCGATGTGTTTGATCTCATAGTTAGATACTCCAACTGATCGAATTTTCCCTTCTCCTAAAAATTTAGAGTATTTCTGAATTATAACTTTTGGACGACCTCATAACTGGGTAGCATTAACAGTCTTACAAACGATCAAACGCAGCTATTTCAAGTGTTGCAGCATATGGCTCGATGGCTGCAAATATCTACTGCCTCTTAGCCTATAGAAGCGCCAAAGGTGTCTTTCGCCAAAAGATGGAAAAGGCTTCTTTTTTACTTTCAATGTCGCGTATCTGTGACTCAGAAAGGTTGACCTGTCGTACTTCCTTTTTCAACTGAAGCGTCGTTTTGTTCGATTGAGTCCTTTTACCAAACATTTGTGTCTGCATTGCTCAACTGATTTCGCTTCTTCTCCCACTTATTTTTTGACTCTTCCCAATCCCTTCATTTGAACTGTTTGCTAGCAGACTGTTGCTGTTCGCCTTCCTCATTCTAACCATAAGACGCTTCACACACGACTTCTCTCGCTTTGAGTGCCATCCTTGCGCAGGGGGCCATGCTAATCTTCTCTGTATTGCTCCAGTTTTAGGGATGGAAATATACTAAAATTAGAGCAGCTGCTAGTCCAGTCAGCTGTCGGATGGCAGTTGGTGGAGGTGGCGGACCTACAAAGTTGGTATCCGGAGCCGTTTTCCCTCCAACAGGCTTGCAGTGTTGGCGGGCCACTGCCCTACCTCCCCTATTTCCCACCCTCATCTACTAAACTTCCACTATTGGTGTTTGCCAGGCTTCTCTTGCTGGCTTTAGTTCTTTCTAGGAGCTTCTAATCTCACCGAAATTCTATTAGGATGGCTGTTCTTGTTCTTATGCGATGAACTTCTTTGAGTTGTCTTTCTAGGTAGTTTTTTTGCCTAATTTGCTGTGTTCATGTTAGAACGACGGTTTCACACTAATTTGTATGAATAAATAATTAAATTCCTCACTCAGATTATGGGAGAAACTCTCACCGGTTGTGAACGTGGATTAGTTTATCAGCTATATCCAGAGATTATGAGGGTCCCGCCAACACCTTGAAGGGCGCTGTAGAAGAGGCGGGGTGGGGGGGGGGGGCGCAGGTGTGGAATATCTCATACGAAGGTCCATTATGTTGCGCCTTCCTAGTTGTTGCCTTGCGCCTATTCCAACTCTAGGATTTCAATAAAGAACATATGATGTTTTCGTGAAAAAGCGTAAGAAAAGACATCAAGCAGATCAAACACGCACTGCGCCGAAAGGGGCTCCCCCGAGCACGAGAGAGCGTGCCTTCACTGAAGGCGGGTTGACCATCGCCATGGCCTATAACGATGTCCCATCCTTGGGCGTTGTCACCAGGGATGTGCGTAAATGAAATCCGAATTTTCGTAAACCGTAAATCGTTAGAGGTGCCTGACTTATAATGCATCTAATTTCCTTGTTTTTCTTTATTATGTTAAAGCTAATCGAAGCTAACTAGTTACGAAGTTTTATTGCGACGTTTTCAGCTCGAGCTGGACACTTTTCTATTTAAGATGAAAGCCATTAAAATCAACTAGCACTTTTCAAATCAAGCTGGATAAGTTTCAGGACAATCAAAATAAACTGCTTGTTCAAAAATGCTATCTTAAAAGGCGCCTATACAGGGTCCCAAATGAAAAGCTTACACTGCTTGGATGATCAAAAGTGTTTATCATTCTTCTAGCCATGGCTTGCCTATAAAACTATGACTTTGTAGAAACAACCGCAACAACTCCGAATAAACCAACAAAAACCATTCCACTCAAAACCAAAAAAATAATTTGATCGCTGGCCAACTCGACGAAAACAGTATTTGCACAAATAATCCAACAAGCATCCCTACTGAGTGAGCGCATGGCACATTTCTATGGTATGACACACCTAAAGTTCTAAGCCTTCTCACGTTTTGAATTGTATCCAACAGCATTTTTGTAGCAGACGGGAAGGAATTGTGTGACGATTGAAAGAGTATAATCAAATTTTTGGACACCCATCATGGTCGGATTGGTGACTTGAAATTGTAAAAGAGGATATTTTTGTGGCATTCTTTAGAAGCAAAGTAGAGAAGCAAGGTGCAGTTTAAATTGGAAGTGGTTTGAATGATTCGTACAAGGCGCATTTTAAACATGTAGGGGAAACCATGGTAGAGAAGTCGAAGAATGATGGCTATCGCGTGCTCTAGAATCTCTGGCACTCGCTGAACCCGGGCCGAACAACCACTTGTTATTGGGGTGGAAACCTGTTGCAGTGGGAGTGGCGGGCTGCGCCGATTGGCCAGGTGAGGGGACCCGGTGCGATTACCTGCACTCCGTTGACACTCCTGTGGGTGGGTTTAAGGGTCGGCTCCTGTTGCTAGAGTGTTGCAGGATAGTCGCCTTCGCACCCCCGATTCTTGTGAAGCCATATATCCACGTATATCCAGCTCGTACCTACATATATATATGTGCATACGTATATATATATAATAGGTATATACAACGTATTTACATATAAATACATATGTATATATATGTATATATGTATATACGTAGCAACAGGTTTTCACCCCAATAGCAACTGGTTGTGCGGCCCGTGGTGACCCAGTGTCCGAGATAGTTCTTGCTTAGAATCCTACCACGGACAGTCAAGTATTCCATACCTGCTGGGTTGTGAAATGGTATCTGATTTGCCCTGAAAGGATAAAACACTGACCTCCACATCGGCGGCAACCGCAATTCATTCTATAAAGCAAACCCACACCCGAATGACCCCTACGATATCCCGCAGAAGTAGAAAGAATGGATGGCGAATGTCAAACAGGGACTGACTAACGTCATGCTTTGTCCTTTATCATTTTTGAAGGCAACCACAACTTCTGCAATGAAAGATCGTCGTACGACGGTACCAGGCAATTACATTTGGCATTTACTTCGCTCGCAGGTTTGATTGCACTTGTTAACTTTCGGAAACTCCAAAATATTGTATTACTAATTAAATACAAATTTAATAATTAAAATTTAATTACTGCTTGCATTCGCCAGTCCTGCTCGCCACTACCTTTATAACAAGCGCTCTCGTATCTTTTGCAGAGTTTTCAGCATTCTGAACGGATCGCATAGGGCGAACGCAACAGCCTCAATCAAACCACTGAAAACGAGACCAAAAGCGTCAAGCGCTTTCAGTTTTATCATGAAAATGTCAGATGTTTTGCTTAAGGGGCACCTCACACGTAAATAGACTCCGCGCCATGACGTGCAGTGATAATCAGATTGAAACATGACTGTTTTACTCTTTCCAACAGTTCAGCTGTTATTCCGCAGCCTCCAATCAAGTCCAATATTACTTGATGGCTTTGCATAAGTTCTACTCGTGTGCATTGGAGAGTCGTCTATGTGGTGAACAAGTTACAAGTTGACTAGGCGGTGGTTGCAGCATTGGATATGGTTCAGCAGGTGATCATCTTCATTCCAGTACAAGGAGAATTTTCATGTCTTTCTGTGAACTGGAACGAATGTAAGGTGTTGTGATAGTGTGATCAGAAAAAGGCTAGCCCCGTTCCATTGCCCGGAATTAACTCGAGCGGCCTATCCACAAAGCTGCGTTGTTCTGTCACAGCGCCACAGCAGAACATAAAAAAGTAAATAGGAAATAGCAATGAGCTATGAGGGAAGTCTTTAAAAGTAGGCACGTCGTCATAATCCGAATTGTATCAGGTTATGTGAACGTTTGTCATCCGTGGGCCGAAGATCACAATTACGAAAAATTACGATTTACGACTCAAAATGTCGTAAATCGTAAAAATTGCCAAAAATCACCATAAATCGTAAAATCGTAAATCGTAAATCGTAATTACGCACATCCCTGTTGTCACCCAACATGCTCTGGCGTGCAGTTGCGGTGCTTAGCTACACCCGGGCCGTCCTAATTCACTCCTATGTATTGTTCGAGCTATTTACTAACCAGGGAGGGGTCTCAAGCGTAGGTCTGAACGGAGGAAATGGGTAGTACTACGTGAATCTCTGCCCTTCATGTAGTAGAAGAACATGCTTTGTTTTTGCTGAGTCCTTGAACCAAAAGAGCTACGGGCCTTCGAAGGCAGGGTACAGCAGCGTACCGTCAGCACGTGCCAACGTGCGTGCGCGCGCTATTGTATGGGACGCCGCGAAAGGCTATTCGTCAAACGAGTTGGTGGTTCAGCAAGGTGCGGGGCTGCTTCGAAGATGCTAGGCTGTATGTTCGACTCCCGCGCTATGCACCAATTTTGCATTTTTTCATAACCGCTGCCTCCTTCACCAATTTGCTTCCTACACATCTTCTACACATTTCAAATCAGTATCTTTGAGCCTCAATTGGCTGATATCGAGGTTGTAAGCTGTCACAACGATGTTTTGTTGCGATCAAAACTTCTAGCGCCAGGCGGGACTCGAACCCGCACCTCCCTCTGACCGGGCGGGACTGATTTGAAATGTTTCTATCAAGACCATCAGCTTAACTGGTCCCATGCTGATATCAGCGGCCAGATCATCCCGGATACGGGTGGGTGCTGATCGGTCCCACGAGGTGTGGATGTTGCGTTCGATCAAACGGCGCCGGTGGTGTAATGGTGTAGAGCATTCCCGCCCGGTCAGAGGGAGGTGCGGGTTCGAGTCCCGCCTGGCGCTAGAAGTTTTGATCGCAACAAAACATCGTTGTGACATCTTCTGCACAATTATTTATATTGTCAAAAGGGTCAGATTCGTGCTCATTACCCCATGACCTCGACAGTCCTAGTCACCCGTACCTGCTGTAACCTACCGTAATCGGCATAAATTTCAAAAGCGGATGTCAGATTCGTGATCATCACCACAAATAACATCCTGGGGGAGGCTTCGGCGAAAATTTTTTTCGACCTCTCCTCGACCTCTGAAGTCGTGAAAGTACAGTGCCTTCTCATTGCGGTTTAAATCAGCTTACTTCCTACGCACCTCCTACATACTTATTTCACTGTAGATTTTCGAATAAGGATTTACTTTGAGCTGTGTTTCAGCCACTTTTCTCACTTTTTGTATCACACAACGTTTTGTGTTTTTTAACGAATGTTGAACAGTGTCCTCACAGCAGGCACGGGTTACAGCAGGTACGGGTGACTAGGGCTCTCGAGGTCATAATCACCGATCTTGCCCAGACTTCTCCTAGGGGGTTATTTGGGGTGCTGATTACGAATCTGACATTCGCTTCTGAAATTTCGGCCGATTACGGTGGGTTACAGCAGGTACAGGTGACTAGGGCTGTCGAGGTCATGGGGTGTTAATCACGAATCTGGGGTAATGAGCACGAATCTGACCCTTTGGCAATATACGGTGAAATAATTGTAAAATTAATTAATAATTGTAGATAATTGTATTCATTGTGTAGGAGATGTGTAGGAAGCAAATTGGTGAAGGAGACAGCGGTTATGAAAAATGCAAAAATAGTGCATAGCACGGGAGTCGAACATCCGACGTAGCATCTCTGAAGCAGTCCCGCACCCTGCTGAACCACCAACTCGCCTGCTGAATAGCCTTTCGCCGCGTCCCATACATTAGCGCGTGCACGTGGGCACGTGTTGACGGTGCGCTGCTGTACCTGTGCTGTTTTTTCATAACCGCCTTCGAGGGCCCGTAGCTGTTTTGGCTCAAGGATTCAGCAAAAAAGAAACATGTTTTTCTACTATATGAAGGGCGGAGATTCTCGTACTACTATCCATTTACCCCAGTTCAGACCTACACCTGAGACCCTTATTTCGGCTTACGTTTCGGCGCCTTCGCCTACTTAAGAGCTTGCAGAAGTCGGAAATACATACAATACTCTCCTTCCAAACAATACTACTCTGTGCTGAAACATCGTTTCAGCACAAAGTAGTATTGCTAACAAGGAAAGATTCCCAACTCTAGGGGGGGGGCTTTTGCGATGCTATTTTGACAGTATGTAGGGCCGTGTGAGCGGAGTCCGCAATTGCAATTAGTTTTTGGTGAACCCTTTTTCAAATACCGGAAAAAGAGGTGTGGAAACGTGTGCGCAACAAACATCAATCCCCACGACACCCCAAAAGAAGTGCCCCAGCGACGTAGTGGGTGGGACTGCCGCTTCAAATGAGCACACCGGCGAGTTTTCGAGTTCGAGTCCACGTACTGCCCACATTTTTGCACATATTAGTTTGTTGTTACTATGCCTTCTCATGATCACACGAGTCACTTTTAGACTCAATCAATGTTTTACCACACTTATGCACCGACATGTACGGTCCGTGTTTATAATATTCAACCCTAAGGTATGCGTATTTGTGTGCAGCTACGGATCATTGGTGATGTGGTATGCTGTGGTAGTGGTGCAGATACTTACTTAGTGCTTAGTTCCTCCCGTGCTGTTGAGCGCATAGGGCGACGAACTCTTTCCACCGCTGCCTGTCTTGGGCTATTTCTTCACACTCCTGCCTACAAATATTCATAACTCCCAAGTCATTCAAAAACGTGCGACGCCACGTGTTTTTTGAGCGGCTTTCCCGGCGGTGTCCATTGCATGGCTGATCTTGGCAGCGGTGCGCCGGCATTCGAAGAATGTGTCCGGCCAGGCGGAGTCGGCGTTGCACAACGGTTTCGTAGAGGTTGCTCGAGCGACAGCGTTGTAGTACTTCTTCGTTCGTCAAGCGGTCTGTATAGCGTATCCTCATTATTTGTCGTAGACATTTGCAGTTGAACGCGTTGATCCGTCTGATAATGTTAGCTGACATCTTCCATGTTTCGCTAGCGTACACTGCAGTGGGGATGACTATACAAAAATACAAAGAATACAAACGGAGAAATGACAAAGAATACAACGGAGAAACGCAGCTTGACGCTATTTGAAATTGAAGACGACGTCCACAGTGGCTTAAACCTCTGGTGCAGGTACGCATCGTTTAAAAAATTTACACATACAAGGAGCAAATAGACAGCATTGGTTTGTTGCAAGCATTGATGGTCTATACATGACTCCTGTGAGCATGAGAAAGCGTAATAACAACAACCTAATATGTGCAAAAGCATTGGCAGTTAGCGTGCCGAAACTTAGAAGTCCGCCACTGTGCTTCTATAAGGCGGCTTTCCTACCGATTGCGCTACCCTGGCGCATCTCCTGGGTTGTCATAGGGTTGGTGAATGTTGCGCACACGCTCTTATATCTCTTTTCCCGCTCTTTAAAAAATCGTTCAGCAAAAACTAATTGTAGTCTGGAGTCCGCTCACACGACGGCCCAACATCCTGTCAAAACAGCATCGCAAAAGCCCACCATGAGTAGGGAACCTTTTATTGTAAGGAAAATAGATGAAGACGCCCAACAATAGGTACAAATGAGCGAGTAACCGTGCCGCAGGTTGCCAAAGAGGAGCAGCACTCACCCGCAGATGGAAGTAGTCGTGGGTGAATGAGCTTGGTCCCTGAACTACCCGACTGAGATGCTCATGTAGGCCTGGCCATTTAGATCAAATCCCAGAGAGCTCGACAAAGGGTTTTAATTCTTGGGTTAACGCTAGGCACTCTTCTTTCCCGCTGACATGGGGCGGGGCTTATCGACGATCCAAAGGTCTTTCAAACGCTTGCGATATCACCCTCTCACGCTGAAATCGGTACATACATCTGCAACATGGCGCCTGTGTGTCATCGAAACCTGTTCTCCCAAGGAATCAAGATCTGATTCTATCCAAATGCTCCCTGACCCCGATACACAGGGGTCTCTCCGTTTCCTCTATGTGATGACCCCCCATTCATTGAATGACATCAAATAGGCCACGACAGATGTCATAAACCCTTCACCCCATTTTATGCAGACCACACGGGATGGGGTGAGGCAATTCCTGTCGTGGATTTTTTACTACTTATTACTTTCCGATCCCACAACAACTAGAAAATTGAAGAATTTATATACGGTTCCGGACCAGTTGACCTTAAAGGTGAGGGGAAGGGACATCAATGACCCTCACTACATCTTCAAGAGTGATTTGGCATCCAATATTCCATTTGTGCATCGGATCGCCGTTTGTTTTTGCAATGTTGAACGTTTTTTTTTCACTTAGAACAATTTCTGTTCATCATCATACGAAACCGATCTGGCTGTTCAAAACATTTTCGTAATGATAACTTCTTGTCTAGCCATAAGTCAACATGCCAACATGTAAATAGGGTGCGCCAAAATTATTGCGACAAGGTCTTCAAATCGCCGAACGCGAAAATACAGGACTTTCGAGAAACCAACGAAGCGATAACGTTTATTAGTCCATTGCAAACTATACACATTTGAGGCGCTTCGGGAAGGCATACGGCGGCACGCAAGTATGGCGCGTAGAGCTTATCTCACGTTTACTGGAGAGCTTCCTTCAAAGAATCCTTGGAGCGGTTAGGTTTCTGGCTGGCTTTGGCTTTCAGAACTGGCTGTTGGAAGGTCCAGGAGCGGTTCTTTAATGGAGCACTAGCCGAGGGTAACAGTTCGTCCTCCCGAAGGTCCAAATAGTTCTCCTTGATCTCCATTTCCCGCGACATTCGGCGAACCGAGTTTCTGTGAATTCGTCCACGTACCTTCCTGATGTTGTCCGCAGTTGTCACAGATGCGTGTCTTTCTCGTCCGATCTATCATCCTCGTTTCCCTGGTCTTTGTAGCGTCTCTATATAGAACACTTTGATGAACTTCAAGATGCTGGTGAATATCGCGTGCCGAGAAGCTTTGACGGTAAAATTCAATGGTTGAAGCACGGTGGCACCAACGTTTCGACATGTTGAAAAACTATTTATTTTTATGCTTGGTTGAGATAAGCATGAACGGATTGACACAATAACAAAAATAAAAGCATGGAAAAAGCAGACGCTGCGAATAGGAGGTCAAATTGTTCACGCATGTGCTGTCGCCATAATTTTGGCGCACCCTTTAGAAAGTCGGACATGGTCAGTTCGTACCTTTTCATTTCGACCCCATTTTGGTTCCGTATAGAGTAGAAGGGCTCAAGCGCTGCAGTGTCGTAATCCGGATTGCCTTGTGTTGACCTTTTAATGTGACGAGAACCTCGCATAACATCTGTTACTGAGGCCGAAATCATTATCGGATAAACCAGGGCGTATGTGAGGTATAACGAGATACGTACGTACCCACGATGTGGGATTCTTATCCAACCATTCGCGGACATACTGCTAGGTGAAGGATCCTCCTATGTATCTCCACAAACCCACCCATTTTCTTTACCCTTTCCCCGCGACTAACGAATCCATCCCCTGGCCTGCTGTCCAGTATTCCAATTTTCAGAAAACCCCATCTCATCTTATAGCACATGGTTAGAGATACCTTTCATCTTCTCAAGTTCCAAGTATGCGAGTTTACGGTGAGTTTTATTTCTTGGGTCCTTGTCGTCCAACGTCATTGCTTTTGGATAGTGGATTAGTACCATGTCCAGATACCTAAAAGATTCTCATAAAAATGAAGAAGCAGAAAGTTTCGTTAGCGGGTCCAGTGGAGGTCCAGGAAGAGAGGTATCTCTTCCACAACGCGCAGCTCATCAAACGCACTGCAAATTTGTCTGCCATTCCACAATTTGTGCAGAATGGTCCATAAATACTGCAACGAAAGCGCTTGATTAGCCTTACAAAAGCAGTGAGATTGAACTAAGCTTGATATAATATAAAATAGCACATAACGTCGATCGAAATCGCGAAGGAGAAGGTTTATTTATCAGGGTTAGCCCTTGTCTGACGAGTGGCTTCATATTATTTGAACACCTCGCAGTACCTCTTACGGAGCCGTATTGCCCGCTTGTTTCAAAGATGATCTCAGATTTTAATTTTCTGCGCTGTGTGGAGCAGGATATCCTTTTTCTTTTCCCTCTATAACAGCAACTGAATGAAAACCGAAAAGGTGGAGAAATGTCATGACAATACTTTTGCAGGGTCGATGTTGGGTGGACGGAGAAAAACTCGATTTTTTCCTTTTTAATATCATTATGTAATCGTCGCTTTATTTAAGTAATCATTTTGCTTTTAGATGCCGTGGTTGGGCTAGAAAAACATGGCGTTAGATTGCTATGCCTTTCAGACGAAGAATTATAGTAATTTTCATAATTTTAACATAAACAGCTAGGGTGTCTAGGGAAACATGTTTAGAAAATCGTAGAAGATGAACAACTACTACTATGTGCAGCCAATATTTAATTGTTGTCGTATTCCTCCGAAGTAATATTAAGCACGCTACTACCTTGATTTTTAAATGAGTGGAATGGCTTAGCTGTGAGAAATTTTTCATCAAAAGAAACGGTGACTGGGAACCCAGTTTGTGAGATGCACTCCAGCTAACCTAAAAGATTTTTCCCTTGTGCTCACTTTTTCTGATAGCTAAGTCGTCTACTGCGATCCTGTACAGTTGTCCTTCCACTTGTTTAAAACCACACACTGCATAATATAATAAGAAACTGTTCCATCGGCAAACTACATGATAGCGTTCTTTAACTGTAGCTCAGATCTATTCGTGAAATGTTCACTACGGAGAGCGCTCTGGATTTGGCCACATGCTCCCATAATAAGGAATGTTCAGCACTAATCTTCAGATATTTAGTCACTTCGGAATGTGACTGTTCCTACCCTGAACTGGAGAAGACATCTCCTCATATTATGCAGTGTGTGGTTTTTAAACAATAAAAGGACACTACATACTCTCCTCATATCGGAGAGTATGTAGTGTCCTTTTATTTGAGTCGACCTTAATAATTTTAGGGGTCACAGTAGCAAAGATGCGTCCCAGTTCTTAAACAGTTCAACACAATGAACATGTACCTCTTGACAAGGTCGCAAAATTTGTTCCAGTATTTATGGGCTATCCCGTATCCGTGCTCATGTTTTTTTCTTCAGTTTTCAACGTTTTCGTAGAAATTCTAAGGATTGTGGGAAGAAAAATACGAGGATGGGCACTTCTTATTACTTATCTGCACCGCAAATCCCTAACACTGACGTAGTTTTCAGTAGTTCGAGTGATTCCATTACGCTTTTCCGTGCACCACCGGCCGCGTCGTCAGCGTTCATGTGGAACTTGGTCACAATAAAGATGTCGTCCCGCGGTAGATTGTGCTTCGGGAGAAGTTCCTAAAATCAGTGCTCATTCGCGTATAATTGTGGAACTGTGGATTGCACCAAGACTTTTTCTTAACTGTAGGTATCGGACGGCAAGAGTTATTCCGTACCTGAAAAGCCTCTCCAAGCTCCCTTTCGTTTGCGTAGTACTTAGCAGTGTCAAACAAACGGTAACCACATGTTAGCGCGGCATCAATGGCTTGTTTCACCTGGAAAAGTTCGGAAATTGCTAGGACCACTGGAACCAAAACGGAACAGATGCTTGACATAAGGGCGCACAATTAGAGCTGGAATACACTTCTTCGACGCACCGCACACGTGAGCTGCGTTGGCGCCCACGTGGAGATTCAATCGATAAGCATCGGTCTTTTGTACGCCCGCCGTGGACCCGCCTGTAGGTGGATCGTGGCGCAGTGGATGGTTCATGGGAAGGAGGTCGAGAGCTCGATTCTTCTGCGTCAAGCAATTTCTGCATTTCAACTGACAGGTTGAGATTGGAGAGGTTATGGCATTTGCGCAAATTTCTGGTGTGCGCATTTTCCAGCTGCATGCGCCTCTGCATTCGAAGAGCGCAGAACCCAGCTGCGCACCCCTCCCCCCTGGGCGACTAAAGCAGTTTCCCCACGAGCACCTTGGATGGGCCAAACCCCGGAACTCCTTCCCTAGCCCGGTTCTGCTCTCGAAGTGAAGCTGCGCACATCCCGGCTAAGCAGTTTCAGTTCGCTCAGAGCCACCAAATGGAGATATGCGTGCCTCAGTGTTAAGCGCTTGCGCGAGGGAACCATGCTCCTCCAAGTTTCGCGCTCAAAATCTATTCTGATTTGGTTTTCGTTGCCATGAATCCACTCGAGAAGTTCCACTTCGACCAAGAGCCGAGGTACAGATATGCGCATAAGGCCTGGACAATCTGTCACCCACCAGGTTGCTCTTTATTTTGTAAGTCCCGAGTCCAAGAAGAGGAATGAGATACCCGGTGTTTAGTTTCACAGCACCTCCCTTAACAGATTCCGAGATAGGCATTGCCGATCTGAAAAACGCTTACTTCGCTGCGGGGACACAGGTAGAAGGGAAAGGAAGCTAGATTAGCGGCATTTCTGGAAACTCACATGGGAGTCGGAGAGATGTGGCAGTTACTCTCGACAACGTTGTTGAAGCCACTGTGGAACGACTAAGCACCAGCAGCCGTCCTTGAAGCAGGACGCAGGCGAAATGGGAGAACAACTCTACCTCGCAACGTGGATATCACTGCGGCGATCTCCACAACGTATCTTATGTGTATGGCTCCAGAGCATGGTAAGGCACACACATTATTTGTAGTTAACATTTCAGTGTTTAACAATAACCCTTGAATTTTTAAAAATTTCATTTCATGAATTTTTAACAACTTCTTTAAAAAATCCAGGAGACACTCCAAACAGTACCATTTCTACATGGCTGAAGAACGGACAGTTAGGTTTCTGCACGATGAAGGAGATCCCCAATATCCATATTCTGAAGGTTTTATGTGATAATTTTGATATCCAACAGTAACTCGTTTTCTACTCAATGTTGGGATGTCAAGAGGTAGTAACGTTTCAGTGCATTCTTACAAGTTATTCATGCTCTCTTCTATTTTTAATAGCATTTTCCGCTCCCCCAGATGTTTGAGAAGCAGCAGACTAGCAACAGAAAAGTTTTCTCAAGCTTGGAGCCTTTACAATATTCGAGGGCGCCCTTTACTGCTCATTTATGTTGCTGCACGTTCGGAATCCATAATGCTTATCACACAAATCGTAAATGACTATTCTTTCTGCGATAAGAAACAGACTACAAGGTTCAAGGGCCCCGTTGCTTGCAAATGCATTGAGCACCTTTTCATCTTTCTTTATCTTCGTTTTCTGCACATGGTTGTTAGACTTACTTTTTTTGGAATTTGGAACACGTCCTGTTGACGCATAAATAAATAAATAAATAATAAAGAGATGAGCAAGCAGGATACATCTGAATGGTCCAATTCCAAAAATTATTAAGTGTTGCTGCACGTTCGGAATCCATAATGCTTATCACACAAATCGTAAATGACTATTCTTTCTGCGATAAGAAACAGACTACAAGGTTCAAGGGGCCCCGTTGCTTGCAAATGCATTAAGCACCTTTTCATCTTTCTTTATCTTCGTTTTCTGCACATGGTTGTTAGACTTACTTTTTTTGGAATTTGGAACACGTCCTGTTGACGCATAAATAAATAAATAAATAATAAAGAGATGAGCAAGCAGGATACATCTGAATGGTCCAATTCCAAAAATTATTAAATTTGTCGCCAATTTGGTAGAAAATCATTTGTGTTTAGTTTCATTATCTTTTCTTCGTGCTCCTAGCTACTCTAAGTTTGAGCAATCTTAATCCCTAACCTCAGGTTTGACGAAGAATCTCAAGCCCGTAATGAGTAGGCGTAACGAGACTCTTGCTCTAATGTACATGGCTGTAAAATTTTTATTTTATTCTGCGAGATCTTCCTTGGGGTCAAATTGTAAAGCACATTGCGGCAAAAGTTGAGCTTCTCTTTTGTTACGGAAAGTGGCTTGAAATCTGCTTTAGGAAACACGCTTTGTATCCAACATCAATTGAATAAATGTGCGTTCCTTATATACATAGTCCCCATTATAAGAAAAAGAATTTATTTATTTATTTTCTTGTACGCGGAGATAAACGCATAAATAGAACAAACGAGCGTGTACGTTGAAAACCAGAGCAGAGCGAATGAAACATGCGTTTCTCGAGACAGTCGGCAGACAACGTTTCATGTTTATGATAGCCAAAACAAAAACAATTAAGCAAAAATGAAACAAGAAAGGTGTCTGTGATTGGCATATAAGGAAATCTATCAACGTCAAGTAAAGGATGGTATTTGTTTCGCCAAAGAGTAGTCCTGAGTTTGTTTCTTATAATAAAAGAAATGATCTGTAAAAGCTGCTAAAAATAGCAAAAATGAGAAGAAATATATAAACTTGCGAAAAAATGCAGAGCTCGTTGTAAAGACATCCTGATATGATCTGTAAACAGCGCTACATCTACGACCTCCTACGCTAGCGATTCTGGGCCGGGCTCTGTATCTCAAAGACCTCTTTAAATGGACACCCACCCCAGGTGCTGTGTAGAAGGGAGGAGCGCATGCTGGGGCCGGATTCATCAACGACTAACCCGCGGGTATAAGGGGTAGAGATACCCACAATGAAGCCTGCGTCTCTGACTCTTGCGTTATCTCCGCCTGACTCTTATCTTATCTCTGCCCCTTATCACCCGCATACCTACTGGTTAATTGTTGATGAATCCGGCCTCTGAAGTATACTGTATACGGTGAGTGAAATAGTGGAAAGTGGACAATAGCAACAATCCTTCTATATATAAAGGAGTTAGCGGTTGTCCGTCCGTCCGTCTGCTTATCCGTCTGACCTTTCCTAGAGGTCAAGTAGCAGACGTCCATGTCCAGACCAGGTACCACTGACGCCATTTCGATACCGCCTGAAGAAGTGTCACCGGTGTCGCGCAGAGGGCGTTCGAGTTTAAAAGACATGCCAGACGTTGCGTCAACGACGGCGTTCGGATTCAGAAGGCATCTCAGCGATGTCGCGCATTGGGTGTTTGGGTTCAGGAGAGGTGGCAACGATGTCGCGTAATGCGTGTTTGGGGTCAGAAGACATGTCACCGAAGTCACGCAAGAGGTGTCTGGGTTCAGAAGAGGTGTGACCTATGTCGCGCAAGCGGTGTCCGGATTCCGAACACGTGTAATGGGAGACCACTAAAGATGAGACCAGTAAGCGAGAGTCCAGTGAATGGTGGGAGGACCAACGAAGGGAGGAGGGGGTACCAGTAAGGTTAGAACCTTTAATTGGAGCCAGTGAAGGAGGACCAATAAGGAATACCTTAGATGAGGGTTGGGGAGGGGAGAGGGGGTAGTAAGGGGGGGGGGGGGAAGTGAACGGGAACCAGTGGAGTGGGAGCGTCCTGGGAAGGGGAACCGGTAAAAGGGGAACCATTAAAGGAGAACCAGTGAAAAGAGGGGACCAGTGAAGGTAGGACCAGTAATGGCGGCCAGTGAAGGAGGAGGGGACCAGTAAAGGGGATCAGTGAAGGTGAGACCAGTAGTGAGGGAGCTAAAGGAGGGACCGGTAATGGGGACCATTAATGGGAACCAGTGGAGGGACCAATAAAGGGTACCACTTAGGTGAAGGAGCAGTACTAAAGTGGGGGGGGGAGGCAAAAAGGGGGTCAGTGAAGTGGGAGAGTCCTGTGAAGGGGTGGGGGGGGGGAGGGCGGGAAAGAGAGAACCAGTGAAGGTGGAACCAGTAATGAGGGCCAGTGACGCTGCCAAAAGAGGAGGACCAGTAATAGGAAAGGAATTAGTGAAGGGAACCCATAAGGGCGAACCAGTAACTTTTCTCACTATCGTCCAAAATGTATGTGACAGGAACGTCATACAACGTCGTCTAGATCAAAAAGACGTGCCACAGATCAAACATTGCGAAGCATGCGTTGGATTTTCAGATGACCTTTAAAAGGCAGCGAGCGTGTGCGTGTATATGCCTCTCACTCTCACTACTGACTGATGCTCACTACGTTTTTCTGCCTTTCTCTGGCTGCACATGGGTAAGGGGGTATTGTGTATTGTAGGGGGGAGGGGATAGGGAGAATGACTTTGGGAATCGAAGGATTATTATTGCCTTCGGATATTTAGCGGTATAGAGCTCCCACAAGGTTATCACAATCTGTTCCTCACCACGTAGAGAATGTGTACTTCGGAGAATAAAGGGTTGGGCACACTCGACAGTGGCTTCAGTGCGTCAAAAACGGGGAGGGGCGTCGCTCTCAGGCTCAGGACATGTTTGCGGTAAGGGGCGGTCGTTCTTTCTTTCTCTGGTGTCGGCATTGGACCACTGCCAACCATAGCTCAGCTGACCGGTTGGCTGGTTTGGTTGAAGAAATGGCTTTCCTATCTTACGTATCTTATCTCTTGCTCAGGAGCGATAGCATCAGCTTCACGGAATGATCGAGCTCGTTTCGTGAACCTGACGCTTGCAGCGCTGACGCTGGGCGTCAACGCTGAAGCGAAGTGTGCCATAAGCGTGCCGCCGCCCCTGACGCAGAGACACGCACTCTGTTTCTCTACCCTATTCTTCATCATTGGAGCTGCGTCAAGCAGCAGAAGTGCGCCCAGCCCTTAAATGGCGTAAAGCGACTTTCTCACTGCCGTTGTTGCTGCTGCGCAACCGATGCCGTAATGATGAGACGCAAAGACGCAGTGGAGCAACAGCAGCAACGAGGGGGGCTTTCACACCTTTGTTGTCGCAATCCTGCATCAGCAACACCGGCATCGGTTGCACAACGGTTGCGCGGCCTCAGCAACGTGGAATGATCGCCATCATTCCTTGTTGCTGATGCTCGTCAACGGAGGATATCACAGGTCTTATCTCATTATCTTATCTCACCGCGTTGCGGCTGCAAGAAACATCGAACTCCGCCCCTTTTTCATTGCTCGTTGCTGCAACAGCAGCAACGGCAGTGTGAAAGCCGCTTAAGTGCGATAGAGGGTGGGTAGGCTCCATAGGAGCAGTTTTCAAGATTGTGCCCTACTATCCCGCTTTCCTGCAAATCCAGTTTTTCACTGTAACGCGAGTAAGAAGGCCTAGATGGTGGTGTTCTATTCTCGGGGTTGGGGGCGAAGCCCCCAACCAGACGTTTGGCAGCCTCTAGACCGGTGAACGTCTGGTAGAAAATAAACTAATAAGGAACATTCCGGAAATACCTGTCAACGAGCCTTTTGCATTGTCTTGTTATGTTACGCTATTGTCTTAACGACTTTGGCAGGATGTTTTTCCCAGAAAACTTTTGAAATTCGGTTCCAGCTCGGTCTTAAAAATGTCGAGATTATATTGCTCCCTAGAATTTAATTCTTCCTCTCACCACCTCTAGAATTGGGCAAGATAGTGAGTAAAATTTTTGAAGGAGAAGATCCAACATACCATTGATCAGCTAATGGGTTGTGATTAGATCATATATTTGCTACGAGAGGCAGGAGTTGGAAAAAAATTGAAGAGTCTGTTCTATCCAAAAGCCGGTGGAATGTTGGCGTAATTACACCCATGTTCTCTTATCCAGGGCTTTCTTATGAATCTATTTTGTACAGAACCCAATCTAAAGATTCGACAATCACATTTAGGACTAAACGCTGCCATATCCAAGTGCAGGCCTGACATATGTATGTCTTGTACTCGAGTACCATGTGAACGAACGAATGAATTTGTTTTCAATGATTTAAGGATATTATGCCCGATTCCGTCCGCTTTCTTAACCGCATCTTCTCAGCGCTTCTTCTTCTTCTTCTTATACAGCGTTTGTCCCGCTTCGTCGCGGGGTTCGCTCTTCTGGTGTCATGACGACACATTTCCCGGTCATGCGCTTGACAGGGTGGACGCCAGTTACTTTCATGTCCATGTGTAACGTATCCGACCAACGCTGCTTCGGGCATCCTCTAGGCCGCTTTCCTGACACTTCCAACTCAAGGCCTATCTTGCGGACGCTCTCTTCTTTCCCACGCAGAACGTGGCCGTACCATCGTAAGCGAACTTCGCGCATCTTGTCCGCTATCGGCGCAACACCGAACTTCCGCCGAATAGCATCATTTCGGATGCGGTCCATGCGCGTGACTCCAGCCGTCCAGCGCAGCATCTTCGCCTCCATGGCGCTGAGGCGCGTTTCAACTTCCTTAGTCGCAGGCCAACACTCAGCGCCTAAGGATTAATCTATGCATTTTTTCTTCTAATTTGCGAATTTACTATCTTCTTCTTCATCATCTTCTCAGTGCTGCTTGATGGAAAACATTGTCTCTAGAATGAATCCTAGCTCCCGCAAAGTGAGTGCACTGCTGAGCACCTGATGATTGAAGAGATAAACCTTTCTACCCTGCTGCTCTCCAATGTGAAATAATTTCGGTTTCTGTCAGGATAGAGGAAGACTCCACTTAGCCGACCAGTCAGCAATTGAATTTGTTGCACATTGAAGGGCGTTATAATCTTCCTCATTCGCAATGTCTTTGCGTACTTTTATGTCATCAGCAGACATTTTGCAGGTGACACCATGTTGGTCAATTAAGGAGGGAATTCCGAGGTATACATAGTAAACAGAATTGGAGAAATATTATAGAAACGGCGACAGCAGTATCGAAGCGCTGACTGCTTTCGGTCCGTCCTTACCATTAGAGAAAGAAAAAGCTGCTGCAGGCACTGATGCTATTGAAGCCCTACAAGACACGTAGCGCTTCTTTCGCTAAACCGCTGCTGATTTTTACTTCCCATAATCTCATAATCTTTCTCATAATCTCACGATCAGTGCAAAGCTAATCTGCGTCCAACCTTTTTTCAGTACTTTTGCGCACTTCCGTCTTTGGATATTAAAAGTTGGAGTGCAACCATCTCTCCCAACTTGCACTTTCCTACGTTGCATGGAGAAGGTCGGACTTGCGAAATGGGGGTTTGGTCCAAATTAAAACTAGCATGCAAAGCAATGAGAATTGTTCAATTGTCCCTTGCTATGTCATCGTCCGCTACGTCCCACCCGAATTGTACACTCTATTTACTTAGCCAGAAAGCAAACCTGGGTCCAGGGACGCCCGCCTCGCAGGCGAGGCTACCACCACCACCACCACCACAAAGCAGAC
Source organism: Heligmosomoides polygyrus polygyrus (assembly GCA_947396885.1). NCBI lineage: Eukaryota > Metazoa > Nematoda > Chromadorea > Rhabditida > Heligmosomidae > Heligmosomoides > Heligmosomoides polygyrus. The sequence goes on from OX377201.1 coordinate 38,223,298, forward strand.
GGAGTATGACTGGTTATGGTGATCCGCGAGGGTCATGAAACTCCCCGTATCAGTCGTTGAAAAGAACTACAGTGACTGCTCAAGCATAAAAATGAAACGACTTTATTGGAGATGAGAACACTGCTTTCGAGTGGAGGTCCGTCGACAACGGAGTCTCTCAGGCCACAAGCCATCCTTCGCATCGAACGTAGTTCTTATTCAGATTCAAATCTCGAAGACGTGCAATCTCATCTTCACTGAGGCAGATTTCAGCAACCTGGAAGATACAATCGCTTGAGGAATCCTGTTGTTTACCTATGAAATTTTGGAGTCACTATAAAAAACTGATTACTTTTCGTTATATTTATTATACTACATTTATACGTGTTACAATATATTTGGGCGCGTGTAGCGCAGTCGGAGGAGGCGCGACTGCCGCGTGCACCCGATACCAGGTTCCTGGTTCGGATTTCCCACCCAGGCCAACCAAGCCTTCCATCCCTCCGGGGTCGGTGAATTGGTACCAGACTTGTCTGAGAAGGATAAAACGCTAACTTGTTCATCGGCTGGCCACCGCAAGTGATTGTACGGCCAAATACGCATTCATGTCGCCTCCACGATATCCCGTAGAAGTAGAATACGCTGGCCTCTCCCAGAAGGGATTGAGTAACGCCGTCCTTTATACTTTTTTATCCTTTATATTTACATTTACACGTCACAACTTGAGGTGCCTTTTTGCTAGGTCTAGAAAGGATTTTTCACACTTCCTCTAATGTAACTTGCGTTTAGTGTTACAAGTGTACCTTCCCACAGAGCTTATTATTGGGGTTCCCTGAAGAAGTATGTGAGTGAAAGCAGAAGTTCATATTGATTCATGCTCGCCGTCCTCGAAGGAAACAATACTGATTTCGATGAAAGCAGAAATCTGTTCAAGTCAGCTCCCGCAAGTGTTGCCGGCGGAAACAGCTTGGCTGACGCAATCTGCACCAGCTGTAAAGCTCTGCACAGCAATCTTTGAAGAATGAAGATGCGCGATGTGCTCCAGAAATATCGGACCCCGCGATTAGTGGATTCGTAGCTTCACCACCATCTCGTCTTCGCTATCTCAGCGTGGTTAAATGGATGCCATGAGCACAACCGGAATAATTAGCAGAGGGTTACCAAATTGCACAAAATTTCTTCTAAGGGCAAGAATGGGATGTGGAAAATGTGCTTTTCTTGCGGTAAATAAAGAGTGATAAACGCAGAAATCTGTTCAAATCAGCTCACAAAGTACGGCCGGCGAAAACAACTTGGCGAAATTGGCTACAGTGCCACCTGCCCAAACGCCATTCTATCTGATAGAAGGCGTTTGGCCAAATGGTACTGTGGCCGATTATGGCATTCCAAACTCCGAAAAAGGCAAAAGTCGCGAAGGATAGGCCGACCGACACCGTGGCGGTACCTAGTATCGAGCAGACGCAAAAACATGACTGAGTGAGGTTGATGTAGCAAACGACATATTTTGTTGCCTTCCACGGCGACTGTTTCAGGTGTTTGTTTTCCCTCGAGCGTTGTAAATAAAAGTCAGTGGTCCAGCTTGCTCCCTGTTTTTAAAGGTTTCACCTAGCGACGAAATGGCTCTAACGCCGTACTTTCTCCCGGACTACAGTTACACTTAACACCGGATTGGAAACCAGATCATCCATAGATCATTAAAAACACATTCCCTAACTTAAATAGCGCAATATATCACTTCAAAGGCAACAGGCTAAGAATGGTGTTGGGACTCGGTCACACTATTACCTTTAAATTGCTGACAATCCGTTCAGGGTTCGATGACTTCGGAATGATTCCAATACCTTGACTAAGAGCCCATGAAAGCAGGATGATCTGAAAATCGAAGTACATTAATATTAACCCAACAAAGTGACAAAAATAAGAGAAGAAGGTTGGCTTAATAATGGCATATAAAATCCTACACGGGCTTGTTCATCTTGATCCGAACAAATTCATTCCTGTGCGCAGCTCCATTACTAGAGGAGCTAAACAAGCTATATCTACCTCATGCCACTGCTTCGGTGCGGGCCAACTTCTTCATATCTCGGGCGGGCACAGAATATGTCAAAATGGCCAAGCGTTTCCCTCCATCACCTGCACTCTCCTCCTTCAAGAGGGCCTTGAACAAGTTTATACATTCTAGTTGCTGCTGTTTCCCAACTCCCACTATGTAAGGCTGCTCACTCCGCTAATTCCTCATGTTCCACACTTGCGTCACTGTTGCTGTTTTATGCATTTTCTCTTTCCGTTTGCTCTATTTTATCACCGTTTTGCTATATGCTCTGAGTCGAGTATTTCATGTTGTTGTTTTTGTCTTCCCTCCCCTTTTTTCCCATGTGTGCTCACATGGTGCAATAAATAAACAAATAAATAAATAAATTCAACTGCAGACGTGTTAATCGTTTAACCGTGTCGAAATTATATGCCCTACAAGCGAGGTGACAGAGAAATATAGTTATTCGCTCGCGCTGCTTAACACGTTCTCGACTCCTGCGCTGCAGCTGAATGACGTTTCAGAAAAATAGCCGACCCTGTGTCATTTACTGGCTAGGCGTTACCTTAACGTAGTCCCAATCCCAAAATGATTGTCTGACGCTGCACAAAGAACTGGTCTAACGTTCCGGAACACTTGCCGGGAAGAGGAAGGAGCCTTTTTCTCCACCTCTCATCTTGTTCGTTTCTTTCCTTGTTTTTCGCACTTTTGTGTTTCGCATAGTTTTCTTCTATGTCTTTTCAACCCCACTTATGAAGCAAATATCGCAAAGAAACTGTGAAAAATCTGGCTAATTGGGAAGTATGTAGAACTAAGTGCAGCAAACTGAAAAAAAACTAAAAACTAAGTGTGGCAATCAAGCGCGAGAAGCGGCCTAGAAAGTCCAAAAAACGAAACAACTGCATAGAAAATAAATAAATAAATAAATAGGTCAAGATGCAAGAAAAATGCCAACGATTCTCGAAAAAAGAGGAAGATAGCGATTGCCTGTTTCTACTGATTGGAGTAAGTAGAGTGTTTCCTCGGTATCGCAACGGTACTGCGAAAGCTCATCCAATAAAATCGCCCGAAATGCGTTTACATGAAGAAAAAGTGAAACCACAAAAATGGCGCGTAAAATGTCGTTCATCCAATTTAACGGAAATTTTCGTCGTTAAGTTTCGTAAAAAAAATTAACGAAAAATGCCGGTAAATTCGGTAAATCGGTAAATTTTTAGTTGTTAAACGTACACCCCTGCTTCTGATGAGGCGATCCACCTCACGCGCTTCTCCCTTGTCTTTCCCAGTATGGACGATGTCTTCGTCACCGCCCTGACATATCCAGTGGAACAGCATTTAAAGCCTGCACGCCTGAGCATCGTTGTTTCAGCAGCGAGTTTTCTGAGTGTTCAGGAGCACCTACGGTAGCACAGGGTTCCAGTGGACTCTCTACGCTTGAGGCAGTCTTCAAGTATCCGTTCCTGACCATCTGGTTCACTGTTCCTTCCTCGGAGATCCCTAGTTATAGATCTTCACCTCCTCGATGGCCTCCATGGCTCAGATTCGGTCTAGCGCACCGACCGGCTGACGAATTTGGTCCGGGCTTCCGAGCCCTTGTGCATGCCCTTATGACCGGTCTGGGACACTCAACGGAGTTCGCGTGGACGAGCCTATGGGTTTCGCACGCTTAATTTCACATAAAAAATGCCAAGAAGAACTAACCGACGGGGAGGTTTTGTACTTGGACGCGAGTTCAAGCACTGCAGTGTGTTCCAACAAGTCGGGTGTGTGCCGAGCCAGAGAAGAGTACGCCTTGAAGTGATGTATGGAATTACCCGAAAAGGAGAAAAAAGTGAAGACATTTGATCGACGCCAGCACCTGGAAGAAAATGTCCTCTTCTCTGCAGTAGTCAAGCAGCTTTGGACGGGTGAAATGAGGATGAAATTCGACCTGACTGACTGAAGGCATTTCCTGGAAAGCAACGGATACCAAGGCCCATGCATCATCTCCGTTCGTTACTCAGTAAGCATTGCATTTTCACAAAAAAGTGAATGCCCAGTTGTTCAATTCGAGAAAGGCGGTGTTTATTTCATAGTCCATACCTTCCCATACGCCTTTATCTCTTCAATGTGATGTGGCTCGTAGCTCGACACGCCGATGGACCGAATTTTCCCTTCACCTGAAAGGAAAAGTTTCTGAGAATTCCACACCTTTAGAGAAGAAATAGTCCCACTCCTCAATTCGTCCAATGCTAAATATGTGATCTTCCGATGCAGCGCGTTCTGCGGGTCGTCGAGCGCGCAGTCCTTCGTCTTCGGAAAGTGAATCAGCATCAGATCGATATAGCTGAAGTGATTCCCAAAATGAGTTTGTTTGGCGGCAAGGAGGGAATGCACCTGACAGAAGACCTGGTTCGTAGTTTCCTCAACGAATCCTCGACCATATCGTGAACCACGTCAGCCGAATCACTCGGGTAGACCTTGGTTGTCAGGAACACATCAGCTCTTTCAAGGTTATGCAGTGGCAAGCAGACCTTTGAATTGCCTCCATGGAAAAGTCTTCAGCTCTAGCTGCACATAAGGCTACGATTTCACTCGAACAATCTCTGAGATGTCCAAAGCACAGATTTAAAAAAAGAAAAATTACTTCCAGTGCTCGACCCAAATCGGATTCGTTATCGTACACTCTGGCCGTGTCGAAGAGACGATACCCAGCGGCTAGTGCGGCATTCACGGCTGGTTTCATCTTCAAAAACACAAGAACTACGATTGTAGAAAGCAACAGAAAATTAAAGCGTTCGTGAGTTTGCCTAGCGTTTGTGAGTCTATACCCTACTAACTTTATAGAAGTAAACTAGAAACGAATTAATTAAGACTAAATTTGGTGAACAGTCTTGGTTCCTCTGGTCAAGGTTTCGTTGTTTTAAAGTTATGCGAGGATTGAACGGTAATCAAACATGGACGGGAGCACCATATTTTGGGCAAATTCGTCGCATCCCGACTTATAGCACGACAGCGTTTTGAGTGCTTATTTATCCAATTATAGACAAGGCCAATCTATGGGAAATAGTTGTCCTACTTGAAGCCAAAATTTCGGCTTAATGCATGCGAAATCGACGCCTTCTACCTGTTGCGCCATGTGGCCCAAAGACCTATGTTACACTTCGGCGACGCTGTGTTGCGCGGGCTGCTACGCACTGCGACTCGAAGAACATCCCGTGCCTCCATACCCGTGAATTCGACTTTACTGATCTTCGTGCACTAATACAATGACTCGAGCCCACACTCAAACCCATTTGAGGCGTGACCCACGGTCTGCAGGAGACGAAGGATCTATCCTATTCCGGGGGAGCCACATAAGTAAAAAGTATTATATGCAATACATCCACTTGAGACTTACCGAGCGGCCTCTACAGAGCAACATGGGACCTAAACAAGGAAAGTCACAAAGAAAAAAAAACGAAAAAATTACATTTGTTGCGGTTGTAAGCAGGCAAAGTTGTGTGCCCTCCTCACCATGTTAGATCCTGGTTATAACATGTCAGGCGGCGGTCAGCACGCGGCGTGCCTCTATTCCGTCGCTCTTTCCCGCCGAGACGGTTGTAAACCGCGGCGATTTTTTTTGTTTGTTCGTTCGTTTTTGGTTTCTCTTAGGTTCCAACTCGTTGTTTAGGAGCCGCTTGGTAAGTCTCAATTCATTTTTGTATTTTTGTCACCTACTTTTTAGTTATGTGCCCCCCCCCCGGACTAGGAGAGATCTGAGACGAATTTGATGTGAAATTCGTCTATGATCCTGTTCATACTTCGCCACGAGAGCAACTCGTTGCCCGTGCAAAGCATGCAAATCGATTAGTCGAGTAACCGCCGCCGAAATCTGTTCATACCCGAGCGCTGAGCGCTGGCGTACGTAATTAAGTACGTACACCACGCTACGTCCATCGTTCCAGTCGCTCTTGTCGCTGCTATGGCTTGTTCATACTTTCCGAGCGCTGCCGTCACTCTCGTCGCTACGTGCTTGCCGGGGTTCTTCATGGGAGCCGTGGTCGAAAGCCATCTGTCGAGCAGGGAACACCCAACTGAGTTACTTTGGCACGCTACAGGGACGAATAGAGAAGCAGGCCTACCACAGAGCGAATTGGCGGCGATCAGGTGATGAAAACTAAAGCTTCACGTTTTATCCTGAACTCTTAGCTTCGGCGAGACAAAAGTCGTAAAGCACACACGCTAAACAATAAATTCGACCTTGGTTTCTCTCTGGTATCTATGGAGAGCCGTTTTTACGCGTTGGACTGATTTTAGCTTTCCACTTCGATCTCATCCAGATGAACTGTCTTCATAAGCCATTGAAGGATTACCGGTCAAGACCATTCGTTGGAGCCACTTCACATTCGGAAGGACGTTTCTGGAGACATATCCTAGTAATCTGATAGTCAACCACCTACCAGATCTCCCTGAATTTTGTAAGTTCCGAGCCCAATGAGCGGAATCTCGTATCCGTCACGAAGGGTGTGCACACCGCCAACAATGCCCATATCGAATGGCTACAAAACAGGGATATCGCAGATTAGTTCAGAGCACATCCGACATGGGGCGGCAGCCACCGAGGTCATATAAAAGCGAATCTCGTGAAAGTATAAGACTGTACACGCCTGAACCAGAGAAAGAAACAAGCAGAGTAAGTTGATTTATCTGGCGAAATATGCAATTGCAGCATTAAAAAGCCGAATCGGTCACAACACACGCCACCCGTAGCATCGGATGTAGTGCTGGTCGCGGTTCAACTTGTGCAGCGACTCGATTTCGTCGTCGTTCAGTCGCAGCTCCGTCACCTGCAATGCGGCGAAGTGATGATAAGGGAAGTTGACGACCGGAGGACAGTTTCAGCAGCAACAGCCACAGCACCTCTCCTAATTCTCTCATATGTTGGATGACCCGCATCTCCCATGCTGGGCACAAACCAACAACACTGAAACCGGAGCGTCGTGCTGTAGAATGTCACCTACCGTTAGCTACGGCATTTGTTGCATAGCAGTGTTGTGAAAGACTTTCCATGGAGCGTGATCTACTCCTAATCTGCTTCAGGTTTTTGTGTTCTTTTCATTTGCTAGTGGTCTTGTCGTTGCTTGTTTTGAGTGTCACCATTGTTTTATTATTGACTATGCACTCACAACAAACACAAACATAAATGTAAACAAGTAAAGCGAAAGAATCAAATGTACGCTTCCGAGCTTTTGTCAGCAGAACTCAGGCCATTTCACAGTGCAACTCAGAACTCCTGCTATGTAAAAATTGTGCCACCGTTTGAACTATAAGGCTGTATGCTCTGCCAGTTTTCGAGAGTTTCATTCAAAAACCATAACTCGGCTCAGAAACCACCATTTCACTCAAACTAAAAAATATTACATGCACCAACCCTCCGGCGATATCACAGATATCAGAGTTCGCATGTTCTTAAAAGGCTAATGAATATGGCATTTCAAACCACTGGAGGCGAATTCGACGTTATCTTGTTTCATAGGCATGGTTTTCCTAAGGACTACACCCAGATGTTCGATTAAAAAGCATTATATTAGGGCTAGGATTGGATGATATACTGCATGGCGAAGACCCTTAATCTAGGGTTCGTTCAACCTTTAGATGATGATTCTTGATTCCGTCAATGGCAGACCAAACTGCTCTTGTGAGAGCGCACAAAACTTAAGTAAGGCGTATTGTAGGATGTGATGCTTCAGTTTTCAAGCCCTGCAAAAGCAGGACATAAAACTTCTTGAAAGTGTTCAGAATGACTTCATTCGTAAGCTTTTCTTGAGATGTCGTGGTCCCAGTCATGACAATATTCCGAGTGAGTCCGACAGGGCTAAGCTGCTTAGTTTGTCGATCTTCAGACTAGGCGAGGGAGAGCACATTTAGTTATGTTGCTCAAAGTTCTGACAGGAAGATTCTCCGATGATCCAATTGGATTTTTTTGTGTCCCTTTGACCACTAACAGAGAAGGGAATCTCAGACTGTACTGGTCACTTCCAAAGTCGAAGGTGAGCTCAAGTTTCCCCATCTATAGGAGCATAAGGGAGCTCAACAGCGTTCTGAAATTGAGAACGTTGTTAACATGTCAGTGCCTTCTTTTAAACGTCTAATTGCAATAAGACTTCGTTAGGCTTGTTTCGCTGTTTCTTTCGTTGGCCCATCACCTAGCTCTTTATACTTACTTTAGCGTGTTACTGTTACAATCTTACCACATGTGATTACGATTCGTGCCTTGTGACAAATAAAAATAAATAAAGTGTTCACTCAACTGATTCGAATTCTGTTCAGTTTCAAGGTTCGCAAAGTGGTTAGCAACACCGGGACATTAGAACCCTCTTCCTTAGTCATCTAACTGAACGACTTTCTCCGTCATTCACGTAGAGATTCCTTCTGTAGTTATGCTCGACTGTGTGGGTCTATCGGGCCCTCACTTGTCTTCCAACCACCCTAATCCTCCAAGAAGCGCTTGAATCTAGCAGCGAGAGTTTTTCCTTCCCAATGCTACTTCTTACAGCCGCTATAGTTACACTCGTACCCCTAGATTTTCGACTAAGTTATAACCGATGAAGTTTACAACTGCGAAAAATCGTAGGACGTACATGCTTCGACAGAAAATATTATGGTAATCTAAAGAGTCAGGGAATTCTCGACGAAGTACATCTTTGGAAAGGGTTAGCTCTACACTTCCAAGTTAATGATTGAAGAGATGGCTATCGCTAGAGAAGGCTATCACTATTCGCAACTACTCTCTACGTAAATGCAGCAGAGGCGACACCTCCCTCGAAATAATGCTTCTGTTTTCCCTGTGCACACAGGGACTGCATGTCTGTTTAATGGCACTGCAACCACAGAGCAGCTCTTCTTCTACGGAAACGGAGCAAACCTCTGGAGAAGCGGCACTGGTTTAGAAAAGAGTGGATGGAATATAAAGGGTGAGTGAACGACAACGAGGCAGTGTTTATGTGGTCCACATAAAGGACGACGCCACTCAGTCCCCATTCGGGATCATCATCATTTTCAGTAGCGTTTTTCCCGCTTGGTGGCGGGGTCCGCTCTTCTGGTGTGGTGACGCCATTTTTCCCGATCAAATGCTTGATCGGGATGCACACAAGCTATCTTTAAGTCTAAGTGCAACGTGTCTAGCCAACGTTGCTTCGGGCGTCCTCTGGGCCGTTTCCAGGGACTTCAAGATTCAGGCCAATCTTACAGACAGTGTCGTCGTTAGCGCGAAGGACGTGGCCATACCATCGTAGACGAGCTTCGCGCAACTTGTCGGCTATCGGGACGACACCGAACCTCTGTCGTATGGTGTCATTGCAAACGCGGTCCAATCGCGTTACTCCGGCCGTCCACCTTAACATCTTCGTCTCCATTACACTGAAGCGGCTTTCAATTTCCTTCGTCACGGGCCAGCATTCAGCACCGTACGTCGCTACTGGGCGGACGACTGTTCTATAGACCTTCGACTTGAGGTACTCGGGTATTGTTTTATCGCAGAGAACCCCAGTCAACGACAGCCATTTGGACCAGGCCGCACTTACGCGCGCATTCACCTCCAACTTTAGGCTGCCATCGGGCGTAACTGTTGACCCAAGATACTTGAAAGATGTCACTCGTGAGAGCTCAATATGATCTTGATAGATCCGAGCTCATTCACATCCGTCGTCAAGTACTCCGTCTTTTTGACGTTTAGTTTGAGTCCGAACAATGCTAAGCGATCGCACCACGCCTGTGCCTGTCGCTCGAGTTCGGCTTTGTCTTCACATGCAAGCATGACGTCATCGGCATACAGCAACGTCCAAGGACCTGCCTTTTGGAGATCTCGTGTAATTGCATCCATGACGACCACGAAGAGCAGTGGGGATAGCGCAGACCCCTGGTGCACTCCGACAGAGATCGGGAACTCCATCGAGGTACCCGCTGGTGCTCGTACTCGGCTTATTGGGCACGAGTAGAGGATGCGCACCCACTCAATAAGCTCTTCAGGGACGCCGTGTCGTCGCAAAGCGTACCATATAACTTCTTTTGGAACGGACATCGCCACCAGTCCCCATTCGGGATTAGCTAGGAATTCCATATTGTGGAGGAAATGCGTATTTGAACGCGGATCTGACCATGCCATCCGCATACGATGATGTCTGATGTCAGAATTTCTCCTTCAAACTATCCTGTCCAAATCATCAGACCGAACATCAACCAAATCTAGGAGACGGCAAGCAGACTAAGTCTCTGCAAACGATACTAGCAGACCAATATTAACTCTAAGTCCGGCCTCCTCCAAACGCTAGGTTGAGACGCTGCTTTCACCTACACCCTCGCATATCCCAATCAGGGAATGATTAATGCCGTATTTTACCGTCATCCTTAACATTCGTTCCGAAAAGTCGCCGTTTTGCTAAAACCCAGGTAAAATACCTTCATATTATCCTTTATTCGGTGCGGATTGGAGGATTTCGGTACGATTCCTACGCCTTGGCTCAAAGCCCACGACAACAGAATGAGCTGAAAAGTTGAGAATAGACGATGATTCGAGGGAGACGATGGACGAGAATGCCCACCGGAACAGTGGTGTTGTGTGCCTTAGCCAAGCCCACGACAACGGGGTCGTTGACGAGTTCGGGCTGCTGGCGAGCAAGCGACGAGAAGGCCTAAAACACACACAGCATAACCCATCACATCACCATGATCACCGGCAGAAGCCGTAGCCACTTCTGTTCCACAAACCTGGAAGAAGATGCCCTCCTTCTTACAGTACTCCTTTAGCTCGTCCCTTGTGAAATGGGGATGGTACTCGACTTGGTTTGCACATGGCATCATCTGAACGCACAAAATAAGCACTAACAAGGGACGTCTGTGAACTCACCCCCAACGATTCTCAATGAGACCTATATGGTCTTGTAGAGCATCTAACAGTTAGCGCAGTAGTCAAGTTGGCTTTTGCTGCGGGATAATTGGTGGTCCAAAAATAGCAAAAATTGTCGCCTAGTACCTCATGGACGGGAGGTCGGGGTATGTATGAATCCCCCCGTGCAACTAGTGCTGCTCATTTTGCCGCGCTCACTTTAAACCGAATTCGTGTACCTTCTGTTATCGCTATGTCTTGTTGTGTAAGGGCTCAGGAGGCAGCATGATCTACACGTAAATAAACCTCCCTCTGAGCGACGCGTTTCAGTTTTATCCCAAATGAGGACCAGAATTTATTCAGCACACGGGCCAACTCTGTGGTCTCCATCCCTCTCAAGTCCGCTGCAAATTGAAACGGATTTACTAGGCGACGCTTTTTTTCCATTTTTGGACCACCCAATGGTCCCCAGCAGAAATGAGCTTCACCGCTGCGCTCCCTGTGAGATCCCCTTACAAGACCACGCAGGCCTTTTCGAGGATCGTTGGGATTATTTCACAGACGTCCCTGTAAGGTCGAACAATGGGATGTTGCACAGGCGTCTACCTTTCCATAGCTCTTGATTTCTTCTATATGCCGAGACTCATAGTTTGACACTCCAACGGATCGGATCTTCCCTTCATCTGAAAATCGATTCTAGAGCCGCTTAGCCTAACATATAACGATGAGTGATTTGAAGGATTAGGAACAGATTTGAGGGTGACATGAAGGAACTTAGGCTGCACCACGCGTTGTAAATACTTTTCAAGGAGTCAGTTTCTACACCTACTATGTAGACCCGCAAAACGCCTGGAATTGAATAAACGGTGGACAAGTCAGTGTTCCCTCCTTTCGAACAAGGTTGCCACTTATTACTGAAAATACCACTGTCCGAAAAACAGTCAGCTAGGCTATTACACCCTGAATGAAGAGATGTACACTTGAACAAAATTCTAGGTCACTTTTTCTAAGCTCGCTGAAGAAGTTCCCTAGGTTTTTCGGTCTCCCAACAACCATTAAAAGCCGTTACAAATTTTGTTCAAAATTCTACCTATAAACTGGCCTGACTGGCCCCTTTCTTGCAGGCCTATAGGTCTTATATTCGAGCAATAATGTAAGCTCTGTTTGCAGCCTGTACAAGAAGAAAAACATTAAGGTCTAAGAAAAGTGTTCAGAATAATTCTGCGATATGCCTAGTCATTTGGCAGGATCAGTAGCTCTAGGCCTTGTTGCACTTCGTAGTAAATGCAACGAAGCAGATCCTACATTGGCGTTCAAGATTTTCACACGAAAGGCAGCCACTGATCCCTTGGTTTTCTTTAGACCGCCCTGACAACATCTAGGAGATGTAAGGCTAAACTCTATTTCTCCGGCTGAAATTCAGATCTTTTAGGGGTAATTTTCCCTACGTATCATAATGCGTGGTAGCGCAAATGGAGGAGGTGCTTGCTGTTGCTCGCAACCGATTCCAGATTCCTGGTTCTACTTCCCGCCCAAGGCAACCCAGCCTTGCTCTGAGATGGGTGAAATGATACCAGACCTGTCTGGGAAGGACAAGGCACTGGCTTAGCCATCACCTGACCACCGGAAGTCATTCTGGTATAGCCCAAATATACATTCAAATCCCCTCCATGACATCTCGCAGAAGTGCGATAGAATCCACGGCGCTCGGACTGACATAGCTCCGGCCGCTACTAGTCTTGTTTTGCGCAATAAACCATGACGTATGTAGCCTGTGCCGCCTAGTAGTCCTGCACGCTGTTCTACTCACATTCGTTGTTTTGTTTTTGTGTTGCGCTCCCATTCTGCTTACTATTTCTTTTCTCACAGATACGTGCAACATTTTTCACGACAATAAATAAATATGTAGATAATACATAGCAAGATTGATGCAGAACGAGCGTAGCGCAGTAGGGGGAAGCGCCGGCTGTCGCGTACACACCAAATCGAAGCTTTCGTTCCCTGCCAGGTCCACGAATTGGCACCAGGCTTGTCTGGGAAGTACAAAACACTGGCTTGCTCATCGGTCGGTCACCGCAACTCATTGCATGAGCCAAATACGCATTTAAGTTGCCTCCGCAATACCCCCAGAAATACAGTGCGTGGCGCACCCCAAAAGAGTTTGACTGACGCCGTCTGTTATCGTTCTATCCCAAGCCTGATGCGAATTTTCATGTAAAACCTTTCAACTGAGAGGAGGGACTCCACTACTGCTGAAAACAAAGCAGCGCTGAATCTTTGCAGAAGCTGAGCAGCACTTCATCGGCAAATGCAAAGTCATGAGTATCATAGAGTGGTAAAGGCGGCTCATAAAGGTGCACCGGTAGTTGCATCAGCTTCCTGCTCCTTCACTTCAATATTGTCCTCGCCCGACCCAGTTTCCTAGTCCACAGGATGCAGTCCTACGACGCTGATGCGAAGACTGCGTTTAAATCTGTCTCGCGACGATGTCGAAAACGAATGCAAGACCCATCGCGATGGAGTCCATCAAGTGATGGAATTCATTTTAAAAAATCATCAATCGACAGCGGGTTGTACAGGGCGGACTGCCATCAGCACCAGTAGCGCGGCTGCGTAGAAAGCCTAACGGACCTTTGAGTTTCTCCAGTTCCAGGTAAGTGAGTTTCCGATGCAGCGGATTTCGCTCGTCCTTTTCGTCCAAAGGCTGCGCTTTCGGATAGTGTATGAGGACCATGTCAAGATAGCTGTAAAAAATAGAATCCTTTTCATGAAAATGGAAGCACACGCAGAAATTCGAAAAAGAAACGAGGGCAAAACCAACGATATTTCCTACTTCCGAACAGTAGTGTCCCTGTAAAACCAAGGAAAATCCGCTCGAAATCATATATGATGGCCAACTGAGACCCATTCCCGTGTCGATATATCGTCGTTGTTCAGTGTCAGGTAATGAGACACCCTTTAAGTTCACCACCTACCAATGTTGTTACCACTCTAATAGCTGTATCCCTCACTACACCTTAGGACCTCATGGTAAGAGGCGACGTAGATTGGTAGAGTAGACAACAGCTAGCAAATGTTAATCGCCTACGTCTACGTATACAGCGGAAGTCGAATATTGGCCAATGAACGGCAGTGAAAACAAGCAAAAAAGGCCTAACTGCAAAAATTGGATCTTTCCTATGGAGGGGACACGTTACTCTGCCTGTTAGAAAACAGCATTAAAATTGAAAGTGAACAGTTTTACTATGATGAAACAATGAAATAGCTCACTTTCCCTACAATATACTAGCCAGGACACCACATTGTTCGTGTTTGCTTCGTTTTTCTAGCAGTGCCTCTCCCCCCCCCCCCACTATGTAAGATACATTAAAACATTTTATTTTACAAATATCACAGTACGGTAAGAAAGCCTTGGGGTGAGCGCCATTTTTCCCACATTTTCAAATCAGCAATGGAATTCACTCATAAATATAATCACCATCTTCAGTCACTACAGAATGCCACCTAATAGACGGGGGGCGACTCCCTTCTCCCACAACTGGGGAGACTGAGGATCAAAATAGTCGTTGACCACCCTTTCAGCATCTTCAATTTTGGTGGTTTTTTCTTGGTTATAAATACCTTAAAGGAACGAGATAAGTGCTAGTCAGAGGGGAGAATATAAGGAGAATAGGGAAGGTGGGGAGCTGTATTTCAGCGCAGTTCCACTGGGCTTCACGGGACTCTTTAGCGTGAAGGCGGGCATAAACACAACTCGGCAGTTTTTCTCAAGCAGCGTTCGCCTGCTTCTGAAGTCGATGGGTAAAGGTGAATCCTGGTGTCCGTGTGAGCAACGCGCAATACAACATTCCTCGCGAATCCCAAAAGTACCAAAGAAGACACTTCTTTGAGCGAAGGACCATTTTGGTTGCGCTGCTGGATCTTCTCCTCGAGGGGACCACACGGCACGTTACGCCTCCCAATCCTGGAGGACTCAACCCTTATCTCCAGTAATCAGGTCTTCCAGAAACTCCTTTCGGTGCGGGCACAGAAAGAGAGGCTCCCAAATGGATTCCTAGATGATCCGCATCGATCGGTCAAGGCATGAGGGATCCATCGAGTCAGCACTTTCCTGAAGCCGAGGGCCTGTGGCGACCAAAAACTGTTGGACGGCTGCACCCAATTCTCGTCGCAAGACTGCGGGGCTAAGATCCGCACCCTGCCTGACTGCATCAATAATGGCAAAAGCTTCCACTGCGTGAGGGGGTCCAGACCGAGGTCAACCTTTGAAGTCCAGTCTCCTCCTCTGAAACGAGCAAACAGGCAGTTGACAGTGTTGATGGAAGTGTGCTGTTGATGCCTCGAAGGTTGGCGTCGCTCCAGTGCCACGATGCCATTCATATAAAATGATGGCTTGCCGTTTTTGCGAAATGCTTTGTTTGTAATTTATTTATAAGTTATATTACTATCATACTATATAATAACGCGCTAAGCGATGAGTCATACTATAGATCGACGCCGCCGCAGAAATTAGCCATAATATAGGGGAAAATTGGGGGCGGGGGGAAATGGGGGAGGGGGAATTACAGCGCGAAAATAGCGAAAAATACTCAGACGTCTTCTCCCTGCCTGAAAACTTCGGCACTGGGGCAATCGAGGTCACTGAACACGAATCTAAAGTTTGTTTTTGAAGTATCGATCGCCATCAATCGATATTGATTAAATTACAGTGCGGGAAAATAGCGGAAAATACCCGGACGTCTTCTACCTGCTTGGAAACTCCAGCCGTGGGGGTAGTCCAGGTCGCAGTACAGGAATCTGAAGATCGTTTTCGCAATATCGACCACCACCGTCAATCGATATTGATCAAATTACGTGGCGCGAAAATAGCGGAAAATAGTCAGACGCCTTCTTGCCAGGGGATTTGGAAGACGTAAGGAATACGTCGCATGACGTGCCTGGGACTCAGAAGACGTGCCACGGAGTCGCCCAACGTGTTTGGGGATCAGATAGACGTGCTGAAGACGTCCTGCAATGTGCCTGGGGATTCAAAAGGCGTGCCGAAGACGTCGTCCGCTAAGGGGGGGGGGATCATTGAGAGGGACCAGTACCAGTAATGGGGGACCGTTTCACTAAGGGAGGACCAGTAGTGAGGAACCAATAGATCGCCCTATCATGCTATACACTGTACGTACTGCGAGCCTTTTGTACTCCTAGGTAAGGAAAAAGATGTAGAGGTAGAGCAGCTAGCTTGATGTGATTGTCTTTAGCTTAGAGATCGTCCGAAGCGCGCAAGTGCGAGGCACGCCGATAGGCGTGACGGAGCACTTGTGTTACAATAATTTATAAAAAGTAAAAAAATAATAAAAACTTAAAAATGAAAAATAATAATAATAATTTAGGAAAATAACAATACATTTGAAAAATAAATAAAAAGTAAATCAAAAACAATAATATAAAAAAGAAATTTAGTTGCATGGTGATAGTTTTATGATACGATTGTACTGCAAAATAGTGTTTACTTCAACTTTATATGTAAAATTTAGTTGTTAGTACATGGGTGAGAACACAGTAATATGTTATCCCGCACTGTACTAACAGCTAAGTTAATTAGTTACCTTCTTCACTGATGAGCCTAGGGGTAACTAATTTTAAACATGTTTTGTATGAAGATAGAGTCACAACTAAATATGTTTAATGTGGTTGTTATTGTCACTGTTTTTGAATGCTATTGTATTCTGGTTACGATGCTGTGGCCTTATGTTTTAGGCTACTGAAGAACTACGAGTTTTTAAATAATTTTCTCGTAAAGACTTATACCTGATCCTATTGAAGATGTTCTCTTTGGAATTGGCATTTATTTATTTAAAACGCACCAAAAGCGCGTTTGTACGAAAATGCAGAAACCATCAAGCCCTCGACATTTGCAACAACACTAGCAAGACCATGAGCAAACCATAGCACATCACTAAGAACTAAGGTCCTCCGGGTATTTTTCCAGTTCAAATACAAGAGCATAATATATAATTATGACGGAATATGAGCGTCGAAGAAGTCGTGAAGAAGACGAAGAGCGTCCGACTCCGGGCCCACCTATTCAACTCTACCGTTCTTCGTGCCCTAACATACGCCTCAGAGACCTGGGCTATACGAAAGCAGGATGAACACGCGATCAGCGTCGCGCAGCGTGGAATCGAGAGGACGATGCTCGGAGTGACACGACTCACGCAAATGAGAGAAGGCCTCCGGAGTTCCGAGCTTCGCCGACGTTCGAAGATCAGAGACGCTGTCACGTGGGCCAAGTTGTCGAAAATTAGGTGGGCCGGCAACGTAATGTGCTTCGCAGACACCCGCTGGACGAGAGCCGTCACCGACTGGATTCCGCGGGATGTCAAAAGAACACCAGGACGCCCACCAACGCGTTGGTCGGACTTCTTCGTGAAAGCTCTGAACGACCGCTATGACGCTCTTGCCCCTTGAGCGAGGAGAATCCATTGGAGCACTCTGGCACGCGACAGGGACGAATGGAGACGCTGCTGGCGCCCGCTCGAGCAAGTCGACGATCAACAGGACGACAGGTGATACATGTGACGGAATATGGTAGAAATCCATCGTGACTAAAACTACGGAAGGCAGCGTGGCTACCTGTACATATCACGAAGAAGTTTCGGGAATGACATACAAGTGGCACGTGTTAGATCATGGATAACATTATCTGGGTCAAAAATGGAGAGTTGAGCATTTTTCAAAAAATCATATCAAATTTCCTTACCACCGTAGTGATTTGGCTCTATGACCACATCAACAAATATCCTCTACGGTCCACATCTAACTTCAATGTCGTTATCACTGTAGAATGTTGTGTCTCAGTTTTCAGTCCCTCTCTGAAGAAGGACATAAAACTCCTTGAAAGTGTTCAGAATAACTTTACCCGTAAGCTTTTTCTAAAGTGTCGTGGTCTAAATTATGACAACATTTTGAGTGGGTCTGACAGGGCCAAAATGCTTGGGTTGTCTAGCCTTGAGACTAGATGAAAGCGAGCAGATTTAGTTATGTTGTTCAAAGTTCTGACAGGAAGGCTTTCCATTGACCCAATTGGGTTTTTTGGCGCCCTATGACAACTGACAGAAGAGGGTGTCTCCGACTCTACCTGCCACTTCCAAGGTCAAAAGTAAGGTCAAGTTTCCTCATTCACAGGAGCATCAGAGAGCTCAACACCTTGCTTTCTGAGAACGAGAACATTGTTAATATGTCTCTATCCTCTTTTAAACGTTTAATTGCACTAAGGTTTCGTTAGGCTTGTTTTGTGTTTGTTATATGTTATTGTTAGAATCTTACCGCATGTGATTGTTATCCGTGCCTTGTAATAAATAAATAAATAAATCATTTGGTTGATACAATTGTCTTGCAATATGATATATCGATTTTCAGTCGTAAAATTTTGATGTTATTGCATTAAAGAAAACACGATATGTTGTCCTGTACTATGTTACCAACTAAGTTAGATAGTTACCTTGTTCACTGATGAGCCTCGGGGTAACTATAAGGGTGAAGAAAGTTTTGCAAGAACCGAGCGATTTTATTCAACAGGTACCAACAACAATAGATACGATGGATTGCTATTCGCAGTAGTCGCCGTCTGTAGCCACAATCTTTGATCCTTCAACGATCAGGCAGAGCAACCATCTCTCCTCCACAGAACGAAAAGAAACGTGAAGCGATACAGCCGTCCACCTTGGACTTGATGTCGTTACGATCGTTGAAGGTATTGTTTGCACAGAAAGTTTGGAGGCTGCTGAAGGTATGGTAAATACCTTCAGCAGCCTCCAAGCTGATGTAGATTTCCACGCCGTAACACAGAAGGAGTGATCTTGGCAAACACCTCTCGCAGTTGTCTACAGAACATCTCGGTGGTCACAGTCTCGCCCTCAGGCAGGATGTCATCTGAGGAGAAAAAGAATGAAAGCAGTTCGTTCTCGCAGTGCTCTCGTCTCTTGAGAAGCATCAGTGGCCTGTGATCTACCGGAATCCACTGCAGCCTTTTTTCAGAAACCTCGTTTGACATCCTTTTTTCATCCTGCGCAACAACGAACTTGATCCATGCTGTCGCTCTCTCACGATTAAGAAGATCCCGATACACCCCCACTCGCCTATTACGTTTCACAATGGTGGTAAGGAACCTAGGAAAGATTTCAAGACGTTTAACTCGGTATTTGTTTCTAGCGAGAATCACTCGAACAGCTGAAAAAGGAGCACTTGTGTACTTGCTCATTTACTTTAAGCTCTGTGCTGGATTACTCTGCATGCAGGCCAGAACAGCACTGGTTTTTGAAGAGCGCGAACGCCAAGGGTGAGAGGATTTCTCCAAGGAAAAGTTGCCTCCATCGAATCGCTTGTGTTTATTTACCATCTGTAGCAGGTAGTGTGGGGGGGGGGCATGGCTGCCCATCGACGACATCAACTCACGTTGAGCTTGAGTTGCAGAACCAGAATGATAGCAATGAAGCAAAAGACGTCAGCAGTCGTGACAATCCAACATGGTTTGGCAAAGCCTAATCAGTGGTAGCGACGAATGGAAAATTGATTGGTTGGTGCTTATACGGACTTACTTGCCCACTCAATATTGTGTTTAAGCCGTTCCTTCAATTTTGTGCGTTAGCACGCTAACTTCGTTCAAAGGAAGCGAATTCTTTCGAAATCCTGCAAAACCTTCTGTACACCCTAATAATTCTAAATATGTTTTGTGTGAAGATAAGGCGAAACAAAACATGTTTGCAGTTGTTGCTTATTGTCACAACTGCTGTTACTATTGTCATTGTTGTTCCGATTATATTTTATGAACTGCACCTAATACTACTCACTGGTGGGCGCGCGTAGCGCAGTCGGAGGAGGTGCCGACTGTCGCCTGCACCCGATTCCAGCTTCCTGGTTCGGATTTCCTGCTCCGGCCAACCACGCCTTCCATCCCTTCCGAGTCGGAGAATTGGTCCCAGACGTGTCTGGGAAGGATAAAGCGCCGAATTGTTCGTCGGTCTGGTCACCGCAAGTCATTGTATGACCAAATACGCATTCATCTCGCCTCCCGTAGAAGTAGAATGCGCTGGCACATCCCAAAAGGGATTGAGTACCGCCGTTCTTTATCCTTATTCTTACTACTCACTGCCCTCTCTCTTCGACGTTCTGTTCAAACTTTGGAATGGTCCGTTTCACAACGTATGTACAAATGTCCCACTCTGTTCGAAGTCGCTCCAGCGATTCCATGACAAGTCGTCTGGCGCCAGCTGTAGGATCGTCTGGATCGGGGAAGAATTTGGTCGTAAGGAATATGTCCGATCGGCGCAGACCATGTGCCGGCAGAAGCTCCTGAACAGATCAATTCGGGCGTGAAACCAGACGATCGAACTGCGCTGGTGCAGCTCTTACCGCTAACGCGGCTCCTAGTTCAGGCTCATTCAAGTAGTATTTTGCAGTGTCAAACAGACGGTAGCCACTCTCCAATGCGGCATTCACGGCTGGTTTCACCTGCAAATCAAAGCCCTCGTCCTTCTCTTCCGATTGCAAATTCTAACAAGCCGACTCTCGCCCACCTGTTCTCCAGTAATTTTATAAGTTCCTAGTCCAACCAGAGGGATGTAGAACCCCGTGTTGAGCTTGGCTGCGCCTCCAAGTACCGCTTGGAAGCCACTAGGCATTTCTAAAATGAGAAGATTTAAGGATAAGAAAGAGAGACTATAATGACGATAAACCATCGAAAAGAAACGAAATTAACAATGTCAACAATGGAAGAAGAAAACGTAGTAACATATCTGACGGTAAGCCCTTCGCCTTTCCAGAAAAGTAGAAGATTATGACAGACAGAGCTGCAACCGCGAAGAGAAGAAAATCGTCGTCGTAGTCTATGGCAAACGTATTAATAATAAGAAGCCTGATGACGTTTGAACGTCCATTTTTGTTGCCTCAGTGATGGGATAAGGGTCGGCGATAGGTGATCCATATTTGGGATATAGGTGCGCAAGCTGAATTAAGGTTTTTTAATTATACTGCTGATGATGGAATGCTTGGTCTGCGTTCCGCCCAGTCGAACCAAGCGTTCCATCATCAGCAAATTGGATCTGACGCCGATTCGGATACCTAGAACTCGTCATTATTTACAAACCTGCGATGGGTGGACCAATCGGATAACGGCAGTCTCGAAAAAATCTAATCTTGTAGTGATTCAGTCAGGGGCGATTCTCACCAGATCGGGTTCTTGGATGATTTAGATGATCCATTTTAATTAAAAATCCGTTATCCTATTCGAATAGGATATCTGATAGGCAATCCGAAGAGAGATGAGCATTCTTGATTCGTTCTAGTGAAAACTACCCCTATCTGGATCATCCTAAGATACGGACTTTTCCAAAACGCTGCTATCCAATTGGTCCACTTATCGAGGGCTTGCAAAAAATGGTGAATTCGAGTTAACCGAATCGGCGTCGCATCCAATGTCAACCTTTTTCACGTCAATTTGGATACTTTTTACATCAAATCAAACACGTATTATTTTAATAATTTATTTGTATTATTTTATTTGCATGTTTGATGGACAATCAAACATGGAAATAAAATAATACAAATAATCAGCGCGCGGGAAAATAAGCGCGCTTTCCCACGTGGCAGTCACGTAAAAATCAAGCTTGTCGTGAAAGGGTTAAAGCGCAGGAATCATTTAGTGTGTTAGAACAAGAGGTTGCGCCATTTACTCAATTAGATCATTTGATTAATGGCGAAAATTCCGTGAAGGTACATACTTGTCAACCGTACAACAAAAACAACTGTAAAAGACGCACATATCTTAAGCTCGTTGATTTCAGTAAGCAGCATATACACTTTCAATCAAATGAAAATTGCAGCAAGCTAGACGGGTGGCGCTATCTCTTCCAACACGCTAAAAAACCGCTGTCTTCTTTTACCCTAAAATAAGCCTTAAACTCGGCTATTTCTTAAAAACGAAAATTACATAGAATTTTAAACTGCGCCTTCACTTATTGGGGTTTCAGAGTTAGAATTTTCAAAAAAGTCATACTCCATTTTTCTTGGACAAAAAATTATTCTAACCTTAGAGTCTATGAGTATATACCAAAAAGTCTCTAGCGTAATGTGGAGAAAACTTGTTCGAATTTGGAACATGCACAGCTTGATTTCAGAGGCGTCATGCTTGCTTAGAAGAGGGTCCAATTTCATTTGAAAAGTGTCGGACTTTTTGAAGTTTCACTCATTTCTGAAACGTGGGGTTTGACAAACTCCTAATAGAAGCGAGAAGCACGTTCACGCGAGGCCTTCCAGCAGAAAGGCACATGGATCTTAAGGAAGCTTTGGAGCGGAGGTGCGATTATTTCGAGGGAATCTCGACAAAAGACGTCTTCGACGACAACTTGCCTTAGCGTGACCAAGACAGGCATAGATCTTTATTACGGCTAATGTTTCGGCGTTGTCGCCTTCCATGTGGCCTGCAAACGTCAAAAGTCATTTGAGAAACTATCCTCCTAGTTGTCATTTCATTCTACAGGAAACCACTCAGAAGGCAAAAAATCAAGAAAACGACACGGTTCGATTTTTGTGACGCTTTCTTCGGCAAATCATGCAAGACAGACCACTGATCACATAGAAAGTCATTTCAGGAAAACATAGTTTTTCACTACGCATCAAGCGATTTTGGAGAATTCTATATACAGGTAGTCTGCTTCATGTGAAAATTAATTGTATTTTTATAAAAATCGACAAAAATTTTAAATATGACCCCTCCCCCAATCATATTGAAGATTGCAACGGAAGAGCTGTTTTTTCACTGTACAATAACCATGGCTTGAAGTTGTTTAGGGTATAATTTCGTTCTCTAATGTTATTTCCTTCAGATGGGAGAAAAACCATTTCGGTGACAAGTTAATCCTTCGCATATAGGAAATCAGAGTTGCCAGCGCTAGTCCATGAAAAACTAATATCGCCCTGAAAACTCGAAAGGAAGTGAATTCCGTGCCTTAGGAAGCAGCATCTAAAAGCGTTATTTTCGATGTGAATAGGAGGATTCGATCTTTGATACTTTTTTCTCCAAGTGATGCAAAGTCGAAACCAAATCCTATAAAAGATCGTTCCAGTTAAACACGATTTTTCACTGTGGATCAGGCAAAACTTGGAAATTTATGTGGCAAAATTCCACATGTATAGGTCGTCTGCTTCAGGAAGAAGCTTTTTTCATGAAAAAAGACGATTTTGAATACGAGGCCCCCCATATCGAACATGGTTGCGGAGAAGCTTGTTTTTTTATTGTATAATAATCAGGAGTTTACATTTTTAGGGTACAACTTCGTTCTCTGATTTTGTTTCCTTTAGATGGGAGAAAATTATTTTTGTGAGAAGTCAGTCCTTTGGCCGCGACTCCGACATTGATTCGAAGAACGCTTCAAAAAAATTTTGTAGGGGAAGCAATTAGGCCATTAGTAATTAACACTCGAAATTTTATAGAGTACAATTTCGTACGCAGATCTCGCTTCCTCAGGGAGAAAAACGTGTCGTGTCCATGATATCCCGGAAAAATCCACAGAATCTGAACCAGTCCTAATTGATATCAAGACTACCAAAATCTGGACCTATCCAAAGGGGGCATATCTTTATTCAGGACGTGACGATGACAACATCACATATTGTTTTAAAAAAGTAACATAGCGAAAAGTAGAAGAAGTATCAAATAAAGCAATAAACTCTAATGTCCAGAAAAAATTATAGCTAAAAAAATGCGTCTTAAAATATTCTTTTTTTCTGGACATAGAGTCTAATGTTTTGTTCGATACTTCACGTTTTTGAGCATATACTGATTTGCTTCTCAAATCCCTTGCTTAATTATCTACGAGAGCTTCAGCTGCTGTTTCATGATATGAGGGTTTTCCTTCAACTTCAGGGGATGTGGTTGTGTGGCATGGGATGACGTCCGCAATTGACACTTTACGATTGCCCAGCCCGAGTGGGATAGATCTGATAAACTTTATTTTTGACTGCAGAAAGAACGACGTTCAAAGTCTTAAAAGATCCCGTTCCGTGGTTATAGCGTTTTATTGTGTCTCCCTCTGCTAGCTAATCTGCGGGCTACTCCGTTTAATGTCGAAGCCACCCTGGAAACAACAACTTCTTAAGATATAGAAGCAGCACCTAAAGGCTGAAAAAGTACGAGGCACTCCTCTCCCAAAAGCATTAAGGAGTACGACCCCTGCCTTAAAAAGACGTCACAGTACGATCCCCTTCGATTCTCGAACCTGACCAAACCTCGTCATTAGGATTGTCAACATCTCGGACAGGCTGCTTCTCGAGCCCACTGCATGTTCTTTATGACCCTGGCCGTCTGCTTTATAATGCTATATCTCAAGGAAAGGTCTCTGAGAAATATTGGCGAGGGAACTGACCTCCAAGTTCAGCAATACAAGGCCTTTAGCACGATCTTCGCACCTGCAGATATTTGGTTGGGACTGCGAAACACACTACTCCGAAATGATTATGTATAGTATAATTTCATATTTCTTCACTTGCGAAAAAGGTGTTATTGACGACTCTGGCACCAGGTCGAACTTCTCTTCTTCTCATTACTATCGCTAACGGGGCGAATCTTTCCTATTCGATAGTTGTCTCTGCGCTCCGCTATAGAAGAATACGTCGGTCGACGAAGCCGTTGTGTCAAAGACACTAAAGGCCTCCGAAGTCTTTTGAGGCACCACGGCACGCGGCAAGCGGCAAAACTGCCGCGTAGGAGATGAGAGCCGATGTGGCGCGGCACTCACCTTCAGCTTTGCCGCCTCACTCCATCGCCAACGCGGTTTCATTACCATTATCACTTTCCATTCTAGACCACGACACGACCAGACAGAGCCTGACAGATCCTGCCATCGGTCATGTGACGCCGGCGGACCATGCGGCAATAATGCCTTGAATCACTACTGCCGCTGCCGCTTTGGCGGCGCCGCATCTGGCGCTAAGGCGCCTTATCAGCAGCAAGTTTTGCCGCCGGCGGCATCCCCTTCGTCCCCCCCCCCCATTCCTAAACATAGGGCTGCCGTGCTGTTGCAAAGTGTGCGGAGGCGTTAGGGTCCAAGCGCAGAGTACTAGAATTTCGTCTCGCGGATACCACAGGGGAACTCAACACCAAGCCTCGCAGCTGCGACATGCCTTGTAATGCCTTGTATTTGGGATCCAGCTGATCACGTATGGAAGGCTGGATGCCGCTCAACTGGTCACACTGGGACGATGCACATCGCGACCGATAGACGAGAAGAATGAAGTGGGTTCAGAGGGACACCTATAGAGGTCGAGGGAGACCTTAGCAATGGGGGCGACATGATAGCCACACGGGCGAACCATTTGGTTTTCAGTTGCGCATCTGAACAATAGCACCATATTCCGATGCCAACAACGATCCGAAGGTGGCCGGAAGAACGAAGCCAATGCATATGAGCGAGGGATGCCAGACAACGGTAGGTAGGAAATAAGGCCTATTTTCCCTATTCTCACGCAAGAAATCCGGCACTGTCGTACTTTCACGACTCCAGAGATTGAGGAGACGCCGAAAAGTCTTCGTCCAAACCTCGCCAAGGGGGTTAGTGGGAGCTGGTCACAAATTTAACATGTTTTTCAAATTTCGACCGATTACGGTAGATTACGATAGATACGGGTGACTAAGGCTGTCGTGGTCATAATCACCGACTGCAACTGAACTTTCACCAGAGGGGTTATTTGAGGTGTTGATCATCAGTCTTACACTCACTTTTCGTATTAAGCCGGAGTACGGTAGGTTACGGTAGGTACGGGTGATTAAGGTCATGGTCACCGATTTCGCCCAAATTTCGCCTCAGAATAGATTCCGAGAAGTACATCGAATATCGAGGGCAGAGTCAGCGTGCCCTTTTTTAGCATCTCCATATGCCTGCAGGTTGGTATATCTGCGTGGTGTCACAACAACTAAGGATTGAGGCGTTGGGAGCAAGTCCGCCCTTCTGAGCCATTCCTGGAAATCGGCAGTGCCCATGCTCAGCTTCCCAAAGACGTCCTTCAGCTTGAGGTGGCGATGTTCTTTTGGGTAGCATTGCGTAACAGTGCGGAGAAGCTTAATGCTTATATTGCTGTCTCGGCATTAAGCCTTGCCAAAAGTTGCCCATAATATTGGTTTCCTGCGAATTTGCGCACCACCCTATGAGGCATCACCTGTCACCCAACTATTGTAACCTTCCGTAGTCGGTCGAATTTTCAAAAGTGGATGTTAGATTCGTGACCGGCACCCCAAATAACCCTTGGTGGAGGTTTGGATGAAAAATTGCAACCTCTCCTTGAATTCTGGAGTCTTGAAAGGGCAATAGTGCCAAAATCCTGCCCTTGATAGTGGTTTACGATCTTTACGCCCTTTAACATCAAAACCGCAGTACACGCACAACGAAACACTAGAAAATGTCTGAAATTATAACTTAGAGTTAATAGTTAGATTAAAGACTGACTAAACAAACACTGCAGAAGGCAACCTTCAATAACAACTGTATGTGAAACTCTACACGGAATATAAGACCCAGAGCGGCGAGAAAACATCCATAGGCAACCACTACAGTGAGTGACAAGGACAAACAATGCGGATGACCTCGACGGAATCCCCGCCGAAAAGTGCAGAAACCTATGCGGCAAGGCTCCGCCTTTGAAGAGGGACATAGAGCAGCCGACCGGAAAACACAAAAAGGAGTTGAAGTAAGAAAATGCGCCCATGGCTGAGTAAACTGCCCCATCTACTGTTAATGAGGATTATAAAAAGACTCAACACCATTTAGCGGAATTTTTTGTACTGTCGCTCTCAGAATCAAAGTGCAATGTCTGTGACTGCACACAAGGCACTCATTTCGCGTGGAGAGATCGGGGTCGTCGTCGACGTTATTTCTCTTAATAATTTATATTGGCCTTGACTTGACGGCTTACCCTGTTTCAGTGACGTAAGCATCTGTCTTAAAATACTTAATTTGGTGATGATTCCTTGAAAAATCGCTCTTTTGATGTTCTTCTTCCATTTGCTCTCCTTGTACCGCTGTCTAGAAAACGTCTCAACTACTGGTCGAACAATTGTGCTTTAGAAGATGAAGTGGATTGGCGGTATAGTGAGACGGCAGCAGCAATCACTAGCTGAACTTCCCTGATCTAGCAGTTCTGTTGAACAACACTAGTAATGAATTTGGAGACAATGCTTCGTACTTTTTCAGTTTCTCGCCAATGGATTTTGTCAACTTCCCGAATAAAGGGTTATAAGATAAAGAACTGCAGCAGCGCAATACGAGTTGGGGGAAGGGCGTAGTACACTGCTAAGCTTGACTATTTTCGATATAGAGCCTGGGATGCGGTAGAACGTTTCGCTTTCCTAGTGGAGGCGTGCCCCCTCACTAGGGTTCTGCTGGAGCAGTGAATTCTATATCATCGTCTGCGATGATGCTCAAGCCCTGGAAGGTCCAGAGGCGTGCCGCTGCCATACAACGGCCTCACATGAGCTCTCGCTCCATCTAGACCAGTTGGTGTCTCAACAAACTCTGTCTCATCTCTTGCACACGCCATCACATCCGCTGAACCACCGCATTATTAGGGCGTGCTACGTCGTCTCGGCCTTGACATTCCAATATGCAAAAAGACGAGGAAAATCATTGGCATAAGAGTGCACACCCGGCGTAAGTCGTGTTGCGCCAGTCGGCGTTAATCAATCCTTTTGTGGAACGCGCCATGCATTCTGCTTACAGCCGACACCTCCGATTGCGCTAGAGCGCGCGAAGCATCCGAATATCACAACTATTTACGATATATCTCGCTGTTTCGGCAGCTCTGGCCTTCAACAGAGCGAAGCTTTCGTACGTCTATCTTCGTCCAGCGCAAGGCGCTATTACATGCTGGCGTTCCCATTCCTGCGGTGCTCATTTGAGGGACATAGAGCTTTTTGCTAGAATTCAGGCCCTTGTACGCTCCTATCATTGTTGCCGCTTTCGTTTTGGCTAAACTAGAAATTTACAAGTCGACTGCATATGAGGGCTTTCGAGCGGCAATTCTAGGAATGTGCCACTACAAGTTCTTGCTCACCGCTGCAGGGTTTGGCGCTGGAAACATCTTCCTGGATAGCCCTGATTTCAGTAGAACGGTTCACTCACCAATTATACAGATATTGAGCAGCTGAGGGGATGCGTTGGCGGGATCTCTAGGGGGACCTATGTTGAAGTCAAGCCGAACGTTTCGCCAGAGATTTTCAAGAGCAAGCATCATTCATCCCTCTCGCTTTGATCCTTCCTTGAGGCTCTGTGCAGTGGAAAATGTACTGATCTGGGTCCTCCGACTCGACATTTGTTTATCTTTGAAAGAAGGAGTTTAGAAGAAAAGGAGTTAGAGAGTGTTCCGTTGACTGAATAAATTCTGTTGAAAACAAATGAAGAGTCGCAAGATGCTAACTGTCGAATTCAACACTGGGCGCCGTCGAAGCGGAGGACTGTCACGCTGCTCACTTCCAACTGCTGTCATCCTTCCGCCTGTTCTTGCAGTATGCGTGTGAGCGAAAATACTACTTACTTAGATACTTAGACGGCTCGTCTTCACTGGTCGTGCGAGCCCCAACGCAATCGCCATTCGTTTCTTTCTCTCGCAATTGTCATCCATGATGTTCGCATAGCTCGATTGGAACGACGACCACGACCATCAGCCGATTCTGAATTAGAATTTGGCAACGAACGCTGCCTTTCGATGATTCCGACGAACACATCTGACCATCTCGTTGGAGGTCTTCCTCGAGGACGCTTGCACGCTCTTGGAATCCACTCCGCTGTTCTTCTTCTCCAGCGATCGTCCGTGCGCGAAAATACTTAAGGGGCAAATGAGGAAAATGGGCGTGGCTCGATCCGCGTCTTTTTCGGCAGCGCCCTCTCGTGGAAGGAGAAATGAAGGCTCTAAATCCGGGCTTGCGTTTCGCAGGTTGCACAATCCACGTGCTCTGAAGGCTTTGATGGGGGAGGGGGTCGAATGGCGGAAGTTCTTTGAAGCCACATTCCACATACATTAGCGTTAACTGGATCGATACGACTCACGTGCACACCTGGCAAGATGCGAGTTTTACACTCGACAGTCGTCGTCCGGTTCCGTCGTTGAGCACTTCTTTCTTCGACCCTCGCTCTGTCCTGTTTCATTCTCCAGACGCATTTGCTTAGTATGTGGCTGTGTATTTCTAAGTGTCTCATCTGTGTAGTGCGCAGATGTTCTGAGAACTGTTTACCTGGTCGGATTCTTTTGCTTGAGCTGCGGTTTCCTCCGCTAACATCACCGAACTCACCTTCTGCTTCTACACACTTTGACGTTCCTTGCTTTTCTACAAGTGTAGCTGGCATGACCCTGATCCAGGACCACCTTCACAAAGCTCGAGCATGTACAAGCTACGCGTGACGTCGACGTACTGAGCCACCTCGCGATACCGCGTGGTTCTCGTATGTGTAAAATCTGGTCGAATGGCAAAAATGAGAGCGAAAGAACCCTGTCCAGGGATGTGATAAGCACTGGCGGGAGGTTCTTCAGGTGTTCGGGTGTGATCCCGTATGGATAGAATGCTGCACGAGATGGCGAATCAGATATCGGTAGGGAGAACAGAGGGGAGGCCTCCCTTCTGCGGAAGATGGCATGGGCGTGGGCGTGGACGTGGCTATCGAAGAGATCGGAGTAGAAGTCGTGGATTGCCTTCTGCATGGTTCTTCTGGAAGAGGTGACGGCTCCATCAGGGCGTCAAAGAGCGGTCATATTGACCTTGAAGTTGGCGACGTTCCGGCGGACATTGCGGATGCTCAAACCTGCCTCTGCAGCTTCAACCAGCACTTCTCTCCTTAAGATCTTCCCTTATCGTCGCTCTGCATAGCTTCGCAAGCTCGGGCGTCAGTTGGTAGTTGTCTGACGCTCGTGCTGCTCCTCGCTGGCATATAAGCTCGAGAGTTTTCAGAGACAGACGTCTCTTGGTGGTCTTCAAGCTCTTGACTCCCTTAGCACTATCGCGGAAATGGTGCACGAAGCGGTCGTATTCCTCATCGACGTTGTCCATGAAAGCATCTTCCCAAAAGGCGGCGAGAGAGATGTAAAGGTCCCAGTTGATAGTCGCTCTGGGACTCCTTGAACAGCGCGGCCTTCTCTCCTTGTTGCGAAAAGCGGATTCTCGCACAGATGCGGTAGTTCGACCTCGTGTAGAACTTGGAGACAACGGAGCCGTCGGTCAGGCACTATGAACTTGCGGTTGAAGATGATGTGGTCGACCTCGTTTTGGAACTGGCCACCGGGGGATTCCCAGGTTCAGGACGGAAGGCTTCTGTAACTGTGAGTTTCCACGGATGGTCTTGGTCGAGATGATGAACTCAGACAGCCTTTCACCTTGCTCGTTCCACTCCAAACCGTGGGTTCCGATGTGAAGTTCTTCCGGCGACCTTAGTGGCCCGACCTCGGCGTTAAAGTCGCCGACGATCACCTTATAGAAGGTGTGATCTTCCTTATAGAACTTCTCCAGCTCCACGTAGAAGGCTTCGACCTCTTCGTCGTCATAGTCGGATGTTGGGGCATACGCGACGAACACAATCAAAGCTGGCACGGAACCACATCGCTTCAGTCGCAGACGTCCGATTCGGCTTGTCAGAGAGACTCGTACGAGTCGACGTTCATGGCCAAGTGCGTGTTGACGAGGACACCAACGCCGCCTACTCCCCTGCTCTCACATGTTCCGAGGAACAGTTCTTCTCCGAAATCGTAGGCGGCGTGTAGGGGTGTCTTCTCGTCTCGGTCAGTCCGATGACGTCGTACTTGATCTTCCTGGCTTGCATCATCAGCTCCTCGACGGATGCTTTCGATGCGAGCGTACGGGCGTTGTAAGGCCAGATCGTCATCCTAGTCCTTCTCAATTTGCGCAGCATGGTTAGGCCCTGAAGTTTTAGCAGTCTCTCCGTACTCGTCCTTCCCATCGTTGCAGAAATGGGGGCTCTTTCTTGGTCAGGAGAATGACGCCTTTACTGCTGCTGTGTTTGACTGCAGTACACACGGGTAGATAGGCTCTGTCCTGCGGATGAAGTACTCCGGGCAGCCAGCCAGACTTGCTGAAGGCACGGGGCGAGACCTAAGGCGGCCTCGGATCGCCTTACATGTACTCCCAGTCTACCGAGTGCGAGCTTTTGGCCGGGCCGACACATATCAATACACTACAATCCGCGTAGGCGTGAACACATCCACGCACACTGTGCATGAGCATGCCGCACCCACACACAAGGAACGAGTCGACCCGGCACAGCAGCAGCAAGGAGTCCATCCCCTGCATCCCATCTGCGTCTCTGGGCAGTACACGGTCGCATTTGGTTCGCGCTTCATTCCCTTTTCCACCACCCAGGGACGCGCCACGTGGTCCTGCGACAATCGCTCCGAGATTCTACTTAACAAGAGAGTCCAAAGACTCTCTAACGGGGGAGATCTACATGCCAAATACGCATTCAAATCGTCCCACGATATCCAGTAGAAGTAGAATGTGTAGCGTAACCGCAACCAACCAACAGAGCAATTGATTAGTGCCGTCCTTCATCCTTATCCTGGCCCATGCGAGCGTTGCTTTGCTTAGTTCATTGCCTTTGTAGATCATTCTGTGCTGATAGGCGGGAAACCATTGTGATTGGGGGTCAGTGCTCTTCTACACGTCAGCTGAAGCGATACCCGGGGCGATAGATCATTGTCCTAACTAGTGCCGCTTCGCCCCTTTCGTACCTATTAGTAGTTTTCCTTGAAGTCTTCATAAGAGTAGAACTTTCTCCCCATAATATCTTAGCATAGAACTCTTATTATATGCCCCATTGAAGTGTCACGTCACATTAGATTTCAGATATTGGTGTCGAAAAGTGCGCAGATGGACAACCCTACTGCATCTGCAAGCAAAAAGGTAAGCAGCACACTCCGTATTTCGAGTATTTAGTCTCCAAAGAAAATAGATGGGTGCAAGTCTAGATCGAGGGATCCGCCTTCATTTTTCTTCGGGGAATTTGACCCAGAACTTAAAACGAGAACATTAAGGACATCTGAATATGTAACATAACTGTGAAAAAGACATCTAGGCTTTTGCGGCTAGGAGGAGGTTAGAGGTTCTGCAGATGGACCCGAGCTCTGCATTTGCACTCCACTTGAAAGCAGTGCAGAGTAGAAACAAGAAACAAGACCTCAAAAATGTTGTGCAGGGCTCCGATCATGAGGTGGTTTATGGCATACGTTCGTCTTTCACGTTCCGATATTGCTCCGACTGGTGCTGTAGTTATTGTTTCCGATTCCGATCTATGCTCCAGCAGAACAATCCCGGCAGACAACGCATTTCTCATTATTAAAAGCGCAATTTGACTCACATCGTGCCTTGGCTCTTTTCTAGTAAGAACTACAAAAACATGGAATAGCTTGCCTAGCGCAATAGCTTCTTCGTCATCCCCAGCTAATTTTAATCATAAACTTGAAGCACATCTCAAACAAAACGGTTTTTTCTGACGTTTCTTACCTCTCAATCCCTGATAGCTATTCAATGCAAGCGAATCATTCTCAATATCTTGGAAGCTATGTGGAGCTAGCCGGGTAGTAAAATGAAGTAATTATTTTACAATTCTCTTACAAATCACATTTATCTATACGAGGCTGTGCCTAACTTTCTAAATAAATTAATAGTGTGTTCGCTTCGGCTGAATGAAAATTTATATTTGTAAAAAATCGTGGCCTCTGTCAAAACAATACGGAATTCAAAAAGTTTCACGAATCATTTTCGGCTCTTGTTCTTAGAACTTGTGATGAAGCCTCCTGCATAGTTTCTCAATTCTTTGTCGATGGCGTTCAACAACAAGTAAAAACTTTCTTAAACATAAAGGACTTTTGAGAAGTTAACTTCAACTTAGTTCAACAACAGATCAGCGATATTTTGATAAAGTACCTTTTTCAGTGAGTCAACTGCTAGTCTTAAAAAAACACTTTTCGCGTCACTCATGGAAGAAATCTTTTCTTCCAAATCTTCAAAAAGAACACTTTTCCTGTAATATCTCATGATCAATTAATTTTGTATCTCTTTTGGTACAATAGTCGCTCTTCACTTTTGCTGGTCTTTGAAGAGCCAACTTTTGCAGTGCTTTTTTGTTCAACTTGTTTTGTATCTCTTTGAGGTCAATAAATATTCATTGTTCATTGTTCATTGCACTGTACCGTCGGTCAAATAAGAATCGTATCATATTGCGCGAATGTTGCGAGTCGATTTTTTTGCTTTCCTGTACTTTAAATAAAAAGAAAGGTTAACCGTCGCCCTAATCGGTGTATGGTAGCATGTTCGCTTCACTACCACTGAATACATATTTGACCAATTGGGGTGCCGAGTTAATGAGCAAGTCAGGGTTCCATCCTTCTGAGACATGTCTGGCTCCCATTCACCGACCTAGCATAGATGGAAGGTGTGGGTGCTTGAGGTGAGGAAATTAACTGCCTTTTCATCGTACTTGTTGATTCCGTGGATGTTATAAACAGAATAAAAGATGCAAGTATCAGGAGGTTTATTGAAGCATAGATCCTATAAGGATACATGTGAACGTCCGAGAGCCATACGGTGTGTATGTAAACTAATGGTAAGGGGGTTGGGATCGGCAAGGCTACGCTCTTTAGTGGGTTCAGGCAAGTACAACGTCTTCGAGCTATTGACCGGGATTTTTAGACGCCTTTTTTCGGAAACGTTTCGACGCTTTCGCTTTCTTCAGAACCTTTCTTTCTTTCTACTCGTGCAAAACCATTCGTAATATAAAATACTAACTCTAAGAAGCGAAGGCGGGGTCTATACCATAGTTAGAAATGAACGACAAACCGTGCGCTGGACACTGCTCCTTGCGGTTGAGCGTTGCTCCTAACTGCGATCCAAACCAATGTCCTGGGTGCTTAAATGGGCCTATTGAGTTTCGCATTTTTGTTCTTTAACAGAATGCCCTTCAGAAGCATGCCCGACGTCGCGTGGCTGACAGCATCAGCAAGTCCCCAGCTCCGTGTGCAAATCAGTCGCCTGCCACGAAGCTGCTCGCCGCTTTAAGTAAAGCTCAGGTGAGGATCAATCGAATGTCTTTTCGATTTCCAGCAGAACCACCGTCTTGTATTAGGCGAAATCCGCTCATGATACCCCATTGTCTTCACGGCAAAGTGGTCAAGGACAGCAGAAGTCCAGAGCGGAACAGACCCCGGCGAAACAAAAAATTGAGTCTAGGAAAAAAGGCGGAGGAGCTCAAAACCAGGTGTGTTTGTGTATCGTTGCTTTGACAGCGAGGGCCGGCCCGAGAATGCTTTGCCGTAGGCGCTGCGCATGTTCTGCGTTGAGAACTCGACCGGTAGTGCACGTGCGGTGCTCATTGATCGTAGTTCAGTGTTACACCGCGTTGCGTTCGCCCCTGGCGACCAACTTTTTTCACTCTTTCCCACGCTCTCTGCGTATAGTTGATGCAGCTCTTGCTTACGGCTGCGTAACTGAAAGATGTGCTAGCCCTTTTGCTTCAGAGTACTCCACTACCTCTACTTCGCAGTCTGGAAAATGACAGCAGTGTGGGCGCGAGAATGACTCGAAATCAAGGCACCATGGACGAAGCCGGGCCGTCAACTTCCAGTTCGCGCAGAGTGCGGGACAACAGTTATACTGTGAGTCGAATCTCTTTGAAGCTCCATCATGAGCTTGGACTGGACCGAAGGCCTGCCTTTCAGCATATCCAGCCCACAACAGAGGCATACTCATTATGGTCGGTCAGTCCGACAAAGCCCACTCCGTCGGCTCCGAAAATTCCGTCAGAAGTGCTCCAAGATTTGACCTTCCGCTTCCTGGCAAACATCCCCGACGAAGAGGTGAATTCTGCTCTCTTGAAATTTACCATTTACTATTGCTTCTTGTTGCTTTACGTTCCAAGTACATCTTGCATTCGTTGCTAGGCCTTTGGTGTTTAGCCCTTATTGGGTAGCAATTTACATTGAATATTTCCTGTGTTCAGAAGTCGGATAAGGTGCGGATGTGCTTCCAAGTAGAGTTGGCACACTGGTTCTACATTGATTTCTACTGCAAACAGGAGGAGAGAAAAGACTGTGCCCAGATGGGAATGCGAGAGTTCGCAAGGTATTCTTGTGCGAATTCCTCATATTTTTTGTTTTTGTCGTATGTGCTCTTTTCAAGGCAGATTTTCAAGCATTGTGATGAGCTGGCGCCTTATGCAGCACGTGTAGATCAGGTAATTGCCTTCTCCTTCCCAATGCGAAGCTATTTCATCTACTTTAACCCCTGCTAGGTAATTGACGAATGGCGGTGGTACAAGTCCACGGTACCTACGTATGGCGCAATCCTACTCGATGAGTCTTTAAATCACGTGTTGCTCGTGCAAGGATTCTATGCGAGTAAAAACAGCTGGGGATTTCCTAAAGGAAAGGTGATTCGTTCTCTTTCCCATTTAGGTTGATTTTGCAGGTTTTTTTTGCGTGTTGTCCATCATCCCTTTTAAGGTGAATGAGGGAGAGGAACCACGCAGCTGCGCTATACGTGAGGTGTTCGAAGAGACCGGTTTCAACTTCGGTGACCACCGCCCCAAAGGCGGTGAGAAGAAGCTGCAGAAATTCGTGAACGAAACCATGGTGCGGTTGTACATCGTACCTGATGTGCCTACAGACTTCCCTTTCTCGCCACAAACCAGGAACGAGATTAGGTCAGGTTCTTCTTCCGCTTATTCTTTCGTCAAGGCCTTACGAATAGCACTATAACGTTTTGTGTAGAATGAGCTCGTGTATTGCGCAGTATGTGGGGCAGTGGTATATTGCTTATTCAAGACCAGGTTTCAATTTTATCGTCCGGTGTGAAACACCTTATATCCTTTAAATATTTTAATTGGTTGAGGCTTCTACGGGTAGTACGTGCCCTGAATGTTAATCAGCTAACCCGCGAGTGACGCCAAATTCTCATTCACGCCCCCCCCCCCCCCCGCGCCTTCGAGACATCACTTACAAGTAGAGTGCATAGAGCATCCCAAAAGACATTTATCAATGCTGAAGTTTGTGGTTTATTGTTTATGTTCTTGTATCTCAGAGTTCGCGATGTTCGGATTATGCGATATCGCCAACTCACTTGTAGCTTTAATATCTCGTACTTCACATACTCATAATGAGCATCATACAAAAGGTCAGAAAGAATGTGACATCCGAGCTGCCGCCATGCCAGTTTAGACGTCTTGTTGACAAAATCTTACTAAATTATTGCCTTCCTTGAAATGAGCCATCTGATACCGAGTTCCAATAAGGAGGATAAAAGGATAAGGAAGGCGTTGCTCAATCCCTTTTGGGATGCGCCATGCGTTCTACTTCTACGGCAGGGATGAGCGGATTGACCGTTATCCGTTATCCGGTTTCCGGGAGTTTTTGGCCTATCCGTTTTGTTGTTCGTTATCCGGCAATTTTTGGGCCGGATAACGAACAACAAATTAGCTAATACCTAGGTTTGAACGTGGTATCGGATAGTCTGTGTAGAAGTTTCATATTTATGGGAGTGATCGCGAGCAACAATAGAGGGCATTTAAATCTAGAAGGGTTAGGTGACTTCATGCACATGTGACGTAGTTGGAAAGGTGTCTAACTTCCATCCTTGGACGGTCGTTCATTTATACC
This sequence comes from Heligmosomoides polygyrus polygyrus, assembly GCA_947396885.1. NCBI lineage: Eukaryota > Metazoa > Nematoda > Chromadorea > Rhabditida > Heligmosomidae > Heligmosomoides > Heligmosomoides polygyrus. Next base: position 38,259,843 of record OX377201.1, read on the forward strand.
ATATATCTACGAAACCTAAGGACTGAATTGTTCATGAACTTGTTACCGCAAGCCATGGGCAGACCAATAATGCATACAAGGTTCCTCGATGATGTTACTATGGTCAGAAGTGGAGGCCCTATAGCATCCCATGGAGAATTGTTTAGTGCCGGATTTTGCGTCTTATTCCACGATTGCAGTGTGTTGGCTGCATGCGGTAGTGGTATTTTTGCTTTTATTGTTTTTTGTTGTTTGTTCGTTATCCGTTTTTCCGTTATCCGGCGATTTTGGGCAAAATTTTCCGTCATCCGTTATCCGGGATTCAAAATTTTGTTATCCGCTCATCCTTGTTCTACGGGATGTCGTGGAGGCGATTTTATTTATCCAAAACACCAACATCAAGCTATTTAATTAGAAGTCCACTTGACCTCGACATGTTCTCCTCTCTTCATGCAAGTGTATACCGTATTCCCTTCAGTTAGGGTGCCGCCAGTCGGAATCTCTGATCATCATCTTCTCTACCCGTCCTGCAGGCAACGATGTTCACTATCCATTTGTCTCCTTCGGCAACGCATTTCACTTTGAAGTTTTTCTTGCGCACCCAGTATTCTCCAATTTGAACGCGTATTTGGTCATACAATCACTTGCAGTGGCCAGTCGTTAAACAAGTCAGCGCTTTCTCCTTCACAGACAAACCTGGTACCAATTCACCGACTCCGGAGGGATGGAAGGCTTGGTTGGCCTCGGCGGGAAATCTGGACCACGAATCTGGTATCGGGTGTACACGACAGCCGTCATCTCCTCTGGCTGCGCTACAAGCGCCCAAGTTCTAATAGTTGTTCCTTTTTGTTGTTGTAGCATCAGTAATGCAGTCCTTCTTAGTCTTCTTTCTTGATGATTGATTTGAGAGAGTATCTAAGCCGTCATTTTTTAAACATTTGCTCAATGGAAATCTAATATACTTATTAATTGTGACTTATACTTCAATTCCTTGTTGGGTACTGAAGTGTGGGTTAAATCGCAGTCGTGCCAATCTCAGTAGTATTGATTGCCTTCCAGGCAGAAAAGCTTGAAAAGTTATAAGTTTCCGAGCGTTAGCCTGAATGTCTAACAATGATCATTTCGGTAGAAGTGGCAATGTCTTCTATACAAAAGTGTTGGGTTAAGATAGCACAGTGTCAAGCGTCTCGGGTTCATTCAGTTTCTCAACGTAAGGCAACTTTCAGCTTATGACCTTTCAGTTCGCTTCTCAATTTGAAACTCTGCTTAAACGGTAGACTTTCGCTGGTGGATAGAGGGGGTCTTCACTGGTCGTATGTAGACACTGATATAATGAAAGCAAACATCAATTCTCTCGCAAAGTGGTACGCTTCTTATTCTTTCTCCGTGGTAGTAGCGCTAGTTCTGAAGCAGGTAGCGGAACTAGAAGAGGCTCTTGCCGTCGTGGGAGCTCCGAATCGAGGACCTATAGATTATGGCACGCCCATTCCAACAAAACCTTCCACCTCTGTGGGCGCGGTGAAGCGATAGCACGCTTATATGCGAAGGATAAAGCACTGCGTAGTTCAGCGACTGGCTACCGCAAGGCCAAGTACACATTCAAATTGCCCCACGACACCCGGTGGAAGTGAAATGCGTGACACATCCCAAAAAAAGGGGATGGCTCTTAAACACTATCCTTTTACTGCTAACGCTAGCTAGAGTTTGCAGAGGTTAATAGGTTAGCTTGGATAGGTTAATTCTTCGTCGTTCCTAGGTTTATCTGCTATCAAGCGAACAGGCTTGAATGTTTGTGGCCCTTGATGCTTTGGGTTCGATCTCGAACCAGTTCTTGATGCTCGATACACACATGCCTCATTCACTGTGTGCGGATTATATATAACACCCTTAGTGTAGGACTTTATGTTTACGGTCTAGCAGCATGAGTACCATTCGAAGATTTGGAGGGATAGTTGGATAAAATCACTTGGTGCTGTCTGCTTGTATCTTTTATGTAATTTCTCCGATAACCCCTGTCGAAGAGCCTGATTGTGAGATTCTATCTTTAGCTGCCACACCATTCTACTACTTTCAGAAAAATTCAGTGGTTCAATGTGTGGGATCTTCCGACCGATCGAAACGACCAATTTCATCGACTGGGAAATCTCTCCAATCACAACTTCTACACTGTTATGCCGTTTGTGCAAGATCTTCAGAAGTACATTGTGCGAGAGCAAGAACGACGAGCAGTCGCAGCCGTACGTCCCGGTTCCTCCGATCATTGCTTTCTCGATGTCCTGAGTTTCATAAGAGCGGAGATCACAAACTGTTTAGGCTGCCGAAAGCCAGAAACTACGAGGACCGAAGCCAGCTTTGCTGCCCACTTTTGGGGATGCAAACATGAAGAGTGAGTGATTCTGAATATGTTTGTCGCACACGGCGCAGTGCAGATTTGGTTCAAATCGCATTTCTCCGCACATAGCCAATAGTTTTGCCTTCTACTATTCAGAGAACTGCCTTAGGAATAGCGATTCCTGATGTGTGTACCGTGAGGATCTCCCTAATATTGTCAGCTAGCCACTGAAAGGAGGCGTGTAGACCAAACATACAATCAAATTACTTCCACCACATCCCACAGAGTAAAATTCGTGTCGCATCCCAAGCAGGGATTGATTGACCGTCCTTCATCCTTCGATTTCTGTCCTACTTTTCAGGTCATCATGGCGTCCCATCATCGGACATCTCGGCTGTAATGGATGCTCTCTTCTCTTCGTCTGCCTTCTCAGGCGCTCCAGGTTCATCGTCTTATGAGCAGAAACAGAATTCGGTATGTTTCACAGCAGAATGCCAGAATCGCTCTCATTTTGAAATGAGGTGAACGATCGAATTCTCATTGCAGTCTTCGCTGCAGACGTCAGTCGCACCTCTAGCTACAGCGGTTTCGACTGCACCAGGCAACATTCAGAGTTACACATCAAGGATGCAGCCGCCGTCACTCATGTTACGTGATACAGCCCTTGACACAAGTATCTCAAGGTTTTCGGCGTCTGAGAATCTTCCTACCGCTGCCCATACTAGTCATTTTCGCCCTCTGGATCATGGTCCGGTGGGCAAAAACATTGTAAACGTACTTACAGGTGAGAAATAGAAGCACGTGCTGCGCTAAAAATGATACTCTGATAATGAACCGCGTAATCTTAGCCTCAGCCAACAAAGTGCATCGAGGAGAGCCTTGCGACAAGAGAGTGCCGAAGATTGCGCATCCCATAGCGATACCCGCCCAGCCGGCTCCACCACCTCGTACCAATCGGCCAGTCTATGTGGCGCCTAAGGAGAAACAGGGCAAGATTAGTCTTAGCGAGACATCGGTTCGTTTCCCTACAGAGTAGTCATACTCCTTTCTAGGATCAGTTATGCATTCCTACATTCGTACCGTCATTGTAGGCCTTTACCGCATTCAAGTCGCCATCAATGAGCTCATCTGTTGATGTTTCGCCTGGAGCTACTGATAAAATCGAGATGGAGCTGCACAAGCTGCTCTGCGCTGCATCCGACAGCGACTATTCAGGTGCTGCTGCTAACAGTTCGGATGAGAAGACTCCCACTGGATTTCTCGACAGCCTCAGGTATTTCGTTTAATTGGGATATCCCCTATAATTCGTCTCTCAGTCGTGTCCGAAGGCATAAATGAAATGATTAGAAACGTAACCAAACTAACCACCGTATGGTTGAAGTTCCTTTGGTTCGGAAATCGCCCAAGTCCCAGCACAGTACCTAAAGGTGACAACGGTCCTTCTTAGGACTATCTGCGCTATTAGCAGCCAACAACACCATCGGTTTCTTTGTTTTCCTACCTTTCCCTTTTCGTGTTTTTGCATGTTTTTCCACTTTATGACGCACTCTTTGTAGATAGGAAATTAGAGGACTTAGATAAAATACATTATTTATACTCCACTCTTCTAATGGATTCGTAAACAGTTGCTTCGTTGCAGCCCTGACACTGATTTGGGATCCGAGTACGCCTTCATGGCTGGTGGTGCTGGAGAGACGAACCACACAGGACTGGGATACGTTCTTCCCTACGAGCGCAGAGATGGATTCATCGTGCAGCTGTGTGATGCATGGAAGGAGTTCAAGGTGAGCGGTGTAGTTCGGTTGAACGCCCTTCGCACTGATATCTCATCACGATAACTTTGACTTCAAATTGACAGCCCTATTCTATTCTTCCTCATTCAGCTCGACAGAAGCGCCATTTTCGCTGGACTTCCTGGGTTCGAGGTTGCTCATTGATATGTGCTGTGAAAGTGCTTCCTGCGAGCTGTTCTATACCACAGCGATGGCATCATTGTCTATTATAACTGAAGTGGCCTTCTTTTACGTTCTATTTTGAAAACGTTTTTCTAGATGCTACGCTATGTGATAATGTGTTTCTTTTTTCGCAATTCCTCCTAAGCTGTAATACGTGATGTTACCGCGCTTGTTCTGACAGCGATTACAAGCCCATAATGCCGCGCATTATGGGCTTGTAATCGCTGTTAAGGAGTATGAATAGTGCTTGTGAAGGACATGCTTCGAGAACATTTTCAGCCGCTTCTTGTCTAAATGCTAACCCCAGTTACTAATTAGATTTCTAATCGCCGTTTTTGTGTGAAATTGCAACGTGGAGGCGCGGGGGGGGGGCACTCTCTGTGTCGTATAAGGGATGAAGACAGAAAAGAGCAGAGTCACTGCTTCACGACGTTATCACTTCATTTTGTGTTTAATTGGAAAGCACCCGCGCCGATAGAAAGAATATCCCTAGATAGATCAGCAGTGGTATAGTCACCACTAGTATACTATCTCGAATTCCGTGCTATCTATTTGAGCTATCGTTACAAGGCGACGCTGTCTCCGTATGATAAATGATGATTATGATGTCCTACCCTCCCCCACGTGGTAACGTTGTGCCCGTAATGCTTCTAGCTGTGCAAGATACCGTGAGTGTGGAAGGGAATCTTCTGCTGAACCTCTGTTGTCCTATGATCTTTTGACTATAATCTCTTGGGTGAAAGTCTATAGCTGGAGTCTACATTTCTTTGTTTTGGTAATGCATAGAGAACTTGTTCGAAGATTTTCGAAATGAACAGGTTAAGCAAAGCTACATGAACATTTACATTCCATCTATAATACTTTGGCAAGAGATACATAGTGGAGCCCCTTTCTTTGCTTGCGCCATCTCTTTCTTGGCCTTTTTTCGTTCCCTTCGTTATTTCACGTAGAGGAAGTAAGGCGTTGCCCCACCCATTGTGATAGCCCCTTTTGGTTGCCTCTTTTGCTTAGCTGAAGTCAATGGAAAACTGTGCCATTTCATTTCGGATGGAAAATGGAGTCCACCACTACTCTCCATTTGACCGAGAGATTTCCGACCACCTGAATTCGATGTGTAGTTTTCGATGCAATTAGGGCGCAGAAAGGGAGTGGTTAGGTCTTATTGAATGGTGAGAAAGATACAGAAGGAGGAGCTCCTACACTTGACTTGTGCCCACATTCTAAGTGGTTAGGTAGTCTTCACCGCCTAGAGAACTGCAAGATGCGTTTCTGCTGGACAATACTAGTTAGAAGGCCGCATTCAGGCCGTGATGAGTTTCCTCTTTCTTCTTTTCCTTATAATCATGTTTATTTAATCCTAGTGCTGGGGTGGACGATCGCTAAAACTAAGGAACATGCTACCCTACCGTGGATTATATCCGGTGCGTGACGTTAGGTGTCTCCAGAAGGCGGAGTGATGCGCTCGATCACCGTTGGCTGACCTGGCGCCGCGCCCGCTTCGGATGAGATTCCACTACTAAATGAGACGAGATGAACAGATGCGTGCATTGCTGCCATGGAGCAGAATCCGTGCGGTAGCAGGGAGACCTGATTTCTTTCCACTTTTTGCTCCGAATTTCTCTGCGCACCTTTCTGGGTTCAACCACATACCTCACAAAGCTGGAATGATTAAAGGAGCAACACATCAAGCCTCTTGCTCTTCTACTCTTCCTTAGTCATACGACAGATTCTTAGATCTCGCTCAGGCCTTGTTCTCTTTTCAACTTTTCCTCTGTACTTTCTTTCGCTTGTTTTGTAGTTTGTTAGTTGAGTGTAGTCCTTACAGTTATGCGAATGTGACTAATTCGGTCTTTATTGCATTCGTTAAAGTGTATTGTACGGCAAACCTCCAGCAGGAGTCAACCAGTGCCCCAAAAAATGAAAACTAGAAGAGCAAAGATGAAGATTTGCAAAAAGCAATTAAACTCCTCAATCACCAAATCGCCTCCGTACGATGGAAGTCTGCTCCGCGGCGCATAGTCTGCCCTGTCCATTCATTCCTTGTTTGCTCCCTCGTCCGATGCGGGCCCAACAACCCGCCATGCTAATCGGGGCGGCGGCGGCGGCGGCGGCACGATACCGTAATTCAAGGAGACACCTAACGGTCGAACCCGATTATATCGAAGAATATTTCTACGCGTTGTGAGGGAGTGCCTACCCCCAAGCGTAATGTGTCGTATGCTTGCTTTTTGCCTCGAATTTACTTATTACACATTTTTCGAAGTTCTTTAGTACTTGACTTTGAGGTTTCTCTCTCGCCAGGTGTTAACTTCTCTTAGTCGGGTTGGTGTGAAAATTCTGGACTATAATGACTGTTGAGGCCTATATCCACCATTATCAACATTGCCAGACAGTTTTCTCATGGACCTAGAACAAGGTATTGTTAGTACATTGACCTCCTTTGGGAGAGCTCTCGAGAATCGTCTCATCAGATATCTGCAATGTCTTCTGCTCTTTTATTCTCCTATGATCAACTCCAGGAGCCGTACATCGTTGTAGGACTTTTTTCTAGTCAGTCCACTCGAGTCTTCAAGTTCTCCCGAGTTCGTTTAGCAGCATAGGCAGTTGCCTCCGCATGAATGGCGCTGCAGAGTACGCTCGATTCGTAATCCGCTTCTTAATTGACGGTTCTATTCCTGATGAATGATGATTGCTATCTCGTATAATTGTATTGCTCTCGGAATATTGTAAGAATAAAGCTGAAGAAGAGGAAAGGAAGTTGAACAGGAAGCTACACAATTTTTGGAAGCGTTGAAGCGTAGTCGGAGGAGGCGCCGACTGCCTCCTGTACCCCGAGTCCAGTGTGCTGGATCCGATTCTGGCCCTTCCAACCAAGCCTTACATTCCTCGGTCATTTGATTCCGGCACGATCGTTAGGTGCCTAGCACGTCTCCTTTGAAAGTGCCGGAACAGACCCGTCTTCGCGCCTACGCCATGCCAAAAACGCATTCAAAGTGCTCCATCGGGATCGCGCAAGTGTACAGGGTGCGTAAAAAGTATTGACGCACTAAACGTAGACGTTAGAAATAACAACACGTCATAAAATTTAACAAGTTTATATACAAGATGTCAAGAATGATCTAGCGAACAGAATAGCATCACTTGTATTTTATTTTTTATGGGTTTCTTTGCTGCGAATGCAGGGGCGAAGACGGCGAGGAAAGGCATCGACGGTGCGCCGCAAGTAGTCCACGTCGATTTCGTTCCATGCTTTGACCAGATCATCCGTCACTGACTTCATACTTTTGTGGGAAGTAGCGCAAGCATTGTCCTCCAATACTTCCCATGTAGAGTAATTCAGCGAATTCAAATCCGGTCTATACAAAGGTCATTCCTGTGCCGAAATGAAGTCCTTCAAATTGGCGCGGACCAGTCTGAACAATCCTCGACTCTGCGCAGGAGTCTAATCCTGCTGGAAGATACGCGGCTTACTCTCGAGGTGGGATTCGAGCAAAGGAACCAGTTGCTTCTTTAGGACATCAATACAGATAGTTCTACTGATTTATCTTTACTCCTGTGTCCACGAAAACGAGAGCTTGTGATGAATGCGCACACCATGATACCGGCCGGATGAGTCTTCCTTGCAGCGAGCTCTATCAGAATTAGCCCTTTGGAGGTCCTTGAAGAGTACGTAACACTTTTACAAGTTGAATACACAAAAGTATCAAGCCACTGAAGGTCGAAGCATAGAACGAAATCGACGTGGACTACTTGCGGCGCACTGTCGATGCCTTCCCTCGTCGTCTTCGCCCCTGCATTCGCCGCAGAGAAGCCCATATAAAACACAAGTGATGCCATTCTGTTCGCTAGATCATTATTGACATTTCGTATATAAACTTGTTAAATTTTACGATGTGTTGGCATTTCTAACGCTCACGTTTAGTGCGTCAATACTTTTTACGCACCCTGTATAGCGCGTTCTTGTACAAGTGATCGAGATAAATCTGTTATTTTATTCCGCATATAACAACCTCTAATGATTTCACCTCGATCGGATCCTTTGGGCCTATTAGTTTTTTCTACCTCTTTTATTGGCCAAGTTTTTGCAAAGTAGCACTGAGTGTAAATTTCGTTCAACAACAAAAAACATTTCCAACAACGTATGCTTAACCAACTCTTCAATTTCTCGTCGACAAGCCTCGCTATGTAATAATCTATTGCTTCGGAGTATGTATAGGGAGGCCGTGAAAGAGATGAATAACAACAAATTCAACATGACGCATGACGACATTTCCTCAATGTGATTCTACAACAATAATTTGAGAGCTGTTGATAAATCTGGGCTGGAACACGCATATCTACCCATATGCAATGCACGGCAGCCTGGGCGGCTACGTATCAGTGCTCTACTTCATTACCACTACTACCCGTCTTCATTAGCGCTTCCTGGCCTATTTCTCGCTCAAGGATCTGCAGCAGATGGTTGTCAAATCGTCGAATCTTGTCGTGGAGCTGGCGCCCGACCGGAGACTTCTCATCTGCGGATCGTACGTTCCGTACCGGAATGTTTCTGAAACAATATCTATGCTCTGAATCGAAGTGGAATTCTGGGAACCAGTCTCACAGCACTTTCTCAAAGCCATTTCCCAATCGCCTCCTGAACTGTAGACATTGCGTAGTATAGACGACACAGCAGTCAACGTCAGGTATTTGGTGCCACTTTTCCACCTAAATACATAGTCGGCTCTATATGAAGGAGAGCAATCATGTATGAAGAAACAACATACTCCACGTATCTGTCTAGTGGTAACTTCTTACAGCGAACGCCCTCTCCTAAGGCTGTCTGTAACGACGCTTGGCGGGGAATGCCTCGTTCAACCACTCGATCTACAATGCCTCCTAACACGTAAACCTGAAATGTCGAGGTAGAGGATGGTTAGCCGTCTCAAATGTCAGATTCTGCGGAATCATTTATACACTCTAAGAGAAGTCTCCTCAATTCATTTTTGCCTAAGCACTGGCGGGACCAGCATCTGACAGAGTTTAGGGAAGATATGGGTGGAAGACGGTTGGAATACTCGTTCGCTAGTTGGCACTTTCGTTGCGGACTGTGTGGTCTTGACTGGAGGATAAAAGCTTGAAAAGGTGACCACGATAATGAGGTGATAGTACAACAGTTGCGTTTCACCGACGGTGTTTTTGTAGATCTTATAAGCAGGCGCTTGGTAGTGAAGTCGGAGGAAGTGCCGCCTGTGCATCAGGGATGACCGGATAACAAAATTTTGAGACCCGGATAACGAAGAACGAACAAATAACAAAAATTAAAAGTTGTTTTATATTGCTTGAATATCAACAGTGTATCAGAAATTCAGTCACTGTTAAATTATAAACCATTCTTTACCATTTTAAGTTTTTTAAAGAAAAGAAGTGAACTATTAAATAAAAAGTTAATCGGGGAGGAACAGCGGCACGATCCTCAAGGAAGAAACCAGGGGCCAGATTCATCAACGATACCACCGGCATCATCTTACCGCGGATTCACCATATCGGCCTAAATAGTGATAAGAGAGACACAGAGTGCAGAGATACAGATAACCGATATGCCGTTGGCGGCCAGTAAGCGGTTGATGAATCTGGCCCCAGGAGTCAAAGAGACAAGAGGGAAATATACCAATCTTGGCTCATCAGACACACACGAGAAACACGAGATCCTACCGTACAAGTAAGGAACCAAGCCCAACGTTCAACGACAGCCGAACATGGAACATTTTAAGTGAAACCAAGACTTTTGCAATGCCGTCTTTTACCACTCTATCCAACCGATGTTTCCGTATAGCCGCCTTCTGCAGTGCCTCGAGAGGACAAGGGGAGATTGAGAAACTATTCGCCTATGGATCATTTCATAGCACAGTTAGCAATTTACAACTTTTCCATTTTTTCGATTTTATAAGGATTTGAGGAAAACTCGAGAGTGGATGCGTAAAAAACCTAAATGACCTTATGAAACAGTGGAGATGCTGATAAGTTACCATTGCAGGGAGACAAACGCAAGGTTCATTCGCTTCTTATTCACTCACATTTGCCTTCACCCGACAGTAACTCACTCGTCTTTAGCCTGTTTTCACAGGGTCGGAAGGGGGTTTTACTAATCAGTCAACTAGTTTTCTCCTCGTTTAAAAATACTGCAAATGGAACGATTCTTAGATGAGTGATCCAAGTGATCTCATCTTTCATCCAAACTCTTAGTAAATGCAGAGACCCGCAGAGCCCCTAGCATAGGTTTATTATGCGTTACAGAACATGCACTTCATGGAAAATCCAGTATCACCCACCTCATCTTGCTCCACGTCCTCCATTTCTTCTTCAGCGTCTGGGCTAAGATACACGACTCTGTCCCGCGCGAACAAGTCGCCGAGGTTCTGAGGGGATATAACCGGTCCGCAGGTGGCAGAGGAGTCGGCTACCGACAAATGCCTGCAAAAGCCGTTCACGTCCTTATCCATGCAGCAGGAGTTCCCCGTTTGGAATCGTTTATACATACACTCTCAAAGATGCAGCTACATATATTGTGAAAATCTGAAGCGCTCAACAAAAGCAGGGGCAAATGGTGCGACTATTTGTTTTAGATTCGTTTCTTGAGGGGAGTATGTAATGAACTCACTTCTCCTTGATCCTCCTTATCCTATCAATGGAGCAATCGAAATTTGTGAAATAGAGCTGCCATGGATCCCTTGAACAAAGAAAAACTCACAGGTTAAAGAATAGGAGCCGCTCTGAATGTCTCCCGCACCTGCTGTCTCTGTTGTCGCTTATCAAGTACTTAAGCTGCATGGCTGTGAGTTCGGCGCCGCGAGGTGAGAGCAGCGGTAGAAAGCGGCAATCCACGGCTAAAGTCGGTTCGCAGCAGCGATAAGCCCTGGCAACCCTCTGCCAAGCAGCCCTTCGCTCATCCTTGGCTGAAACTAGAGTTCTCCCAAAGCTGTGGACGTAGGTCAGTATCTGTCTCCTACATACCTAACTTAGCGTGTGGGAAATAGAAGGGAGAAAACTCAGGCGCCTCTTGCTTCGGCTGCTGCAGAGGAGGACGCGTCTTCAGCTGCTTCTTCTGTAGGTCCTTCGCCCGCTCCAGCTCACGAGTGCGAAGAAACTTTAGATGTTGGAACCGTTGCTTCCTGGTCTGACATTCAAGCAGCGTCTTCCAGTCATGGTCAGTTACCCTCGATGGGAAGTGCCGTGTCAGCATTGAGATCACCTGAATTACTTTGCAGTAGAATCAACGACTACGGTGACACGGGAAGGCTGTTTGTGCCTACTCGAGATTCCTCTACAATCAGTTGGAGCCGCCTCCTTTGCTCGTCGTCCAAGTTCGCGAGAAGCGATTGGCCAGGATGCGATGTTAGAAGAGGCTTATCCCACTGTATTGGAGCTATAGCTTGATCCTTCAGACGAAGAACGCGACGTAGATTCCACACCGATCGGTGCCACAGGTTTTCGAGCCATTTCATCTCCAGTTGAGTGACACTGTTAGTAGGGCAGTAGTGCCAAACCAGGGGTTAACACACAGTCTGGTACATTCCTGAAGAATCGACGTGATGTCGTACACGGTACAGAGAAGAAAGAGCTACGCTATTGCGAATGAGCTTTTATCAACTAGCAACAACATAACAAACATCAAAAATCAACAAGTAAAGGCTAACAATTTTTAGGACTCATCAGTAGCGAGCAAATAGCAAAAGCAACAACAAGGGTAATTTTAGACTCGCATCTATCAGCACATAAATACACATGTTTCAGTGCTCCCATATTATCATAAGGACCTCTAGACAACGACAGAAAATGTACAACCACTTTTTCCAACCAGGCTCCTTCTCTCAAGCACGGAGCTACTGTAGAAATGTTAAATACTAGCAGTGCATTCCATTATTGGCGGAAGATTCCGGTGCAACTACTTCAACCTGAAAGAGCGCGAATGGACATTGCCTTTTGTTCTGCGTACGACTGCATATCGGCAAAAAAGGCTCGATGCATCCTGTTCACTGGTACCTGTGCTCGGAATTCCTTCACTTTCAAAAGCCGCTGCAATGCATCAGTGCTGGTGACTCGGCACGCTGGAATAGTGCCGTCGACGCTTTTTTCGCCTTGCTCATTTGTGGCTGTCTTCAACGGAACAGCGTGAAGCGCACCGCGAACAGTACGACGGGCCTCGGCTCTCAGAAGGATCTGCTTCGCGTTTCCTAGAAGAGTTGTACAGTACCGCGTATACTTGTGCTCGAATAATCGAATTCGAATGATTATTCGAATAATTTATTCGAATTCGATTTTCGATTATTCGATTATTCGAGTTTCGCAAATTCGAATAATTATTCGAATTCGATTATTCGAGTTTCAAGAATTCGAATAATTATTCGAATTCGATTATTCGCGTTTCAAAAATTCGAATAATTATTCGAATTCGATTATTCGGGCTTTGAAAATTCGAATAATTATTCGAATTCGATTATTCGAGGTTCGAAAATTCGAATAATTATTCGAATTCGATTATTTGGGAATCGAAAATTCGAATATTATTCGAATTTCGAATACGTGGTTGTTTCGAATGTGACATAATAATGATTTTTGTAAGCGAGTTCATTCCGGTGACGATTGTTTTCGATAGCACAGCGTCGAGGATCTCGCCGTTACGCAAACACATTCAAATATGTATTTATTTATTTACTTTTATACGCGGACTGACAAAATAAGTTCAAATATGATTCAAACACAAGACAACAGGTGACTAAATAAGTGACTTGTGGCTTGCACAATAACCTCAAAAACAACAGCAAACTACAAAGTTTTCTAGTGATACCCGTCAACCAGCCTTTCAAATTGCCTTTGGGTGTTTGGTATATTGTTTTCCTTTGAAGGCTTCAAAAATTCAACCCCTACTCCATATGTGAAAAATGCGGACCTTACCTTGCTTTTGCTCTAGGAATTTGAATTTTCCATTGAGCACCTCTTGTAGGAGAAGAAGAGATCAGTGCCTTCGTCCCCAAGGTCATTCGACGACCCACTTGATGCCCCGAAGCACGGTCCTCCACTTCACTCTAGCCCCAAATTGACTGCAGGCAGCTCCACTCCCCATCCTCGAACAGTCGACCTCGGGCAAAAATTGAAATTCTCTATGGGTATTGAGCTTCTGATCGATTTTGATCTAGGACGAAATGCCTTTTTGTCAGAACCGATCGTCCCCAGCGCATCTACTAGGTTGGTGCAAAAGTGATGTAGGTTTTTTTGTTTTCCTTGTTTCAACAATATTTTTTAAAAATAAACTGAGACCATTTCATAAGGTATTATACATTGTTGGAAATGGTATTACATGCGCTTTCTAAGTATGTATTAGGTTGACCAGAAAGCTCTCAGCGTTTTGAGTGAACTACCATAACTTTCTCAAATCTTATCGGATTTAGTCGAAATAAGCACCGTTCGAATCAGCACACTGTTTCCAACGGGCCAACAACCGACTTATTCCATCAGCGAAGAAATTATGTGGTCGACATTCGACAAACTCCACGAAAGCTGTTTTGGCTTGGTCCTGATTGATGAAGGTTTTACCAGCGAGAAAGATCTGAAAGTGTTTGAAAAGGTGGTAGTCGGTTGGCGAGAGGTCTGGAGAATACGGTGGGTGAGGCAGAACTTCAACCCTTAAGTCGTTCCATTTTGGAACAGTGATTTGTGAAACGTGTGGCGTTATCGTACAAAAGAATCGGGCTTCTTCTGTTGCCCAATGCTGGCTGAAGTTGACGCAATTTTCGGTGCATTTCGTCGATTTCGTTACAGTAGGACCTTGCTGTGATCGTTTGGCCAGGCGCTAAAAAGTTGTAATGGATCACAGCAGCCGCCGACCACCACGCAGTGACCGTTCGCTTTTTTTTGGTGGAGGATCGCCTTTGTAAAATACCTAGGGGGTTCGTCGGCGTCCAACCACTGTCCGGAACGTTTCGTGTTATCACACAGAATCCACTTTTCATCACAAGTGATGATTCGATCCCGAAACGGGTCAGTTTTGTTGCGTAAAAGTAGAGAAGAACAAACCTCAAAACGTGACAATTTTTGCCGATCATTCAACTCGTGGGGCACCCACTTTTCGAGCTTTTTCACCTTCCCAAGGCGTTTCAAAGCACCTTCGAGGCTGAAGTCTCCGGTCCGAAATTTACTGAACCACTGGCACACAGTGCTTTCTCCTCACTATCACTATTAGGCCCCCACACTTGGTTAATTTGTCGGGCTGTCTCGGCTACGGATTGTCCCAATTTGAAGTTAAAATAAAATATCTTTCGGAATTACTCCTTCGACATCCTTCAAAAAGTCCTTCAAGAACAAAATTGTAAAAAAAAACGTTGAAATTTATTTAGCCAGATAGAACGAAAAATTCTGTACAGAAAGTAGCATTAATGCGCAATGCAAGTTGAATTTTTACTTAATAATAGACGATGAAGAACAAACAGTAACAAGAACAAACAGTAGTAACACAAAACGCTGAGAACTTTCCGCACAACCTAATATATGGAATTTGATTTAAGTAGGTTGTTTAAAAAATAGTTTGGTTTTTATTTTTAGAAGTCCAAACGCGATTTTCGTCAAATTTTCCGGCTTTGGCTGATGTCGAGGAACTTCTTTTTGGTTCAGCCACTAGGCAAACGCGCCTGTTATCATAAAGTATCCACCTCTCATCGGAAGTCACAATCCGTTCGAGAAACGGATCGTTGGCATTGGGCAAAAGATGGGCCGACGATATCTCAAGACGACGATTTTTCTGACTTTCGGTCAATTTAGTTTCTTGGTCTTCCCAGTTTGCTTCAAATGGCGAACAACTGTAGTGTGATCGCCGTTAAGCACCTCGGCAATATCTCGCGTGGTTTGCGCGGATCAGCTTCGACTGACGCCTTCTGTGGATCATTATCAACGGCTGCCATGTGGTTCGTCTTCGAGGCTGGTGTTGCCGGCATGAAACTTTTGGAACCATCTCGTACTGTGCATTCGTTGACGGTTCCCTGGCCCCATACTTCGTTTATATTTTGAGCGGTCTGAGCGGAAGTCCGGCCCAGTTTCAGCTCGCAGAAGTAAATCTGACGAAAATCGCGTTTAGGCATCTGAAAATAGAAACCAAATTATTTTTTGAATACGCGATTTAAACTAAATTCCATATATACATAGAAATCGCATATAATGAGTTTTCCAACAATGTATAATACCTTATGAAAAGTCTTACTTGATTGAAAAATTGTGTTGAAACCAATAAGACAGAAAACCTGCATTCCTTTGGCACCAATCTAATAGTGCTAAGTTGAACAGAAAATTTTTTCCACACGGGGCCGCTACATCAGGGACGGACTGCTTAACTGTCATCGACATACAAACAAAGAAACGTCACCGTCAAGCTACAATCAACAATATCGATCGATATTGACCTCTCGATGAAAACCTTTCACTCGCTGTAAAGCACAAGTTTTTTGCATTCCTCCATCACTGCTGAAGAAGGCTGTTGCAACATTAGCTATACTTACCAGTTGGTTAGTACATTTTTGATTCCATTCGTGTAAAGAATATAATTTGTCTACAACACCTCTTCATCCTAAAACAACTTGGCTGTTGTAAAATCAAAAAGGGCCCATGCACTGTACTACCGAGGTCGAAAGAATAGTTATTCATACATCGATACGGATTGGGTTGCTCATCACGAATCAGACATCGGTTTCTGAATATCCGGTTTCTTATGGCAGGTTAACCCTTTCACGACACGCGTGTTTTTCTCGCGCGCCGAATGAATACAGTTTTTGGCTTGCTTAACAGGGAAATCAGAAATGCTCACCTTTCCACTTACAAGGAGCTCGATGAACGTAAATGACATTTGTTGGCATGCTTTTGTTCAAAAATGTCTTGGAAATGGCGATAAAAGGTCTCACTAACGATAAATCGCAAAACGCAATAACACTGGTGTGCGGGAATCGAACCCAAGAACACTCTCTGTGAAGCGAGAACACTTCTACTGCGCCTCCGCCTAAGGTGGCCACTGGCCAAGCCGTTAACGACAATGCTGATTACGCAACACTGCGTCCACGCTGCACCAACGCGCGCAGCACACAGTCCGCAGACTTTGGCCAGCTAGAACTTGCTTATGAAATCCATTTGGCAAATTTGGTCTAAATATTTGTAATCAGCGTTTCGACCTCTTTCACAAGACCTAGGTATCTGTCCGAAGTTCCATGGGAAGCTGAAGGCATTCCGCGGTTAGTGGTTCCTCTTTTACGGGTCTCGCTTACTCTTCCAAATTGCCAAGCACGTTGGACGACGTCTTCGGCACGTCAGCTGAACTCCGACCACCTTTGGACGACGTCTTCGGCACGTCAGCTGAACTCCGACCACCTTTGGACGACGTCTTCGGCACGTCTGCTGAACTCCGACCACCTTTGGACGACGTCTTCGGCATGTCTGCTGAACCCAACCAACGTTGGATGACGTTTTCGGCCTATCTGTTGAACCTCGACCCACGTTGGACGACGTCTTAGTTAAACGAAAAATCTCAGCGTCCTTATTATGTGTGCAGTTTATTCGATTATTCGATTTATTCGAATATTCGATTATTCGTTCGTTCGAACAACTGAAAAATTGGGTTATTCGATTACTCGTTCATTCGAATTTTTGAAAAATGGGGTTATTCGATTATTCGGAAATTCGAATAAACGAAAAACGGGGTTATTCGATTATTCGGAAATTCGAGTAAGCGAAAAATGGGGTTATTCGATTATTCGGAAATTCGAATAACTGAAAAATTGGGGTTATTCGATTACTCGTTCATTCGAATTTTCGAAAAAATGGGGTTATTCGATTATTCGGAAATTCGAATAACCGAAAAAATGAGGTTATTCGATTATTCGTTCATTCGAAACATTTTGGAAAAGCACAAGTATAGTACCGCGCATGTCCTTTGGTCAATTGCCGAAAAAACTACTTTGGAGCGTTCCATGTAAATCTCACGAGGGAACTGTCTGAACGGTACGCCGGAACGGCAAGAACGAGTACTATAGGGAGAATCCCCGTCCTCCAAATAGTAACAGAACATGTTTTGTTTTTGTCGAATCCTTGAGGCAAACGAGTAATAGGGTGTAATGGTTAAGAGTCCGCAGAGCGAGCTCTTCACGGCAGCGCAAGACGCCGGTGTCGTGGAATGGGTGGCACAATGGTAGAGGGGCCGCCTCATGTTCGTGGGATCGAGGGTTCGGTTCCCATGCTACGTCGCGTTTTTGCACTTTTGCCATAGTTTTGGATTTCCATAGAGATTTCCATATCTGAACTTGTTTTTGGAGTTTGCTGCGGTACTTTTTACTACTTATTTTTTGTCGACATCTCGTAATTCACCAGCAATGTCCGAAACATGCCAAATGCGGTTCTATATGGAACTCTAACTCCAATAAATTGTTCTCATTGTCAACGTAAGAAATTTTGACGTAGAAACAACATGAAACAGCGGCAGAAAGCTAAAAAATGCTTCAAATGCAATTTATTAGTGTCGGTGGGGAGAGTGCCACCAGTGTACTCACAGTGCAGAAGGGGACCACATGATCTTCAACATGACCTACCACCTTGATCAATATTCCGCCTCTGTTATGCTTACAAAGTCGCGAGGTTATAACAAGCTGCCGCCGCCAACACTGGCTCTACAATGTCTGCTAACCCTCCAGTGGTCATTCACCTACTGACACTGAAGTGCGGATCTCCACTGAATGCTGTCCCATCGAGACGAGATGAAGATGGCGGAAAGGATAGTAGGTATCCTCCGGGATTTCGAACTGCGACAGCTGGAAATCGACGAAGTTGAAGGTAGTGGAAGAACAGGACCAAGAGTTTCAGCCAGAAGAGGATTGTGCCGGAGTCACGACGCCACTAACCAGTGAAGGCACTATCACGTTTTCGGGAGGACAGACCGTTTCGGAGGAAAAGGTTTGGCTATACTAGAATTATTATCCTATACAAGTTTGAGAACTGGGGAAGGTGGACTGTATCGCGACTCCAGGCTTGGGCTGCAGCGGAGCACCACTGGGTAGGAACTGTGAAGCAACGAAATATTTGTAAATTTGAAGGTCGTGTCACTGGTGTATTGACTGTTATGCCATCCTCGTCTTGAAAGGCTGATTGAGTTCGCGTGGTACAAGGCTGGCCATCTGACGGCACATCCTGTTGCTTCGAAAACCCGTGTGGAATGACATTCCCGGAAGACCTCGGCCCATGTGATGAGTCAGGATGTGAAGAAACTGTAGCCTTCATACGTTGCCCATACTGCGATCGGTCTTATTGTTTTATGCACTTTGTGCCTGTGCATCATTGGTGCTGAAGTTAGTACTTAGTACTTAGTTCCTCCCGTGCTGTTGGGAGCACAGGGCGACGAACTCTTTCCACCGCTGCCTGTCTTGGGCTATTTCTTCACACTCCTACCTAGAAATATTCATAACTTCCAAGTCATTCAAAAACGTGCCACGCCACGTGTTTTTTGGGTGCCCTCTGGTTCGGTTTCCTGGCGGTGTCCATTGCATGGCTGATCTTGGCAGGCGGTGCGCCGGCATTCGAAGAATGTGTCCGGCCAGGCGGAATCGGCGTTGTACAACGGTTTCGTAGAGGTTGTTCGAGCGGCACCATTGTAGTACTTCTTCGTTCGTCAAGCGGTCCGTATAGCGTATCCTCATTATTTGTCGCAGACATTTGCAGTGGAATGCGTTGATCCGACTGATGATGCTAGCTGACATCTTCCATGTTTCGCTAGCGTACACTGCAGTGGGGACGACTATCGAAGAATACAAACGCAGCTTGACGCTATTTGAAATTGAAGACGACGTCCACAGTGGCTTAAGCCTCCGGAACACTGCCGTTGCCTTCGCAATCCTGCATCGAACGTCAGCTGCAGCATCTCCGTTACTGGTGATCATGCTTTCCAAGTAGGTGAAGTTATCCACTACTTCCAAGCGATCCGGTCCTACGTAAATGCCGTCTCCCGAGGTCATATTTCCTACGTGCATGACCTTTGTTGACTTTTCGAGACTAATTCGGAGGCCGACTTTGCTTGCTTCCTGGCTAAGGCATTCCGAGTACCGTTGTACTCAGCGAATATGGCAATGTCGTCGGCAAAGACCAGGTCCATAAGGCGACCGCTAGACCAAGGGATACCCCCTTGTACTTCGGCGGTTGTTCTTCTCATTACGTAGTCGAGTGCGATGTTGAAGAGCAGCGGCGAGAGAACAATCCCTGCCTGACTCCTGTGGTGACTTCGAAGAATCTTGTATTTCCGAGAGTTGTCTTCACGCAGACGAGGAGTTGTGGTATAGACTTCTAAACACCTTGACGAAGGTCGCAGGGACTCCATAGAGACTGAGCATTTCCCATAGTGACCCACGGTGGACACTGTCAAATGTCAAATGCTTTCTTGAAATCGATGAAGTTCATGTAGAGCGGGTAGCGATACTCCAGGCACTGCTCGATGATGTTGCGTAGCGTAAAGATCTGGTCGCAACACGATCTCCCGTCTCTGAATCCAGCTTGCTCCTCCCGCAGTCGATGATCAATTGCATCTCAAAGCCTTCTTAACAATACGGAGCAGAATACTTTGCCTGGCACTGACAACAGGGTGATACCTCTCCAGTTTCCGCAATCCGATAAGCTTCTTTTCTTCGGCAGTTTGACTACTAAGCCGTTTTTCCAATCCTCTGGCACTTCATGTTGAAGCCAGCAGCTATTGAAGAGTGTCGTCAATTGTTTCGCTACCGGTGCGGCTCCAGCTTTTAATATCTCCGCTGCAATTTCGTCGAGACCAGGGGCTTTTCCGTTTTTGAGACCTCGTATTGCTGTCTTTGTTTCCTCTACCGTTATGTAGCCGGTATTGACGTTTAGCTCTCCCATGGCGATTTCATCACCGAACGTAGGCGTTGCGTGGGTGTTAGTTGAACGTAGGTGCTGAAGTTATTTCGTAAATATTTCATATATAAACGTATTTGGTGTAAAAACATCTTACCGTAGCAAACTCCAAAAACAAATTCAGATATGGAAATCTCTATGGAAATCCGATACTATGGTAAAAGTGCAAAAACCCGGCATAGCTTGGGAACAGACCGTTCGAACTCACAAACATGGGGCAGCCCCTCTACCACTGCGCCACCCAGCACACCACGCTGACATCTTGAGCTGCCGTGGTAAACTCGCTCTGTGGACCCTTAACCATTACACCCTCCTACTCGTTTACCTCAAGAATTCGGCAAATACAAAACATGTTCTGTTACTATTTGGAGGACGGAGATTCTCCCTATAGTACTCGCTCTTGCCGTTCTGGCGTACCGTTCAGACAGTTCCCTTGTCAGTAGAGTTGAACAGTGCATATACGCCCGGCAGCGTCAATAGAGTGGTCGCGACAACCTGTAGAGTGAGCGTTTGGGGAGTTTTATCGGAAATACCCAGCCGTCCTATTCAGGAATTGCTCTAAGACTGTCCAGCTTGCCTTTGGATGCGCCGTGAACAATGCATATAGAATCGAACCTGCGGCAAGGTATGATTAGATTATTATCGATAGGCAATAAGCCAGAAAATAAACAAGAAAGATAGCTATCATGTGACTGACATAAAAAGAAGTCTAACAATGCCAAGTGAAAGGATTGGTTGCTGCTTCTCCGAAGAGTAGCCCAGCATTTGTTCCTTATAGTAATAGAAATTATCTGCAAAAGCTGTTAAAAAAACATCTAAAGAACATAAACTTGCTTGAAAAATTCAGAGATCTAGAGACATCGCAATCATGGACTATAAAATGCGCTACGATTGAGACCTAAGCACACGACTCCAGGGCGGGAGCTGATTAAAGAAGGCAAATGCCAACCCACAGATGGTAAATGTAGGTAACTTTCTATTTGATGCGGAAATTCGCAACGCTAATGTACACTAGAAAGGTTAAAATAATACTGCCTCTGAGAAACCCGACAGCAAGCAAACAATGGCTGCGCATGGCAACTAATCGCCTTCCACGATTTCCTCATCATGTGTCCCACATAAAAAGAGTGAAAATCAGTAAAAACTTTGCCCGATATTCACGAAAAACTGACACCATATTTTCTGGACCCAACCGTTCTATGTATAGACGAAATGCACATTCCGACAAAACGATCTAACAAAAAGAAGAGGACGTAGAGCCGGCTCCCCGTCTCTCCGCCCAATTTCGTACATGCAAAAGACCAGCTATCAAATTCATCCATCTTTTGATTTTTGATCTTCATTTATTTAGCACCTATGAGAATAAATCGTGCTCCATAAACATAGAAAAAACAGAGCCAAACATCTTTTATGTAACAAATGACGAATAAAATTCCAAAAGGTGCCTCGATGGGCCTGCAGAGTCACTCGGTCTGAAGACTCTTCTCACGCCATGAATGGCCCCTTATGATTAACACTGCTCCACCATATTCTGTCATGCATGCTCAAATAGTGCACCAAATTTGGTCCACTTTTACCGTTCTTATACTGACTGAGCATTGTCGCATTACTTATGGGCTACCCTGTACATTTCGGAAAAAAGGGTTCACAACAGAAGGCTAACACCAGACACCATGCCTCTATCAGAGTGGACGCCATACCACAAGGTACATCGCGTGTGTATACGATCTGGTCGAATCATAGCATCGACAACGTGTCGTAGTATCGGTCGATCAAACAGCACTGTTGGTCTAATGCGATAGTTTTAACCGAAAGCAAACATCGCTACAATAGCTCATCATGGTATCCTTCCTAATAAATCTCTGCCTATACATACATCGCTGTATACCGTAGCACAGCTGGTGCGAGAAGAAATTGCAAATGAGAGAAAGGTGAGCGAAAATTTTGTGCTAAGATTTCATCAAGTACAGAAAGCATTACAGTAATCATTTTCACGATTATGCCAACATTCGGAAGAAATAACTTGTACGGAAAGAGTATAGAGTAATGGATAGTTGCCAGCTTAAGCTAATTCCTTTGACCGATCTACGCTTTCTGCGAGATATCGTTACAGCATTTGGGATACACGGAGAACTATTGGAGTCGGGTGATAGGCCCGCGTTCTATCCTTGAGAATAGGTGTGCTACCAATTAATTGATGGAGCCCTAGTGAATGGAAGCTGATCTGAACCAGAACTGAACGGCTCGTGAAGACAAAAACACCGTTGGCTTACACTGCGGTACGTCCTTCACCGTAAGTCCACGACATTTGAAGAGGTCAGCGAGCACCAGGGACGACTTTTTTAAAGCGAAAGCCGAAATGCGGAACAGACGTGCTCAGAAATGCCAGGAAACCGGAATCACCACGGAAGCGGAACAACACATATCCGCCATTTGTTCAAAATCCCATTGAAAACGGCGAAAGAAACTATTTTTATTGCATTTTCACTCGTACAGAAATTTTCAGAGGAGTAAAACCTTTCATAAGTTGTCGCTCATGCTTTTCAGTACATGATATAATGAAACATTTTGCAACGCTAATCTGTGATCCTCCAAACAACGACTAGAACAGTAAAACAAAACACATATAACGACTAGACCAATATACTTTAGCATCTCTACATTTTCTTACACTTATCTGCTCCTTTCATTCCTTTTCCTTTTTGCTCTATTTTCGACCACAGCTTTCCCGCTGACTTCTTCGGTGCAGAGGATTTTTGAACGGAGTTCATTCCTTTACTCAAGATTTTGAAGTTGAAGTGAAAACTGATTAAAGCAAATTCTAAGACTGGAACAGGTAATTATGTCATTTTACATTCAGGAAAGAAGCTAGGGGCCTTGAATGGTCTTAAAATTGTTACATGCCTCGAGTACCATGGAGCTCGTCGGGACTGAACAGAGGCACCCTTATATTCAACGTGAACAGACGCTATGCTACAAAACCAGTACTTACCAGATGTTCAGATTCAATCCTGGAATTGACGAGGACATGTGATTGGGTGACCAGTCATGATGGCTTTCAGTCCTCCGCGGGTATATTTAAATTGTACGAGCCTAGAAACCTCTTCCTGATAGGGACATAGCTGGACAGTTTCTAGATGCTTTCTGAAGCAGCAGTTTTGTTCCAGAGCTTAATAAGTGACCCTACTCAATCGAAATAGCAGCACAAGGTAAACATTTGACAACCGCTCATCAGTCCTCTATTACATAACTCCATGTGGATGAAATTTACACCACTTATCGAGAAGACCAATATGATGCTGGACCGAACGAGCGCATGGCGCAATCTGCACTGAAACATCTGCTTCCAGGCGCTACAAACATTGTGCAGCTGTATGTGGCTATTAAAACAATTTTATAACCATTCAAATGTTAAGTGCATTTTCTTTGCACACAATGCGTGCTCATGGCTGACATATTAATTGTGTCTTCTCGCTTACCCGCAACCATTTATTTTTGCAATAATCTAATCTGTTTCAAGAGTTAATGATTTGTAGAAATTGAGCTGCTATTTTGACTGAATAGGGTTATGTAATGTCGAACGGTATCCCTTAAACAATTGCTTTGAGGACAGCTTTTCAAATGATTACATATTATAGTTAGTGTTCAGTACAAACTAGTGTTAACAGCGATCACTTTTGCTTCTGCTTTCCGACCCAACACAAGCCGAACACGGAACGGAATGCAAGAGCTAAAAGCAGCCGGATACCGGAATTCGGAACACGGAAACGTAAGTTCCGCACATCCTTCGTAAGCACAGATAGAAACGGAGTTCGACTAACCAATGTAGCCATCCCATAAAGAAATCTAATCGTGACCGAAGTAATGAAAGAGGAAGAAAGCAAATGGAATTTAACCCTGGAATAAAGGACAATTACTACGAACTCAGTCGCTTACCGCTTATGAGTAGCCTTGCATCGGCACCAGTAACTCCCCAAAGTACAGCCATATTCATAACGTCAACAGGTGCTCGAAGTTCACTCATCGTTGAGGCGCCACTGGACAAGACAACACCGCGACCTCGAAGGCCTCTGAGCAGAAACCGTCCGCTATGCAGACACTGGAAACCGCAAGCATGCAGCATGGTTATGCAGAAGTAATGGCTAAAAAAGCGACCGACCGATCTGCGGTTAGCAGGAAACAGAGCCGGGGCGTAGGTGATCTCGAAACCGACGCCTTCTACGCGGATCATCTCTAGAAACTTGGCCTTATGTAACCAAGACACCTAAGAAAAATTGTCATCGAAAAAGACTCAAACCGAACAAGGCGTATACCCAGGAAGTGGCACTTAAACCTACATGTGTGTCCGGATTCATTGTGATGATATCGATGGTGTCAGTCTTCCGAGTGAGCGTGTTTAGAATATTCACATCGGTCGGCCGTACGGCAACGATGTCGAACTGTCTCAGACGAGGATTATTAAAGACGTTATGAATCACGGACGCGTCGTTCAGCGTGAAAGTGATTCGACTGAAGATTTGTGATGTTGAAATCACGTTAATAGAGCGACATGAAACTATGTACTGCTCACCTGAACTGCCTGAATCTCTTTCCTTGTTTCTGGAGATCTGTCAAGTCCAATAAGGACTCATCAATCAAGAAGGGCTCGGGTAGCTGCTGCTCCCTCGGCTAAATTATGACGCAGATGTTCTTCGCTGACGACATATAAATTAAGCCTGAGCACATACCCTTCTGTCTTCGCCTTTTCTGGATTTCTTCTTCGGAGGGGGTTTATCCACGCTTCCCGCGTTTGCTTGTGAATTCAAATGCTCTTCCTGAACAAGGGAATGGGAAACAAGAACGATTTGCAAGGCTCTTCCATTTTGAACGCAAGCCACAAATTCTGCCGTTTCTGCAAACAACACTACAGCCGCAAGCCGCAAACCTATTGTCCGTTTGAATTCTATCAAAAACGTCTGCTTACAGTGCAAGTCGCACTTCAAACAAACATAGACAAAGTCTCCCAGAGAAGCGCTGCAATACTCACTGCGAACTCCTCAGGCACAATGTCTCCGATGTCAATATTGACGACCACTGCATCGTAGCCCATTCTTACAGCACGCTTAACCATGGTCAGGGTTCTCTCAACATTCCCTGTATGCCGAATGTTCAGCTCAGCGTACTGGAATGAGTTTCCAGCTGCTTCAACGCTGTTCATCTGAAAACAAGTCTTGTCAAAGGCATAGAGGCCATAGGAATCTCGAGGCTGCAAAATAAAAGATGTGCTGTCTGTTGCGCATCGGCACATTTCCTCTCGAAATTGTAACTGCTCCCTGCCTTTCTTCAGACGGTTGCTGCTAGAGAAGCGACCTTACTTCGCGATCAGCCTGCTAGCGCATACTGTACCTACGTCGTCGATAAGCCCAGATAGGCATCAAAAACGTGTCTATTCGATGTTGCCAGAATGGCCCAATAGGTGTTTGAAGAATGTCAAGAGATAACTCAAGTCTGCCACGAAGAAATCTGACCAACGCGCGAAGACTCAGTTACACATCATTCATTCATCCAGCCACAGTGCGCCACCCAAGGACAAAATGTGACCGACCAACCTAGTTTTAAACAACTTGCCCAAACGAGAATACCCTAATACAACCGCCTTCTGGAGATAGGATGTCACACTTGCAAAGCTGAGTCAAAGGCGTCGACTAGTGCCACCCTTCCTTGCGGACAAGTGTAATTGTGAGTACTGTGGAGGATTACACTCATCGCTTGATGTATCAGATAAAAACACCGCAATCTTTATAATCTTTATAGAGTACATTTGATACAAGTCCATTTCGAGTATAAGCACAATGATATCAAAATGCAAAGTAGAACCATGTAGTGGAACAATGATGCACCGCCGCTCGACGCATACGCGACGACCGGGTCAAAACCCACCGACCAATAGATCTCACATCCAGGCGCTTCAGAAGCACAGCAGAGCTGCTGAGCTTGACGAACAACGGGGACACGGTGAACAGCGATACTTCTTCATATTTTGGATGAATGACAGGTGAAATGATGGGAATTAGTTCAACCAACTAAGCGTGAGGCTATCGAATGGGATGGCTTCTACGAAAGAACATTAAATGCTAAAACCAAAGGTAGACCCAGTCACAACCACGAGGGCTTCAATTATGGCAAGATCATTAGAACACTAACACAAGGAAGATAGCGAAACAATGACTGTGCACATAGCTGATGGTCTCGGCGGGAGAACGACCAGAACAACTGAAAACTATGCGTGGCTAAGTTATGATCTGAGCAAGGCGAATTACATGTTGTACATCGAATCCTCAGTTTTCGTCCGCTTCATGACAGCACCCTGAAAGCAGCAACACTTCTTGTCATTGTCAAACATGTGGAAGTTATCACAACAACAGCTTGCTGGTTGAGGGCAAGGGATATCGAGGAAATCAATGTTCCCACAGACTTTCTCAACCTCTCTTCTGTGCTTGTTTCGTGTATGTGCTCGACGAACAAGGAGCAAGAGTGGAATGCACTTCACTCGTTCATCCTTCACCGGAATATGCCACTCGTCTACTGATAACGATATCAGATGTAGGTTTGCGGCGCACACTGACCTCTACTGTTCAAAAAGCTCAATATAAGCTTCGAAGTTCAATAAAATATCGAAGACTGTTAGTAGGGCAAGAAAGCGCTTGCACTTAAACAGATTGTCGTTGAGCAGTAGCCTTATGAGGCGGTTATGCACTGAAGTCGGCGAAAATGAATCCTTCTAGGCTACGGAACGCAATTGTGAGAAAAAGTGACAGTGTGCTGCAGTTCTAATCCGCATTTGGCCTATGTTATGTTTCAGCCTATACAGTTTTAATTTCGACCATATGGAAGATCCTTAGAAGGATTTCAAGAATAAATCCGCCTGAGAAGTTCGATTGAATAAAAAAAAGCTGTGATAGCAGATTTAAGAACGATTTCGGGATTTTTGCGTTAACTCCTAGCCATGGTAGGTTTCGAAATTTAAAGTTGTAGCTAGGGCTCAGAAACCACCCGTTCCTGTGCCGCTCATGCCCCCACAACTAATGTAATATGGGATGGGATATCGTTTTTTCTTACGCTATAAAGGAATAAGGATAAAGGACCAAGGATAAGGGATAAAGCGAGGCGTTGACCAATCCCTTTTTGGAAATCGCCACGCATTCTTCTTCTACGGAATGTCCCGAAAGCAATTTGATGCGTATTTGGCCTATACTCACAATCACTCGCGGTCGATGAATAAAGTGTTTCTATCCTTCCCAGACAAGTCTGCTACCAGTTCAGCAAGCCTGGAGAGTTGGAAGGCTTGGCTGGCCTGGACGGGAAATCCGAACTCAGAACCTGGTATCGGGTGCACGCGACAACCGACACCTTCGACTGCGCTCCACACACGCTATAATCGCTATGCTATAATGGCCGATATACTCACATTTTGTGTATAAACGATGCCTTCGTTGACCTCCTCTTGATCCTTTCGGAATACCTGACTACTTGGGACATAGACGGTCCTTTTAGCATTCACAACCCGCGGCACACACTGTTGCACCTAAATACTATGGTGAATCAAACGCAATAGTGCAACGTGGCAGCAAAATTAGAGACCTGTGATGTTGAAGGACCAACTGTCGAATAGTCAGATACGCTGGAAATACTGGGCACACTCCGCGGCATTGATGTAATCTGACGTATCGCTACTGAACGAGATCCATGGGCCACTGGTTCGTAAGCCGTGCTTGGTCCTGCCATCGAGTAAGTAGGGTAATCGCCTGTGGCCTCCGTCATATCCATTTCGTCCCCCATTTCCGAATCGTAGTAAGGAACGGCATATGGATAGCCGTCTGTCACCGTGTACACAGGCTGGCCCATCTCACCATACGAACCGTCACTCGAGTGCTCCGAACTGGACTGTTCAAGCATGGCATGCTGCCTAAATTGTTGACTTTCGCCGAGGCCACGAGGCGTTTCATATCAGTGCACAGTCACCCACCTGCAGTCCTCCGAGGGCCCATCATTTACAGCATACTGTACCTGAGGGATAGCTCGCAACCATGGCTGCCGTCCAGATAACTCACCTAAAACTTATAATTAACGGAAACTCAGCCACGTTGATGGGAGTACCGAAATATGGAGCTGGACCTTGAAGAATCTTGGGTATGTATCCACGAAGAGCCGGGGGAATGAAGTCGTCGATATGGTCCATCATCTCAGGATTCAATTTGTTGCGCTCTAGACCGTACGCGAAACCGAGTCGCTTCAACGCCTATAAAGCCAGCGATTCTTCAAAAAAAAATGTAATCTGTAGAACCGTCCAAGTAGGACTTTAGACGAATCATAGCAGTTGAGTAACGGCATTCCAGAGCTTTATGACACGAATGCCGAGATTGCCGCTCGCTTTGTTTCTGCAACTGCTTTGTTTACGCCTTCTTAGGTAGGGAAAGACGAGAGCAGATATGAAGCTATTTCCACAAACGCATTTTCGGCATACAGTGTTGTTCCCAAGAAAAACAGAAGCGATACACGATGCCCTCACTACAGAGCAATAGTTGACCTTTTAAAGTGGTGGGCGACAAGGACTACCAGTCCTCCACCATGAAGAAATGGTGGGTAAACGGATCTCCAGACACCCCACTTGGCTTAAGCGCCCTGGAGGTCAGCCCAGGTTGACCAGAACCAACAGAGCTCCATGAAGGATGCTACTCAACTTCCGGGGCTCTTAAACCTGGTTGTCCATCTAGAACTGAACTCAGTTACGCATGTTTCTGTCTGCTCGCGAGCGACGGGTGATCCTCGTCGGCAACCACCAGGAGGCTACTGCGCTGTGCCGATATAGGCTCGCCTGTTTTCTTCGACATGTGTATTCTTTATGATTAATGAATTTCAACGAGTGATTTACTCCGCTATTTACAAGTTTGTCAGCCTGTGCGTATATGTTGGTATGTACATGATGTACGTGCATGTACATATGTCTGTACATAGGTATGTATGTATGTATGTATGTATGCATGTATTGTAATCACAAACCTGTGTTAAAACCCCGTATGTATCCATAACCTCTTAAAGTGCTCGGCACACACAAAAAATCTTGCCCAAACAATACCTTCTATTTCTGAAGGTATTGTTTGAGCGAGAATTTTTTTAAATTGACGTCGACTGGTCAATCAATACCCAACAATAACACGAACATCCCCCTCGATTAACCTTTAGGATGGGAATAATGCGAACACTACGACATATGAACGCGATTTATAGCAAGTTAGTAAAATAGGTCACAAGGTCAACATTAGTGAACTTTTGCCTCTACAGTTAGCTTTCTGACCAACGGATTGTCCGTCGATGAATTTGGCCAATGCCCCACAGCTGCACCCTACTTCACTTGAACAAGATTCTCAGCAAATCATTAATAATAATTATTGAGTATCGCCGATCGTTCGGAGATGAGAAGCAAATGTGGCCTGCAGTTGTTTTGACTACTAGAGTGGAGAGGAATATCGTGCTGTTCGGCTTGAGGAAGGCTGCGGAAAAACCTAAGGAACGGAGGTGCTGAAGAGCACAAACCAATAACAAACGACCTACTGCCGCAAGAGGGGAGGGGAAGGGAGGTAGGAACTTCATGCCGCATAAGTACGTAGCTGATTTTATAGTTAGAGGAGGTAGCACGAAGCGCAGGATTTAACACTTTAACTCTGCGAGAAAGAGTCACAAAAGCATTGTGACCCTTGGTTAGCTGATGCTGTATTGTCACGCGAACCCACAACCACGAAACATGCTGTTAGGCATGTATGTAGAGCCCTTGTAGTTTCATAAAGGTTTTCGACTCTTCCAGGCTGAATAGAAGGCAAAGACATCGAAACTTCAGCTGGAATAAAGCTTGAACAGTTTTGGCCTACAGCTCGCAGAACTCTATAGGAATGTCGTTTGGAGCTGACAAGAAATAAAAATGTCTGCAAAGTGAAAAGAAATGAAAATAAAAAAATGTTTTACCTCAAAATCGTCCTGAACTTCGAAGGGCTGATCGAAATTGAAAAGGTATTCCGACCTATCTCCGGAAACAGCACAGTCCACTGTTGTGCTGAAATGACAGAAGTGAATGAGGTTCACAGAGAGGGAATTAAAACAGAGCGAGAAGTATCCAAAGTTTTATGCACTATCAGAAAGGAGCCCACTTTATCCAGCTGTGACCGAAAAACATCAACACTGGTGGCGCTGAAATTTCTTCTAGGAAAGAAATGCTTAAGGCATCTTACGGTGTAGCTAAGAAACGGAATAAGGGAGTAAAAACGGAGGAAAGCTAAAATGCGCTATTTGTACCAGGCTGTCCAATAATTCTTGTCCGAAAATTTCACCATTTTTTATTTTTTCAACTTTATTGAAAAACAATTCTAATCAACAATATGATCACCACAGTTATCCACAACAGTGGCCCATCGATTGGGCAGGTCGCCGATGCCCTCCGCCCAGAACTCCGAGGGCTGCGACTCGAAGAAGTCCGCGATGTCGGATTTGAGGTTGTCGCAGTTGGTGAATTTTCTTCCGGCCAAATGGTGCTTCAGCGGGCGGAACAAGTGGTAGTCGGAGGGGGCGGGGTCCGGGGAATACGGCGGATGGGCAACCGTCTCCCAGCCGAGCGTCGCCAACTTCTGCTGGGTCTCCTTCGCCACGTGGGGGCGCGCCTTGTCGTGCAGCGGGTGGACCGAGGCCCGTCGGGGACGCTTTTCTCGGATGGCGGCGGCTAGTTTCTCGATCGGTGTAGATGGAAGCGGTGACCGTCCTGCCTTGCGGGAGCAGCTCGAAGCACAGCATGCCCTTGACGTCCCACCAGCAGCAGAACATGATCAGCGGGTGTTCCCTGTCCCGAGGCTCGTGTCGCCGCTCTTGAAACGATTGAACCAGCGCTAGACTGTGCGTTGGGACACTGCATCCTCCTTGCACGCTCTGCAGATGTTGGCGATCGCGGTGCCCGTGTCGTTGCCCAGGTACACGAACGTACGAATTCGACCTTGGTCCATTTTAGCTTGTACTGGTCGCTAGACGCGGCGACTGCGCCTTATATACCCCTAGCGTGGAACTCTGGATAACCTTCTAGAAGGTTTTTACACTTGCCTGATATTATAACACTTCTAAGGAAAATTATAGAATTTTGAAAATTTTCGGACAGGAATTATTGGACAGCCTGGTAGATGATTTCGACCGGGGGTGTGCGTTAAAATTTTCGGTAAATTTTTAACGAACATTTTTCAAAGAAAAATTTTTGCGTTAAAATCGGTGGTAAATTCGTTAAATAAAATTTCCCTTAGTTGCAGACAGTTTGGCCGTGTTTTAGTATGTAAATCGCTAAATATGTTTCTTTATTGATTTTTTCAATTCCATCTACATGACAATTATATGACTACGTCTTCATCTCCACAGTAAATAACATCCATCATCAATAAGATTGCTAAACGACAAAAATCGTTAAGATTCCAAAACAGAACAATAACAGAAAGACTTCAAAGAAACAAATTTCCTACTATGCCTAATTCGTTTAGCTTGCGAAAAGTCGTCCAGCTTCTGAGAGGATCCAAAGGACAATGCACCACAGCTCAGTTGAAAGTTACTGAGCGTTTTCATTTGCCCTGACAAAACCAATCTCATCAAAACTTGCGCTAAGTGCTTTTGAAGCTCAACATTCCCCTATACTGCTATAATTGTTTCGGAAAACTACAGAATGCTTTAATGATGAGTTCACGACAGGCAGTGACCAACACCTTTGGTATAGTTCGCCTTTAGAAGACATTTTCGAAGTCTGTAGATCTGTATGTATCACAAAATGGTTCCTTTTATCCCGCAAGGTCCTGTTCTTGTTGCAGAAGACAGTAGAGAATCAAATGAACAGCCACGGGTCGTTGACCAAATTTTAGTCGAATCAAATTGTCCGCCTTGAGTATTTCCGCCTTGGCCAACCAAGTGTGACGTAGATTTCAATTGTTAAGCTTTTTCTCCTCTGTTTTCTAAAGGAAATGCCAGGGGACATACGTATTTAAAAGGCCGCTTCTCGCTCTACACTATAATAGTGGTTCACCCTGTCTTTATATTCCTATTTTTCCAAACAGAATTCGCCACTGTCTCTACCTATTCTACGACTTTTCAGCAATTGACTTCTTGAAGCACCTCGTACCAGTGCAGCTCGTTTGCTTGAGGTCCGAATATGTTTTTGGTTTCTCAATTTCTTCCCATTTTTTGGAGTACATTTTAGATTGATGGAAGGTATTATGGTAAATTCGAAAATTAGACGCCAAAATCTGGAGACATAAAGGAACTTTCTTCTTAAAGAAAGCACCTGTACCTTCTAAGATATACCTTTTTTCGTAAAACTTAGAAAATCTTCACGCAACAGACTGCATGTAAAGCACCAGTTTTTGGAGTAACCTCATATACAATAACTGACGAAGAGTGGTCATCGGTTTCTTCTTTTCTTTAATTTGCCTTAACATAGCCCGAAAATTATCCCCGATGCTGCACGAAAGACCCGCCCTATTTTCTGGAAGACTTGTGGGGAAGAGAGAAAGAGCGTTTCTCTTCCCCAGTTTCGTTTCTTACACTTCTTTTTTTCGCATTATTTCTATTTCGTAGCATTTTCTTCGCGTCTTTTATGCTTTTCAACGCACTTATGAAACAGGTATCACAAAGGCTGTGAAGTGACTCGTTGGGAAGTATGAAAAATTATTGTGTAGCAGTCAAGCGCGAGAAACGGCCTAGGAAGTTCAAAAAAACGAAAAGACTGCATATGAAAGTAGTGGTCCACGCAAATTAATAGGTGCAAGAGAATGCCAACAATTCTCGAAATATGAGAACGACGTCGACTGCCTATTTCTACTGATTCAAGTAGGTAGAGCAGTTCCTCGATATCACAACAATACTGCAAAGGATCATCCAAAAAATCGTCCAAAATGCGTTTTCATGAAAAAGTAAAATTTCAAAAATAGTGCACAAAACGTCGTTAATGCAATTTAACGGAAATTTTCGTCGTTAAATTTCGTTAAAGAATTTTAACGAAAACTGCCGGTAAATGCGGTAAACCATTAAATCGTTAAACCTTTAATCGCTTCCCGGCTGTAACTTTGTAAAGCTTTGCACGACGAGACACTACGACAATCTTCGACTTATGGAACAGGGAAGGCAGTGTGTGCGTGCTCGAACACATTCGAGTAAGATCCCCACCGAACGTACCGAAGCGCCCAGAAATAATTTCCTTAGTAGTTTAAGTCTATTAACAGCTTAGCAGCAGAAATTCACAGAGCTTTTAGCTCGGCCTCAGAGGATGTGCGTTCTTCTGAGCCTGGAATGGTCGAAGCAGTGGCTGAGAAGGACAGCCCACTTCACAGGATGCCGGGGAAACGTTGAAAATGACGTCATACAAAGACGAAGAAGCTATGTTTTAACACGTAGACGAGTGGGGTTCCAGCATGCATTGAGATGACGGGTGAATGAGCTTAGAGCCATAGCGACTATGCGCCTTAAGCATATAATCCATAATAAAGATAAAGAACGGCGTTACTCAATCCTTTTTGGGATGCGCCATGCATATTTGGCCAAATAGTGGCTTGCAATGGCCAGCCGATGAGCAAGTCAGCGCTTTATCCGTCCTAGACAAGTTTGGTAACAACTCACCTACCCCGCAAAGATGGACAGCTTGATTGACCTGGGCGGGAAATCCTAACCAGGAACCTGGTATTGGATGCAGGCGACAGCCGGCACTTCCTTCGACTGCCTAACAAGCACCCACTCCCACACCTCATAAGGCACAATAAAGTAAAGCCTAGTTCTAGTGAACATCTACGAATGTTACCCTCGCGCTCATTGTCCTTTATGTCAATAAGGGGTGAACACCACGGCCTTACGTTGCCTTATTAATCCACCCCTTCAATGATCTACTGTTAAAGCTTATTCGTCTTCTCAATCCCCTACAATGTCGTTCTCATGGTGTTCTGCCATTAAGAGCGGCTTCGAAAAATGAAACGGCATTTGCAGTGATTCTTCAGACCGTAAGGCAACTACCGAGACATTGACTGATATAAACACCACCAATCAGAGGCTGAGTTGTAAATATGCTTCCACCAATTACAACCTCAAAAATGACAACGCTCCTCTAGAGCCAATTGTTAATTGCGGTGCAAGAATTTCCGCCGTCCTCACCAGTCATGAAAACAGCTGCGAAAAGAGACGAAAGCAGACATTCTTCGTGAACGATACGGGAAAATAAGAATATAGCCACACAACTGTGCAATGCTTATTCCCCCATACGCGGCCATCAAAGTACACACGGGTATAAGAGCAGCATTCTTCAAAGACTTACTTTTTCGATGTATGTACGATGACGAATGGAAGGTACAAGAGCGTATTCTCTTGAGGCCGCGAGGAAAGTCTAAAAATCCAAAATTAGATTAAAAGGCTAATACCAAAACAGATACGTTCGAGGATAATGGAGTTCGTACTTGGAAAAATAGGTGAAACGCTTTTGAAAATTGGCGAGAATCTTGTGCCAAACACATGTAAAATATCGAACAGCTGGGAAGGAGGGACAATGCCGTATCCACTAACACCTAATCACCTGTCTCGATACTAACGTTGATACACGCCGGCTAGAGGTGATCCAATCTGCCTTCTCAAGTAAACCTCCATTATCAAAGGGGGGAGCACATTTTAAAGTTCAGTTTGAAGCGCTTTTCATGACATTCCACACAAACTTCGCCGATGAGAAGAAAACACCATCATTCGCTTATTTAAGGGAAGACTATAAAGGAGCAGTACCTTTCCATCTCGCGATTTTTCCACACCAAACTCTTGTAGGCGATAAGTTGTACGATGAGGTCTTGGATGGTTTCCTTCTTTTGGCGTAATCTGTCGTTGATTTTAACCTAGATGAACATGAACAAATTTCGAACGCAATTCATTCACTATATAATGAGGTCGCCCAAACGCACCTTCTCTTCTTCAAGCTGCTTTATTTCACTGGCTTTAGTGGCCGGCAGTCCAACCCAATCAATATCCTGAACAAAGATTTACAGCTAGAGGGACTCTATGAAACAGAAAAACGCACCTTTTTCCGTTTGCATATGATATTCATCGCCAGCAGGACGTTGAGTGCATCGTAGACGCGTCGTCGGATGTTCTTCTGATCGAATTTTTGTCTCTCCTGCAACTACTACATATGGCGACCCAGCCGGAAATTCAATTTCAATTCCTTACATGGAGGATCTCATGTGGTAGATATAAAAAGAACACATCAAAGGCTTAAAACGAACAAACTGGTTACTTGAACATTACCATTTGTGGATGAATAAATAAAAAAAGGATAAAGGACGGCGCTACTCAATCCCTGTTGGGATGCGCCACGCATTCTCCTTCTACGGGGTGGAGGCGGTTTGAATGCATATTTGGCCATACAATGACTTGCGGTGGCCAGCCGATGAACAAGTCAGCGCTTTATCCTTCCCAGACAAGTCTGGTACCAATTCACCGACCCCGGGGGATGGAAGGCTTGGTTGGCCTGGGCGGGAAATCCGAACCAGGAACCTGGTATGGGGTGCAGGCGACAGTCGGCGCCTCCTCCGACTTCACCACACGCGCCCTTGTGGATGAATACAACACAAGAATAGAACAACTCGGAAACAATAACCACTACGGAAACAAGTATCGTTCTTCCGTGTTTTTGAAAGACATAATTCCGCTCGGAAGTATTCCTTTCTTGCTGAGTCGGATGCAGAAGGACCCAGCTCAATTGTAAAGAAACGCCGTTGAAGATTACGTCTTGCACACAGAGTCACTAACGATGTAGCCCCACTTATAGCATATGATGTTCTGTGTGCACAAAACTGACCGGGCTGTGGATCAGTGACACCTTGAGGAATCTTATAGAATAAGATGAGGTCAAATTTCCTTCATCTGTGAGAAAGTGTGTAAAGTTTGAAATTAGCACTCCTTTCAGAATTGGGGAATGCCGTCATATATGAAGCCAAGGCAGCTAACCATGAGTTTCCGCGTGAAGCTGTTCAGGACCTTCTCAAGGAGGACTATAAGCTTACGATTAGTCTTTTGCGGATTGAAAACCGGTGTGCCGTATTCCAGAGGATAGGTCTAATATACGTTTTGTAGGCTCAAAGTAGCAGGCAGTCGCCTTGCGAGCAACATTTTCACAGTTGCAATCAAAACCAAGGTGCTTGGTAATGGGAAATCCGAGATCCTTCCGTTGCTCAACTTTCTTAATGACCCACTCATTTGTGTGGTAATCGAAATTTCGATTATCACAACCTAGATTAAGTAAGGTTGGTTTTTCTTTAGGCAACGGGAGATTCCATTTACAGGACTATTCAGCAATAAAATTGAGAGCGTCCTGTAGTATCCCCAGTCATTTTCAGAAGTAACACGTATGCACATCTTGACATTGTCCGCAAATGCGCAGCATTTAGCACCTGTTCTAGAGGTCAAGTCATTAAGCTCGTGCATGAAAATATTGAGGAGAATATGAGAAAGAACTTCTCCTTGGGAAACACCTCTGCATATGGATCTTGTCGCAAAGTAGCTTTCATTTACACGGACAACGAATTCTCTATTCATCAGGAACGCTTGATCGTCTTACAATGTCTTACACGTCTTACAATTCGAGGATGTATCTCAATATGGTTTGGGTTGGCAACAAGCTTGCAGTGAGATACTCCGTCAAATGCTTTGGAAAAGTCAAGATAAACGAGGTCCACAGAGTTGCCTTCTTCATCTAAATATGCTGTGCAGTGATTAAGAGCTTGTATCACTGCAGTTGTAGTAGATTTACTCTTAGCGAATCCGTGCTGAAATGAGGGAAATAATCGAATTTACTTCAAGATACATTAAGATACTTTTCTTAAGATTTTTTTGTAAACGCAAAAAGAAAAGAGGGGTGATACAGCAATTACTCGGAGAATCATATGGAGGCCTCTTTGGAACGGGTTACAAAAGAAAGGTGTGAGATGACACTAGAAACGGTTTTGGTAAACAGGAGTGGAATGTAAACAGGCGTAGTGGAAGATGATGTTGACCAGTGTGAAATGTGGGAAAGAATATTATCTGAATGAAACCAAGCAGAGTGACCCATTTACGGAAATGCGCAATGTATGAGCCAGCTCGATATGAGAGTCGTCATTCTGCACAAACGGTTTCTCAAGCATACCCGCAAGAAGCTCAGATTTGCCCGCATCACTCGAAGTGGCGACTCCTTCAGCATTTTTCAACACACTAAGCTTCTATTTCGTATTGAGCTTTGAGTTTAACAATTTGTAGAACGCGTTTGTGCCCCTTGAATCAATTATCTTCTTTTCAATCGAACTGTTACACCTGACAGATCTCCTTTCAAATTATGAATTAAGACTTTTAAAGGTTGACCAATCACCGGGTTCATTGCTCGCTGTGGTTATTGACCATGCTGCAGCTAGCCGACAATGAAAGAGACGTTTGAGAAACCACTTACAAGGAATTCCTCCGAATTCATATTGTTCGCAGCGAAGTACTCTGCTACCAGCTCATCGGCAACCTGGAGCAGAAAGCGTAATTAGGATATTCCCTACAAACAGATGCAAGCGTAACATACCTGGTTGTAGTTGGTTCTTCCCTTCTCCTTAACCTTCTCGCACACCTTGGTGGAAAAATGACGCAAACCCATCGATTTGTCAACGAAGTGTTTGCTGTCCACTGGGAGGTCAGAGGCAAGCAATCCACTGGGCCTAAAGTCAGCTAAAGACCGATAATCTGCCCAGAAATGGGGTCTTGGATACTTGTGATACACATGGAACACTAGACGCAACTTTTGCCTACCAACCCTTCATAGAGTTTGGAATACAAGAACGACTACGACAACGAATTCCCAGGTCAAGGCTTCGGTTACGAAGAATACATGCGTTCCCTCGCACAGAAGAAAGAACTCCCAGATTTTAAGTGCGTTTACACTTACGCTACACACTGCATGATACCGCACATCTACGAGAACTGACGTCAAGAACGAGTCCCTGCTAAAACGAAAAAGAAGAAAAAAGAGTACTACTCACCGAAAACAAGGTGCGACCCGCACCTCAGGATACTTCAACTTCATGCTGTGCTGCCCATGTCGTCGTGTTAGCGCGGGACTCCGATAGGTAGGCTTCTGTAAAAT
The DNA here is from genome assembly GCA_947396885.1 of Heligmosomoides polygyrus polygyrus. Classification (NCBI taxonomy): domain Eukaryota; kingdom Metazoa; phylum Nematoda; class Chromadorea; order Rhabditida; family Heligmosomidae; genus Heligmosomoides; species Heligmosomoides polygyrus. The sequence goes on from OX377201.1 coordinate 38,298,205, forward strand.
CGATGGAAGGACAGGAAATGAAATTCCGAAGAAGTCCTGGATCGAAGCTCAACGTTTAAATTGATTAGCAGAAGGTACCTCTTGCTTGATCAGTTGAAGTTGTCCTCGATCAACCTTCTGCCCAACGACGTCGCTCATTCTTGGCGGCTCGCTTCGGTCAGCGAAAGCAAGACGGTTTCGGTGGACGGAGGCAGCTGCACTCGATACGCTACTGCTGGAAGGAGACCCATCAAAGGTTCCCTCACGATCATGACCGAGGCGAGTCGTACGGTAGCTGTCCAACGAACGAACGTGTTTCTGACCATATCCAAGTCTAAGAACGTTTCTCAAGGGCCGAACCCCTGAGAAACGGCCTAGGACTTCGATTTGGTCAGAGACACCTGAAGAACGGTAGCGATGCTGCTAACACAATCACACGAGACCCCAATATTGAGCAATGAGCAGAAACTACTGAACACATGGAATTTACAGCTCCACAAGAAAACGTGAATGACTTTACACCACCGACATCCTGTCCAATCAATGAAGCTCTCGATGCAAATAGGGTCTGGGGTCCGAAAATAGAGACCATTTTGTGTTGTACGAAACTAAACATTTGATGCACCACAGATGTGTTCTACCCAACGGTGAACTACGTTAGCCATTTCTCATGTAATTGGAGATGCACGTGCCTTCCTACCAAGGTGAAGCGCAATAAGCCTATAGGGGGAGGGTGGGGGTGCAGTACGTTGTAGGCTTGAAAATTTTCAATACATTAGGGTGGGGCAAAAGTAATGAGACTGTCCATGTCGTGCCCATGTATGTCGTGACTAGAGTCCGGCTTTCGTGCTTCCCGTATTTGTATGTTTGTTTGCTACTTACTGAAGGCCACCTGAAAAGTGACCAGCGAGTCTGCGTAACAGATCTGGTGACCTGTTACGAACCTTCGTTCGGGGGGATGTACACGGCGAGAAGGACCTCCTGAGCTTTTGAGTCTGCGCCCATCGACCGGTATACTGGAAGCTGTTTTCCAAAAGCACGACGATGGACTCCAAGGCCATGGTGAACGAAATGGAAGAGATGGACCTGCGACTCGAACTTATTCGGTCTCGGCGCTTCAAGAAGGCCCTCCTCTTCGACAACGCCCACCCCATCGGGAACAAGTAATCACGGATAAGCCTGCCCAGCTGGGCTACGTTCACATGTCTCACCCACCGTATTCGTCGGACATCTCTCCATTCGATTACCACTACTTCTTGAGCCTACAGGAGTTCCTGGTCGGAAGGGGCACAAGGAGCCAAGCGGACCTCGACGACCGTAACGAGCAATTGATCAGCACCAGGCCTAAGCAGTTCTCAAAGGATGGGATCAGGAAGTTGGCTGATCGATGGCAGCAAGGTCATTGACCTTAATGGCGAATACATTCTCAGCACCGTTGAGTTGTAATTGAGTTATTAAGAGAATAAAGAAATTTCTTGAATTTGTCTCATTACCTTTGGCCCACCCTACTACAGCCGCAGTAGGATAGAATACTTCGCATTTCTAGAGCTTTTTTAGAATATTCTGGCGCCAAGAATAGAACAGGTGCAAACTCATCCTAGACACAACCCTTTCTCACGTTTCTGCGCGCAATATGGGTTGGGGGGGGAGGGCTTGCAGACTAACCGGGCTTGGACATTTTATATATACAGCTTACGGGAGGAAAGAGTATTTCGCTCTGCTAGCGACGGCCCGCCTCGTACTAGAATTGGTGAGGAAAAGTCGTCATAAAGGGAGCGTGCACCCCCCCCCAACCCATGTTTCTCCCGTTTTTGTGCGGCAATAAAGGTTATCAATATCACGACAACGCAGAATGGGATCCATCCTAAAGAACGGAGGGGTGAAATCATCCTAGGGGCAACCCTTGTGTTTGCCTCACGTTTCTAGCAATGCCCACCCTACGAATAGGAGAGATCCCAAAGACTCGCTGTTTTAGATTTTTTTCTAAAACTACTAAACTACAGTAAGAGGTGTAATTTAAATAAGGGGGTGGGGTACACCTTATAACGGAACGTGCGTTCTAACTCTTGACCGTTTGGTGTACCCACCCCTTCCCCCGAACCCCTGGGCTTCCACTATATTGTTTCCATTTCAACTATTATTTAAATGTGTGTATAAGGCGGACCCCTTATTGGGACTGCACCAGAACCCAGAACCAATTTGACAGTGGATATCCGCCAGAGTATCGGGCCACCCCACCCCCCCCCCCTCCCCCCCCCCCCCCCGTGACCCGACCGAACCTATATTGCGCCTTTTCTATTAGTTGTATCGCCTTCGCACGTGGTTACCTTCATTTTTCTGCCTGTATGGAACGGCTAAAGGGTGATTCCCCAAACTAGGACAGCATCAGCGCTTACTGACCACTGACACATGGCTTCACGAAGGGCTTAGGATCTTAACCCTTGTGCCCGTTCTTTACAATCAAAACGGGTGCAAGTCGATTGCACGACCACACTCTACTGTTTCAACGACATAGAGAGACATGCCCCAGGGTAGTCCCAATGAGAAGGTGAGGACTTGTTATGGCCATCACAGCCTTAGAGGGAAGCCAGAGTCAAACTCGAACAGGCTGATCGGTCGGTGATAAAAAGGACAGAGGGTTGCCTCGGCAACGGGCCGGGATCCCAAACCATCTCTCCGGAAAGTGGAGAGAAGGGAAGACACGAAGAATTCGACGGGAACGTCGTCGAAACCAGTTTTGAAACACGCGAAATTCGCGCACTGCCGCGACAACTCGTCCGCAATGTGACAACTCAGCCACGCCCACCCCGCCATCTTGTGCTTTCAGCACGTTTCGGCATCATGCTTTATGTCCCCCCCCCCCCCCCGAGTTTTTAGCTTCCCACAGGACGCGTGTACAAAGTCCAATTTCGGAGGCTCATAGTCCACAAGGATTTCATCCACTTGTGGCTTTATGCCGCCGCAAACGACTAATGCGGGGCACGACCTGTTCCCAACCCTCACCTTCTGCATGTTCAAAGTGAGGGTTGGGAACAAAACATGTTCCCTCACTTTCTGCTTCTCTACACGTTATTCGAAATCCACTGAACCGTACACCTTATGCGGTTTCCATAGAGCATCTTACTATACATGAAGGAGGAATTCCGAGTAACGGCCAATGTATGGACGAGTTATCCGCCAACGCACGGTCGTTGCGCGACCATATCTGGCTCCGCCCACATCCGTATACGGGTAGCTCGACATTTTCGGTGGATCATTTGCTAGCGACCAGGAGAGGGAAGGGCAATTCACCCCGGGGTTTTCGGAGGAGCGTCGTGTCTGCTGCTTTCCTAGGTGCCGAACCCAAGTATGGAATCGGTATCGGCTGTGAGTATGACCACAGATGAGGACAGGTAACAGTCCACCGAAGCAAGCGGGGATCTCGCAGATGCATCCATGTGAAGGTGTTAGTCGTCCAGAGTTGAGTGCGCTTTATCGACGGTTCGATTCCCGAGCTCTTCCACCGTTCTGCAGTCTACTTTGAGATCTGAAGATAGAGAACTTCCACTTTCTTTCTTATGACCAAGTTTTACGTTTATCACTATTATAGGTCTTTATATTAACACTGGTCAAGCAAAAAGGTATGGGAAGTGCGGCACTATTGTACTTTTACGGCTCCAAAGCTCGAAGAAATTTTGCCCAAGCTTCGCCCAGGGGCTTATTTGGGGTTCTGATCACGAGTCATAACTGGGGCGCTGGTCACGAACCAGACATCCGCTTTGGAGCTATTACGATGGAGCACGGTAGGATAGGACAGGTGCGGGTGACTAAGGTCATGGGGAGGTAGGTCAATCCGTACCTACGGCGACCTACCGTATTTGGCCGAAATTTAAAAACCTATGTCAGATTCGTGGTCAGCACACTAGATGACCCCTACAGCCAAAGTTTGGGCGAAATCGACCATGACCATAGCCACCCCTTACTACCGTAACCTACCGTAATCGGACAAAATTTCAAAAAACGGGTGTCAAATTCTTGATCAGCAGCCCAATTAACCTTCCTGGGCGAAGTTTGGGCGAGTTTTTTGACCTCTCCCCGACCTCTGGAGTGATGAAAGTGCAATAGTGATAAAAATGCTGCTCACACACCGCACATCGACTACGGGTGACATCTTGACGCAGGTCTACAAAGTCTACCATATCTGGAGTGCAAGGACATTTTGTTAGAGCTTGGAACCGTCTCGGGGCCTGCCTGATCAACGATTAAACCCTGGGAATGCAGAGTAGAAAGTTCGCTGGTATATTCTCTAATTGCAGAACACTCGACGGTCCAGGTGTTTATCTCCGCATACCCACGAGAATTCCTTTATTTTACCCCGACATTTCTGGATCAGGTCCATGGGCCCTCCTCCACATATCCTGCTTTACAACGTTTCGAGAAAAAAGCCGGGATTTCCACCATTCAACGGCAATAAGGAAGCAGTGTGAGACCGCTACAGTTGATTTTCCAGTCATTGTAATCGACGGCCAAGTGTGACGCCATTAGCAAGTAACTGTGGTGAAGGCTGGTCAGCAAAGCAAAGCAAGTGGAAACCACCCAATTTCGGGCAGTAAAAATGCAGAAACGTGGCGCTCAGAAGTCGAACCCTTGATCACGCAAGCGTGACTTTGGGCTACTATCCGCTTGAACACGAATGCGCCAGCGAGGGAAACTTCGATTCTGTAGTTTCACGTGTGTCGGTAAAAGTTCCCCAACCTTATTGCTATTCAGACTGTCGCCCGGTAAACTTCGATACCATATTTGGATTCAGCACTTTACAACAGTAATATGTCTCGTCAGATAGTCTACGACGACTTTCCGGTCTACACTAGTAAGCTTCTAACCAATCGCAGGCGCCTAATATTGCTAAATCGAGATTCTTGGTTCGAGTCCCGTCCAGGCCGACCTGTGTTGCAATACCCTAGGGTCACCGAATTGGTACTAGACGTTTCTGGGATAAATCATCTCCTTGTTCATCCGCTAGCCACCGCCAGGTCCTCCGCCAAATAATCTTTCGGACTATCTCCAAGATATCGCGTAGAAGTAGACGGCCTGGCGCATCCTGCAATTAGATTGACTATCGCGGGCCTTTATCCTTTTCCTTTAAACTTCCAAGTAGAGAGACAGGCTCTCTACCAAAGTGGATGAGTTTTTCGTAGTTTTTGTTGTAGGAGTACTGGAGGGCTCCGAGCATTCAAACTTTGGGAAAAATAGCGAAAGGGAGAGCCACCCCATAACTGTTCATGTCGAAGACGCCCCCAGTCTTGTACCAAACGGTGGTGGACGGATTGTGCACATCCTTGCCCCACTCAGGAGGGCGGATCCATTTCTTCTAACGGTAAGGTCCATGAGACTCGCTGGCGTGCGGGGAGCACAGAGCAGGGCACGGGAAGGAACTCCTGGAGCCGTCATCGCCGTATGTAATCCCAACATGCGGTGGCTATAGATCGGGAAAAGTTCCAGAAATTCTTCCGGCGGCTGGAACAAGGCTCTCCACACGGCGTAGGCATGAGGTGTAAATGCTTCCCCAATTCTGCAGACAGCCTTCACGCAACGCTTGACTTCATTTCGAGCATCTCTACATCCTGTATATTATAGCAAAACGGGCATTAAGAAGACACCTAATCGGCTGTGGAAAAATGACAGTTATACAAGAGATTCTTTGCGCTAGGCAGATAAATTCATTCGTTTTCGATTCCCAATTTGCTCTCCTCCATTTCATTCTTACTTACTCATCGGCTGTTGTGCCATTTCATCTATTGATGACGACTATTCGCACAAATCCTATTTATCGTTAGTTGCCCATGATTGAGATGGGACAAAACTGGTCCACCTAACCCGACTTATCGACCATTTTTTCAGTCCACATTCCGCCTTCTATAATATATATCATGTGTCTACATGACAAAAAAAGTTTGATCCAGACTTTACAAGCAGGTAGCTAAAATAGTTTTGAGTAATTCTCAATCTTCTGACCGTAGCATTAGCATATTTATTTCTGCTTTTGTATTTCATATGTTGAAATCATTTTTTAGCATCATTGAAGCATACGGTAAATAATTGTTATTCGCAGTGTAACTGGGACAGCTGTGTAGATAATGAATCCCAAAAGTAGCTGACTATTCTGTTGTTATCATAAGGAGGGGCGTGGTAGCGAAGTCGTAGGAAGTGCTTGCTGTTATGGTGCACCGCCAATCGAGATTCCTGGTTCGGATCTCGCCTAGGCCAACCAGGCTTTCCCTCCCTCCAGGGGCAATAGAGATTGCACCAGATTCTTCTAGAAGGAACAAAATGCTGGCTTTTTCATCGGCTGGCCACCGCAAGTCATTGCCTAGGCGGCATTCAGACTACCTCCACGTTATCTCGTAGAAGTAGAATACTCCCTGAGAAGGAGCATGGATTGCTTAACCCAATATTTTCTTTAATCACCAGAAAAAGTTCAGGAATCCGCCGTAATTGGTGGATAGGTAGTTATAGTAGTTATAGTTATAATAGTTAATAGTAGTAGGTAGTAGTAATTGTAGTAGGTATTGTTAGCTGGTTACTTTACACCGTTCTTGACCATTGCACGATTGTTCTTTGAGCACAGGAATACGCTGGAATACCATTGATCTCGACTAAATCGACCTAACCAGTTCTTATCTGCATTGCAGTAGTTCTCTGTCGGTTTAATCGGCGGTGCGATTTGAAATCCCCTTCAACATGCGAGATTGAGCCGTATGGTACAGGTGTTTTGTCGCGGCCCAATGTTCATATAAGGGCTCATAGGCTCTAACAACATCTGCTCTGGCCCAAAACAAAAATTGAGCACTTCAGTATTACAACGCTAGGATGCGCTTTTATCAAGAAAAGGAAAAAATCTCAGTGAAAAATAATTTATCCATCAGTCATCACATTCTAAGGAACGAAAGAAATCTCATTGCTTCTTCGTCCTCTTCCAGCCTGAGATCATAGATAAGACTGAAGTGGTCGCGATCTTGAAATTCCTGGAAAAGTTTTCGATGAGATCCATTGAGGAACAAAGACAGCTTTGTGTAATCCTTCCACTTACTGTTTTTATGCAAGTCAATTACGAAAAGATTTTAAAATCGTCACAAATTCTGTGCTCTATAAAACTGTTCACTAAAATTTTACCAAATGCCAGGAAAGGACATTTAAGACTTCTAACTGCATTTTTCCGAAGAAGATCCGTAAATGCTGGGGAGGTATCTACCTGGTATTCCGTCGGAATCCCATGCTCCTTTAGTGCCTTGACCATTTCTCTACTTTGATCAATTAGTCTAGGCGAGTCCTGAAAGAGAACGTCTGCGTTTGACTTGTAGGATATGAATGTTGTAAAATAAAGTTTGGCACAATCAGCAATTTTATAGGATGCGCCAACATTCCACTTCTGTGAGATTTTGTTGTAGGCAGTTTGTGGTTATATAAGGCATACGCATTGATTTGCAGTGACCGGTCTGCAAACAGGTCAGTGTTTTTTGAGTTTGCGATGGTATGGTACCAACTCAACATGCTTAGAGGGATGGAAGGCTTAGGCTGGATCACGGCATTTGTCCCCGATTCGCAGTGCCCTCGAGGCTTCTCCTCCGACTGCGCTACCTGCCCCAATGTTCTCGTTTAATAGAAGGAAAGGACTCCGATGATGGATTAGAGAGCGTATTCTTCATTTCACTGCAATAAGGTGATTTTTGGAGTTCTGGGGTTTATAAAGGTACTATTAGGTTTGCCCTACAATCTTATCATTATTAAATCAAAAATTGTCGCTACCTTTCTCAACGTGCCATATTGCCGATGCCGTATGTGTTGGGTCTAATTGTAAGAGGCCCCAAAAGCTTTCTTAGGACGCCCATAGAAATTCATAACGGCCACATAGATTGGTGTTACTAGTAAGGAATGATGAGACCGTGTTTGTGTTGTGTATAACATGCCCCCTAGGTTGGGGTGTGTAGCGCAGTCGGAGGAGGTGCCGGTGTCGCCTGCACCCGATGCCAGGCTTCTGGCCCGGACTTCCTCCCCCCAGAATGTGTGGTGCATTCCAAAGGGGATCGATCAACGTCGTCCTTTACCTTCTATGTTGGGGTATATCAGCGAAGGACGTGCTAGATGCGGACAGGTCACCGCTCTGGTTCACCCAATGGGAAGACAAGATGACCAGCAATCTTGGGGAAGTCTTATGGTGCGGAAGATTCTGACTTACTGAATTAATCAACCATCAAACTAAAGTCAAATGGGAACACGGTGGAAAGCCGAGTCGGGCTGCTTGTTCTGCATTGTTAACGACCCTTTCAAAGTTTTCGCCTCTGGAAAGATTGCCAAAAAGCTTCTCATGTTCTTGGTAGCGCCAGCGCTATGCTGGAACAATAACCAAGGGAAATACCGCTCACTAGGTCTTGCACTTTGCTTCCAACAGAAGGAACTATTGCGAACAACTATCACGGGAAACGACGTCTGAATCGTTTACGTCCCCAACGCCCTTCGTGCTCTCTAGCTATCATAAGAGGAAAGCGTTAAAGTGTTTCTTTTACTAAGAACTGAAATGCCAACATAAGATGATTGATGACTTATCGCTAGATGAATAACCCGCCTTCAGTGCAACCATAATCAGCACCCGCACATCTGCCCCAGCTAGCTCCAAAGCGCTGCATGAGTTCACTTCGGCCTCCTCAGGAGACAGTCTGAAAGCATGGAAGTAGAACAGCTATTGGAATAATCCAAGCATCTTGGAGACAAACCCGATCAGTGTGCCAATCTCACAACGAGGCAGTTCCTTCAGATCGAATGCGCCGGCGAAGAAAGCGAGCTTCTGTATGCGTGGTGATCGCAGTCGAGTGAACACTGAAGATATCCTCGAGTTTCTCCAAGGCCGCGCGTCTTCAGCCCCTACGAGAGTGCGGACCTTTGAATGCCAACTGAGCCCCGGCCGAGTGTCCTGCCAGCGTCATCGCCTTCACTTGCGGGTACCTGTCGAGCAGCAACTGAACGAACAGTACACCCTTTCGTCCACCTTCGCCCCATCAGGAGAAATTGAAACTGCAGCGATATGTGTACCTTTACCGCTGCGGTCACCTGTCGCACGACTTCGAGTAGCGTTCGGGTAGAGCTGGCGTATTCGTAGCCGATTGCGGCTAGCGCTATGCCCCGCTTCACCAGTGGAACTGCCGCCGGGCTGACGACCTTCCGCGTTCCTTCCTGAACATTTCGCCATTGGAGGACGAAATGATACCACTCCACTTTTTTCCGTTTTCGTGCACTGAAATTTCTTGCAGGCAATAAGACATGTTGTCGTAAATAAACTATCCCAGGACTAATGGAAAGCTGCACCTACTTCAAGCAGGAAAGCAAAACTGAACAGCGGTGAGGTTAAAGGACAAAGGATGACGTTGCTCAATCCCGATAGGGATTGAGCAACGCCATCTACTTCTATGTGGTGTCGTGGAGGTGATTTGGATGCGTATTTGGCCATACAATGATATGCGGTGGCCAGCCGAAGAAAATGTCAATGTTTTGTCCTTCCCAACAAGTCTGGTGCCAATTCACCGACTCCGAAGGGATGAAGGGCTTGGTTGGCCTGGGTGGGAAGTCCGAATCAGGAGCTTGATATCGGGTACACGCGACAGCTGGCATCTCCTCCGACTGTGCTGCACGCGTCCTCGCCTAATAGTTGAGATGATAGTAATTCTGGAAGCAGTTCTTTTTGAGTGATCCACTCAAGCTAGTCTCATTACTGGCCGCTGTATAAAGGTGTAGCAAGAATAGTGAAAGCAAGAACTAGCACTATTTACCAATTACCATGTGCGAATAGAAGCTTAAACAGCTAGTATTATTTAGCGGACTCAAATGGGTTAAGTGGAGTTTGAGCGCATTAAATGGCTCGGGGTTCCACTCCTCGAAGATCCCAAACCTTTTCCACAGAAGTCAAATACTCGCCACGAACACCTTCGACGTCCTCCCGTTCTTCCAGCCATAAGGTTCGACCTTCCAGAAATTGAGCCATCGTTCGAAAAAATGTGATTACCGAATGGTGTAAGAATTTACAGGATGTCCCCAGTTTCGCAACGAAACATTTGTCGCGTAGAAGAGGCCAGAATGGGCCAATGTCGATGGATTTGAAGCACTATTTAGTCAATCGCCACAGACCACGACGAGCAATATTGTTCACTACTGCCCATTTCCAGCTTAGCGAGTGCCTCTGGATCGTGCAAGTAGCTTTCTATGCCGGGCCGCAGTGCCTATTAAGGAGTTCCTTTCCCCATTCATTTCAAGGACGACATTCGATGCTTAATACCTTGCAGCTGCATATCATGGATTTTTTCTCAAAAACGGTGCATAAAAAGAGACGAAAAGCTCAAAGTTGTAGGGATTCTATAGCTACTCGTTTACATTTGTTCGAAGTTGGGCAGATGGACCGGGAACCGCTATGCCGTCGTTTTACTGTTAGAATCCTCGCAATATCTTAACATGTATTTAGTTCTGAAATAGCGTGTTTGTTGAAAAAATATGGTGCTTATTATAATAGTTGTGCCTCTTGATTTTTGTTACTGATTCTCATTCTTTTTATTCGTAGTGTATAAGGAGAAGCATATGTATGTAGAAAATCCTGGAACACGCAAATTTCGGTGGTCAATCACTGTGCACACCCTACCATTGTAGGCCATCAAGGGCCGGATTCATCAACGACTTGCAGCAATTTAACAGAGAAAATTACATCCGAAATCCCTGATAGCGCGGCTTATCAAGCGATATAGTGAGCAATGAGCCGCCTTATCTGAGGTTTCTACTGTGAATTCTCCGTTAAAGTTATGTAGGTCGTTGATGAATCCGACCCAGGTTCTTCAGATGTATCATTAGGCTTCCTGACGTCAGGTCTTTCTGGAATTTCCCAGCTGTGAGATGCAAAAATTGTGGGCCAGCTTCTACCGTTACGTCGATAAAGAAGAAGTTCCCTGCATCCTATTCCTTCAGACTTTGTTTGTTTAGTGGTGTGTGTTGATGCGTAGCTATGCCAGAGAGCTGCCCTCTTATCCTGTACCAATGCATATTAATTTCGCCCTAGTCTTGCACGTGTTCGCTCTACTTGAGGTGTATGGAGTGAAGCTTTTCGATTTGAGACAAGTTCGAAGTGTGGTATTCCCTCAAATTTCCATCAAACCTAGAATACTCTCCCCAATTCGTGTAATATCTGCTTGTAGATACGGAGGCAATAAAAAGCATCTCTTGCCATCAAACTATAACGTTTTCGAGAAATTCCTACGTGAGCATAGACGTTCCTAGAGCAAGGTGCTTCAGATGTTGCGAACTCTTCGTTAGGCTCTCATATTTACACCTTCAACACTAAGCAAGCTGCTAGCAACTATTGTTGAAGGTATATTGCATTGTGTTGTATTTTTCTTGTAATGTTGCACACGAACATAATCGTGTAATAAACAAATAAATAAAGTGCTGTCTATAGCAGTGACCAAGCGAGTCGAATTTCTTAACTGCTTGTCCTTGCTAAAATAACAACTGTGTGAAACAGTAGAGTTCAACTACGCTGAGAAGCATAATGGTCATGGCATTTTCAATAGGAACTCTCAACCTCGAAATTTGGTGCGAAATGCGAATGTGCCAAAATGCGCGCGGAATTTTCGCTTGTCCGAGTGTTGAACAGCCGATGGTGTCAAAATTTCTTTATGAAATGTTTCATCAACGTTTTGCTAACTTCAAATTGCAATGACCTTAAGAAATGGAATAAGAAAGGGTGACGAATATAAGCTGCCCTCGGAATGACACTCACCTGCCAGAAGCCGCCATGAATAAAAACCACCATGTTCTCGTTCACTTCGCCCCAGATATCTATTCCTGCTAGATGGTCGACTCCTGAATTCTGCTTAATTAGCTTGAGAGATTAAAGCTTCACGAAAGTACTAAGTTGTCCGGAAATTAATGCAGGTTTTGGACCCCAAACTTTAAAACGACGTATCTCAGCTCAAGCACAACTTTATTAATCGAAGTAAGAGCCATTCGAGTCTACACGTCTTTGCCAACGAGATACTTAACCCTGTTACATAGAAGTTCGTAGTTCTGGAGCTGATGAATTCGACGAAGGCAGTTTCAACGTGGGTTCGGTTATCGAAGCATTTCTCGCTCAAGATCTAACCCAGACGCTTGAAGACGTGGTAGTCGGTTGGCGAAATGTCCGGTGAGTGTGGTGGTTGTGGTAGAGTTTCGTAGCCAAACTTGTTCAACTTTTGCACCGTCGGATGCGCTACATGTGGTGTCGTGGAGAAGGACCGATCCTTTTCTATTGACCACTGCCGTGTGCATAAGTAGGAATGTTTCGTGCACTTCGTCGATCTGTTGAACTTACTTCTCTGCCGTCATTGTTCCTTCCGAATTCAAGAAACTGTGGTGAATTAATCCAGAAGCAGACCACCAAACAGTTGTCATGATCTTCTTTTGATGCAATTTCGGTTTCGGGAACTGCTGCGGAGCTTCATCGCGGTCCAACCACCAAGCCGATCGTCGCCGGTTGTCGAAGAGGATCCATTTCTCGTCACAAGTTACGATAAAGGATAAAGGACGGCGTTGTTCAATCCCCTTTAGGATACGCCACGCATTCTATTCCTACGGGTTATCGTGGAGGCGAGTTGAATGCGTATTTGCCCATGCAATGGCTTGAGGTGGCCAGCCGATGAACAAGTCAGTGCTTTATCCTTCTCAGACAAGTCTGGTACCAATTCACCGACCCTGGAGGGATGGAAGGCTTGGTTGGCCTAGGCGGGAAATCCGAACCAGGAACCTGGTATCGGGTGCAGGCGACAGCCGGCGCATCCTCCAACTGCGCTCCACGTGCCAAATTACGATAATGTCGAGAAATGGATCGTTTTTGTTGCGAAGAAGCAGCGCTGACGACACTTCGAACCGATGATTTTTGATGGTCGTTCGACTCGTGTGGTATCCATTTATGTAACTTCTCCGTCTTTCCAATTTTCCGCAGGGGTTTCCAAACAGTTGATTTGCTCATGCAGACTTCTTTCGCAAGTTCTCGAACGGTCACATATGCATTTGCTTTCACCAAGGTCTTCAACTCGTTGTCATCAATGCCTGAGCGACGTCGCGACCTGCCTCATCCTCAAGATCAAATTCACCTCGAAGAAATTTTTGAAACCAGCGCATCACCGTGGATTCGTAAACACTTCCTTGGCCCCATACCTGGCTGATGTTCCAAGTTGTTCCCGCTGCAGTGCGATCGAGCTTGAACTCATACAAATCTGCCAAAATTGCTGCTTTGACACGTCCATTTATAGCCTACAAAATCTGTTGTGTTATAGTATAGTGTATAGTCTATATTAAAAACGAATAGCATAGTGAGGAAACGCACTAAACCAGCTCTATAACAGTGTACTGTTATGTACTATTCCAAGATAAAGCTTTGCCAAAAATCCCGCTCTAAAGGTGGAACCTGCACTAATTTCCGGACAACCTAATATTATAAAGGTACCTTTTGAAGCTTGGTTGCCGTTCATATCGTAGGGCAGGTCCTCAACGTGCTCTAACAGTCGCAGTTCAGAACAACATCCATCGCCAATACGTACAAACTCAGAGATTACCTGTAGTAGAGGAGGCAGTTTTAGATAAACAGTCGGGTAAGTCCTACCAAGCAATAAGCTAGGATTTTCTGTGCTGGAGTGATTGTATGCTTCCACTGTAAACGAACAGTGCGTAAAGAGAAGTAACGGAGCGATGCTTGGGTCAAACCTGCCTCTTTAATTGCTGCTTACACCGACATTCAAGAAAAAAGAGGTGTACAGACGAAGGGACGCTTAAAACGCATGAAATTTGGAAGCGCTTGAGTTTCAAAGGACTGAGGTTAAATTGAAGATTGAACGAAGTATAGACGTATACGTATAGCCTTCTCAGCGCATAGATATCTGCGCACCGAGGTGCTTAGTCCGGCTTCTCTCCGTGTGTAAGTCCAGAACAGTAGATCCAGTCATTCTATCCCTTACGTGTCCTATGATTTTTTCAAGAACGCCTAAAATGAGGGCGATAACCATGACTGCAGTGTATTGGGTTCGGTTATAAAAGGAGAAGAATATCCCATTCTGCTGTATATGCGACATTATTTGGTTGTCCGGAAAGTTCTCAGCGGTTTGTTACAATTTTTCATTCGTCTATTATTAAGTAAAAATTCAACTTGCATTGCGCATTAATGCTACTTTCTGTACAGAATTTTTTCGCTCTATCTCCTTTAATAATTTACGTTTCAACGTTGTTTCATAATTCCATTTTTGAATGGCTTATTGAAGTATGTCGAAGGAGCATTTCCGAATGATGTTTTATTTTAACTTTAAATTGGGGCAATTCTCACCGGAGACCGGAGATAGCTCGATAAGTCAATCAAGTGGGGGTCCAGTAGTGTCGGAGGAAGCACGGTGCGCCAGTGGTTCAGGAAATTTCGGACCGGAGAGTTCAGCCTCGAGGATGACTCCCGTGGCGGTCGACCTAGAGCAATCCTGGACGACGACTTGAAGGAATTGGTGGAAGCTGAACCATCCCAAACAGTCCGCGAGTTCGCTGAATAGCTAGACGTCAGTAGAACTGCTGTTGCGGATGCGCCTTGAGAAGACGAAAAAAGTTCGAAGAGTGGATGCCGAGCCGATTGGTGTCCCGTTGCCAAAGGTGTGCTGATTCGAACTGTGCTTATTTTGACTAAATCTGATAAGATTTGAGAAGGTTATGGTAGCTCAAAGTGAAGCACTAAAAACGCTGGGAACGTTCCGGACAACCTTTACCCCCACCCCCACCCATTTACGCAAGAGATACTTAATGGCCCAACTTGCGCGAAACACCGTTGCCTTTCGTCATACTCACCTCATTAGGATCCTTGTCTGCCCATCGACTACATGAATACAAATGAGTTAGTTCCGGATTGGGGTCCATTTCTGAAACACGGTCCCGAGGATGAAAAAAGAGACAGATCACTTTCTAATATATACAACAAGGATCGCATAGAATCACAGCCGCAGCATCAATGTGGCTATGAGACGCTTAGAACATAGTGATGTTTTCATTCGAAAAACTGAAGATAGGCAAAAAAGTAAAAAATGAGTCGGTGCGCGTTTGAGAAAGTGCTGCACTTTAATGCTGTTTGCTCATTTATTTATCCAAATAATAATTTCTTATCTATCGAAATAATAGACTGTTTTTTGCAAAGTCGATTGGATGTTTTTATCTGTTTTGGAGCACGCACAGTGTGCTCAGCGTCAGCTATTTATTTAAAGAAAGAACAGTTATTTTGTCACAGTTAGAATTCAAGTAGACGATCCCATTTGCAAGCCAGCTGTGCGAAACAACATGTCTACATCGCCTCTTTATAAAGCCATCGCACCGGCACAGCATATCAAAATGGGTAGTTGCACCTCATCCGACGGCGTGGTAGCGATGAGACCTTGAGGCGCCTGCTGCTCCGTGCTCCCGAATCAAGGTTCATCGGTCGGGTGCAGCTCAAGCAAACATAACCTTGTTTCCCTCGTAGATCGATGAAGTGGTGTCAGACAGGATTGGAAAGGAAAAACAGCGGCATGCTCATCGGCAGGGCACAGCAATTCACTGCCCGACCGAATACGCATTCAAATTGGGGACACGGTATCCGGCATCCCAGCGATTAACACCGTCTTTTACTCTCCATCTCGTTATCATAATCGATATTTAAGTGTATGCTATTGCAGTTGCATTCATTTTCAGTAGTAGATTGGAACGGCTGCATTATTCTACGTAATAGTACGTCTTCTGTACTCGACTAAATGAAAATGAATAGACGTTTGGAAAAGTTCAGGTGCTTTTGATCAAAGTTATACTTGCCAAACATTTGTATCTGTTGTGAAAAAATCATTTTATATGTTGGATAAGGTAAAGTTGGAAAGCTAAAAAACTAATGTTAATAGGAACGGTGAAGGGTGAGCATCAGAAGCGAAATTTGTTGCTTCTCCCATGGATATCAGCTTGTAACTCTGTCGATTGTTCAATCACTGTCAATAGCTAATACAGATGAGTAGGCTTCTATCTTCCTTTTGTTCCAAAACGATTGTTTAAATTGCTTTATGAATATTAGGAACTACTTGAGAAAATGCTGCGTTCTTCTGCGTCGTTTACTCCTACCTCCTCCTGTTGTCGTTATTAGCATCATGCATATAATACTGTAAAATGTATTCTGAATCTGACTTTCTACTGTGCTGGACTACTTTTTGCCTGTTGAAAGCAATTTTCGTTGAAAAGCAACGATTTTTGAATAGGGCCGAGATTCACCTTTCATGTATCTGGTTGCCATATGCGGAGCGGTAATCCCGTTTCGTTGAATTGAGGCACCTTAAAATCGAACGGAATTCCTGAACATACTGGCCCTCATATGTAGGATGAAGGAAGACTTCTCGCTCATGAGTGTGTCTCTCTGGCCTAGTCTAAATGAACCAGCGATGCAGCATATGAATTTATGTTTGTAGAGGGAATACCACACCATTCGTTTAGAAACAGCCTCACCATCCGTGAAGAAGGACAGTATGGAGAGAAGAGCGGCACTTGGTTGAATCAACTACTTTGGACAGATGTTTTCTTGCATTTGGTAGCCATAATAATAAAAAACAATATAATAAATAATAATAAGATATAATAATAAATAATAGTAATTAAAGATGTTATTCACATACGGACCATAAAGGCGATATTTCGCGTTAAATAAATACCGGTCAAAGAAGTTAATGATAGCACCGAATCGATGACCGAGACGGCGACGACGAAAAGGTCGTGATCAATCATCCGGACAGAAGTATGTGGTCTAGATCGTGGGGGGAGGCAATCGAGAGTTCTGATTGTAAATAGTACGTTGCTGTGAGAGCCCGAAATAAAAGAAATTCGCATATAATAATTAATTGGATTCACTGGATGGGGACGAAAGACGGGACGCATTACGGCAGCAGAGGGGTTGGACAATTAGCAGTAAATAAATAAATAAATAAATATTTATTTATTTATGGTAATTAGGTGTTTATGTGAGCGGGACAAAAACACTTACCATTTGCCTAAATCCTGCAATTGACCAGAATAAAATTAAATATTTATTTGTGCCACTCAAGCCGGCGCACAAAAACGAATTTGAAGGGCCCAGTATTTCGCTACATGGTGGCCAAGCGCCGGCAACAGTGTTGCGCGGGTAGCTATGGAAAACTGCAACTACGAGGGAAAAATTGCCACAATTTTTTAAACTTTTAATTCTTCAATCCAACAAATGAACACGTTGGTTGAAATTATGTTTTTTGAGAAAGCGCGGTGGTTTAAAGCTTGATTTAAAGACGCTATGCCCTCTTCCAGGAAGTCTTGAAATTTCACACGTGTAAGTGATACAACGCAAAGCAATTATAAAGAACACGCGTATCCTCACTTTGATGTTTCATGTAAGCAGCATTTAGACTACCAATCCAATAAAAATCTTGAAGGGCTTATCGAGTGCATTGGCATTCTTTCCTTTTAATGCACTCATTGACTGCTGCGTTGTTATGTTTAAATTTAATTTACTGACATTTAGTTTATTTTTTCTCAAAAATAAACATTGTATAAATGTATTACACCCATTTGAGCAGCTGAGCCAAAAAAATCGGAGAAACTGCATCAAATTTTCATTAGAAAAATTATCTTAAATGTCTTCGAGAGCTTGCAGCGTAACCTGTGAGAAGTCTGTTTCGTTTTGATGGACATTCACTATGATTCCAAAAGCATCAAATTTGTGTATAAAAATTTGACGTGAAACTGTCCAAATAAATTCAGTTAATTTCTGATAAGGGACTCGAACCTCTTTCTTGACCTTGAAAACAAGGAGCACGTGGAAGCATCGATCTGGAAAGCCGTCAACCTTAACGAATTTGTGGGGTACGGAAGCTTTTGATCCTAGTTACTAACCCAAGCTTTCGTTCTATAGCTGAGGTATTCATAAGTCACATTGTTGAACTTAAAGGTCTGCAAGAAGGTTAACCTGTCCTCCAGATCGTGTTAGCTTTTCGTCGCATCATTGGGGCGAATGGTTCGGAGCTGGAGCGACCGAAGATCTTCATATTGTGCTGCACAGCAGCGTAACCTTTGACCAAATGATGGCGGCAGTGTGGAGGACGCCACTGCAAACGGCCGCATGTCCGCTGCCTTCCATTACCTCGATGTTCATTAATTGAATAATATCGTCTTTGCTGAAAAGGCAGCGTAGGAGGCTTAGGAGGCATTGCAAAGAGTAACTGTTTTTCGTGGAACTCGCTGAAGTGTTTGGTAGAGCCACACCTGAGTTCTGATTTGATGGAAGCTTTTAGTCCCATTTGAAGCCTGGTGCATATACTCATTCATTGTTACTGCTATATACACTTTTTACGTTTTACCTTCCCTACCTCTCACTCTTCCTCTGCCGCTTCCTCTTTCCCAGTTATTACAGGATTTAGCGACGAGTAGTCGCTTTAACCCATTGGTATTGGCGGTTTCATCTCAAGTCTTCCATCCGTTCCTGGTCGCTGTAATACTAGACGTGCCTCGGGTTGATAAAACGTGATCGCGAGTTGTCCATCCGCTGGTGACCGTAAGTCTCTTAATAGACCAATTAGACATCCATACTGCGACACGACGCTTAGCATGTAGCAGTAGAATGAGTGGAGCGTCCGGCAAAATGATAGAGATTAATCCTTTGTCCTTATCCACCTAATAGTTTGCGTTTTCTAAGAACCGCTAAAATTATGGCAGGCGATAAACCGCTTTCCTATTAACTATTCTTAGACACTTTTCCCAGAAGCTAAAGGTGTTAGATGTGAAATCCCTCTGAGATAATGCTCAGGATTAGATTGAGCATTTAGACTACTATTCAAATAAAAATCTTGAAGGGAATCTTAAACAGAATCTTAAACAAATCTATTCGACTTCTATCTCTATATGCTTCACCTGTATAGCTGAGCTTGCTGGTGCATGTAGCGCAGCCAGAGGTGCTGGCTGTCGCGTGCATCCGACACCAGATTCCTGGTCCGGATTTCCCGCTCAGGCCAACCAAGCCTTCCGTCTTTCCGGAGTCGGTGCATTGGTACCGGACTTGTCCGGGAAGGATAAAGCGCTGACCTGCTCTTCGGATGGCCACCGGAAGTTATTGCAAAAGGCAAAATACGCATTCAAATCGCCTCCAAGACATCTCATAAAATTAGAATTTGTGGCGCGTCCCAAAAAGGGATTGGGTAACGCCGTTCCTTATCCTTTATCTTTTGTAGTTGAGCTTCTCGGTAGCTAACTATTAGGCAGTATTTAGTGGTTAAGCATATATCATCTGCTCTCTTCATCATGGGCAGCTCTAAGTGAATTGATGAAGCATCTCCTAAATTCGAGGAATACAGGCGGGATCCTAGTCACATCAGCACCGCCAGTCCGTTTTCGAGAACAGAACGAGACGGATAGGTGCTGCCGAGTTTCCATGAAAATCTTCTGAAGGGTAACTCATAGCGGCCAACTTGCGGTTGTGGCTCATGGGAAGGTGTCGAATTTCAAGTACTGACAGGGAATGGAGGCGCGTACTAGCGCAGTCAGAGGAGGTGCATTCCTTTCCCGCGTGTGAGATTTTGCACGCCAACAATCAAAATTTAAACCAAATGGTCCGTTATTTTCACCTATGGTTTCAAGGAAATGCCAAACACATGACCTTTGCTGGCAAGAGCAAAAGGCCCTATAAGACGACGTGCTCGCTTTCCACGTCTTAGTAACAGTCGAACCTATTCCAGGTCTCGCAGGAAATTCAATTCCAATGAGCCCTCGAAGGATCCCCATTGATTTTTTCTTCGACGTATTCTCGCCTTACAGCTGGATCGGGTTTGAAGTGAGCAACATTCTCGGTCTTACTACTCTTCAAGGCATCTCCTTCAAGTTTTTGTAGCAGACCCTTGGTTTTATGCTCCCATCGTTTAGGGCTTGATACGGTACAGTCAGGTGTGGCCCATAGATGTCAGCCTCCGTCCATTCTACTTTGCCGGTGTGATCAAAGCGACTGGTAAGCCATAAACTGGGCAGTAACGTTAAACGATTTCCGATAATGAGATATGTTGAAAGCAATGGTTGCTAAACATGGTCGTTTTCCAAAACGTAGAACTAGTCTCAGTTTTTCTGCTATGCGGAAGCCAAGCCATGCTGTGAGCAGAAAACTCTCAGCACCTCAAAATTCTTTTTCAGAATATTTCAGTAAAGCGTAGCGAAAATTTATTGCAGAGGATGAACAGCGAAGAGTGTCAATCTAACTTGTTTCTCATAGTTGAAACCTACCCACCTTGGTTTGAATAGAGTTGATAGTTAATTTATAAATTGAAACTCACATATGTGTTATAAGCGCAATAACTGGAGGAGTACTCCGCTAACAAGGATTCCCAATCGTTTCTGAAAATTCGCTACCAAAATCGGGGTGTCTAAGGTTTTTTATGATACAATTATGTCGTCATTGAGGCGGTCGAACTGGCGCTGTGATTTTCTAGAACAGATGAGAGTAAAGACAGATATTCTAAAAACGAATGTGGGACCCCCCTATGGACAGGTTCTTCTGATTTACAACGTATCTACTGCAACTGTGCAACTATTGAAGAGTCTGAGAATAGGAGGGAAGTTCGGTATCCAGCTTAATCGTTTTTGGCTTGGCGATCTGATTCGTGACATTGTTGTGTACTGGAGGAAATCTTTCTTTGCTCTTCGAAAGCAAGGTATTTGAGTAATATTTATTATTATTAATATTGCTTTTATCTCCACACACAAAGTCTCTTGTTCAGCCGAGGATGTCTACATATGTTTTACATTTCTGCAGTGAATCATACGATATCACGGACTCCAACCCACTAGTCGCTACTTGGTCATATTTCTTGAATTTCTTTTGATTAGTTGGCTACCTTAGACGAAGCCTTTCAGGTTTTTCTTTCTTATCTTTTCTATAGAAGTCTCTGTCCAGCCGTGAAAGATAAGGAAAGAAACAGAGAGGAGAAAGAATAAAAAAGAGGAAAATAAACCAAACTTGCACTCTTATTTTGAAGTAGAATTGTGGCATCCAGAGATCGAATACATCAATCTCGGGGTAGAGGGTAAGAAATCATTGTGAATAGGTGGAGATACCCAGCAGGGTGTCAGGATACTCCACCTATCATTAAGCACAGTACACCTAACCCACCCACGAACGGGTATGTTCTCCGTTTTTTCGATGATTCTAGTCGTTAGTCCATCTAGCCTCAGATACCGGTGACCGTGCCATTCTTTATGAAATTGAACAAGCGACTAGTAGAAGGACTTTCCTTGGATGAAAACTGGGATAGCGTTGCTAGCCATATGCCATTTTCCAGGAAATCGCGGAGCTCCTCTATCAATAGAAGCGAAAGAACGTTACTTGGACACAGATCTTCGGAGAAATGGCGACTACTGGAAGATACCAATTTCTCTTCCGGAGGTATTCGCTTGCTTTCGATTGTACTGCTATTTGCCGGCTTTGATGCTCGTGATAATGAAGTTATTACGAGCATCCATTTTTTACGACCGCCTGGTTTGCTCCTTCTTCTTCGAGAAAATCAAAGCACCATTTATAGGGGTGATTCAGGTTCTTTGCCTCTAGGGCAAACAGCTCGCTAATGTGAGCTGCATACATTAACTTCTCAATAGAACAAGGAGGTTCCGGTCGTGTAATGACAACTCCAAACTTGGTGAAAACAGGCGAACTTCTAGGGGTAGGCTTCGAAGCAAAACCAAACTCCTTTGCGACATCGAGTGTTGGCGATCGCGTAAAACACCGTAAAACAGCCGATAGACATATTAGAGCACGGTATCACATCCAAAGCAGAGAGCGTGGTGCATCCAGGGACTGCCTGAGTTGCACCAGAACTTGTCCCTTGCCTCTGCTCGTCCTTTGTCTCAGATTGTCCAAAACGTAGGGTGTCTTTTTGAACTTCGTGTTCAGAATTAAATATCCCATCATAGAATGCACTAGTTATAGAAGAAATCGCTGAGAAACCGCTTATATTGCTAGCAAGGAACATGGTGAAACACTCTTGTCGTTCAGAAAGGTACGTGACTGCAGTGTTAGAGGAGGCGCTCGGTGTCGTGCGCACTTGTGGTTCTTTGTTCCGGTTCCGACTAGGGCAACCATGCGCTTCATCTTTCCATGGTTCACGAATTAGTTGGTACCAGACTTCTCTGGTAAGGATAACATAGTGACTTGTCCATCGGCTGCTCACCGCAAGTCGTCGTCTGTTCCAAGAACTCACTAGAGCTTCCTTCGCAATTTCCTCTAGAAGTGGAATGCGTGGCACATTCCAAAACGTTGACGAATATGCTTTCCACGATTGTTTGTGAGACCCCTGCCCATGTTGTCAAGCAGTTGTACATATTTTGCTTTCAGTTTCTTTTGTGTTTAGAAAAGAAGTTACAGTTTCGGGTCAGATTCGTTCACACTTTGTTAATAGTTGGTGATCACCAATTCAAGAAGCCGTGAAATTGTAACTGCACCATCTCCTGCTGCAGTTTGAGCTTCTAATGTTTACCTCTAGGATTTGGCAAACTTCTCACAAGCGGCTAACTGGTCTACATTCAACATAATAACATACCACAAAGCTTTTCAGAAACACTTCTCTTTGCTAAGGCGGAGGTCGGAGGTTAGACCTCATAATGGCGACGTCGGATCTCTCTCTTCTTCTGATGTTTTCACCAACTTATCGAGCTTCTTCCTTCCCATTTTCCTCTAGGCTGTTCAAGTTCGACTTCAATAAACCTCGTCATATTGACTTCAGACCGGTATTGTCTTGTAGTGAGCTGATAGCCAAGGTTGGGGACGAAGGCGAGGTCGCCAAAACGTAAGCCGAGTTACTTAAGCATGATAACAACCTTGGCTATCAGCTCAACATGACAACATTGGTCTAGACTCTCCAGGCCCGCTGACATGTCCTCTCCCTGTTGCTCGGTTAACTAATATTCGGTAACACGAATGTGTTGCTGTGTTTCATCAAATTTCTTAGTTCTCCATCGGAAAAGTGAGTCTGTGCCAATTGTGTGTTTCATTTTGACACCAAAAATTTTGATTTTGCAATAGTGAAGGTCGAATTGGTAAGTCAATTATTGAATAAACATTTCAGGCTTTAATACCTTCCTCAGGTCGTGAAACAACAACACTGTCCTTACCCCGAAATTAGGAAATAAATTACCAAATTTCCATTAAATAACAGAATTGTGCGTTTGGCAGCTCAAAATGCCATTTTGAGCCTTCCTTGCGACATCTCTTCTAATTTGAACTCGTAGGTGTAGACTGACATCTTGTTTCGACGCCCTTGGTCCTAGCGCTGAAAATTTGTCGTCTAACGGTGTTGCTTTCGCAAACTAGTTTGGGAGGCTACACAGTACGGTTTTGCAACGAGTGCAAGTCTGAACACGGCTGAGAGGTCGAAATCGCAAAAAAACATTGAGGAGGTGTGGAATACCCTCATCACTTCCAAACAATCTAACACTAACAATTGGACGTCATCCCAAATAGCGATGGCATGAGGATTCGGCGCAGGTCTAGCTCGTACAGTTTTGTCTTTGTTCGACATGTTACTTCCAGAACTTCAAGGAGCTGGTATTCTCGAAGACGACAGCGAGTGCTCAACGACTTCTGCTAGCAGTTCAGCAAAGGCAGCCGTCACAGATGAATGGAAGCGCGCGAGCGATGTGGAGGCGTCTGTTCACAGAGCACAAGGGGATATTTACGAACAATGACTTGCGAGAGGTGGGCTACACTCATATTGTGCAGGTGTACTTCCTGCGAACGAATTCTAAAACCAGCCGATGCCCTTTGTGGATTGGTGCACTGGAGAGATACTTTGTTCTGATTTCTGTAGAATCTCTTACAAGGCACGTTTGTGAACTTGTTCCACGATTCTCAGCAAGACCTATGCGGCCTTGTAGGACATCTGGAAAGGAGCACGGATGTGAAGTTCGTTTGCTTCAGGCCACTAGTTGGTCCAAAAATAGCAAGAATTTGTTGCCTAGTAGTCGCTCATAGGCGTCGAGGGTACGTTCCCTTCCCCTTCAATTAATGCTGTTCATTCTGTCATGCTCACTTTAAATCGAATTCATGTAATCTTTTAAATATTGACGCGAATCTGGGCCGGAATTCCTTTTGCACACGGGCTAGCTCGGTGGTCTCCACATTCCTCTCGAGTCGTCCGCTGCAAGCCGAAACGGGCTTCAATCTCCTCCGAAGAAGCCAGTTGGAAGAGTGAATCCACGTCTTTGAAAGGATGCGTTCTCAGCGCCTAAATGAAATGCTATTTACTAGGCGACAAATTTTTGCCATATTTGGACCAACCAGTGGCTGATGGTAAAGAATAACTTATTCCTGTGCTCCGTATTAAATGCGCTACATGACCATACAGGTTTTGCTGAGAATCGCTGTGATCAGTTCACAGTCGTTCCTCGTTAGTACTTTTAAACTTTTCAGGTGCTTAGTGAACGAGCATTTCATTTAGGTGCTGAAAACTCTTCCCGTGAAAGACGTGGATTCACTCTTCCAACTGGCTTCTTCGGAGGAGATTAAAGCGGAGTTGAGAAGAAACACTGACGAAGCACTGTCTAACGGGGTTTGCACTTTCGCTGTTGTTTCCAGTTTCCTCATTGTACAGAAAACACTAAGGCCATCCCTTGTGCTTGTAGTACATTCAGATTTAGTGTTTTGGAGCTCCATGGATCCACGTGCGACTCTCTGAAGAACAAACGGAGCCATTCTTCGGCAGCGATCGTCTTCCTCTTATCGGTCACTTAATTGGTGAACAGTACCAGGGACCGCTGACGCAATTCGCCAACACAACGAGTGATTCTGATTAGAAGTTGAAGGAAATTTAAAAAATGGTGCCTTCTTACCAAATCCGCACTTTCTCACATTCTGAATGGTAGGGAAGCTCCGACGAATCGGGCGAACAAGCTCCGTACACGCGTTGACCACGGTGATGTTGTATCATTTAACACTCTTGACTGTTTCTCGATTTCATGTTTGTCTCTGTTGCAAAATTCAATGAATCGTAACGTCGCAGCAAAACAAGATCTCTTAGGCAAATATGGAATGCAGTGACTTTGGAGGAGACATTATAATAAGGATGTTGAGATAAGGATGGCGATGTTGTGATGCTTCCGTACCATATCTGAAACAATACATTATTATTATAAGCTTAAGAAACAGGTCGACATTGAAGAGAGTGACAAGATTTTCTGTTGTTGCGAGTTGCGATTCATTTTGTTTGTGAGGTAAAAATAATAATGAAATATCACCTGTATCACCTGTCGTCCCGTTGATCATCAACTTGCTCGAGCGGGCGCCAGCAGCGTCTCCATTCGTCCCTGTCGCGTGCCAGAGTGGTCCAATGGATCCTCCTCGCTTGAGGGACACGAAGAGCGTCATATCGGTCGTTCAGGGCTTTCACGAAGAAGTCCGACCAACGCGTTGGTGGACGACCTGATGTTCTGTTGACATCACGCGGAATCCAGTCGGTGATGGCTCTCGTCCAGCAGGTGTCTGCGAAGCGCATTACGTGTCCAGCCCACCTAATTTTCGACAACTTGGCCTACGCGACAGCGTCTCTGATCTTCGAACGTCGGCCAAGCTCGGAACTCCGGAGGCCTTCTCTCACTTGCGTGAGTCGTGCCACTCCGAGCTTCGTCCTCTCGATTCCGCGCTGCGCGACGCTGATCGCGTGTTCATCTAGGTCTCTGAGGTGTATGTTAGGGCAGGAAGAACAGTGGAGTCGAATAGGTGGGCACGGAGTCGGACGTTCTTCGTCTTCTTCGCGACTTCTTCGACGCTCTTGAAAGCTCCCCAAGCCGCTCGTTTCTTCCTGCTCAGCTCCGGCGCTAGGTCGTTGGCCATATTGACTTCTCGACCCAGATGCACGTAGCTGGAACATTCGGAGATGTTCGTTCCGTTGAGCGAGAATGGGGCATCAGAAACTTGTCCGTTCCTCATGAACATCGTCTTCGTAAGATTCAGCTACAGTCCAACGTTCCCACATACACGATCGAAGTCGACCAGCATTCGCTCCGCCTGGCTGATGCTCGGTGTTATGAGCACGATGTCGTCCGCGAAACGAAGATGATGTAGTTGCCGGCCGTCGAATTTCACTCCCATGTGCTCTCATTCTTGTTCGCGCATGACGTTTTCGAGGGTGCCGCTGAAGAGCTGCGGGGATATGGTATCCCCTTGCCGAACCCCTCTCCTTACGTCGATGACGACGTCGTTGTAGAATGGAGAGATTTTGGTCGTGAATCCACTGTACAGCTCTCGAAGGACTCTGATGTACTGAGTAGGAACGCGCTGAGTGAGCAAGGCTTCGAGGACCGCTTCAGTCTCGACGGAGTCGAATGCCTTCTTCAGGTCGATGAACGTAAGGCACAGCGGCAGCTTGTACTCTCGCGACACTTCGATGAGCTTCGTAATGGTGTGTATGTGGTCGATCGTGCTGAATCCTCTCCGAAGTCCTGCTTGTTCGTGTGGCTGTTCTTCGTCCAGCGTTCTGCTGATCCTATTCAGGATGACTCGAGTGAACAGCTTGTAGACTACGGACAGCAGGCAGATCGGGCGATAGTTGCCAATGTCGTGCACGTCTCCCTTCTTGTACAGCAACACGGTCCTGCTGGTCTTCCACTGAGATGAAACCTTGCACTCCGACAGGTATCGTGTGAAGAGCCGCGCCAAGGTGTTGATGAGCGCTGGCGGGAGGTTCTTCAGGTGTTCAGCTCTGATCCTGTCAGGACCGGGTGCTGTACGTTTCTTCACCGACGAGATGGTGTGTCGGATCTCGGAAGGGAGAACAGAGGGAACGACGTATCCATCCTGCGGACGATGGCATGGGGGCAGGTGGACGTGGCTATCGAAGAGATCGGAGTAGAAGTCGTGGATGACCTTCTCCATGGTCCTTCTGGAAGAGGTGGCGGTTCCGTCGGGACGTCGGAGAGCGGTCATCTTGGTCTTGAAGTTGGCGAAGTTTCGGCGGGCATTGCGGATGCTCAGCCCTGCCTCTGCTGCTTCAGCCAACACTTCCGCCCTTCTCTCCTTGAGATCTTCCTTTATCGCCGCTCTGCATAGCTTCGCAAGCTCGGACGTCAGTTGGTAGTTGCCTGACTCTCGTGCTGCTCCACGCTGGCGTATAAGCTCGAGAGTTTCCGGAGACAGGCGTCTCTTGGTGGACAATAAAATAATAAATAAGTAATTAATTAGCAGAATAAAAAATTCAATGTTTTGAAAGCGCTCTCCGTGATAATGATGGTATCGACTCGTTTCGTCTTACAATTAGTTCTTCATCAGCAGTACTTTATCGATAACCTGAGATTCAAAGGACGATTTACAAGGAGAAATGTTCCTAAAAAGGAAGAAGGCAACTGTGAGAGTTCATTTCGTCCTACGATGATCTTATAACTCACGACCGTGAAGATCGATAAGAAGATGCTCTACATATTGCTATGAGAAAAATTCTTTCGCATTTACGCGCAAAGCGTGGGTGAAAAATTTGAAGTGTGCAATCCTAAGCTCTATTCACCATCTCCCAGTGTTTCTGTGAACGCTTTCTTTCAAGTGTGTTTTATCGTTTAGTTGGACCAAATAGAATTGCTATTCTTCCGCGTCACTAATAACCTTTTAGACGGCTTCACTTTGCAGGACAATGCTTGCTCCCTAAGGTTCACCTGACCGATGAAATTCCGGTCGAGAAAGCGAAGCCTAGAATCACTGTATGTCACTAAATATGATGTAGTTCAGCCTGTCATGCTTCATTTGGTCAAGATGTGGTAGACGGTTGTTATGCAGGTAGCCGTGTAGCGAGTGTGACCACTTTGAAAGCAATAACTACTTGATGATTAGAGGCGTGTTGCGGAACTGTTACTTCTCCATGGTTATGAAGGGGTAAACTGCTGGCACGTTATATCACGGAGCATACGGCACTGAATTTGCTGGCTAGCACCTCTCTCCTGGATCAGTTTGAAAGAGTACAGACTGTCTGGAAAGCCGTGAAACACTTGCCTCTCTCACTTGTTCAGTACTACGCGACCTTCACTTTCCTAATTGGCTAAATATTAGGGGGGAGGGGGGGGGGGGGGGCAAAAGTAATCAGACTCTTCATGCCGTGTCCATATATCTCGTGTCTGAGTCTGGTTTCGTGCTTATCGTATTTGTATGCTTGTGTACTACTTACTGAAGGCCACCTGAGAAGTGACCACTTCCGCCATTTCCAAATGCCAAAACCGTAGTCTGTCTAATGCCGAAACCCCAGTCTGAGGAGTCGACCTGTGTCGCGCAAATCTCGCCCAATTCGCAACCCCGAGCAGCCTGGACTTAATAGACACGTAAGATGAGAGCGTCTTCTATGTTAACCCTGCCAAGCAGCGAGTCTCGGTGAGGCCTAGTGACCTGCTACCGACCTTCGTTGGCGAGAGTTCACGGCGAGAAGCACCTCCTGAGCTTTTGAGTCTGCGCCCATAGACCTGTATACTGGAAGCTGTTTTCCAAAAGCATGACGATGGACTCCAAGGCCATGGTGAACGAAATGGAAGAGATGGACCGGCGCCTCGCACTTATTCGGTCTCAGCGTTTGAAAAAGGTCCTCCTCTTCGATGTGACCACCCATAAGCTTGCTCAGCTGGGCTACGTTCACATGCCTCACCAACCGTATTCGCCGGACATCTCTCCATGCGACTACCATTACTTCTTGAGCCTGTAGGACTTCATGGTCGGAAGGGGCACAAGGACCCAAGACCTCGACAACCATATCGAGCAGTGGATCAAGACATAAGCAGTTCTCGAAGGATGGGATCAGGAAGTTGGCTTGGCGATGGCTGTAAGCCGTTGACCTTACTGGCGAATACATTCCTCAGCACCGTTGAGTCGTAATTGAGTTATAGAGAGATAAAGATTTTTTTCAATTTGTCTCATTACTTTAGCCCCCCCCCCCCCCAATAGCTGTTAGGGGGATGTCTAGTTGCGAGCAAAGCTCTTGCTGGCTCGAACCTGCTCCTTCTGCTTTCCGGGCAGCTATGCTACGCCTTACCCCACCAGTGCTGCTGGAAAGCAGAAGACGCGGTTTCGAACCACGCCTGGCGCAAGAGTTCAACTAAATATCCTTCTAACAGCTTCTATTCTCTATAACAGCCGCTAACCTAGGCTTAAGCAAAAATGAAAAATAATGTCTAAATTGCATCTACAGAGAAATGTACAGCAGAGGATTCTTTGTGCTTCGCCTAGGCGGCATAATATTTCGAGCGGCCTGTTTAGTATCCAACGCTACTCGCGGGGCCTTGACAACAACCACGGCTTCAAGGTAAATTCGAATTGTAGCTACGAGACCTGTCGATCGAGTTTCTCAGGCACTCCCGCAACCTATGCTACATGAATCATATAGTGAGCGGCACACGGACGATTTGGTGTTTATCTTTCTCAGATCAGTCGGATAGCAATTCATCGACTGCGGGACATGGAGTGGTTAGTTGGCCTGAGCGGAACGCGAACCAAGCACGATTCAAGGTGCTGCAGGCGCCTTTGCCGATCACCGACGGATGATGGATTTTTTTTGGACCCCAGGGGCATTTCACAATGTCTGGAGGAAGGTTTGGGATTATGAATCACACACTACAGAAATGATTATGCATGTAAAGTATGATTTCTGAGATTTGGATAACGTTTAAGAGGGAGGTCCCTTAGTTCTTAAAAAATGTTTGAGTTAAAATGCCTTCCTATTTTTAGGTGTCGCTTTGAGCACTGGTTTGGGCGCAAAGGTTTACTAGTGGAGTGTATGCCAACAAAGTTGCTGCGAAAGCGGAACCCTGTCAATAGCAAAAAATACATTCAACGGAGACTGTAATTTCAAAAAGGAGGAGTGATTAAAACAGCAGCCCTGTAGAGGGGTCAGTGTCGCCTTCACACAAATAGGGCATTTACCACTTCAGAATGCTGCTCCTCAAGAAGCAACTGTTTCATGACTATTTAAAATCGTATACATAGGTTCAGTTCCAGAGACGTTAAAACATTTTGGAAGCAACACATCCGGTTATGTTGTGTAAATGTAAACGGGTCACACATTGCTTAGGTGGGAGAGAGTTGCCAATTAAGCATTTTTTTGTCAAGTAAGGAGTATATCCAAAATTATTTCGAAAGTTGCAGTTGTCAGAATTTCCATCGACGCCATTTAAGAACATTCTTCTGACGCGGAGTTGAATAAGGTGTCTTCTGACCAATTCAAACGCTCTTTTGAAGCTCATAGCAGAAACGGACGGGAGGACAGCATCCTTGTAACATGAAGGCGTCCGAGATCACAATGGCTTCTGTGTTCGTGTGTTACTACGGCAACCGCCTGGCTCAGCGCCTGTTTCGCATTCTTCGCTGACGTCGTCTCACAAAAAGCGTCGCCTGCCTTGGTCGTTCATCTGGCTTGTTCTAGTGCTACATAGGAGGCTAATCCGTGTTCAGGCAATGCATCCGCAACTAACGCTAAGCTCTTGTATTCTTCAGAGAGAGAATGTGTTGTGCACCAGACGACTTGATCGTTGTTGCTTTGAACTTCATCGCTACTCGTTGTTGTTATTCTGACCATACACATAGTGAGCTGGTTGAATAACGTCGAATTCTTAGGAAACGAGTAGGCAATTCTGCATACTCGTCCTCGAGTTTCTTGGCTTCGGTCAATCCAATTTGATGTTCAATGAGGAGGCGAGCAACCTGCAAATATTGAATTTACTCTAGCTTGGTAGTTGCTCTAAAATAATGGAGGGTTTAACTGCTCTATGTGCCCATAGAATTAATGCTTTGAAACCTTCAAAAAAGTAGTACATTTTTATGAAACAGGGATGTTTTTGTAAACTGCTAGATATCATTCAAGAGGATTTAATAAAAATTTAATTTTCGGGTCGATTTCTTCGCAAAAAGCGGGCTCACGAAGGTTTCATTAATGAGTTCCAAGCAAGCATACTGAGAAACCAGGCCGCATTCAGACAGGATAATTCCAACAAATGACGCAACAACGCTTTGGCATCAGGCATTTCATAGAGAAAGTCGATGTCTTCCATTATGAACAAGTCGTAAGTGTATAGTAGACATTTACCATTTCATTGTTTGTAACAGCGATTGCTAAGCCAGAATAGGCCTCCATGTGAACAGAACAAGAAACAAGCTTTCAAACACGTATGCATGTAATCAATGCATTTATTTGAACGGAAGGAGAAGAAGCTGGGTGGTAATAGCTTAAATTGTTCGACGAGCATTATATCTCTAAGAGTGTGGAGGAATTCTTTCCATTCTGCACAGTCTCAGACAGCCACTTCTGAGCTTTAAAGATTTTGCTCTCTGCGACTGCAATAATTACACTGTGAAGCAGATTGATCCATGCGCTTCATAAATGTTTTCCAAGCATGTAACCCCTAAGCAAGTTTCTCTTCAATGTCCTTCTAACCATATGTGTTAAGTGCTAAAGCCATGACGGTGTCCAAAAAGGTTTAAACGTTCACTTTTTCTGAAAGCCTTTGCTTGGGTGAAAACTAGCCTATAAGCTGAATGATTTAGATTTGAGTGTGCTGGCTCAAATCCTACATTATTCTTGGACCAACTTAATACATTTCTGACTTTGTGAAGGAAACCACGTGAAAAAAAAGTGACCACGTTTGCACACATACACCCACGCAAACAAACACACACAAATTAAGGACGATTCCTTGGAACAACGTTCCTCCAACAATAATCGTGTTTTTATGCTCGTTTTGCCGTTGGTTTTTTTTGATTTCGTTGACTCTGTAGTAGCTAAAATTTAAAATTTAAACTCGGTCGCTCGTCGCTCGTTTCGACTTCGCTTCTTGAAAATGATCCGCAACCAGAGCTGCAGGACGAACTGGAAAAATTGCCAGGGTGATCGCTAGTTATTGTGACATGCGCATAGCCGTTTATAAAGTCGACTTGACCATGCGAGGTCAGGACATCAAGTCATGTTCGCTCTCGATGAACTTCAGCAACTCTTTTACTCTGAATTTGATTAATTTATGTTGTGTCACAGCCAAAGTACGGCTTTGCATTCCGACTTGTCTTAAGCGTTGCAGCCTTCCTCAGGTCCTGTAAAAGTCGAACCTATCTTTCCGAATATCACTTATTCCACAGAAACTCCGAAGAACAACAAACCAAGAAAACGACACCAGGTGATGTACGCCGGGTGAAGTAGTGGAGTTAGCTAACCTATAGATCCTCTTCGTTTTGTTTGCTCTCTTTTCCTTCAGAAGGTTTCCTTTAGAACGACATGGCGTATTGGAGGGTAGTTTGTCAAACGAAGTTGACCTTTGCAGGTTCTGAAGGCTCCAGTGCCAAACATAAGCCAGTAAAAACATCTGTAGCAACCGTGAATGCGCTTCCATAACATATTATATTATGTAATTTGCAACGCTTGCTATAAACACGAAAAGTGAATCTGAACGCATTTACCTTATATTGACACTTCTTACGCAACCAATGCCGTTATAAATAATGTCTAGAACGTAGATAGTTAAGGGGCTCACTGTGGCCGTCGGCCCTATCACTTGAATCCCTTAACGCGTTTAGGCTCGACTAAATTGCTGGACGAGGATTTTTAAGGCTCACTGTTGCCAAGCTTTCCTCAGAGTTTCTTCATGCCCCCGCAAGTGCTTGATCCGGTCACGGAACAACTCGTTGTTTTATCGCATTCAGTTGGACTAGCAAAGCCAATTCCTGAGAGAAGTTCACAACTCCTAAGGTCAATCCATTCTTACATCAAAGGAAGCGCTTGCACTATACAGAGGGAAGGGTAAAAGAATCTTTCTTGAATACAACGTTTCCTAAACACAAAGTAAGAATTCAAAAGTCTACTGCTTCCTTACGAAGACTGCTATGCACTTCTCCCCTTCTCCCTCGAATCGACCTTGATTCCACAATTTGTGGCTCTCTCAAATTTTTATTTATCGAGACAAATTTTCCTATCCTTATCTGACTTTTCACCCAGAATGCCTCCGACATCGTTCGAGGAAGATGCGCCTCTAAGGGTACGACATCTGCAGCGATCACACCATCGCGCTCATAATCAGTGCCTTGTTCATCGTCGAATAATCCCCACGACGATGGCATATTCTGCATGTGTTCATCTAGGTGGTCGCTCTTGTTGGTGTTATATTCCTGGTAATCTCACGAGGTCACTACACTCTCGTTGTCATTCTCTCCTATTCATCTGCACGCTGTCACCACCGATGGAGTTCTGGCTTCCATTGTTTCGCTGAATGGGGTGTAATGTGTTCAAGTCGGTGCTTCGCTGCTTCGACTGCCCACTGCCGACGAGCCGGCTCGGTACATGTCGCGTAGGTAAGCAGCATTGGTAGGCAGGAGCGCGCCAGCCAGTACTAACCAAACAGAGCACAGGCCAAACACATGCCAGCCCATTCGGGTACCAACTGTACATGCCCCTCTGGATGGCATGCCCATTCAATGCGGTCTGATTTGTTTAGGCGTTTCCATTTACTGGTGGCGATGTTCGTTCCTCCATGTGGTGCCACTGGAAACTGCTTGCTTTTGCAAGCCGAGCCAAACACGGACATTCGAATGCAGGCGACAGGCCCTAGTGACAGGCCGGCCTACGAACATTTTGTGTCACATCATATGGTTGATGGCGTTTCAGACTTCTCGAGATAATGCTACGGCGTCCGCGGGA
Organism: Heligmosomoides polygyrus polygyrus; assembly: GCA_947396885.1. Classification (NCBI taxonomy): domain Eukaryota; kingdom Metazoa; phylum Nematoda; class Chromadorea; order Rhabditida; family Heligmosomidae; genus Heligmosomoides; species Heligmosomoides polygyrus. Next base: position 38,331,909 of record OX377201.1, read on the forward strand.
GCCGACGCGCACTCGCAAAGCCCGGCGATTGTGAAAAGTATGCGAGGGACCCTGATGCGAGGACGGCATCGGGGGGCAACTGAGCTAGTCCGAAAGTCCCGTAACGTAGGCAAGACCCGCGTAGCAACGTTGAATGTGGGTACGTTGACGGGCCGCTCGTGCGAGTTGGTAGAAGCACTGGAGCGAAGAAAGATAGATTTCTGTGCGGTGCAGGAGACGAGGTGGTCCTGCAGCAAGTCAAGGGACATAAAACGTGGATTCAAGGCCGTTCTATGTGGAAGTCCCAGGACCACCAGTGGTGTCAGTGTGGTCTTCTCCGAGCGTTTCCGTGACGCGATTGCAAGCGTAGAACGTTTCAATGACCGCTTGATGAAGATTGTTGTCGCCGTAGAAGAGCGACAATGCCATTTCCTTTCTGCGTATGCTCCGCAGACAGGCTGTTCCGAGCAAACCAAGGACGAGTTCTGGTCCCTGCTTGATGAGAAGACAGCGGAAGTACCGTCACAAGATATGGTTGTTGTGGCAGGTGACCTTAATGGTCACGTCGGAGCAACGAAAGACGGCTACTACTGTCATGGTGGTTTTGGATATGGGTCGCGCAACGCCGATGGTGAGCGTATACTTGAGTATGCAGACTCAGATGACCTCACCATCGTGAACACCAAATTTCGAAAGCGTGACTCCCACCTCATCTCGTTTTATAGCGGGAATGCTAAAACGCAGATTGACTATGTCCTTGTTAGGCGTCGCGACCAAGGCCTTGTCACAGACGCGAAGACCGTGCCGTATGAGACGGCTGCCACGCAACACCGTCCACTGATCTGCTCGCTGAAGATCACACCTTCGAGGTGTAAACATGTCGAGCGATGTGGGTCGGCTAGAATCAAATGGTGGCGACTGAAAGAGAAGGAAGCGGCAGTTATTTCTCGCATTCGGTTGCCGACAGTACAACTGTCGACGAAACCTGGAAGGACGCTACCGATGCGATAACTCGGGCTGCACGCCTTGAACTCGGCACAACGAAGCCTGGACGACGCTGGGTCGACAAGCAGGCATGGCTGTGGACTGATGATGTCAGAGAGAAGGTCCGAGAAAAGAAACGGCTCTATCACGTGTTTATCGGTGATAAAACAGTCCATAATTGGCGGAACTATCGAGAAGCAAAGAAAGCGGCAAAGAAGGCAGTGGCCGCTGCTAAAGCCGCATACTACGCTGATGTCAGCAAAAAATTGGAAACGCGCGATGGTGAGCGTTATATTTACCGACTCGCCAAAGCTCGCTGTCGCCAAGCAGAAGACATTGAGAAGTTCTTTGGCATTAACGACGAGAGCGGTCATCTTCTGATGGATCGTAAGAGGGTTGTGAAGCGATGGCACGACTACTTCGAGGAAATCTCGAATGTAGAATTTGAACATCCTGCTGTTCCTTTTGCATCACCTGTATACGGTCCCGTTCAGAAGATCACAGTGAGCGAAACTGAAGCAGCCCTACGGAAGATGAAGTCAGGCAAAGCCACTGGTCCCGATGACCTACCAGCTGACCTGTGGAAGTCGAAGGGCTGGTGCCCTGCTGACTGGCTAACTGCGTTTTTCAATCAGGTTGTTGCTGAGAAGAAAGTGCCTGAGGGTTGGCAGCAAAGCACGACCATCCCGATTTGGAAGAAGAAGGACAGTCCTGCAGACTGCGCTAGTTACCGCCCAATTCGTCTTCTTTCGCACACCATGAAAATCTTTGAGCGAATTGTCGACGGACGTATCCGGGATGTCGTACAGCTTTCCACGAATCAGTGTGGTTTCGTATCTGGCTGTGGCACCGTTGATGCCATTCACGCCGTTCGTCTTCTGCTAGAGAAGCACCGCGAGAAACAGAAACCGGTGCATTTTGCCTTCCTGGACTTGAAGAAGGCCTTCGACCGCGTTCCGCGAGATGTTATATGGTACGCGTTGCGACAACATGGTATCCCTGAAGAGCTTATTGAGTGGGTGCGCATTCTATACTCTTGCCCAAGGAGTCGAGTGCGAGCGCCAGCGGGCACCTCGATGGAGTTTCCCATCTCTGTAGGGGTGCATCAGGGATCTGCGCTATCCCCACTGCTCTTCGTGGTCGTGATGGATGCAATCTCACGAGATCTCCAAATGGCGGCACCTTGGACGCTGCTGTATGCTGACGACGTCATGCTTGCATGTGAAGACAGAACCGAACTCGAGCGACAGGCACAGGCGTGGTGCGATCGTTTGGCATTGTTCGGTCTCAAGCTAAACGTCAAAAAGACGGAATACTTGACGACGGATGTGAATGAGCACGGATCTATTAAGATCGATGGTACTGAGCTCTCACGAGTGACATCTTTCAAGTATCTTGGGTCAACAGTCACGTCCGATGGCAGCTTTTGAAGGTGAATGCGCGTGTGAGTGCAGCCTGGTCCAAATGGCGCTCGCTGACTGGGGTGCTTTGCGACAGGACAATACCTGAGCACCTCAAATCGAAGGTTTATAGAACAGTAGTCCGCCCAGTAGCGACGTACGGTGCTGAGTACTGGCCCGTGACGAAGGAAGTTGAAAGCCGCCTCAGTGTAATGGAGACGAAGATGCTACGGTGGACGGCTGGAGTTACGCGTTTGGACCGCGTTCGTAACGACACCATACGACAGAGGTTCGGTGTCGCCCCGATATCCGAGAAGCTGCGCGAAGCTCGTCTTCGATGGTACGGCCACGTCCTTCGCGCTAACGACGACACCGTGTGTAGAATTGGCCTGAATCTTGTGGTCCCTGGAAAGCGGCCCAGAGGACGCCCGAAGCAACGTTGGCTAGATACGTTGCGCTTGGACTTAGAGATGGCTGGTGTGCACCCTGATCAAGCATTTGATCGGGAGAATTGGCGTCACCACACCAGAAGAGCGGACCCCGCCACCAAGCGGGACAGACGCTAATGAAAATGATGATGATGTTCCCATTTACTAATGCTGCTCACCTGCGCGACATATACCGCCTGCTCCGATCCGTTTTCAGACGAAGGGTGGCGAACGCTCGAATCGAGTAGCCGCGACTGCCGTCACTCACGTTCACTCTCGCGAATTCGCTTCCTCTGCGCTTCTTCAACATCTTTTGTGGCATGTATCATAAAAATGCCATGCCGTCACCCTCCAAATCTCCCCTAATTTCACAGTTTCAACTTGATGAAAATTCTGCTGGACATTTTCAAGCGATCTTCACCTTTATTTTTAAAGAGAAAAGAAAGCGGAAACATTTTAACAGTAATAGTTTTTATGTATTAACGCGGCCGATTCCTTTTGCATAATCAGCTTCAGAATTCCTGCCACCAATGAGCCCTCGATCAGATTTTCAGATTGCTGCTTTTCAAAAAAGACTTTTTCGGAATAGTAGCGATTCTGAAGGTAGCGAGGAGTTACTATGGTACCGATTTATAGCCGTAAATCTTCGCGAAATGTCAACTATTGAATGACTGCTATGTACTTTGTAAAACGTACAGTAGGACCATGACCTGCCTTAAAAATTAGAGAAGAAAGCCGTGCTCAGACGTGGTGCACACAACACACCTTTTCCTTCTTACGACTTTTGACTACGGACCTCATTTATATTGGAGCTGGATTGTTACAGGGAGCTAGACAAGAGACAGAAAAGTAATGGTAATGAACATAGCAAATGTTCCCGCACTCTATAGACTTCTGCTTATGCGATGCCTTCGACGTCAACGTTGTGAGCGCTTTCTCCGTCGTGTTTCGAAGACTGGAAGGTCCATTCTATCTCATTGCAGATGTTTTGTCTGAAGCGAAGGTGCCGCCGGGAAGGCGCTCCGATGCCGCCTCCGTCTTCAGCGGTTGCTCCAGACAATGGTCAACCGTTTGCCACTCAGACGCAGCTACCTCAGAGCTCGCCGTCGTACTCGTCGCCGGGGAATCATCAGCACCTCTCCTGCCCAATCGCCTTCTATCCAGACAATATATATGGACAGGGACTTCAGTCAGGCTGTGTGGACCGACTAGATGCGAGGCTGAATGATGTGTATGATGGCTCGAATTACGACAACCTGGTCAGGGACCCCTCCGTGCCCCTTCCTCCTGGCGTCGTTATAGTTCAGGTATTTTCTACAGTTACTGCAAGAATTCAATTATTGGCTTTGTTTACTACAGCGTGCACCTAGAATAACCTCATGTATTCAGGTGATTCACACCCAACCGTCGGCGCCGCCTATTTCACCTTCTGCACCGCTTTACCCACGTCTTCCGCCAATCGATCAGCGGTTCGCCGATAGCGAAATGGCCATACAGAAATGAGACCACGCCGTCTTTATTACAGCCAAAGATTGACTTCAGTGAAGGACACAGACTTCAGTGAAAGATATGATTGAAGAATAAAACTGTCGCGCAGCGCAGCACGAACGAGACTATCTCCGAAACTAGGAAGCAGTCTGGCTGCTAGCAGTATAGCATGCAAAGAATCAACGTCTGCATCTCTCTATTCAAACATTATGACTGGTACATTCTAACTGATTCGAAATTTACTGGGATCTATAGGAGTTGGGAGGTGGAGAGAGTGTGGATCACTTCATCTGTTCAGCAATGGGTTCAAAATTGGAAGCAACCTGTTTCACAAAGGAGAAACACAACCCTACATACATAGCTCATGAGAGTAAATAGTTCTGCAATTTTCTACTTGAGAAAGGTGAAAATGTTTGTGTTCTTCGCGTTTTTCTGGCGATGTACTCCTACCACGGCAGATATGGTTCTTTATTGTGCTATCATATGGTAAAGTTCAAAATGTATTTTATTCCGGACAAAATTGAAATAAAATAACTTCAATTTTGTCTGAAATGTGAACAATACTGTAATGCAAAACAAACAGGGACGTCGTGAGATTGTCCAGTGTCAAGAACCTGTCTCCGCCTGCGGCTTATAGAAGCACAGCTCCCGTGGAGATCTAATTCCGATCAGCTCGTCGTAGTTCTGAAGCCTTTTCCTTAATAGGGGATCCAGAATATATAGCAATAATTGGTGGCCAGACGGATCTACTCCGTTGCACTTCGAAATCCAGCGATGCCCTCCTAGAACATAGGATTCGGCTCCCTCAGTGATTTCCCTGTCCGCATTCAGCACCTAAAGTGCAGCAATCCTACGTTGATGTACAGAATAATCTTCTTTCGATGGATTCACGGAGTCCCACTTTCGGTCTCTGCTTCGCCTGTTTTTCGCAGCCGTCCTTCTTCAGCGTGATCTAAGCACACTCTCGTTCCTAGAGCTATAACATAGAAGACCAACATTTGCGACGGCGGCTTGGTGGCACGGCACAACTGTTGACTAATCTCGGACAAAAATCTTGCTTCAAGAAACCGCGCTCTGAGAGACCACTCGCAATAATGGCCTAATCTTTGAAAATTCGTTATTTTGCCTGCATAAGCTTATAACTGAAGCCAGGCTTCAGAAAAGGTTTTTGAAGAAACCCATGCCCTCAAAGGTGCCAGTTTCATGCACAATGCATAGAACCTTAGTCCAATCGTATTCTTTGGACGACCCTCCCTTCAAGGGGCATAGCGATTTCATAAGCCCTTCTGATACTGAAGGAACTGACAACGTAAAAGACAAACAAGATATGTCTTCCTAGGCCAAACACAGAGAGTCCTTGAACATTGGGAAGAACGCAAGAGACATAAGCTGTTAAGTCCACACTATCTACAGAAGAGCTCTGTCGAGCTGTGACAATCAGTTTCAATTTTATTAAATCGGGTAACGGATGAAACCGCACGGCGTGAAATGTACACTAGAAGTAGCTGCAACGATTTTAAGTAGAGGAGCACTCAGATGACAGGCCTTCGCACTCCCTTCTGTAAAGTGATCATGTTGCCGATGATGTCGTACAAGGTCTCCCACGAGTGCGATATCTCCGGCGTCATGTTTCCATCCATGCACAAATTTAGCACCTCCAACAGCCCAGGGACCATGTTCTGCAATGGAGCACTTTAGCAGAAACTCTGGCTAGAGATGTGGCTGCTACCTGAGGCAGAAGCATCACCTCAATGTGGAATTTGCAGATGTTCCACTTGCAGTGGCTGGTGGCGATCCGTTGAGTCGCCTCGATAAGCTCATTGTTGTCATCAAGCACAGCGACTATTTTCTAGAAATCCGTAATCTTAGTAGCCTTTATCAAAGAACCCTTCTGAACTGTTTTCGCTCACCTTCAGACCAGCCATATAAACGGTGGCGTGACTTCGAAGTTTATCCGATGAGATCAGTGAGCTGTCCGGAATCTGTCGGAACTGTGGCCAAATACCTTTGTACTGCGGAAACTCAGCGAATAACCTGAAAAGCAGACGTTACTACCATTGCTGAATAGAATAGTAGTTCACAAACGATCACAGCTTTACAGTGCGCCTACTAGTACAGTGAAATCCGCAGCAATTGTGATGGACAAAATTACGAAGAGCCCTGGAGAGCAGCAATCAGGATGAAATACTAGTTCGAAGCATGTCTCGTTTTTTCCACATCTGAACTTTCCTGCCCTGTTTGTTACTAGCGATGCAATTCTCCTAAACACCCAGGACGTTCTGTTTTCTTTTCGGCTCCCCTCCCCCTGAACGACAAAGGTGGGTGTTAGTTCGTCTTTGGGATGCCCCACTTGCAAGGGGCCAAACACACGACAGGGGATATCGTGGAGGTAGTCTGAACGCCTCGCGGTGGCCAGCCGATGAAGCATCCAGTGTTTTATTCTTCCCAGAAACCCTGTTACAAATTCAACAGCCTCTAGGGATGGAGAACGCCTGACATGTCAGCGGGATCTGAGCAAAGACTTTGATTCGGTATGCACGAAACAGTCTGCGCCTTCTCAACCGAACCGCTTTCATCCCTGTCAGACCTTATCACATAACTCTATTAACTCACAATTTTTCAGAATTAGTTCCAGTCAAAGCGACGAGGAGGATTCGTTCTTCGTTTTTCCTTACATCGGCAACATCCGAATCCTAGCCAGTCATACAACCACTTGCCTAGTCAGTAATCGGAGTCATTCGTGCAGCAAAAAGCAAGTGGTTTGAAAAAAAAAAACTGAAGATGAGACTGAAAATTGAGACCGAAATGGAAGCTCATGGCATTAAAGAGGTTTAAACTGAAAGAATTTCTTCAATGAACCCTTTCCATTTTTTCTTCTCATCTGTAACATCTTGTAAATCATTCATGACTGAAAAGAGTGCCTGCTTGGCAAAAGCGTACGATCTACTTGTCCTCTTCACGTGCGGTAACAGCCCAGTTGATAATTCTCACTCAGGGGACACGAACGTGGCGTTGTTTTTTGTTCATGGTTTGGAAATCTATCGAGGAGGATACAAGGCTTTCTTGTGCTCTCTGACATCCCGTGCAAGATTAGGAACTGCGTTTTTGTTTCTGTAGGACTCAAACTTCCGAGCATTGTCTCTTGTTTGTGGCCGGGGAACCGGACGTCTTCCCTGTTCCTCTCTGCCTCTTCAACTATTACTCTTATACTCTTAATAACTCCGAAGGCAGCTCACTTCTTTTAGCCAAATTCCCTCAACATCGCTACCGTATACACTTCCCAGTAGAATCGCGGTTCTTAAGTGTGTGCGTTAACATCTTGTAGGCTTTGGAAAGCAGAGAGATTTCATCGGTGGCATGGGTTCCTCTACAATAGAGCTATACGATGCCACCCAGTGAGCCGAAGCATTGTACTCCGACAGGCAACAGAGTGATAGAACTTAACAAAAATTCGCAGAATATTCTTCAGAAGCTCGAGTCAACATCGTTTACAGTGCTGTAGCTGTTACCATTGGCTTACTGACGGCTTGCAAGAAGAAGAGCCTTCTAACATCACCGGACCTCTCCCGTGATTTTACTTTTTATAAAATTCCTTCTTCCCACGAGTCGTCAATAATTGATTACCTCATAAATAGTCCGAGTCCATTTCTTGTTGCGGCTGTCTCCATGTAAGTATACGACATACGAATCATCGCTCGTTGTTCGGGAGAAAGGCGAGCCATTTCCACGAAGAGAGCATTTCTTCCTTGAATGAAATCCTTTAGAAACGAGATGAGCATAGCAACAGACTGACTCACCAATTTTACTGTGGCCATCCTTGAGCTCCACGACGGCGGCCATCGAGATTAGGTGGCGTCGCGAATGAAGCTGACGGCTGGGGAGTACCTGTTATCGCTGCTCTGACGTAAATGTCTCTGGTCCGAAGGAAATCAGCGGAGTGGCAGCTAAAAGAGGGACGACGGATCGAGCACGAACTGGATGGTCCAGGGCGGCAGCGGACCGGACGCGGCTAAGTGAGTTCCGGAGTCCAATTAGAGCTCGACGCATTGGTTGACGAGCAGCTCTTTATAAACATTATCATTGACGCAGTAGTCTGTTGTGCAGGAGAGCTCGATTTCAACTTCGGTGGAGGAAAACAGCGATCATTTATTTCATACCATTTTCACGTCCAGTTGCACACATTTCAATCAAATTTGGAGCTGTTGTAAGCAAGCCTGGCGCATGCGAAATCAAGCTTAACATCTTCCAGAACAAAACGAGTTTTTTCCCCAACAAAATAGAGCGGTGCTTTAAAAGCTGTTTGAATTAAACACATATATCCTCACATCGTTTTTCAAGTAAGCAACATTTGACTATCATTCAAATGAAAATCACGACGAGTTAGTGAAATGTGTCGGACGCGATCTCTTCCCTTAATACACTAACTCATTGCTGACTTTCTGCGTTTTAAAACAAACGTTAATTCACTACTTCTCCTTAAAAAATTGAAATTTTGTAAGATTTCAAGCGTTGTCTTCACTTAGAAGAGCAGATGATTTCAAAAAATTTGAAGGAAATTTTGGTTTCGACGGAGTCGAATGCCTTTCTCAGGTCGATGAACGTAAGGAACAGGCAGCTTGTACTTTGGCGATACTTCGATGAGCATCGTCATTGTGTGTACATGGTCTATCGTGCTGAATACTCTCCGAATCTCGAAAATTATTTGGGCCGGCCACGTGACACGCTTCGCAGATACACGCTGGACGAAAGCCATCGAGTGGATTTCGCGGGATGTGAAGGGAACACCAGCACGCCCACCAATGCGTTGGTCGGACTCCTTCGTGAAACCCTGAACAAACGTTATGACGCTATTCGTGTCCCTCGGGCGACGACGATCCATTGGATCACTGTGGCACGCGACAAGAGCGAATGGAGACGCTGCTGGCGCCCACTCGAGCAACTCGAGGTTCAGAAGGTGATACAGGTAGTATATGCTAGATGAAGGAACGGCAGCGATCGCGGACAACTAGAAGGAGCGGCAGCGACCGCGGACAACTACCTTAATGAAACGCTATGTATTATATTTCTGAAGCGCAGTTTGAAGTCACAAGTAGAAGTGAATCGGTGTGTTCAAGAGGTCAATGCAAACTCGCGGTCGATTGCTGAGCTTCGAAGTCCTGATGCGCTCACGCTTTATCCCTTAATATTTACAATAGTCGCTGCGTAGTCTGCGTCGCCACTGTCGTAGGCAGATGGACATAGGAGCCCGGCACACTGTGATTGGCCAACGGGATGTGGTAGGCGGCAGGTCGTCGGAGAGATGTAAATCTGGCCTCTGGTACATTGCATTATTTAGATTATTGTGCAAGGAACTAATGTCTTGTCTAGCATCTGTACTTGTGACTAATAGGGCTGCGGCAACTTTCCTGGTCGTTGCACTACACACACACACACACACACACACACACACACACACACACACACACACACACACACACACACACACACACACACACACACACACACACACACACACACACACACACACACACACACACACACACACACACACACACACACACACACACACACACACACACACACACACACACACACACACACACACACACACACACACACACACACACACACACACACACACACACACACACACACACACACACACACACACACACACACACACACACACACACACACACACACACACACACACACACACACACACACACACATATGCGTACAAAATTGCAAGACCAAAAATGATTGTTGAGATGGCGCAGTATGGCTGGACTGTCGTTCAGTTTCCGCCATATTATACTCTCCAGACCTTGCTCTCTCCGGCCTCCACATTTTCCACACCACTCGACAGTATTGGAGTCACCTAGCAATACAATCCGCGACGAAATTGAAGAGATACTCAAGGTGTTTTTGAAGGTTCAGCCTTCTGCATTCTGGACCAAGAGCGTCCATGACCTATTGCGAATCGGCAGAGGTTCTACGAAGATAATGATACTCGTTTTGAATGACTCGTCCTTGTTGTCTAAATATGGCAAAATAAGGTATTTTGCGCTATTTATTTATTTACTTATTTATTTGTACGTGGGTAACCACGTGAGTAAGAAGAAACAGACATAACAGAAACAAAATTAGTTACAAACCAACAAAGGGCATAGCAAATGAAGTCATAGGTTTCAGTCCTTTATTTCTGAGAACCTGCGCAGCAATCTAATAGAAAGTCCAGCATCAACAGAGGAAGGAGAAAGACTGAAAAGTCGCTGTCACTGCGCCTTGAAACGTTGTGGGAAACTGTGTTGTGATTGAGTAAATTGCACCATTTGCCTGCTCGCTTTTCAGTTTTAGAACGCTTTATGTACAAGGTAGAATCGAGAGTGAAGAATGAGTGACGGGCTCTTAGAAAGTCATCTGTAAACGGAGGATAAGAGGGAGAACAGTTTCATTGTGTTGATGCACAGAACGAAGCATTTTCTTCAGCAGCATCAGAAATCATTCAGCTGCTAGGCCTGTACCCGCGTCCGTGTCACAGTCGCGTGGTCGACGCTGCGTCGATATTGTCCCGTGGATTCAGAAAGGATCTTCCGATGGTGTCGTAACGAGCAACACCTCCTGAAGAGGAGGTTGTGAAGGATGAGGTGCTGTTCCCACAACAGCTGGCGGTATTCGGCGCTCCTCCAGAATACCACGTAGAAATTTTGGCTGTAGCACACCATGGCGGCGAACACCTGGAACATATGAGCATCGAACAAACGATTCAGTATGCTTTGGGACACTATTTGAAATGAATACGGAAAGCCATTTTCAGAGGTCTACAATGCTGTGGTGTAGAGTAGGAGTTATTGCCCTACAGAGAGGAGAAATCGTAGAAATTGCGTAGAGAATGAAGGATTAGCTGACGTGTTCAAGAAGTAGAGGCTGCCACAACAAGCATGAGACTTAATTGTTTTTTGTTGACTAGGAGTAGGGCAAAGAATAGCTGATTCCGAATGAAACTTTCCCGGAAGATTTCGTCTCAACTGTTGCTATATTTCGCTGAAAGGGATGAGAGATGCTCCACGTTGTGGTGCAAATCAGGCAGGGGTGTGCGAAATTTGAAATTTCGTAAATCGTAAATCGTTATTACGAAAAAATCGTCGTGAATCGTAAATCGTAAACCGTAAATCGTAAGAGTCACCTGAACTGTAGTGCAGTGCAACTAAATTTCCAGAGGCTTTTTCAATTAATGTTAATATGATGTAATTCAATGTTTGTCGTGTTAGTTTCAGCTTAAGCTCAACAGCTTTCTTACCAAACTATTTCTTTTTCACGGCCTCTTGCTAGTAAGACACCTTTCAAATCAGGCTTTGCACGTTTCAAGAAAGTCAAAAAACTGTAGATTTAAAAACTTACACTTAGGCCTATGCATGGCATCCCAACAAAAAGCCTGCATCGCTTGAATATTCATTAAATTCCTAGCTTGCTACCAATTCTTCAGCTTGCATATAAGGCTAGGATTTAGCAGAAACAACTCCGAAAGATTCGCTGTCAAAAAAAAAATTAAAAAATCGTTTCACCACTAGCCATTGGGCCAGTCTCCTGCACAAGCCGGCACTTGCAGGATTCGAAAACTGCACGATATTGCACTACTATTTAATAATTCTCTGCACACGCTCGAGCTACCCTTTGCCAGCTCTGTAACGAACGTTTGCTCTCCGAGAATCTGCAGCACCGTCAGCGGATTGGATAGCGTGAATACCGTAAACTCAATCACACCACCGAAATTGGAGATCAGAACTGTCGAAACCAGTTCGATCCATTCTTGGAGTGCTACACGCTCGATTTTGTCGCAATTTTAATATCAATTTGCTCAACCCTATAAAGCAGAATGCAAACCGATAGAAACATTGGTACATGTCGTGAAGGTGAGCAGCATTGGTAGATCGGAGCGCGCAAGCCAATAATAACCAGTGTACAGGCCGAACACATGCCAGCCGGTCAGGGTACCGATTGTACACGCCCTCTCTGAATGGCATGCCCATTCAATGCGGTCTGATTGGATGGGGTGTTACCATCTCTCAATGCTGCCCGTCTTCGCCACATATACAAAAACATTAGTGGCTCATCCTTTCCACATTGGGGCGAATTTCTAGCCCTTGTTTCCAGTCATGATGATGTTCGAACGTGGATTTGCGTCAATTCTCTTCGGTACTGTTAGCGTGTATCTGGTACAAACAAACTGACGACCTCATTACCAAAATAAGACGTGGATCTAGAACACTCCTCTCTCCCTTTCTCCAGGAAACTGCCCCAATGTCCTTCTTTGAGCTGGAATGGAATAACCTTCGACAGCAGGAATGAGATGTTCCTTGCTGGCTCTGGACAGGAAACGCAGGAGCCCAGCGTCCTCAGCCTCGTAGAAAATTCTCTTGAACCTATCCAGTTCCAAACGGGAGCCGTCATAATGTTAGAGAATGAAAAAGTTAGTTAAGCGAAGAGAAAAATCGGATTCGAGAAGCCTGTGCACAGGACAGTATCTCTACCACAGTAACAGATTAGATAATGAGAAAACAACACTAAACGGAAGTGGGAATGCGCTACAATAGGAGACCATTGGAGTAGGCACATCTTCATGACTCGATACACATAAATTTGGACGCCAACTGACTGTTGATCAAAGATCACATTTACGAAAATTTACGATTTACGACCCAAAATGTCGTAAATCGTAAATCGTAATTACGCACACCCCTGGTGCAAATAATGTAAACCTTCACATATTAATTTTGTTGCAGCGTAGTCAGACTGGAAGTCGACTGTCGCACGCACTCCGATTCAAGATTCTTGGTTCACGTCCCACCCAGCCTATCCAGGCTTTCAATCCCTACCGGATCTCCTCATTAGCACTAAAATTTCCTGGAAAGCATAAAACACTGTCTGTTTTATCCCTTATCATTTATCCTTACATATAAATTTTCGAATGCTCAACAAAGTATTTCTTCTTCCTTGGCTACCCCTATATATACCCAATGTATAAGGTTGTTCCACACGAAATACATTGTGGCCCTCTTTTCACAGTTATTAGCATCGGTTGTGAGCTCACTTAGGGTTAGTTTTTCGCGTCGTTTCATCTTCTACATTTCTTATTTTTCCTACATCATTCTCTCGGCGGTTTCCAAAATTATAGCCTTCAGACTACAATGGACCAGAAAATGACTGTGCGCGCGTGCCTGCTCTACGAGTTCAAATTGAAGAAATCGGAATCTCATCGTTCATTGGCAGCTGCATTTAGTGAAGATGTCGTTTTCAAAAGAGCGGTGGTTTCAACGTTTTGCCGCCGGCAACGAGTCTTGAAGCCGAAGAGCATAGGAGAAAGGCAGGCACCTGTCCTGGATAGCGACCTTTCACGAACTGCCGTGGGAGCAAGATCGGAGCCGAAACTTGCAGTAGAGCTTGTTTGCTCCAAATCCTAAGCCAAATCCTGCCTCAAATTTAAATCTAAATCAAGTTGACACCTTCACTACCTTTTCTCTTGAATGATAATGCGAGGCCTCATATCGCAAAAGTTGCTCAGCAGAAAATTGAGAAACTTGATTGGACCGTTTTGCCCCGTCCGCTGTACAGCCCTAACATTGCCCCATCCGACTACCACATACTCCGCTTGATGCAGAACGCCTTGGATGGGAAATGCTCCCTGGCTACGTCGAAATCCGGATTTGGGTGTCCAACATCTTCGATTCGCGGTCAGCTCATTTCTTTAAAGACGGGATCCAATCTTTGCGTGCACGTTGGACAAAGGTTGTTTATAATTGTGGAGAATATATGACCAAATGAAGTTTGGCTTTAACTGCTTTGTATGAATTTAACTTTTTGGTCTGAAGCGACATTCCGTGTGGGACACCCTAAAGGCATGCAAACTAGCCGACAATCGGTGAAGCAAAGTTCTATTACTTACACAGTAATCCTGGAAGAGGACGACGGTAGCAGGAGCGACGTGTACGATGTTGAGAACGTTGGCGCCGACTGTGGCCAGGTATCTCGTGAAGAGGAAAATGAGCAGAATGACGCTCACGCTTTTCATCGAACGTCGTGTTATGTCTTGAAGCTGGTTAACGTGCCGCTTAGCTTAATTTCAAGCTGACGAGGAGAAATTCACGTCGGTAAAGAAGCGCATGTGCTCTGTAGACCGTTGCGTTTACCTTGATAATGAAGAGCGACGTATGTGAGCACGTAGCTGCAGACAGTGATGGCTCCGGCGACTAGGGCGGCCATGTACCAGTAGAACTTGACGACTGGGTTCAGGGACGCCGGCGGATTGCACAAGGCGATGGAATCGTCGTCCAGCATGACGAAACCGAAGATCACCGAGAGCAGACCATATAAAGCGGATGGCAGTGATACTGAGAGCACGTAGACGTCGCTACGAGTTTTGCGGTGGCTGAAATTGGCTTCTGGAGCAGTCGCGGTTGAAAGCACATTAAAAACTACTGAGGTGCTATTAACCATGCTGTTGTCGCCTCCTAGAAGCTAGTCAGACAGAAGATTTCTTGCTTTATATTATCATATACATATACTTTATAATAATCCGCCAAACAATGAGCCATAAAAATGGGGGGGGGGCTGGAAATCAGGGGGAAATAGCGGGACGCGAAAATAGCCAAAAATACCCAGATATCTTTTTCGTGCCTGGGGGAGCTTCAGCCCTGGGAGTAGTCGAGGTCGCAAACACGAATTTCCAGTTCGTTTTTGAAGTGTCGATTGCTATCAATCGATATTGATCAATTTGTCGATTTCCTGTACATGTTGTTCAAGCGGTCGGAAATAGTGATTCAGAAGACGTGCCGAACACGCCGTCTGCTAAGAGAGATCATTGAGGGGAACCAGTACTGGTTATGGAAGACCAGCTCCAGTCAGGAGGTACCAGTAGTGGTGGACCAGTACCAGTAAGGGGGGGGGGGGGAAAGTAGTGGGAACACTGCTGTAGCTCCCGAGTGAGAAACATTCTGTTCAACATAGCATCAAGAGGCGGGAATCCTCGGTTCTGACAAAAAGGCTTTTCGTCGTGCGGCCAGACACTCAGAACCTATCGAAAATGTCGATTTTTTTCCTGAGATTGGCCGCTTGAGGATGAAGGGTGAAGGTGCCTGCAGTCAACTTGGCGCTAGAGTGAAGTGGGGGACCATGCTAGGCATCAGGACGGTATTTTTTTGACGGACGAAGGACCTAGGGGACGAAAGCGCTGATTAGCGCAAGCAGTAACCGTCTGCAGATGATGGCAATGTTGAGCGTAGTGGTGGTGATGGTGGGGGGGGGGGTGAGGGATGGGAGTCTGGAGGGCTTGATACCTTCAAACTACTCACCTGGTCATAAGGAAGGCAGAGCAAGGTTGGAACGTAACACAAGGTTCTCAAATATTGCCTTTTACACTGATAGGGCAGGAAGAAAGCTGCATAAGGGGAGCTTGGTGTGATTGTCCTTAGCTCAGTGGTACTGCAACATCGCGCGAAGGGCGCAGGTTCGAGGCATGCCGAGAGGCGTGACGGAGCACTTATTAACAATGAAGGATAAAGGATGGCGTTAACCAATCACTTTTGGGACCCGCCATGCACTGCACTTATATGGGATGTCGAGGAGGCAGTTTGCGTGTTTTTGTTCATATCAATTACCTGCGGTGGCCACCTCTTCATGTGCCATCTCCTCGCGGTGAAGGGGTGAACATCACTTTAGTGACTAACGGCACAAACGGTCACGCACGCTTTGTCGTATATGGGCGGCTCTCCTGTATCCCTGGCCAGGAATATGTGAGCAACCAGACCACCGCCATGGCTCAAACAACTAAACTCGCGCCCCACTCCTCCGCGCGCCGGAGGTGATCTCGGTTGAATCCACCTCCGGCGAGGACCCATCTAATCTCGGAGTTAAACTATCAGAACGTCATTGGAATCGGTCTACCGGAAGCCCCTTCCCACCACGACACGGAAACTGCCTATTTGTCTGCACTTATAACTGTCCTACGATCGCATCTGAGCAGGATCTTCGAACACTGCTTTACAGAAGCCGCAACACCAAATACGACGTTATCTCTCTGAAGGAAACGAAAGGCTGAACGGAAACCAAAGAAGAAGGACCGACCACAACGAGCTTCTCATTATCGGAGCAAAGGTGGACAGAAAGAATATTGGCGAAGTTGGATTTCTCGTCAACTCGACAGTGACCACCTAGTAGACTCTTATAAAATCATCAGTCCGCGAGTAGCTGTTCTGCGTCAGGAAACCAAAGATCAAGGAACCATCTCCATACTAACTGGATATGCTCCAACATCTACGGTCACAGACGAAGAAAAGGAGGAATTCCACAAGCTATTCGAAGGAACTGTCAACGACGAGAAGAGCTACTACAAAGTTGTTGTTGGGGACTTTAAAGCTGCCGTCGGTTCGAACGACCACGACGATTGGAGGCTAGGACCACATGAAACTTCCTCAAGAAGCGAAAGCGGAGAGCGCCTAATAGACTTCCTATCTATTCCATGGAAATTCTATGTTCAAGGAGCCTTCAAATCGGCAATGGACCTGGGAAAGCCCAAATGGAGAAATGGGTTCGCAGATCGGCCATGTTCTTACAAACAGACGCTGGAGTCTGTTCAACGTCTCCGTGCTGCCTTCACTTGACACCGGCTCCTATCACCGTCTTGTCCGTGCGAAGCTGACTCTCAAAAAGAAGATGTTCAAGCGCGACACTCATAAGCCGGCACCGGTGAGGTTCCCCACATTCAAGTCCAAGGAGTTGGAATATGCAATAAAGTCGTATGATTGGAATCTTCTTGAAGATCCATCGGAAGGCTACGACCTTCTCTCCAAAGGACTGTGGAAATGTGCTAGCAGCTCTTGCGAAGCCACATCACCGTCTGCTTCAAGACTCAACGCACATGCGAGGGTCGTCGGAGGACATCATCTCCGAATTCACGGATCGCCGTTTGAGTCAGCCTTCCGATCGAGAGAATTTGCCTTCGAAGATCAGCCACGTTTTGGACTCCAAGTCCCCTAGACAACGATACGATACGCGTCCAGACTTCAACCTGAGCTTCTTTTCGCTAGGGCACAGTGACGGCCAAGTGTACGCTGCTCATGTTCAGAAGCTGGCTGATGCTGTTCTCTTGAAATGCCTGGAGGACGACAAACTCTGCCTACTGCACATCAGAACCGTCCCACCTCGCGAAGCTGAGCGGCCAGAGGTATGCCGAGTTCGGATGGAAAGCCCTACCCTGTGCCCTTTTCTTTAAGGCCCCCGCAGACTTTTGCGGCGTCGCCGCTGCCCTATGCTTAACCATAGGGCAGAGACGCAGAGCTCGCCGCCAGCGGCACCGGCGGCGTTGCTGGCGGAAATGACTTGAATCATTCCACCCGGCGGCGCCGCTCCAGCGTCTGTCTGTCTGCGCTCTGCGCTCTGCCCTTTCGCGGCGGGATCCAGAGCGGAGACGGTCGATGCGGGCGCGCGATCGTCATCGGGGCGCGTTATTGTTAAGCACCAGTCGGTCCCGACTAGAAACAGTACAGTACCTCCCCGTCACCGCTCCCACTGATGATGAGTCAAGTCACTGAGCGGCGCCGCTCGGCGGCGCCGCTCAGCGATTTCGCCCGCCGCTCGCCGCAGAAGTCTGCGGGGGCCTTTAGACTTGGCTGCTTCTCACTACCACATATCTTGCACTTGAGCTTCATCACAAATAATTCAATGGGGCACATAGTTCAGACCAATGGTGGGCATATAGTTGGATGAGTTCGTATTGCTATAAATCTGGCTTTTGACTTGGCTTTGCGGTAGGAAGGTTCTCTGCTTCTCTCGCAGCCGTTGTTGAGGTGGTTAATGCGAGCGATGAATACAGCACTAGTAGAGTGTTCACTCACAGTAACGGGAGGGCAATCGAAATGAGCAGATCAACAGCGATGGTTGCCAGGAGTCCGGTCTGCATACAGTGCGCGAAGACGTTGACGAAGATAAGCTTGAAGCAAGTGGAGCGAATCCCCTAAAAAAACATTATCCCGGAAGCGCTCTTTCCCAGTGAAATAATTTTTAACTAATGGCTTCCAGCATAAGCAAAACAAAACATCAGAAAACAAAAACTCCTACTATCTAAGCGAAAAACCAAGTTCACATAAGAAAAGCACTATACCTTATGACCGGATAGTATGTAAATTGCGCCCACCCATTCGAATATTAGACAAAATGATTGCATGAATGAGAGCAGCGACAAAAGCAAGCCTGGAAGAGGAATATGAGAAGCGGCCGCGAGAGATCGCTCCTAAGAATCCTGTCCTACAGCAGCCTGCTTAAAAAAGTGTAACAGCGCTTTCCTTGCTTCGTTAGCCTAAATGCTGACCGATCGGGAGTCTCTAAAAAATTGCGGTCTCAACGAAACAAGAGAACCAGCGCGTTTAGCATATTTCTGTCGAAAACCCAGTGGACAAGGAGTTTCCGTTGCGGTTATCCGGGCTGCTGGAGTTTACGGATTAACTGTCGAAAGCCACTTCTCATCACGGTAAGACAACGCGTCTGGAAGTTACAGATGTCTGAACAGCCTTTGTCATCAACACTTCTCATTATTCGCAAAATAGAACAACGTGTTTGCATAGACAAACTAACTGATATCAAAATTAAAGTTTAATTTTTAATTCAACTGTTGTCACATCAATATTTCAGTCCAACCAAAAAGATAACTTTCAAAGCAACGTCGCGTCACTGCGCCTTCTTCAAGGAGGTCCTGTAAAACCGTTTTCTGCAAATTCTCTAAACTTTCTGCAGAGAAAGATAATGAAGGATCGAACTATCTTTGGTTGGATCGATGTTCCCGTATTTGAGCGCAGAAAAAATCACCATTCCCATAACGATAATTCTCTTAAGAACAGACCTCTATATGCTATGCAACAACAATGTTCAAACAGTCTTCAAATATAGTCCATCAGCGGTGTGCCGGACTAATGGTATGATTTCTGGCTGGGGTTACACCCCTGAATTTGATAGTAACCATCTGACATTGTTTACTTGATGTGAAGTGAATAAACCGGCCAAAATATTTGCGTAACTTTCACCTCTCTCCTAACGCATTCATCCTATCATTTGTTCACCTTTCTCGATTCTGTTTAAAATAAAATAACCACATCTAAATTAAATGTTAACCTAAAGGAGGAACGCAGCTCAGCTACAACGAATCGAAAGTGTAATGTAAGGGGATGTGTTCTTAAGTGGCTTCAAATATTCTGAGTCGCGGTTCTGGTTGCTTTGGTAATGGAAGTGTTGGTGCATGGGGGTGGACTGAAGAAACGCAATAAAACGTAACCTAACACAGCTCAAAAAGGTAGTACAAAATCACCATATTTCGAGCGCAGCTTCGGCTTGCGGATATGGATAGTTACTAGGCTGATATTGCCAAAAAGGCCGATAACCGTGAAAATGACGATACCAGAGAAAATGACCCGGCTGTGCACATAGTAGTTGTATGGGTCTCTCTCCATTCTGTCAAATACACGGAATTGACGATAATTCGAGAACGACGGCTGATCGGCGGAAGCACGCACCCTCAATCTAGGCAGGAGTATGAAGCAAGCATGACGATGAAGCCTAACAGAGAAAAGGTGTTGAAGAAGTGATCACTCCTCTCAGCGGCAGCGGCACATAAACACTGCTCTCGTCTAAACCTGAACCGTCTACTAGAATACTCGGAATAAAAATAAGGCTGAACTTGGTGAGTTCAGAACCTATCATGAACAAGAAGACGTAGGTAAAGAGGGAGTGGTAGATACAAAGGCTTGAATTAGCAGTTACGACACGAGTGAACTCCTTATTTTCAGCACAAAAATACTCCGTGGCATAATAGCCGACCCACAGGTAAAAGGTCGACAAATGACGACGGGAAACTCGTCAGCGCATGAGGATTTTTGGCTCCCGCTACCTAATCAAGCGGTGCCTCCCTCATCATGTAGTGCTCATTAACCATCCGCACGTATTCACATAGAGCGAAACCGCCGAGTCGAAAGGAGTCCTGCGGCCTTGCATGGTCACGCAATCTCAGATGAAAAACCGCCGCAATGATCGTCTGCAATTCCTCCATGTCCGAAATGAGGCTCGATTCAATCCTTGAAGGGCATTCGTCGAGAAACGGCCACTATTTTGTAAACAACACCTCACGGAACACTCGAATCCCCATGTTCTTGTCGCAAAAAGCCTTCAAAAGCCTTCAAGCCTTCTGCCTTCAGAAGTAATCGACCAGGAGCTTGATCGTCAAGTCAAAAGCTTGTGCCGTCCGCCACTATAAGAAAGCTTCGATTGCGCAGAAAGAAGTGGAAGCTCAAGCTGCCGTTGACCGCAAAGATGCAAAAACGCAGTATCGAATTGTAGCTGAACTGAGAGGAATATGGTGCAACTCGAATACGCGACCAGAATGGCAAGCGTCTTCTCGCGGAGAGCGATGGAAGACGTATGCCCTTGAAGGTACATACAACGCTGTAGACGATCAAGAGGTAAAACTGGGAGAGACAGGAGTCGCAGTACGATGAGGTTGGGCGGTACAATTTTGACAGAGCAGCTGTCCCGAATGATGGGAGGAAGGCGTAATCGTCAAGTTACCTAAAAAGATAATTGTGTGCGGAAACTGACGAGGTTTCACTCTCCTATCGCTTCTAGGAAAAGCCTTTTGCAAAACTTTCCAGGATCACTATCAATTAGACTACGATAAGAGCGGTCCGGATTCAGAAGCGGTAGATCATGCTGCGAGCAAATTTTCTCCCAGAAATATCATTGAACAGTGCGATGGATAGCGGCAGCCGCTTTTAATTGACTTCGTGGATTTTCGAAAAACCTTCGTCAGCATACACCGTAACTAGATGTGGAAGATACTTCGACTATATTGTTATCGGACGTATTGGTCACGATCTGTTTATAATCTTCATGCTGCCTGAAAAAAAGATAAGAAGAAAGTGCTCGCCTCTCGCCACTGCTATTCAGTATTGTGCTTGATTTCATAATGAGGAGAGTTATAGATGTAGTATGAGGAGGAATTTCAGGAAATAATAGACATCAACTCACGATCCGGGCTTTGCGGAAGACCTCGCTCTTCTAGGAGAAAGGTGGCGATGTTGTCTGTTCCTCCACGCGGTGCCATCGGAAACTGCTCACTGTGCGAGTTAAGCTAATCACGTACACTCGATTGGAGACGACAGCCCCTTGTGGCAGGCCGGCCTAAGAAGACCCATGTCACATCATATGGTTTATGTTCACGTTTATCGAGATAGTGCTACGGCGTCCGCGGGAGTCGACGCGCACTCTCAGAGCCCAGCGAGTGTGAGCAGTATGCGAGGGTCCGTGATGCAAGGATGGCATCTGGGGGCTAGTGAGCTAGTTCGAAAGTCTCGTGACGTAAGCAGGATCCGCGCGGCAACGCAAAATGTGGATATCTTGACGGACCGCTCGTGCGAGTTGGAAGAAGTACAGGAACGAAGAAGCGTCTCCTGCACCGCACAGTGTTGATTTCTGTGCAGTGCAGGAGACGAGGTGGTCCTGCTCCAAGTCAACAGACATAGGACGAGGCTTCAAGGTCGTTCTATTTGGAAGTCCCAGAACGACAGGCAGTGTCGGAATAATCGTCTCCAAGCGCTTACGAAACTCGACTGTAAGCGTCGAACGCTTTGACAATCGACTGATGAAGATGGTTGTCGCCGCTAAGGAGCGACACTCTATCACTACTTTGCATATTCCCCGTAAACTTGCTGCTTCGATCAAGGCAAGAAAGAGTTTTCGAGCCTGAGTGATGAGAAGAGGTACCATCGATAGACGCCATAATAGTCGCTGGTGACCTTAATGGGCACCTGGGCGCTACGAAAGACCGGTACAGCTGTCATGGTGAATGCGATGGTGAGCGTATTCTTGAGTATGCGGAATCGCAGAACCTCGCCATAATGAACACCGTTTTTCGTAAACACGACTCCCTCCTCATATCGTTCCACAGCGGGAAAACCAAGACGCGTATGGACTTCATCCTTGTGAAAGATCGCGACCGAAGCCTCGTCACACATGAGAAGATCTTGCCGTATGAGACGGCCGCCCACAACATCGACTGCTGATCTGCACTTTAAAAATTGCAACTCCGAGGGTGAATTAGGTCGACGGATGCGGAGCAGGAAGAATCGAGTGATGGCAAACGAGAGAGAAGGAAGCAGCTGTGATTTCTCGCGTACGGTTACAGACGGTTGTCAAAGAAACTTGCAGAAAGGCTACCGACGAGATACTTCATGCTGCGAGGTCGGCAGAATTACGAAGCCTAGGCGACGAAAGGTTGGCAAGCAAAGATGTGAAAGGAAGGTTCGCTAGAAGCAAGTGCTTTATCATGCGTTTCTCAGCGACAACGCAGCCGATAACTGGCAAAAGAAGTAAAACGGAGCGAAAAAGGCTGCCAAAAAGGATGTGACCGCGGCAAAAGCTTCTCGTTACTCATTACAACGACGTCTACAAAAAGCTCTAGTCGTGCGATGGTGAGCGGTATTCGTACCGACCTTCTAAGAACGGCCATCGCCAAACCCAGGATATAGATAAGCTCTTTCGCATTAACACATTCGCGACGAGAGCGCTCTCGCGCACAATGCGCGCGACGGCCCGCTGCCTTGTTGGCGCGCGCGGGTGTCCACTCATTTGTGTGGACATCCTCCCTCGCGAGAGTTACTTCCTGTAATTAAATCTTAATCGATCTTTGGAAGAAGATCTAAACATTGGTTTGTTACTATAATTTGGGAATTTGAAAAGAAAATCGAACAAAAACATCAAAAAAGGAAGTTTTTCCCAAAAATTCCCGTCCACACATATGAGTGGACACCGTCCATCGCACCCTCTCCGCTGTCCACTCATATGTGTGGACACGGTCGCGAATGAGTTAATGATGAGAACGGCCACCTTCCTATGGACCGCAGGGAAGTGTTAAAGCGATGGCGCGATTATTTCGAGGGAATCTCAACAAAAGAGTTCCCTCATCCGGCCGTCTCTTCTGAGACCCCTATCCCGGTGTCGTCCCCATGATCGCCGTGAAGCATACTGAAGCGGCTCCAAGGAAGATGAAACAGGGCAAAGGGGCTGGTCCAGATGAGTTGGCAGCTGATTTATGGAAGTCGCACTTCTGGTATTCTGCTGAGTGTTTGGCAAGTTTTTCAACCAGGTTATAGCGGAAAAGAAGGCGCCTGATGGCTGGCAGAAAAGTAGGACCCTGATTCCGACGACGGCTCGAATCCATCCGCTTCGCTTGCTTTCGCACAGCGTGGAGGTCTTCGAGCAAATCCTCGATAGACGACTTCGCGAGATCGTCAAGCTTTCTGACAACCAGTGTGACTTCGTGGCTGGTTGTACCACCCTCGATGCCATACATGCTGCTCGCCTTTTGGTGAAGAAGCATCGCGAGGAGGTGGGACCCCTTGGCGATTGAGGATGTTCGGGCTCAGACTGATCAAGAAAACCGAGGACCTAAGACTGACAGAAATGAGTCCGGATCCATTAAGCTTGAAACGATCCTTAGGCGAGCAATTTCCCAACTATTTTTGTCTTTTCCAGAATCTCAAAAAAGCTCTGAAGAAGGCGGTTACACCGAACCAAGGAGCACATCAATGGGCCTCGGAGGTGTCAGATTTGCAAGCCAGGGAACACAGGCAGCGTAGAAATAGTGGCGCAGTTGTTGAGGTCGCGGCTACAATCCTGACTCGCGAGGTCGAAATCGCAGCACGAAATACCCTCGAGGCGCTGTGAATTGCCTTCAAGAATCCCGCGATCAATATAAAGGAAGAGCGCGTAGCGCTAAGTCAGGAACTGGCCCCCCTTTACTGACCTCTCTGGGTTTGACCTCGGAGGGCGATAGCCGGAGGGTCGTTGAAGGATTGACCTAAGGAAGTTTCATTCACCCAAACTGCCTTCATCGGGGTGAGCCACCAACAATTCTCGTTCTACAGCTCGAACAGTTCCACTGATATCAACAAAATGATCTTCTTCTACACTAAACTAGGAACTCTCCGGAAAAGTAATAATAATTGTTTAAGGAAAAATTGAGTATGATCCCTTTGGGCATTTCACTCACCTACCCAATATGTGAGCAATTTGCTTTAACTTCTACAAAATTCGTTTTTTTAAATGATGGTGGTTTATAGCTTGTTTTAAAGAGGAGGGCGGCAAAGAGGCCGAAACAGGTGTCCACTCTCAGTCTAACTGTAATCCACCACAAGGCTGTCGTCTATCCAACTACAGTAGGATAGGTTTGCGCTCTAAGTGCGGAGTTCCCGACGTCGAAACATAGACCTAATGAAAGGTCGATACCAGTCTTGGTCCCCATCTGAGCACAAGCTGCCGAATATTCGCGCATCGGCACTCGATACACCTATGTGCGGACCGGGTTGCGCCAGCATGAGTTGGCCACATTCAAGAAATCCTAGTGAGGGTCCGACATCGTGGACTGCTGATAAGCAACTGGCTGACCCTTTCTGCCATTCACTCGACTCCCTACTTCCTTGGTATCCAATCATATCAATCAAATTCATTCGGCATAACAACATAAAAACAAGCGATATATACATCACGTCATAGTTAGCAAAACAAACTGACAAGATACGCGTTCTAGTACAAACTACACACCGACTTCCTAACGTGGATCTGGGGCCGTGCTCAAATCGAGTGAACGGGCGGACAAGTGAGTTTCGGCACAGCGCCCACGCACACAAGAGAATGGTTCAGTACTGCTGAATTCTATGGTGGTCTCCCGCGTGAGAGAGATGCTCCACGACCACTTCTTCGCCGTCTCGCACTTGGCCCTCGCCGTCATCTATAATCTCGTCGACGTAGTCCACTTCGATGTACTCACCGACTGGACCCTCTTCATCCTGCAAATGGGACAGTCAACTTAGAAGTTGTCAGAGTGACCCGATCAGGCCTGACGGGGGGCTTGTTGAACGCGCACTCACCCACAGCTCGTTAAGCGTGGATGATATGACCAGCAAGGTGACTAACACTAAAACCACTACATCCAAGGACCCAGGATGCACTTTCTTGAAGCCAGATTCCTACTCTCCGACTCAGAGAAATGCGCTGAAAGTCCTTACGCATGAGAAAGCTAGGTCACGTGTTGTCAAAGCAAGCCTCTTCGTGCATGAATGTAGATAAAGATAATAAGCATAAACAGCGGCGTTAATCAAATCCTTTTGGAGTGCGCCACGCACTTTACCCTTACTGATGTCGAACGTCGTCGAGGCAGTTTATGTGCGCAATCGGCATACACCATAAAAATATTCGACTCTATAATAAACTTTCTAACGCCACTAATCCGGCAGTATTTATATATTTAACTGCGCCTCAAGGACGCGCACTACTTGTGAGAACAGCAAAAAATAGGTCGTGCAACTGAAGAATCAAAAGAAACAAAACTAGGCAACAATGTAAGATTGAAACGGCAACGTTATACATCAAAGCAGGAATTTCAGAAGGCATCCATCTGGGTTGCGAGAGCCTACATAATGAATACATGCTCCAAAAGTAAGGGAGTCAAGATCTAGAAAACAATTGCTTATTCACACTGCTCGCTAGTGAGCTATGTCGACCAAGCGAACGATTAAGGCAGAATGTCTTATAATCTATTACAGTAAGCATTTAAGTTGGTTGTAGCCAACAAAGCCTGCCCCTCCGCGTCAGCCAGCTATGACGCCCTGAGTAGATACCGGAACTTTGGCACATGGGAACGCGGAACCGGCAGCTGGACAGACAAACTTGTGGCATTCAAAGTCAAAAACTGTAAAAACAGCCAGCTACCAATAAGGAAAAAGAGCCCTTAATGCCATTTTTGAAGGTCCTGGTGGGTCCTGGGTTCAAAAGGGTGTACCCTAGTATAGGAATTGAATGTGGCAAAAACCACACAGTTCAAGACCACTGACCATGAGACATTTCGCCCTGGTGCTTATGCAGAACGAAAAACCGTTGATGACGAGCGTAGATGCGACACAGGATGCAGCGCAGCGAAATTTGCGAAATTGCGGACGTTGAATCTATGGAAACGGCTTGAAAAAGTGAAGGCTACTACATTCTCGCCAGCTAGTGAAGTATTTGTACTTTGCTACGGGCCCGATGGCCACCATGACGCCTTTACTTATACAGACTCTTTCACCAAACGAAAATCAGCAAAGCGCACAAGTGAGCTCTCAGTGGAAAGTAATTGGTAGACTTAAACTCCAAACTTCGTTTCATTCCCAGACATCTGACATTTCCACTAACATACATAAGATTTTCAGCACAGCAGAATACATGCAATGTTAAAGACATCTGTAACAAAAAGAGCTCCGAA
Organism: Heligmosomoides polygyrus polygyrus; assembly: GCA_947396885.1. Taxonomy (NCBI): domain Eukaryota; kingdom Metazoa; phylum Nematoda; class Chromadorea; order Rhabditida; family Heligmosomidae; genus Heligmosomoides; species Heligmosomoides polygyrus. Next base: position 38,358,524 of record OX377201.1, read on the forward strand.
AATAACTCACTTCTGCAATGACGTACTGCTCGTTTATTTCAGCCAATTCGCCATTGCTCATTCGTACCTACAATGAAACTCAATAGAGTCTGATTTTTAAAGTGGAAATAAGCAGGTAAAGACTGAAAACAACACTACTCATTAATCATATTTTTAAACGAGTAAGCACGTGAACTTTCTTATTAAGAATCAGCAAATGAAAAGTTGAACACCATTAAGTCATGAAACAGGCCTTGGAAGATTTTCACTTCAATACATCATGGTAGACTTCTTAAGTTCATTCAAATGAGATCTAAAAGCAACGAGTACGTTCCACTACGAAGTTGGTGGCTATTTATATCATTAAAAACTTATCAATGATATGAAACGAAAAAAGTGAATTGAATATGAACGATTTAAAAGGGGTTACCCATTTCATTCCCTCCGGAAACAACACTCCCTAAGTGAAATGACAAGGAAATCACCCTGCTAGGCTGTCAAGTGTCAGACACGATAACGGCAGCCAACTCACATATCTTTGCGTTCCATCAGAGTCGTCCATCTCCATGACCTTCATCATTTGAGGATGCTGAAGCGGCTCAAGGTGGTGTTGCAGATGTTCAAACTGATGTCTTGGCTCGGTCATGTATTTCACTGAAGGGACCATAGTGTGAGGAGACGACATGGAGGCGAACGTCTGCGACGCAAAGTCACGCATCGACCTGAAATGTCCTCGGAATAGTTGATCTGCAAGAAACTCGAGATGTCGTCACAAGGAATGGTCGAAATCTTGGCGGTGGTTTCCAAACTTCATGCGGGTCAGGGCATGTCGAAAACGGCAAAAAGCTGGTTTGGAGAGCAGGTTAATAATGCAGAACTAAGCGCTGGAGCTGCCTGGGATCTGTTCAGAAATTAACGTGCAAAACGTTTGCAGGTTCAACTACGAGGTCATAGCTTTCCGACGAATTGATAGCTCATCTGCTGAAGTGTGTTTCGATTGCTATAATTATCTCTGCTATTATGCTTTTAACGTATACGATCCCTGCCATGAAATCTTACTATAGATAATTCAGTTCACGGAGATGGGGAGGGGTGGGGGGAGGGGAACCAAGGCCAAGTGCCTGCTACAGAGCAGTAGCGTATGTCAGCCGACCCTTCTTTGAGTTTAACCATAGGCGATTGATGGGGAACTCATAACTTGGTAGCGGATCACTGGAGTTTATGATATGATGAGGGGGTAACGCCTCCAAGTGTGGACGGGGAATCACGCGCCCAGCTCCATCAAGTTGATGACGTCGTCCAATGTGCGTAGGGATTCAGGTGATATGCGGAAGAATTCGTCCAACATGTTGTAGGAATCAGAGGACGTGCCGAATGCATCGTCCCACGTACGTCGGGATTCAGAAGACGTACAGAAGATGTCGTCCAACGTATATAGGGATTCAGAACAGTAAGGAGAACCACAAGGGAGACCGGTGACGGGGACCAGTGAATGGAGGCCAATAAAGGGGGTCCAGTAATTGGTGACCCAAAAAGGGTTAGAATGAGGGGACTAGGGAAGGGGGCCTGTAAGCGGACCACTAGGGGGGACCAGTAAAAGGAACCAGCAAGAGAGGGGGCGACAGCAAAAAAGGACCGATGTTTTTTCTCAGTATCGTGCAACGTGTATCGGGATGCAGAAGACGTGACATGGAATTCGAGCCACGTATGTGGCATGCAGAATACGTGTCATAGACGTCCTGGCAACGTCGCAACACTCAGAAAATGTGCCATGGATCTTATGCAATATACGTCTGGATTCGGGAGACATGACTCCAACGCCATCCAGATCAGAACACGTGTCACAGACTCCCAGGTCAGACTTTGCGCACCGCGTTGGATTTTCAAAGGACGTTTTGAAGGCTTCGCGTAACGAGCGCGCACGTGCTTGACTCTCACTCCGTTTCTCTGAACTACCGGCACACAGGTAAGGTGGAGGGGTGGGGGGGGGGGGGGCAGGGAGAATAACTACAGGAATCGGACGAGTATTACTGCTTTCGGACTGTAAACAAAATTAAACAAAGTAAAAATTATATCGACCGATCGACCAATACAGATTGATTTTATCTATGTTTACGCAGATTAAGCACTTCGGATTGGAACCCTCACGATCTGTTTGCGACCTCTTTTTCGCTACGTAGAGAAAGGCTGTTTCGGAGAATAAATCATGCGATAGAAAACTAGCGCAACGCTTTTTAAATCACACTGAATGTCTTTTCAAATCGAAACGTACTCCCTCTACATAAAACTAGTGAACAGGCACCAAAGGAAGTTTTGACCCATACGAGACATACTAAGATCCGCGTAATCCTAATGGTCCATTTATCAGAGGTTTGTAACAGCTGGCGGACCCATATTGTCCGAGTCCGTGTCGGATCCTATGTGAACTACGTTAATATCTCTGTTTGGGCTGCACCATGCATTGTGCTTTTACGCCGTGTCGTTCAACAGTTCGAAGTTCGTGCACAATACATTCTAGTGGTCAGCCACTGAACGAGTTGGAGCTTCATCGTCTCCAGACAAGTACGGTGTCGATTCTGTGACCCAGGATGGAGGATTGGGTTAGTTTGGTGGAAGTCGAATTAAAACCCCGTGCGGGATGCGCGTGACAACCGCCCATCCTCCAAAATACCAACTTGATTTACACTCCCCAATTTTATACGTCTGCTGTATTTGCTCTTCATGAAATCGACCCAAACATGTTTCGTAACAATTCTCATAAAAAGTCGAATATTGCGTTCAAAGGGGACTAAGCAACGCAACACCTTACTTCGCTCTCGTTGCAAACTCGGGAACTTTCATTCGCATTCGCTTGAACTTCTGCAGATGCATAAATGCGGCTTTCTCAATGGCCGAAGCTCGTTCCACGGTGAATCTCGGCTGGAATACTTAACTCATGGGACTGCATAAGAACAAGTGCGAAAAAGATCAACTCACGCCCTCCCGAACAGCTAGAAAAAGCGCGCAGAATGCGTCCTCCATCTGCTTATCCTTTTCGTCGTGATACTCTCGCAGTAACTAAAAGCAGAATATGCCGAAAAGATTGTTCATCTCAGCGGAAATTAGCGTTGGTGGACAAAAGGAAGAAGGTCAGCGCCGGAACACAATGCGCATGATATAGCTACAACTCTAATTCTGACCCTGCTAATTTACATTTCTAAGCAAAAAATGTATGCGTTTTGCGTTTTCTTGCTGAAGATCCGCCACCTTGAAGGCATTGCGATTATCCGGAAAGGAAAGGGTGAAAGCATTACTAAGGAGATGTTTCATGTGTAGGACTGCAGAATAAACAGGACAAATATTGGTGCTACGATAAACAAAGTACAACTCACCGTTACGGTTTTGCCGTGATGTTGAGAGCGCACGTGACTTAGGCCCTCTTCCTCCGTATAAAAGAACTCCTTCATGCAATACATACACCGGTATGGACGATATCTTGAACAATGACAATCATGAAAGCATAGTTGCCTTACAACTGCATGAGAGGTCCACAAAAACACGCACACTCCAACAATGATTCACTTAGAGAACAGAAGTGAGCTATAGAGAAACCAATGCGTGGCACAATGCACTTTACTCCATTACTTTTAACGTAAATCAAAGCGCTTATGATGGGTAAACAAAACTACGCACAAATCCAAGGTGTAAGCAGAACGTTCACGCCGTCTGAATGACCCCAAATTCCTCAGATCTTAGTTGCAACTGTCTGAGGATTTTTGAAGTGGTTAGGGGAGGGGGAGGGCAGAATCACGGCAGTGTTCAAGCGACTCTTTCAAACTCACTTCAGATGAACCGACATGATATGATACTCGTAGCCATGCCATGTTTTCAGCACCGAATGACAAAGGTAGCAATAAGGAATACCATCGTCATCTGAAAATTATCGGAGGTAGCATGACGCTAACAGCGAAACAGCTTTAGATAGCTCCAGAGGGTTGTCCTGAATGACCTAGCAACACAAACCTCGTAAAATATCTTCTCGTGGATTCTCTGGTGCAGTGTCGTCGAGCTTCATCGGGTGCGCTTCCAAGGAAACAGGTAACGCGAACTCAACTCCCGACTGAAAACAAAACCTCGAAATGTTGTTGGTCTTAGTGTCTCAGGGATTCAGATGCTTGAAAATTTGAGAAGTTGGAGATGATGGCAGCTTCGTCTTGCTGTGACTGCTCTCAAACTGTCAACTGTCAACTGTCAAACTTCCTCACTTATAGAAATCTCAAAGAACTGAACTTATTATTAGGTGAGAATAAGAATATCATAAATACGTGTGTGAGTTCGTTCAATTCCTTAACGGTACGTAAGAAGCTATGTAAGTTGAGCTGTGTTTAATTTTGTGTTTGTTGTAAGTCTATGTGACCTAGTACTTGTTTATGTGGCACTACTTACGTAATGCATGACTATGCTCAAGTCTGATAAATAAATAAATAAATAGCTACTCGAAAGCTCACTACTCGGTTAGGTGCCCGCTTTGCTATGGAACACTACGCTAGAGCCGCGTGCAAAATGATGACCGAGCTCCAAGGGGATTAAGGCGGCAACAAATTCTGGTTGGTTTTTATATATCACCGGTGAGCAGTTAAGTATAACAGTACTATTTCTACCAAAACGAAAAGACAGCCTCCCTCTTAAAATATCGCATAAGGCAGCAAGCCTCGTATGAACTGTATTTCACTAGTAGGAAGAGAACTCGAATTTTTTGCAGAATGTTATGCCCTAGTTCTAAAAACCAAGCAACGAGTAAAACCATGTAATTGCCAGAAAGAAGGAAAACCACTTGCCGAGTGTACTATGATAGGCCGACGAGAAAGTCGGGATTGCTCAGTGATTGTCAGTGGGTTTTCCTCTCGCGGAATAGAAGATCGTCTCGGCAGTTGATCGGATGGCAAGATATACTGTGCTCGCACGAGGTCTCCGGTCGCAAGCGAATACTCTAAAACATTCGAATTCGGGAGCGTCGCGTCGAAAGTACGGGAAACAAAGGTGCAGGAGTACTTACTAGGTCTCTTTGTGGCCCTCCGGCGTGGCGGCTGAGCGACGGTGGAGGCGAAGCGAGCGGATTCGATAGGTTGGCCGGTGCTGATGGGGTGCGACATCGTATCACCACGAGTCATTCTCCTGGTCACCATCCCCGAAGCGGACACGCGCCCGCTGAGCTTCTCGTCGCCCACATGGTCGGAAGATACGTCAGCCGAATGGGTGGCTTGAGGCGACGTGGACCTGCTTCCGCTGTCTGCCGGCATGCACTCAGAATCTCCTGCTCCATCCGGATCATCTTCTCCACTGTGGCCTTCAACGGAGTCTGACTGCAGCGCCGTCTCCACGTCTTCTGCACCCTGATCTCCGCAATCCATTTTTGGATTCGTCTTTGGCCTGTTCACGTCGATCACTGCAAGTGCTGGACCGGAGCTTCCATTGGTAGAAAGTTCGACGGGGGCAGCTCGAGCGGCGACAGATGTAAGCGTGGCAGCCAGACGAGATCCGCTCGGGACAGCGATAAGAGTTCGACCACCTTGCTGCATCACGCGCATGCCGGGTCCTGCGCCGACAACCGTCCTAATGGGTGCGGTGCGGATGGCGCCTGGAGACGTCGATCCACTGCTGACCATCCGTCCTGGGTGTGACGCTCCTGTTCCTAACGCAGTGCGAACTTGGTGACCGGTCTGCCGCATTCCGCCCGTGGCCGCGCCAGTAGTCGTACCACGAACGACACGTACACCTGGAGGTAGTCGATTCGGTGTGGTAGTTTCCCTGACGGGGGAGATGGTAGACATGATGCGGATCGGGGTGGCGCCATGCAGACTTTGAGGAGAAGTGTCATCGGTCATGTCCTTCTTCACCAATCTTTCCTGCATAGAAGAGCCCATAGTCCCGCTCATTGGAGAGCCTGGAAAAGGTATTTCATTGGGCGGAGATGACCGCTTACAACTACGACTTAAAAACTCTAACCGACGGAAAAAGTGATGCTTGCGCAGCCAACGCGCCAAGCACTGTACTTTCGTGAAATGTTGCCGATGCGCATGAATGCTCTTTTGTCTATACAATTTGTGGCAGCCAGGAGATAAGAAAGACAGTACTTCTTCCTTCCCATGCAGGTCTAGTGTCAATTCATCGTTTAGCACACGCATTTAAGAAACGTTTCACTAAATGTAGATTAAAATGCCTTCGCACAAGTCCTACTCAGCTTTTTATCACTCAGTTCCGAAAACGGTGGTGACTTTCAAATCGAACATAGCCGAAAAGGTACCTGAACGTGCAGAACTGGTGTCAGCAAGCAATGAACGGAATGCTTGGAATTTCCACAAAAAAGGGAATCCCGGTCGCTAAGACAGCCGACCCATTACCCGTAGTCGGAGGGATTACCCGGTAACCTTCCGTAAGGTGGAGAACACGCAAGTAGGTAATACCTTCAAATAGCGATAACATCGCACAAGGCTATCCAACAAGAGATGGCGCAAAGTGATCGGAGTCACCTTACGGTTTCCACATGTAGGTCTAGAATGGACCGTGCCGCATCTTCAAGAACACTGCTCCCTCCCATCATCGAGGATAGCGAGAAGAAGAGCTGCCACAACAGCGGGTGCAAGAGCCCCTAACTTCGATAGCGCCGGGAGGGAACCGAGCCGCCTTGACCGGGTCCAAATCGTCACGCGGTAAAACAAAGCGCTGCTTGTCATACCATGTCTTCTCCTGTTTCACCGTGTCTAATCCCGTCGTGAGGAGTGCAGTCGGAAGAGGTGCCGACTGTCGCGTGCATTCCAGGTCCCAGGTTCGGGTTTCCCATAGGTAACCAAGTTTACCATCCCACTGGAGTCTGAGAGTTGGTATCAGACTTGTCTGAGGAGGGTAAAGCGCTGACTTGCCCATCAGTAGCCACCCGTCATCGTATGAGTGCGAATATTGAAGATGCATTCAAATTGCCTCCACATCCCGTAAAAGTAAAATGTGTTGCGCATCCCAAAAGGAATTGTTAACGGCGATCTTTATCCTCTTTCCTTTAGTCAACTCTTACACGACGTTGTCCGACGATGTCGTCGGACACCATCATAAAAATTGTTCATGGAAAAATACCAAATATACAATATTAATCACTGACTCCACTAATACCTGCGGTCAAGATGGCCCATGGGAAATTTCATTGGTTATTGTTTTACCCCTACCTCAAAATAATGCAAAGAATTGTAAAATTATTGCACTCCCTGGGAGAATACGCGCTGTCCCACGCAGCGGTCACGCCAAAATCACGCGCGTCGTGAAAGGGTTAACGGCGCCACTTCACTTTGCCAATGTCCCGTTTTCTCATCCATTTTCGTTGCTTATTTGCATTAAACTCTTGCCTTTACAACAGTATACTCCACCGTTACTTATGTTTGTTTGGTTATCTTTATGTTTCGCTTCTTTAATGGAAGGTTTCAAGAGGTGGCTCGCCCTTCATAAGAAGAGCAGAGAAATGCCGATCCTTCCAACCATCGTTTTCGGGTGCGGTGGAAGAAAATACCATCTTCAAGCCTAAATGGTATCATGGTACCGAACTGCCCTCCGAAGTAAACTGAGCGAACGAAATAAATACGCCACGAGTTGGCCTTTTCTGAGTCATTCTGACTTAACCTCTTAATAGTATGCCACATAGCAACGATCGTATCAATATAGTTGCCCTGTTATTCGTGGAACATGCCACACCTTGGTTAAAGCGAAGTCGGGCCAGGCCAACTACATCTTTTCTTAAAAAAAGAGAAGAAAATAGTCGCTAATCAAATCCCTCGAATTACGCTACGCACGTCGCCTTAAATGAGACCAATCCACCTGGCTATTCGGCCCATATACTAGCAAGCAGTGACGAGCAGATAAAGCCAGCGTTTTCGACATTTTGTTTTTCGACAATGGCCACGACCGTCCAAGCAAAACCGATGTCGGACCAGTGCGCTAGATGCAGGCCACTATTAGATCTAGTACCTCTGCGCCATTTCTTGTAATTCTTAAAAAAACGTGACCATAATTCATAGGACTAAACTAGTTCAGAAAAGTTTTATATCTGAATCGGCGCTATCGGTCCATATTGAGGATTAGCCATTTGATCGCATCGAATATGAAGGCCGCTGAAGACGATTTGCAGAGGGAAGAATCCGTGCTGGCCAAACAATATCGATTGACTACAGAGAATTTTGGTCCCAAACTCCAGCCAGTAGTCAAACCAGTCCGACTGGCTACAAAACGGACTGCGGAATTTGGAAGAGTCACAAGGTGACCCTCAGCGAAGCAACTTTGCGCCTAAGGTCAGTTGTCTTGAAAGGATCAATCTCAGTTAGGATAAAGGACGGCGGTACTCAATCCCTTCTGGGATGCGCCAGCGCATTCTACTTCTACGGGATGTCGTGGAGGCGACATGAATGCGTATTTGGCCATACAATGACTGGCGGTGCTAGCCGATGAACAAATCAGCGCACTATCCTTCCCAGACAAGACTGCTACCAATTCACCGACCCCGGAGGGATGGAAGGCTTGGTTGGCCTGGGCGGGAAATCTGAACCAGGAACCTGGTATCGGGTGCACGCGACAGCCGCGCCTCCTCCGACTGCTCTACACGCGCCCCAATCTCAGTTACATTATGACAATCCAAAAGTGGCAATCCTAGTTGTGGAGGGAAGGAGGGATCCATCGGCGTTCAACCTCACAACGCCTACCCCAAATTCAATCGCGAGCACAATGGCTGTTTCGCGGTGGGTAAGGTCATTCTCTTCCCAACAGGTGGTTGGGTATATGAGAAGAGATAGCAAACGGAAACAACTGTCCTAATGAGCGGCTCCACAAACTAGGATTGCACCCAACACAAGGATTCCAAGGATTGCTCGTGCTAGGCTAAGCTATGGAAGAGATGCAGGATAGGCTTCACGCACACACACCACAAACACCTACTCTGGACCAATATCCGGCACGAAATCGCTTAGGACTATCTAGGTTTAGTACCATTACGTTGCTACAAGACAAGATCTTTTAGCGCTAAGTGGCTCGGAGGATCAACACGTAAGAGCTCTCGCCCTATACGAGCTTCTCTGTTGTACGAAACAAAAGATTTTATGCAGCTCTGGAGTGTTCTATCCCCTTAGTGTACTAAGCTGAACCACTTCTGGGGCCGGATTCAACAGACTAACCCGCGGGTATAGGGATAGAGATGCCCACGATGAAGCCTGCGTCTCTGACTCTTACTTTATCCCAACCTGACTCTTATCTCTACCTCTAATCAACCTCTACCCGCGGGTTAGTCGTTCATGAATCCGGCCCCTGATGTAGTTCGGCATTCATGTGCTTCCTTACCAAATCGGATAACCACTCAACGAACAACGGGATCCCCCCCCCCCCTGATCCACATTGCACCAACCGATTCCTGACTAAACGCTCCTACAGGAGGCCTAGGTTCAATTTCACTTAGTTCCAGTTCTGGTTCATTTTTTAATCAGAATTTTACCTGGTGCTATCCCAACGAGGGGTTCACGTTATGACGGGACGTGCGTTCTATCCCGTCCTCTTGGCATGTCTACCCCCCCCCCCCCCCCTCCAACCCCGCTGGGCTTCTTCGAGAGACTAATGGTTCCTTTACGTTGTACGATATGTTGCAATATGTTGTGTTTCCATTTCAATTACTATTTAAATGCGAGTATAAGCTGCACAAAAAAGGTAATATGAATCACTCACATCCTGCTGAATCGTCTGAAGGGCCCGGGGCTTCCATATCATTTGTGTTGAGGTCGCTACGTCAGACCTGAAGAAATCAACGAATTGAGCGTCTCCTTCCCCTTTCTCAAATTAAGCTGCAACTCTCTCCTCACTGTCTGCTAGAAAATCTAACTTACGGTGATGCAGGTCAGGGAAGCTACCCCAGGAAGGGGAAACTCCAGTCGACCACCCTTTCTAAGCGACTCGCGGTCGCAGCGAGCAAATGCACGGGAAAACATTCCGGCCGCACGAACGCAGCCGGACAGGCAGCACAGCACGACAGCCACCACCCCGAGCCCCAATGTGCTCCACCGTCGGGAGCGGGAGCAACTGCGAAGGAAGCGGATCTCACCTGAACACTCCGGCGGCTACGGTACGGCGGTCCTCGTTCGGGCTCGAGTTCCCGACTAGAAATCGGAGCGCGCCGCGAGACGCGCCGCACCGCCCTCTGCGTCTCCGGCCGCGGCACCTCGTCTCGCCTCTCCCTCGCCGTCTGCGCTCCGACGGCAGGGGCCTCGCACTCGGCGCGCTGGTGGCCCACAGGTGCGCGGAGATGTATTGTGCGGTGCAATCCTAATCGGGGGGGGGGGGCGGTCCATTATGGATTGTTGATCGTAGCCACGCGTCAATACATACAAAATGCAATACAACATTGTGTGAACGTCTCAACTTACGTGGTCCCCGCCACTATTGTACTTTCACAACTCCAAGGGTCGAGGAGAGGTCGAAAAAAAATTGCCCCCAAACTTCGGCCAGGGAGGTTATTTGGGGTGCTGACCCCGAATATGACATCCTATTTTCGTTTTACGCTGGAGTACGTTAGGTTGCGGGTAAGGAACGCTTCAGGACGGATTGCTGTCACCCGCACCTACCGTAACCTACCGTACTCTAGCATAAAACGAAAAACGGATGTCAGACTCGTGATCAGCACCCCAAATAACCCCCTAGCCGAAGTTTAGGCGAAATCGGTGACCATGACCTTGGCAGCTTACTCACCCACACCTACCGTAGTCGAGGGGCGGTCTTCATGTACGGATGCTCGCCGCGCCCGCGACGGCGACTGCCGCGTGCGCGATGAGCTCCGCTGCGTTCGTGGGAGCTGTGCCTCATGATGACTTGCTGCAGACGCTAGGTTTGAGTTGTTGATATCCCTTTCTGCTGTTGCAGGAGCTGAGGTAAACATGGTCTGGTTCAGAAATTGAGTTCGAGTTATAAAACTAGACAACGTTGTAATGCTCAGTTTTATATTATGCTTCTTCAGGAAAAGCTGAAAATATGACACACTATCGCAGTGAAAATGACTTTCTATACACTTTTTAACACTTGATGTGCAAGTTTTGATGCCTGTCTAGATATCATCGACCGATGAAGTCATCCAATTGCGACGTCTTCTGCTGCGCTCGCCGCGTCCGCGGCGACCATTCGTACATAATGTCCCGCAGTCACCGTAGTCGGCCGTAATTTTAAAAACGGATCTGGGATCCCCGTGATCAGCACCCCAAATATGATCTCCTCCCTTAGGAATGTCCGAGCGTTATGCTGAAACATTGAAAAGATTTCATTATGGGACCATGCACGGTGCGGGGGGGGGGGCAGGTGCATATCGCATTTCTTTAGAAATTGAAATGGACTGCCCTCGATGGGATTGCACCAAGCCAGCGGTGTGCAGCCGACGGTCCCAGCCTTGGAAGGGCTCGCAGTGCTGAGCATTTATTCACCAGACAGCAAACGTCTGGTTGAGGGCAGCCTCGCCTCCAAACGGCGAGAATGAAACATCCCGACCGTGTCCTTTTCTTTAAGCCTTCTTAACACGTTGACAACAATGCTCCAAATTGGGACGCACTTTTTCGGTCACGTCGGACAATGCGTCCCAATTTGGGGCACACCTCTCTCAAACATCGCCTAGGGGGTTTTTGGGATGCTGAGCACGAACCCAACTGCCGTTTCACCGAATACGGCCGGAGTCCACCCATCTCGACATCCAAGGTGGTGGGGTCAGAATCACCGATTTGGCTCAAACATCGCCTAGAGGTGTTTTTTGGAATGCTGGACACGTATCCAACACCCGTTTCACTGAATACGGCGCGCTGCGGTAGGTACAGGTAAATGAGGGTGATCAGTCGTCTCATTCTCGAAATAACAGCAAATAATATTTAACGCACACTCACATCGAATTTCTGATTTTTATAATGGTTTTCAGCACAGATTTCTATCGGTTGTAATACCTGTTCAACCATATAAAAATAATCGATTGTTACCGATTAATTTTGGGACGCGATTTGCGCTATCACGCGCGCTATGCAGGGCACGTGAAAATCACGCATGCTGTCAATTATAAACGAACTGAAGACAGTCATCTTACTCTAATCAGCACCCTAAGCAGCTACACTAGGCGAAGTTTGAGCCAAGTCGGTGACTTTGACCCGACCATCTTAGTTGTCGATATGGGTGGTCTTCTGCCGTATTCGTTGAAACAGACATCGGATTCGTGTTCAGCATCCCAAATCACCCTTAGGGTGACGTTTGGGTGACGGGATGTCGTGACGTGAGGGGCTTGGTCCCACACGACAGACGCGCGAAAATCGCTCTGGTCGTCAACGTGTTAAATCCACTGCAGTAAAGAACTGGTAGGGGCGCTTGTAGCGCAGTCGGAGGAAGTGCCGGCTGTCGCGTGCACCCGATACCGGGTGCCTGGTTAGGAATTCCCGCCTAGGCCAACCAAGCCTTCCATCCCTCTGGTGTCGGTGAGTTGATACTAGACTTGTCTGGGAAGAGTAAAGCGCTGACTTGTTCATTGGCTGACCACCGCAAGTCATTGTATGGTCAAATACGCATTCAAATCACCTCCGTCATCCCGTAGTAGTAGAATGCGTGGCGCATCCCAGGAGGCATTGACTAATGCCATCTTTTATCCTTATCCTTTAAACAACTTGTATATATATACATATATATACATATATATATGTATATACATATATATATATATATAATTTATTACATGGAAACCCATGACTGGCTAATGCATAACATCGAACTCTAGTGCCAAATTGTAAACACACCTGCAACAGGTGCATCTGGTTCGCAATCCAACGTCGAGCTCGTCCTGACGACTCTATCTCGAATGGAATCACATTCATCTGGCTCAAGGCGCTGATGATATCCGCCCTCAAACATTAAAAGTCGACGGACAGTTTGGGCATATCAGTTGAGTGAGGGTCTACACATAACTGTAGGCGTTAAAAATTTTTAACAAAATTTTTAACGGAATTTTTTCGTTAAATTTCCGGCAAATCGTTAAATTTCGTTAAAAATACAATTAGCTTCTTCTTCTTCTTCCGCAGACTGGCTGCTCGGATCAAGCCAAGGAAGAGTTTTGGAGCCTGCTTGATGAGAAGACAGCAGTGGTACAGTCGAAAGATGTCATCATAGTCGCTGGTGACCTTAGTGGGCACGTAGGTGCTACGAAAGGCGGGTACAGCTGTCATGGTGGCTTCGGATCACGTAACACCGATGGTGAGCGCATTCTTGATTACGCCAAATCGCATAACCTCACCATAGTGAACACCGTTTTCCGAAAACGCGACTCGCACCTTATCTCATACTACAGTGGGAGCACCAAGACTCAGATAGACTTTGTCCTTGTGAGAGATCGCGACCGGAGTCTTGTCACAGATGCGAAGATCGTGCCGTATGAGACGGTCGCCCACAGCATCGACCGCTGATCTGCACTTTGAAGATCGCCCCTCCGAGGTTGAAGCAGGTTGAGCGTGCGGTGCAGCAAGAATCAAGTGGTGGCGAATGAGAGAGAAGGAAGCAGCTGTGATTTCTCGCGTGCGGTTACCGACAGTCACGACTGTCGACGAAATTTGGAAGAAGGCGACCGACGCGATTCGTCAAGCTGCACAGTCAGAACTCGGCATTACGAAGCCTGGGCGACGGAAGGTCGACAAGCAGACATGGCTGTGGACAAACGACGTGAAAGCAAAAGTGCGAGAGAAGAAGTCGCTCTATCACGTGTTTCTCGGCGAAAAGACAGCCGATAACTGGCGGAAGTACCAAGAAACGAAGAAAGCTGCAAAGAAGGCCGTGGCTGTTGCGAAAGCCACTCATTATGGAGATGTCAACGAGAGGCTCGAGTCTCGCGATGGTGAGCGGTATCTGTACCGACTTGCAAAGAATCGCCATCGCCAGACCGAGGACATCGAGAAGTTCTTCGGCATCAATGATGAGAACGGCCATCTCCTTACGGACCGCAAGAAGGCATTGAAGCGATGGCGCGATTACTTTGAGGAAATCTCTACGGTAGGGTTCCCTCATCCAGCCATCCCTTCAACGGCTCCAACCCACGGCCCCGTTCAGAAGATCACCGTGGAGGAGATTGAAGCGGCTTTGAAGAAGATGAGGCCAGGCAAAGCGACTGGGCCCGATGACGTGGCAGCTGATTTGTGGAAGTCCAAGTACTGGTACCCTGCTGAGTGGTTGGCGAAGTTCCTTAATCAGGTTGTGGCGGAGAAGAAGGTGCCTGAGTGTTGGCGCCAAAGTACGACGATCCCGATTTGGAAGAAGAAGGGCAGTCCTGCAGACTGCTCCAATTACCGTCCGAATCGCTTGCTTTCGCACAGCATGAAGATCTTTGAGCGAATTGTCGATGGACGAATTCAGGACATCGTCCAGCTTTCCAGCAATCAGTGCGGCTTCGTGGCTGGCGGTGGCACCGTTGTTGCCATACACGCCGCCCGCCTCCTGATAGAAAAGCATCGCTTGAAACAGAAGCCAGTGCATATCGCCTTCCTCGACTTGGAGAAGGCCTTTGACCGCGTACCGCGTGAAGTGATATGGTACGCCTTGCGACATCATGGAGTTCCCGAAGAGCTCATAGAGTGGGTGCGAATTCTCTACTCTTGTCCAAAGAGTCGAGTTCAAGCTGCAGCTGGAACCTCGATGGAGTTCCCCATCTCTGTCGGGGTACACCAGGGTTCTGCGCTTTCCCCACTCGTCTTTGTTGTCGTCATGGATGCCATCACACGAGATCTTCAGAAGCCCGTCCCTTGGACGTTGCTTTATGCCGATGACGTGATGCTCGCTAGCGAAGACAAAGGAGAACTCGAGCGAGAGTTGCAAGCTTGGTGTGATCGTTTGGAGCGGTTTGTACTCAGATTGAACGTGAAGAAGACCGAGTATTTAACGACGGACGTTACCGAGTCCAGCTCCATCAAGGTTAACGGCATCGAGCTTCCACGCACTGCGGTCTTTAAGTACCTGGGATCAGCAGTCGCGTCTGACGGCAAACTGGTGGTCGAAGTGAATTCACGCGCGAGTGCAGCTTGGTCCAAGTGGCGCTGCCAGGTGCAATGGCAGAGGTTTTGGTCAAAATCTTGTGAACCATTATTAGAACGAACTTCTACGACAAGCTAACGTTGGAAGTTTTAGATTGATATTTCTAACGGCTGATCGAGGTATGCCATCATACGAGAACCCAAACATCCTTATAAAAAGCTTCCTTGTAAAACTGTTCTGTAATTTCTCCAGCTTTTCAATAATTTTCTTTTTATGAGGATTGAAGATAACGGTGCCATACTCAACTAGGGGTCTTATGTAAGTCTTATATGCTCTAATAAGAGCAGTTGGGTGAGCGCCCTGAAAACCTGATGAACCATAGAGTACGCTTTCATTACTAATCGCACACAGTGGTCATTAAAGTTAAGACTCTTGTTAACCAGGAAACCAAGGTCTACTATTTCCTGAACCTCATTTATAGATATGTCACAAATCTGGTAATCAAACACAGGGTGATTAGAACCAATACGCAACAATTTAGTTTTCTCCTTGGACAGTGGTAGCCGCCAGTCTTCAGACCGTTTGTGGACCACAGAAATGGTATGCTGTAGTGTTTCACAATCGCTGGAACTGTTAACGCAGTGGTAAAGCTTGATGTCGTCGGCGAAAGCAATACATTTGACGCCAGATGAAGTGATGAGAGAAGGAAGCTCATAAGTATAGATATTAAACAAAACCGGAGATAGGACTCCACCCTGGGGAACTCCGCTGAGGACGGATCGAGAACTGGAAAATGTATTGTTAAGTCGAACCATCATTGTTCTACCAGAGATGAACTCACGAATCCATGCAACAATACCCGGATGTATTCCAACCATAGTAAGTTTCCGAATCAGCTTGGGATGTGAGACTTTGTCAAATGCTTTGGAAAAGTCAAGGTATACACTATCCACACATTGTCCTCTATCTAGCGATGTGGTCCAGTCATTTAAGGACTCTAGCATGGCAGTGACGGATGACTTGCCTTTTTGAAAACCATGCTGAAGGGGAGATATTACTGAGTGCTCCTGAAGGTGGTTGAGAATGTATTTCTTTAATATTTTTTCGAAAAGGTGAGCAAAGATTGACGTAATACTTATAGGTCTATAATTGGTTGCTAGGGATAGAGGAGGTTTTTTTTTTGGCATAGGCGTAACCAGCGACAGTTTCCATCTCTTTGGGATTTCCGCCCGCATAAAGCTTAAATTAAAAATGTGTTGAAGCGGACTAGCTATGATATGAGCTACATTTTTTATAAACACCAAAGGAATTCCATAGGGAGTCACGGAGTAAGATGGCGGCCATCGGGACAAAAAATTATAAATTTCATCTGCATAAAACCAGGCCGAATCAGACATAGTAGGAAACTGCTGTTCATATGACTCCGATAGATCAAAATCAGACGAGAAGGAACTTGCAAAAGTGTCAGCCAATAGCTCAGTCTTACCAGAATCAGTTCTTATAATGTTCCCATCGCCAGTCACAAGAGCAGTTACAGAAGGACTGGAGTGTAGCCTAGAGTTCAACAGTTTTTAAAAAGCAGACCTCGACTTCGAGTGTATAATTTTATTCTCTACAGACCTGTTATACTTAAACAAGTTGCGAGAGAATTTATGGTCCAACCTCTCATATGTCTTCCAATGAACCTCAGTATCGTACTTACTCGCTCTATCCCATGCCAAAGACCTTTTTTGGAGCAAAGAATTGAGATACTGAGGAAGGTGAGCATGGTGGATTGGAACCGTCGAATAGGTACAAAAAGTTCCATGCAATGGGACAGTATCGCGATGAATAGCTCATACTTTTCATCCACCGTTTCTACTGAATTGAGGGAGCTGAACCAATCAACGTTGCCTAGGTAGTAACGAATAACGTTAAAATCAGCGGCTTTGAAATCCCGCTTACTGAGGAGGACGGTTGGCTTCTTGATTATGTCAAGCTTGAATGTGACTACCGCACGATCGCTGGGTGCCGACAGGTGGCCCTAACGATACGTCATAAATGATATTACTGCGATTGCAAAGAACACGGTCTAGCACATTGCTACCAAGTGTTCCTTTTGCAACTAATTGCAATAGTGAATGCGACTCGCACAAGTCAAGAAAGGCTTTGGATTGACAGGACTTGGCGAGTGGCTTAGGGGCCGGTCCAAGCAATGTCAGGAAGGTTGAAATCTCCCATAACTACCGAAGGATGGTCACAAGAAATAAGATCACTCAATGCTTTGAACATTTGGGCAGACAAAGCGGAAGGACAAGATGGCGCTTTGTAGAGAACCGGAATCCGTACAGCGGAGGCGCGTATCGTGATATCACAACGAAGAATTTCATAACCATTGAGTACGGATTCATGGAAAATTAATGTAGGTGAAAGCGTTTTCCTTACAAAACACGCCACCCCACCTCCTTTTTTACCTCGGCGGTCACAACGGAAAACTATAAAGTGACGCTGCCGTCCACCAAGGACGCAGTCAATGCCAAAGTCAGGAGAAAGCCAGGTTTCAGTCAGAGCGATGACGTCAAAATCATTAGCACCCAAAATACATTTAAGCGCGTGAAGATTTTTAAGGACTGAACGGATATTAGTCAAAAAGAATGCGAATGAGAGACTTCCACCTGGAGCCCGACGATGCCTCACTTGTTTGACGAGTTAGAAGGGCATGAATTATTATGATCTGTGGCATTGCTGCCATCCACAGGAACATTATTAGGCGCAGGAACATCAACTGATTGAGCTTGTGAGGATGAGGATTGCTGATGAATTCGCCGCGCCACTCGCTCTGCTCTCAAACGATCCCTCTCCGTTTTGGTGAGGGAAGGTCTGATGAACAGCCCAGCCACCCTGAAGTGCCTCAAACGAGGAGCGCGACGTATCATCAGCTTGGCAAAGAAAGAGGCCGGTAATACAACCTTATCAAGGCGGGGATGGCTAGCATTGAAGCGCCCAAGACGGTATACTGACAAAGTAGAACAGTCGATTGACAAGAAGTCCATGATCTCTCGCACAGCGTTAAAATCGTGAAGAACTCGAGAAGAAGAATGCTCGGCGTGGCTTTCCTTTAAGCCGGCGATTACAACAGATCGGTTACGCTCGATTTCTTCATACGAGGTAGTAGGCGTAGGAGGAGAAGAGCTAACAGGATTATCGATTTCCATCGTTTGGGAAGCATGCTGAGACGGAGTGGAATAGGAACTCAACGTAGTCTTAAGAACCGTGATCTCAGCCCTAAGGGAAGAAATAGTGTCTGTCATTTCACGGAAATGCTATATAAATAAATAAATAAATAAATATATATAATGGTCTAGCGGGATACGATGGGGCAGGAAAGGTTCGAAACTGTCCCTGTGATGCCTATCCACCCCCTATCGCACGTATGCGGTTTACTCTCTACTAATCCTATCCCTGTAGTCATTCTCGCTACCCCCCCCCCCCCCCACCCCACCTTGCCTATGTGCAGGCAGAGAAACGGAGTGAGAGTCAAGTATGCACGCGCTCGCTAGGCTTTTGGTATACTCCCGCGCCAGCGACAGGACGCAGCTATACCTTTGTCCTTTTCGGATTTCGAATAGTCGAATTTCGAATGAATTCGAATTTCGGATATTCGAATATTCAAAAAAAAACTCCAGTATTCTAATTATCCATTTATTCGAAGCTTTCGAATATCGAATATTCGAATATTCTTAATCTCTTAATAAGTTAGTGGCCCTCCTTTTCGGAAACCAGGGAATTGTGATCTTATGGTAAAAAAGCGATATTTGGGTTTCGCTCGTCTTTCAAAGTGCACCGAATCGAGTGTACGCAATCTTACAAGAGAAGCCCATGAACTTCCCCTAAATATTCTCCACGAGACCTTCAGGCAGACACGTCGTAAGGCATGAGACGAAGATCACAGAACACTGCTCTGTAGATATAGTGACTAAAGCTGTCTAATAGAATGGTTTTCTTCTCCAATGTGGTCTTCTTCAAAGTTGTTTTACAACCTTCGACATTGAGATGCAAAGTATTGCAAGCAAAGTGAAAATATAGAAAAAGATGATAGATTCGTGGTCAGCGGCTTAAACAGTTTCCACGTGTGAAGTCAGGGCGAAATCGGTAGTCGTGACCTCGTTCTCCTTATTCACCGCCACCCAATAATACGATACCCTATCGAAGCCAAAATGTACCCTTCTGTTGTGAAAATGGGAAAAGACCACCTAGCAAATCCCCTAACCCCATCCGGAATCGAATCCTCGACCCCAAGCCCACAAGTCCGCCACTCGGCCATCCAGTCGCTGCCGCTGAATCACTTGAATGTTCACTGCATCTTCATCTAGGAAACGTCGTTAATTATCGCATCACTATAATCATACTTTAATTTGAACTCCAAACATTTTGCAGGCTAAGTTCTGAGCTCTACAGGGCCATTCCAGTGTCACTTTTGCCTTATCAGTTCATACTGAAGTGATACCATTTTTTGCCATTTTCAGACCACACAGAGACCCGTAGCAAAAACGAAACACAGTTCTGTGATTCCCGTTCGATGCTTTACAAGACCATATAGATCGCGTTGAGAATCTTCGAGGGATGTACGTGGGCCTCCTTGTAAGCTTTTTGGATAGCTGCGGGCTAAAGCAACTCTTCAATGAACCGACACATGAAGGAAACAAACTCAATATCATTCTTACCACCTCTGGTAACATACCGAATATCGAAATCCTTCCTTCTCTGCCTAACTAAGGCCGTAGCATCGTTGGTTTGAAAATAAGCGCTCCTCGGTTTGCCTCTACTCTACCTCTCTTGCCGTTACAAGATTTTCTCAACACTAATTTCCGTTCACTTAACAAACATCTGGAGAGTTGACTGGCTATGGTTATTCGAGGTGTATAAATCCAATCTTCTAGCACAGAAACAGAACATCTCTTCCAATTCTGTTATTCCCATGCAACATCCACTATACAGTAAGGTATGCTTTGATATTGAGTACCATTTAAGAAAGTTTTTAAATAACAAAGAACGACATTTGCATTTCAGTCATCCATAAAAAGCACTCACGTATATATTAGAAAGAAAATTAGAGGTCACCAACAAGTTCCTGTCCTTTTAGATAGTGGATCAATGTGTATTTTTGATTCTTCTGAAGTGCTCTTGAGAATTTTTTTCAAGTGTGTATTCAACTGAATCTCGTGAATATGATGAACATCATGGATCTATAAATTTCATCCTTTCCTCTCTGAGTAGCATGGTTTCATTAATGGAGCTTCTACCACAACTAATTTGGTGGACAGTCTACATGATTGGACAACAGCGCTAACTCGAGAAAAATCTGTTGATGTGATTTTTGTTGATCCATCGAAAGCGCTTGATAATGTAAAGCATAACAAACCAATTCACAAGCTAAAACTCCTTCCGAAAAATCTTTTAATGTGGATAATTTCATACAGTACCGCACATAATTATTTATTTATTTATTTATTTACTTGCACAATATAGTGCGCACAAAATGCGCACAAAAAAAGCACAACATGGACGCGATAGTCACAGAAAACACATGTGAGAAATAAGAATTTAAAAGCCAGCAGCGAAACGAACAAAAATTAGTTAACTGATTAAACTATATTTCTACAAAGAAGTATGGGAGGGACTATGAATTACAAAAAAACCGGCAAATTCTGTGAAAAATAAACTAGAAAGAATTGAATAGGAGGGACCGAGGGAGCATGAGAATTCGAAGAACAGCAGTGGGCCGCCAACACTGCAAGTCGTGAGAATCGGCTCAGGATACCAACTTAGTAGGTCCATCAACTCCAACAAATCTCATACCTTATGGCTGCTGGGGAACTACAGAAGAATTGTGTGCACACTCAGTCTGACCACTCATACAAGACCGGTAACGAAGTGTTAGAGTAACAAGGAGCAACAAGGAGTATTAGAAACTTTCAAACAGTAAACAAATAAAAGAAAGCAATTAGGAAACTAAGAAAAGTGAACTAGGAAGAAGAGCAACTTGGAAACACCGAAGAACTGATAGAAGAGTGAATAAGGATATAATGAAAAAAACTGGTAATTTTGACGGATAGAAGAAAACACGTGAAGAATACGAAAAAATTCCAAAAAGTCAAAAAAAAGAAAAAGAAAAAAAATAAAAAAGTTCTTCACTCTAACTAAAGTCAGAAATATGGAGTGTAAAAAGCAAGTCAATGTTTTTCAGGTGACTTCAAAAAACGCTGTGATTGGGAGCTTCAAGTAAGGAAAGGGGCAGCATTTGCAAGCAACGAGCTCCACGGTAAAAAAAGTGAACGGAAAACCTTCTCCTTATTTTTCTTCTTTACCTTTGGAAAATGAAAGCAGTATTTATTGTGAAGACTTTGAGATGGCACAATCACCCATTACTTACTAGCTTTCAGCCTTGACTCGCCCTTGATGATTTTGAAACAGAAAATTAAATAATTGAAGACACGTCTATAAAGAAGACTTTTGAGGTTAAAGATTTTGAGCCTCTCCATATATCCGGGATTATTCTAGTACTTGTGGTATTTAAGAAACACCTGTAGAACAAAATTTTTGTGAATGTCTTTTGAACCTTCTCAATTTTTCCTGATTCTTTTTTGTATAGGGGCTCCAAACCTGAGGGCAATACTCCAAAATTGGAATGACGTATGTCTTATACATGATGACAAGAATTGAGCTGTCGTTACATTTCAGATCTCTAAAAGTGAAAAAGAGGGTAGAAAATGATTTTCGCACCATAATATCAATATGGTTCAAAAATTTCAGCTCCCGGTCCAAGAAAACACCGAGGTCACGGGTTCCGTTATAGATGGTAGCAATCTATTGTCAAATTTGAATTCTAAAGCTGGTAAGCTTCAAAGATGAATGGTTTTCGAAAGGTTTACTGGTATTTCCCAAGCTTCAGACCCCTCCATCACCATACTTATAGAATGAGATAAAGCTTGGCAGACTAGCGTTTTATTGCCACTGTTGTAGGTTCCGTAAATTTTTATATTACCAGCATACATTTGTACATTCCCTTGAGGGTGGGTGACTAAAATTGTTGGAAGGTTGCAGGTGTACGCAGGGAAACGAACTGGCGACAATATTCCACCTTGAGGAGCGTCACTATTGCAATCATAGCATCTTGAAAAATAACTTCCAACCTTAACACGCATACGCCTTCTGTACAAATATGAGCGCAGCTATTTTAAAAAAGGCCCGCCCAGTTGGTAAAGTTTACCGAGAAGTTTTTTATGGTTTACTTTGTCAAAGGCTTTTGACAAATCAAAGTACACGATATCTACAGAGTCCCTCATTATTTAAAGCCAAATTCCAGCCAAAGATGCAGTCAGCCAGCTGGGTGGAGGTGGAGGCACCTGCCGTAAAACCATGTTGCTCATAATGGAATTGGAATTAAGTTTTTCTGAGAAAACCATGCAACAATCTCATCTCGCACAATATGATTTGGTCAATTGCCGGAAGGAACGCTTTGGAGCGTCCCGAGCGACTTTTTTAAATAACTTTTTTTTCAAGCCAAGCACTTGTAAGAAGAAGCATATATTTGAGCTCAGCAGCTCGAGCTCTATCTTTTGACATATAAATCAATAGAGTTGAACAATACATATAGGCCGGATATAATCAATCGAATGGGCGCGATAGCCTGTAGAGTGAGCGTTTGGGGAGTTTTATCGGAAATTCTTAGCCAGCCTACTCAGGAATTGCTCCGAGACTGTCCAGCCTGCCTTTGGAGTGCGCCGTGCACAATGCATACAAAATCGAACCCATCAATCGAGTGGCGCGAGAGCTTATAGAGTGAGCGTACAGAGTGTACATACATACACACATACATGCATACAGACATACATACATACATACATACATACATACATACATACATACATACATACATACATACACACATACAAACATACATACACACATACATACATACATACATACACATACATACACACATACATACATACGTACACACATACACATACATACATACATACATAAATACATACATACATACATACATACATACATACATACCTACATACATACATACTTACATACATACATACAGACATACATGCACACCATCCATGACATCTCTGAAAAGCAGAGTTGAAATGATGCGAGGAAGCTTTGCACAATGAAAAGAATGGGTGAAAGTTTGACGTTATAAAGATAAGACAATAAATCCAGCTACGATCTGAAATTATTATGGTGTCTAGAAAGATACCTAATGTAATCAACAGTCATTATTGAGAACTCTATTGTTTCTAAAAAAATCTACTGCTTCATTGAACTCTTGGCATCTTCTTGAAGCTTGGGCTGCAAGATGATGAGTAGGGACGGCTGATTTTCTATGACGAGCCATAGAAATAAAGGAGGTGGAAGTTGGCTACAATAATAGGTCTCATTATTAGACATTGTTGTTTCCTAGAATTTGCGAAAGATCAAACCTTTCCACCCCTGCTTTGAAGATGTGGCTGTTTTCCGCACTTAAAATTTCTGGAATAGCAGTGTAATAAACCTGCGGTTCGGTTTATTAACGTGCTAAAGGAGTGCCCGAAGGCGCGATCCCGTAGCGGAGAAAACGAACACCATACTTCTTCTATATGAGTTTATCTCTTACACATACAGACAGTATTCAATACATGCGGGTAAGATACAGAACATGCAAGGGTAGATCCATAGTGTGGATTATACAAGAACAATATGTATGGGAAAATAGAACAGGGTTTTACAACATTTGCTTAAGCCTTGAGCGGCTGGTAGAGAGGCTATATGCTGTTACAGGATGTTTTGTTGCGATCAAAACTCTTGCGCCAGGCGGGACTCGAACCCGCATCTTCTGCTTTCCGGGCAGCGATGTTCGACTTACACCACCAGCGCTGTTTGATCGCACGTAACATCCGCGATATCCTCCAGGTCTGTCAGCACCCACCCGTGATACGGGATGGGCCGGCCGCTGATATCAGCATGAAACCGGTTAAGCTGAAGACCTTACTAGTAACAATGTTTTACAACATTTGCTTAAGCCTTGAGCGGCTGGTAGAGAGGCTATATGCTGTTACAGGATGTTTTGTTGCGATCAAAACTCTTGCGCCAGGCGGGACTCAAACCCGCATCTTCTGCTTTCCGGGCAGCGATGTTCGCCTTACACCAGAACAGGGTTTGTCTTACCAATTACTGGTGAGACAATTACAACGAGTGTGAAACAGGGTACATATACAACATACGTAGAGAGGATGGGGCGGGAGAAGGCGCCAGAGCTCGTCTACGGGGGAGGAGACGGCCAGGCGTTTTTCTTGCCTCCTCTTTTATAGCCGCCTCCTCGAGGACGGAACAGCAACTGCCGTGAATGGTTAATGGACTTCGACGGTCCGAGTGAAAGTGGAGAGGTGACTATTGGGCTTCGAAGAATTTTGGCTTTATCTCTGGTGCAGGGTCACCACAGCAGGAGCCATCTGGCAACTCAACAAGATAGTGAAGTAAAGGTTTTTCCACAACATTTTTTCCACAACATCTCCCTTATTGAATGTTTACAGTGAATGGCATAACTACCAATTCTCTCCCAGGATTGTCTGTAAACTCAGCACTTATTAGGGCTAAGGCGAGACTACCTGCGAAGTGCTCGAAAACAGGAAACAAGATCAGCGATCGCCCTTCTGCATCGTAAATTTTAAAGATTTAGCATTCCTACAATTATTCGGAATAACACGGTATGTCAACATGTCTAGAGTATTTACTACTTCGGCGAAAAACTATTTCTGTGAATGTTTTCTGAACATCTTCAGGTTGGAGAATCTATTTTTGAACTGGGATTACATACTGGTGAGTTGTAGTCAAGGTGTGGTAAAAAGTAGGTTTTGAGCGTTTTGAGCAGACGAACGAGTGTGTTGGATCTTTAACATGGATATAACGGAGGAGAGAAAAATGTGCTGCATAAACTTTTTTCAGTGTAGCTGAAAACTTTAGATTTGTATTCCATCAGAACACCCAATTCTTTGGGTGTTTTTGTGTTTTTTCAGATTTCATACGTATAACTCCGTTTGCGGTATTCGTTCCCTCTTCCTATATGAAAAAAAAACAGAGCACTTATTTAAATTTACTGTGAGGTCCCATTGTAACAAATATTCGTTTAGCAGTTCCATACATTTTTTAGAGCAGAACGTACTTCATCATAAACGCCGTAGATTTTGACATCGTCAGCGTATACCTGGATGTTTACTTGTTTTGAAATCACGAGCGCTAAGTAGATCAAATATGTAGACTAGAAACACAATAGGTGAGATTACTCCGTCTTGAGGTACGCCGCTAATGCAGTAATGTCTCTCAGAGTATTACTTACCAAGCTTAACATTCATGTGTCGATCGCCAAGGTACAATACCGCGCATATGGTCAATTGCCGAAAAAAGCCGCTTAGGAGCGTTCTAAAGCGGATTTTTAAAAAGCTTTTTTAAAAGTCAGCCACTTGTGAAAATAAACATATATTTGAGCTCATCAGCTCGAACTCTATCTTTTGACTTATAAATCTCAGCAGAGTTCAATAGTGCATATAGGCCCGACAGAATCAATCGAGAGGGCGCGACAACCTGTAGAGCGAGTATTTGGAAAGTTTTATCGGAAATTCCTAGGATACCTAATCAGGAATTGCGCTAAGACTGTCTAGCTTGCTTTTTCTGCATCGTGAACAATGCATACAGAGTCGGGCCTATCAATCAAGTGGGCGCAACAACCTGTAGGGCGAGCGTTTGGAGAGTTATATCGGAAATTCCTAGCCGTCCGAAAAATCGATATTTTCAGAATTGCTCGAGAGTGACACCATTCAATAGAGCTTACCGATATGAATAAAGCGGTACCATTGCGAGTGTTGAATACACTAACATGGGCGAGCAAGAGTGGGAGAAACTTCACCGCTGCCCTCTGCCGCTCGAAAATGGCAGCTGGGACTAAGGCAGGTTAGGCAGCTACACGCTGTACTTTTGCAAACTACTAAAGCTCTCTACTTCCTACAAAATCTATGAGCCGCATCCAGAACGATTCAATTTCGACAGAGTTATTGCGCTCAGAACACGCCCGCGGATGCAATTTCCGCGCCCACTCGATCGATAGGTTCGATTCTGTACGCCTTGTTCGCGGCGCTCTCCAAAGGAAGCTGGACAGGTTTCGAGCAATTCCTGGGTAGGACGGCTGCGAATTTCCGATAAAACTTTCTAAACACTCGCTCTACAGGTTGTCGCGCCCACTCGATTGATTCTGTCGGGCCTATATGCACTATTAAACTCTATTGAGATTTATAAGTCAGAAGATAGAGTTCGAGCTGATGAGCTCAAATATGTGTTTATTTTTACAAGTACTTGATTTAAAAAAAAGTTATTTAAAGAAGCCGCTTTTGAAAGCTCCGAAGCAGCTTTTTCGGCAATTGACCAAAGGATTTGCGCGGTACTGTAAATGTCACGGAGGCGCACAGCACTGGGGTGGGAACGCGGCAACCAATCTGGGCCATATTCATGAACGCAGCCGGCGGTAAATCCTACTGCTATGTGCCTTGACGGCTGTTGTGTACGAATGATTTGACTATCAGTCTTGATAGTAATGACTATCACACGTATATAATCGACTTCGGGTACGCACTTTTGTGTGAGACCCGAAAGGATCGTTAGATTGCACTTTAGAAGCGGTCACCGTCCCCCCCCCCCTCCCTCCGCCCAGTGCCTCTACCGCGATTTCCAGTTCCTGATAGTTCCTTTTCCTCGATCCACAATTTCGACATCGGCGCCGACATATCCACCTGTCAGCAATGCCAACAATGACGGACCAGCAGTTCTAACAGCTCGTGACGACTCTCCCCGACGTACTCCGAAGTATCCCACAGTTGCAGTCACAGCAGCCGACGTCGTCAATAGTCGATCCAGCGCGCCATTTCAACCTAATCGCTGGACGAATCGCGCAGTTCTCCTAGGACCCCGAAGCGAACTCAACTTTCGAAGCATGGTTCCGGCGGCACGAGGACATCTTTCAAGTGGATGGGCAGACACTGGACCACGCTGGGCAGGCACTCGACGACGGCTCCTACTTCATAAGCTCGATGCATCAGCATACGAGAAGTACTCCAGCTACATCCTAGTGAAGACCCCACGAGACATTACCTTCAATGAAGCTGTGTCTACACTCATGGACCTCTTGCATGAATGCATGAAACTATCCAAGGATCCTAACGACGACTTCGTCACCTACGCTGGACGTGTTAACCGCGAATGCGAAAAATTCAAATTAGCCGATTGCAACGACAACCAGTTCAAATGTCTCACATTTGTATGTGGTCTCCAGTCAAGCGACGATGCATTTATCCGATTGAAGCTGCTCGACAAGATCGAAGCCGACCCAAAATGTACGATCCAGACACTCACGCAAGAATGCAAACGGCTCCTCAATCTGAAGCACGACACGAAAATGATGGTGGATGGATCTACAAGGGTACAAGCCGTAAAACGATCTAACCCTTATCAGCCAGGACGACACCAGCAGCAGTCCTCATCACCCTTGCTTCCTCCTACACCATGCTGACTCTGTGGAGCAGTGCACTTGGTTCGCAACTGCAACTACCGTCAACATCGGGACTGCCTCAGGACTGGTCACGAAGACGGATTCTGCGGATCAGCCAGACGAACAAAGCAGCCGCGATCCTATCGCTCAGCGAGGCAAACCACACGCTCTGACGCAGTCTTCACGGTTTCAAGCATCAACTGCGGCCAATACCGTCGCATCGCCTTTATCTTCCCAAACAGTTTCCAGGTCGACAGCTCTTCGGACGTCACGATCATTAACCAAACGACGTGGGAACTCATAGGCAAACCAGAACTTCAACTTCCGTCACTCATCGCTCACAGTGCATCCGGAGATCGCATCTATTTCATTGTACAACGGCAATGCACATACAGCTTCAACGCCACATCAGCTCAAGAGAAATTTTACGTCAGCAACAATCCATCAAACCTGTTGGGAGCAGAATGGATCTCCAAATTGGGAATATACAGCATCATGGACTCCCTTCTCTGCAGTGACCCAGGAAATCGAACAGTGATCAACGTCTGCAACGTCAACGCCTGGAGCACGACAAAGTTGCCGCAAAGTTACAAGCGACATATACTGAAGTCTTCAAGGGCGACCTCGGACTCTATAGGTCATCTAAGGCTGCTTTACGGCTTAAACCAGAAGCCAAATCGGTTTTTCGCCAAAAACGCCCAGTGCCATACGCAGCTCTACCAGCAGTGGAAAAGGAGCTCGATCAACGTGAATCAAGCGGCGTAATCTCGAAGGTGAACTATTCCAACTGGGAAGCGCCGATCGTCATTGTAAAGAAATCAAACGGATCACTGAGGATTTCTCCGCCGGTTAAATGACGCGTTAGATCTGCATCAGTATCCACTGCCACGTCCAGGGGACATATTCGCGACAATCAATGGAGGATGCTACTTCTCCGCCATCGACTTCGCCGATGCATACCTTCAACTCGAAATGGACGATCAATCAAAAGAACTGCTAACAATAATCACTCACCGAGGTGTCATAACGATGTTTTGTTGCGATCAAAACTTCTAGCGCCAGGCGGGACTCGAACCCGCACCTCCCTCTAAGCGGGCGGTGGTGTAATGGCGTAGAGCATTCCCGCCCGGTTAGAGGGAGGTGCGGGTTCGAGTCCCGCCTGGCGCTAGAAGTTTTGATTGCAACAAAACATCGTTATGACAGCTCACAACCTCGATACCAGCCACTTAAGGCTTAACGAAACTGATTTGACTCACCGAGGCTTATACCAATACAACCGGCTACCCTTCGGCGTCAAATCGGCCCCAGCGATCTTCCAGCAGATCATGGATACAACATTAGCCGGCTTGCAAGGAGCTGTGGCCTATTTGGATGATGTAATCGTTGTTGGTAGGACACCTCAGAAACACCAACACAACTTAGACGCCGTCTTCAAGCGAATTGCGAACAGTGGACTTAACGTACGTATAGAGAAGTGCCCCTTCGCTACAACTTCCATCCGCTACCTCGGATACATCATCAACACGGGCGACGCCCTGACCCAAAGACGATCGACGCAATTAAAAACATGCTAGTTCCGAAAGATGCGTCGCAACTTCGGTCGTTCCTTGGACTACTCTCCTATTATTATGGGAAATTTGTCAAGGAGATGAGAATCCTACGTGCTCCACTAGATGCCCTTCTCAAGAAGGATGCCAAATTCAATTGGACACCAAGCTGTGAAGAAAATTTCAACAAAGCAAAGTCCATACTTTCATCGGATCTGCTTCTGAACCATTACGACCCAAGTCAGGACATGGTCGTGGCTGCCGACGCTTCAAAATATGGGCGCTGTCATTTCGCATCGCTACAAGGACGGATCCAAAAAGGCTATTGCTCATGCTTCCCGCCCACTGCTTCCTGCCGAGAAGAACTACAGTCAAATCGAAAAGGAAGGCCATGCAGTTGTACATGTATATGCAGTGCAAAAATTTCAGAAGATGCTACACGGCCGCAGATTTACTCTTCTGACGGACCAGAAACCACTACTTTCCATTTTCGGCTCAAAGAAAGGAATCGCAGTCTACACTGCGAACAGGCTACAACGATGGGCAACAACGCTATTGGCCTACGAAATATTCAGTACACCTCGACAACCAGCTTCGGCCAGGCTGACGCACTCTCAAGGCTCATCGCCACAACATCGACTCAAAACGAAGACCGAGTGATTGCAGCCATCGCAGTTGATGCCGACATCACACACGTTTTCACAAGTGCAGTTCGAGCCTTACCAGTAACGGCGAATGAAATCAAAGTGCCGACAGCAAAGGATCGCCTACTCCAGTTAATCAATACCTATATCAGAGGATAGTGGCCAAAAAATAATCAGGAATCCGGACCTCCTGAGCTACTACAATCGAGACGACTCCCTTTCAACTCTCAACGGATGCCTCCTGCTAGCCGATCGCGTGGTCATCCCAGCACAATTACATCCACGAGTCCTTCGACAGCTTCACACAGGACACCCTGGAATAGTGCGGATGAAAGCACTAGCACGAAGCTACGCTTACTAGCCAGCGATAGACAAGGACATTGAAGATACTGTTCGTCGCTGTTCTAAATGCTCATCCGTATCAAAACTACCAGTCAGAGCAACAGTTGCATCATGGCCTTTATCAGATAAACCATACTTCCAAATCCACGTCGACTACGCCGGCCCTTTCGGAGGATCATGCTTCTTAGTGATCGTGAACGCCTATCCAAAAGGCCTGAAAATTTCAACACCAGCCGTACCACAACGGAAGCTACTATAGCTCTCCTGCGCCAAACCTTCGCCAGATACGGTACACCCAAACTCCTTGTCTCTGACAATGGCACACAGTTCACTTCTGCCGAGTTCAAAGGGTTCTGCATGTAAATGGCATTGAGCACCTCTTCTCACCACCGTATCATCCACAATCCAATGGGCAGGCGGAAAGATTTGTCGACACGTTCAAAAGAGCTCTTCTGAAGCTTAAAGGGGAAGGAGCATTGTCGCAAAACTTGCAGACTTTTCTCCTTAGCTATAGATCCACTCCATGCGCATCACTGGATGGAGCAAGATCACCTGTAGAACTTTTCCTTGGAAGAAAACTAGGAATGTCACATTTGCTCCTCAAACCAACATTTCGTCGAACACCAACCCATAATACCTCGATGGAATCGCAGTTCAACAAGCAGTATGGAGCTCGTAAGCGCTACTTCACAAGAGGAGATGCTGTCCTCGTACGTCTTTACAATGGAAAACATCCCAATTGGTGCAATGGAGAAGTTCTTCAACGAATAGGACGCGTACTCTACCTCCACAAAGTGTTCGTTGGAGACAAGTCATGGATTCGACACGCTAACCAGCTGCGAATGCGCACGTACGATGGAAAACAGACAGCACAGCAGGACCTTGACGTGCTGTTCAATATGTTCAACTTGGAGCGATTACCTCCAACTCCGCCTCCAGCACATCAGCCTATACACATATCTCAGGAACAACACGCTTTTCAGCAAACACGACCAGCAACAGGGATCATCTACGTATCAGCTCGTATACGACAACCAACGAGGCGACTGCACCTGGATCCACATAAGAAGTTATACTACGATTCTATGTGATCTCTTTTTATGAAAAGGGTACGGATGATTTGACTATCAGTCTTGATAGTATTGACTATCACACGTATATAAGCAGTATCCTCCCATAGTGTGTTTCACTTTTTCATTGCCGAATAAACCTTCGACAGCAACTTGTCCAGCCGTCCACGTCACAGACATAACAAAGGCCACTTACCGGTCATTTAGGGGAACTTACCTCTTTTTCTGATTCATAACCACCAAAGCAAGGGTTTTGCTCCCCTGCTAATTTCTTACGCACCTGTCGAGAATTAATTTGGCGGGTGAGTTGGCCACGGGCCAGGGTCGTTGCGTTTGGTCCGAAATTAACAGGGGAGCAAAACCCCTGCTTTTGCGGTAAATGTTCCCGGACGCGCTAACGAGGTAGCTTCACCTCGAAACTTACCGCTGATTTTCCCCGCCGCGCGTTCACGAGTCGCGGGTAGGTGGGTATTATACATTGGATCCGATCGAAAGTCTTCGGATAATTGGATGAATCGGATAAGGGCGACTTTGTGGATTCCGGATTTCGGATATCCGAATCGGATATCCGACTCATTGACGCAAAATGCAGTTTATCAGAATACTTACTTAGACTTAGTTCCTCCCATGCTGTTGGGCATATCGAGCGACGAGATTTCTCCATTGATACCTGTCTTGTGCCAACTCTTCACTATCGTCTCTGGAAATATTTAGTAGTTGAAGGTCCTTTTCGAATGTTCGCCTCCATGTGTTTTTAGGAGGACTGCGCGCTCTGTTACCACCTTCAGGAATCCAACACATGGCTACTCGGGGAAATCGGTACTCAGGCATTCGCATTACGTGTCCTGCGAGGCGTAGACGTCTTCGTGCGATTAATGCAGAAAGACTACTTGAACCGCTCCGGTTTAGGACTTCACAGTTAGTCACACGGTCTGTATATCGCACTCTCAATATCCCTCGAAGACATCTCTGGTGGAAGACGTTTAGCTTTTTGGCGCACTTCGTAGACGTGGCCCATGTTTCACTCGCGTAGGCAACAATCGGGACTACAATTGAGTGGTAAAGCTGTAGCTTTATCTTCGACGCGATTGTCGGTAAGCTCCAGATTGGACCAAGCTTCCGAAACACAGATGAAGCCAGATGAACAGAATACTACCGTTTCTTAAAGAGGAACCCATCCTTCAACAACAACAGTGCATAAATCGGAAGACTCTCACTTCTCGTCAAGGAAGGAAACATCAGAGAGCTCAATCATCCCACAGGGTTGTGCGAAATTTCCGCTCCCGTGTTCCGAATTCCGGATTTCGGCCGTTTTGAGTCCTTCCATTCCGTTCCGTGTTCCTCTCTTGTGCCGGAAGAAGGAACGTAAATGGCAACTCATCACTCATTGATTGCTTCACTGAATTCATTCACCTCTTGAACACAACCGAAAGGTTGGAGACAAAACTATGCGTCTCTGATTGTGTTGCTTTCAAACCGGTGGTGCATCTTGTTGTAGAAACACTAACCAAATTGGATTCTTTTTTCTTTACTTGAAACGATGTACTGTCGAATAGTGTAGACCCACAAAGGTTTCATGAGTGTTTGAGTCAAGAATCAAATCCCTTATCCGGAGCATGCTTATTATTTTCCCTAGTATTCTTAGGTTGGGAGCACCAAACCTAGATCAGAATTCTATAAGCACTCTTATGTTGCTAACATTGCTGCCTATAGGAGACATGAGTGTAATGAGTGTAGGCATCTATTCGGGATCAACTCTCAAGTGTCTTCAGCATGTTGTAGCAACGACAGCCGTTGCTTCGTCCAACCGGCTGAAGGATATAAAAGAACCTCAACGAATGCTGCGGGGTTCGTCCTAGTCTAATCGCTGGCCGTGTGGTTTCGGCTCCGGCGCCTCCCGCTCCTGAGGAGTTCCCGAGTCTAGTTCCTGCTTCCCCACCTGGCCTCATGTCCGTGACCTGTATCGCTGTCCATATGCGCCTCCGTTTTTAATAAAAACGTTATTTTACTGCCGTGTTTTGTTATGTAAGGGTCTAATAGGCCGTATGATCTACACGTAAATAAACTTAAGGGGGCAGGTTTATTACATGGGATCTATCCTAGTCGGAGGAGGGCATGCGGTGTCTTGCCTCTCCAATCCCTCCTCTGAGTTTGTTTCAGAGCTTCAGCTACTGCCAAATGATACAATGGGACCCATGAAAACTCAGAGCGTGGGTGTCGTGTCATGGGTGCTGAACGCAAATGTAACCTTGATTCTGCCCCTCCTAATTGGGCTAGATCTGGGACATTCAATAAGACCGGTTAAGTGCTATAAGTAGCGAGATCTCTGGCGTCATATTCGTCAGCTGGGTTTACGGCATTTAAACACCTTCCTATTTACAGAACGATTTTGCACAAACTTCGATTTGTTACTCTAGAAATGTTTAAAAATTCACCTTAGTAATAACACGAATACAACGGTTCTGTTATTGTTATATGTTGCTGAAAAAGAGTCGCATGATGCCTTGCCCGCTACCTAAATTGCTAACGTTAACGGCATCTCAATTATTACTACCATCATGGATATATGTATATTTATGAAAAATTAGACGAATGTAATGTAATAAGTTTTGAGTAATTTCCGTTCCGGTGTTTCGCATTCCGATTTCCGCCCATTTTCAAGCTTTTCCGTTCCGTATTCTGTCTTTCACGCTTTTCTCAAAAAAAACTTCACTTCCGTGATTCCAAGATGAATTATTCTAAGATTCGGGCTTTCCAAAATGCCATTAAGTCACGCAAATTGGGTCGAGGGGGGGGGGGAGGGCGGGGAAGGGTCACCACGTATTCAGTGCTTTTCCTCCTTCCCAAGAAGGCACATGATTTGAATTACATCAGAAATGGTCTAACACAGTTTATAAATCGTAGGCACACAAGTGTTTAATAACATTTTTAATTTCATGCAGCACAAAGTGCGGTATGGGCTGTTCTACATGGTGACTCACCCTCGACCCAATTTGCGCCGAATGCTATACATTGTGAAATAGCGAAGTTCGATCAGAGGTCGAGCGCTTAATCGCTTCCCTCGCTCAGTCCCCGTCCTTGCTGTTCCGCGGCAGCGCAACATGGTATTTGAAGGAAAAGATGCCAAGATCGACGTAACGCTCAGCAGCGTGCTAAATGTATCCAACGTCATTGCGGCACTACTTCACAGTGGGGCGCGAATACGTATGACTCAGCAGCGTACCCGCCCGGGAAATTCGTTTGGAATGTACTTTTATTCAGGGTGCGCGACTTCAAAATGGAGCGAGGAAATTGAACGGGTTATCCGAATTTATCCGATTTTATCCGAATATCAGGGTCCGGATAATTGGATGATTCGGATAATGACAATTTCGCGCACCCGGATTTTTGGTTGATTCGTATAAAGACATAATGGATAAAAGAGGCGCGTGGAGCGCAGTCGAAGAAGGCGCCGGCTGTCGCCTATGCCCGATACCAGGTTCCTGGTTCAGATTTCCCGCCCAAGCCCACCAAGCCTTCCATCCCTCCGGGGTCGGTGAATTGGTACCAGACTTGTCTGGGAAGGATAAAGCACTGACTTGTACACCGGCTAGCCAGCGCAAATCATTGTATGGCCAAATACACATTAAAACGCCTCCACGACATCCTGTAGAAGTAGAATGCGTGGCGCATCCCAAAGTAGATGAATAACGCCGTCCTTCATCCTTTTTATCTTTTCATCGGATAAAGGCGATTTTGCAGGCACCGGATTTTTGGATGATTCGGATAAGGGCAATTTCGCAGTGGCGGATAATTGGACGATTCGGATCGGGATATCCGAATCGGATATCTGAAAATGATTCATTCGGATCCAATGTATAGTGGGTAGTGGCTACAGATTTTACATTACCGGCCGTTAAGTCGTTCATGAATCTGGGCCCAGGCCCATCGAATGGGCTTCCAATTCAGAGAGGACGTGTACGGTCGGCACCTTGATTACTGGGCGTGAGTAGGGTCAATGCTATGTGCTTGCTTATGATTGGCTGGCGCACTCCCACCTCATAATGCTGTGCACAATCGCGACATGTAACGTTCTGTGAGACAAGAAGATTACAGAACGCCTTAATTCGAAGACCTACAGAGATGTCGTCCGACCAGTAGCGGTGTATGGTGCTGAGTGTTGGAGTGCAATAAAGGGGATTGGGACCCACGTCAGCGTAAGGGAGATGAAAATGCGGAAGGTTACTCGTATGGACCATATGAGCCGAGTTAGCCTAGTGGTTAGTAGTGTAGTTTCATGCACAAACGGTCACAGGTTCGACTCCCGGCTCGGGCACCCCATGCCCTGCAAAAATTGCAAAAATGGCAACGGTTCCAGCGTCAGGCCCAGGTTGACAGGCCGGCTGATGGAGAAACCTCGTCACAAAACCATGATCACAAGTCGCAATAGAATCAGTGTAAAGGCTAGGACGTCACCCGGAAGTGGCGCACAGAACCCCCGCCCGAGTTCTGTGGTCAGTATGCGAGGGCTACCGAGGGCCGAACGACCTCGGCTAAAGAAGCTAGTTCGACTGGGGACTCTGAATGTGGGAACGCTGACCGGGAGATCTAGGGAAGTGGCTGACCTGATGAAGCGCAGAAGGATACAAGTCCTGTGTCTGCAGGAAACGCGATGGAAAGGGGCGAAAGCCAAGGAGATCGGAGAAGGGGTCAAGCTGTACTACAACGGAGAGGACACCAAGAGGAACGGGGTAGGGATAGCTGTCGCGGAGTCCCTCAAGGATTCATTCTGTCCAAAGAATAAACGACCGCATCATGTCACTGCGGCTGGACACGAAGGAGGGTTACTGGACCATCATGTCTGTCTACGCCCCGCAGACCGGATGCTCCGAGCACGACAAGGATGACTTCTACCTCTCGCTCGAGGAAGCCATAAGGTCCGTACCAGAAGGCGACTACCTCTCCATAGCAGGGGACATAAACGGGCATGTGGGGAGTGGCAGAAGAGGAGTGGAAAGGGTTCATGGAGGAAAAGGGATCGGCCTGGTAAACCCGGATGGAGAACGAATTCTGGATCTGGCTATCGCCCACGACCTGGCTGTCTGTAGCACCTTCTTCGCGAAGAGGGAGAGCCAGAAGGTGACCTATGCTAGTGGAGGAAGAAGAACGGAGGTCGACCACATCCTGGTTCGAAGGGCTGCCCTGAAAACAGTCCGGAATGTGAAGGTCATTCCGGGAGAAGACGTGGCATCACAGCACAGACCCTTGGTAGCCGACCTTAGCATACCTCTACCCACCACGCCCAAAGTGAGGACGGAACCCAGGATCCGATATTGGAGACTGCGGGGTTCAGAGCGGAACGAGCTACGAAGGGCAGTGCTCGAAGCACGCCTTCCAGATCCAGCTGGTCCCGTGAATGAGACCTGGAGGAGGGTAGCCGAAACAATCCTGAGATGTGCCAAGGAAACCCTGGGAGAAACAAAGGGAGGAACCAGAGGGAATAATTCGGCATGGTTCTGGAACGAAGAGGTGCAGGCTGCGGTGAAGAGGAAGAAGGAGGCCTACAAGCTGTGGCAAAAGACGAGGGCACCCGAGCATCTCACAGCCTACAGGAAGCTGAAGAGGCTGGCAAAAACAGCTGTAGCGAAGGCAAAGAACGCGGAAATGGATGCCTTGTACGAGAAACTAGACGGGCCAGAGGGAGAGAAGTTCGCCATCCGCCTGGCCAAGGCGCGTCATAGAGCTAGCCTCGACATTCGAGTAGTGAAGACTGTGAAGAGTGCTGACGGTAGAGTGTTACGGAAGCCGGTCGAGGTCAGAGAGAGATGGGAGGAGTACTTCAAGGAACTCCTGAACGAGGAGTTCACTCGTCGGGAGGCCGAGGAAGAACAGCCAACGGAAGGACCCATCCCACCCTGGACGCAAGAAGAGGTTCGCAAGGCCATACGGAAGATGAAACTCGGAAAGGCAGCAGGGCCTGACGGTGTGCCAGTAGAGGCTTGGAAGGTGCTCGGGGACCTCGGAATCAACTGGCTGACGCAGTTCCTCAACAGAATCACGAAAGAAGGTAAGATGCCAGATGACTGGAGGAACAGCACCATAGTCCCCACCTTCAAGCAGAAGAGAGACGCTTCCGAATGCTCCAACTACCGAGGGATCAAACTGATCTCACACACGATGAAGATCTACGAACGACTGGTCGACTCAAGGCTGAGGGAGACTCCCAGGTGCAGTGGGGCTTCATGCCTGAGAGGTCCACCACAGACGCCATCTTCATCGCTCGTCAGGTGATGGAGAAATATCGGGAGAAACGAAAACCCTGCTACCTGGCATTCCTGGATCTGGAGAAGGCCTACGACAGGCTAGCTCGGACCGTAATCTGGAATGCCCTTCGAGGGAGGGGTGTCCCGGAACGTCTGATCACGGTCATAAGGGACATGTACGAGGGCTCGAAAGCGGCGATACGAACTCCACACGGGGTGACAAGGAAAGTGGACATCACAGTGGGGGTACACCAAGGGTCGGCTCTGAGCCCGTTCCTCTTCCTGCTGACGCTTGACTCTATAGTGAACCACCTTGAGAAAGGCCCTCTCAGAACGACCTCTACGCGGACGACATCGCCCTAGTAGCCGACAACCAGGAGGAGCTGGAGGAGAAGGTGCAGCTGTGGCAGAGAGCCCTTGCGGACAACGGCCTACGGCTGAACGTGAAGAAGACGAAATTCATCAGCTCTGAGCAGTGCGCTGGATTGATCCTAGACTGCCAAGGGGAAACGATCGAGAAGGTGGAAGAATTCCGCTACCTCGGAAGTGACCTATCCGAGGAAGGAAGTGTGGACCAGGCGGTCAGGGGACGGATAAACGCAGCCTGGCTCAAATGGAGGGAGTCCACAGGGATCCTCTGCGACCGTAGATGCTCCAGGACGCTCAAAGGCAAGCTCTATAGAACAGTTGTAAGACCTGCCCTCCTCTACGGCAGTGAGTGCTGGGCCCTGGGTAAGGCGCAGGAGCGGCAACTGCACGCGGCAGAGATGAGGATGCTGAGGTGGGCCTGTGGATGGACCCGTCGGGACAGGGTGCGAAACGAGGATGTTAGGGCAGTGATGAAGACTGCCCCGATCCAGCTGAAGATGAGAGAGCAGCGCCTGAGGTGGTATGGACACGTCCTCAGAAGACCAGAGGATCACCCCACAAGGTTGGCCCTAGATTACGAGGCACCCGGAAAGCGTCCGAGAGGAGCCCCTAGGAAAAGATGGAAGGACGTCATCAAGAGAGATCTCGCCGAAGCCGGCGCCACGGCAGATGACGCCCTAGATAGGATGAGGTGGCGACAGAGAACAGCGGACCCTGCGTCTGCGCGGGACTAAACGCTCAGGAGAAGAAGAAGAAGACTCGTATGGACCATATTTGCAACGGTGCATTAAGTCAGAGATTTGGTGTCGCTACAATCGTCGATAAGTCACGTGAAGCTCGCGTTCGGTGGTAAGACGACGTTCTTCGCGCTAGTGGTGA
This sequence comes from Heligmosomoides polygyrus polygyrus, assembly GCA_947396885.1. NCBI lineage: Eukaryota > Metazoa > Nematoda > Chromadorea > Rhabditida > Heligmosomidae > Heligmosomoides > Heligmosomoides polygyrus. The sequence continues at coordinate 38,397,191 of OX377201.1, forward strand.
TCTGTTCGGAAGATTGACCTTTACACTGATCTGCAGGGAAAACGGCCTAAAGGGTTGGCCGAGGGTTGGCTGCCATGGCTGGAAGTTGGCTTAATACGTTGCATGTGGACCTCAAGGTTGTTGGTATCCACCCCGATCAACCATTTGATCGCGAAAAGTGACATCACCACATTGGAAGAGTGAACTCGCCGCTAAGAGGAAAACGCTGAAGAAGAGTAGGAAGAAGAAGATGGGAAGAAGGTCCTTAATCTGTGTTCAGTTCAATTTTTACAAGACGATTCTTGAAAAAATGTGATGACTCAAACTCTATCGGAAACTTACCGGACTTATTGTCGGCGACTCCGAGGGCAGACATAACTCCAACGCCGCGCGAATCCTCTCTGGCGTCGCGCGCGGTGCTCGACGAAATTGGACGAGTTGTCGTCCGACCGCTTCCGACAGGGCGGCTAGTAACGCTTTCAACAGGGACGGCTGGTGACTCGCGCTAGAGCGCGGAAGTGTGTGCCGACGACTGTCGGCTGCGTTTTTCGCGTAGAAGGAGGAAGGTAGTTGGGTGAGACACTTCTGATGTCTCCTGGAAGAGAATTCTATGCGTGCTGGTAGGGAATTCTAAGTCCAATTCTACGCTTACCTCGCTCGCAATAGTGTATTGTTAACCTGTTGCAAATTAGAGAGCATAGTGCTGGCGAAGTTAGCTGCTATATCTCCATACGTGTCTGTCGCGCGTGAACTTACGAGTATTGCCTATTACTCTTAAATTCAAGATCTTCTTGAAGATTCCTTCTTGAAGTGGTAGCGTTTGTTAACAAAGTGCGGATGGAATGAGACTCAATGCATTTCGAATGAGTGAAGGGAAACGGCAAAAGACCTGGTGAGGAAAATTCGAAACCAGAACTGGGCCGGGATTACTAAGTAGAAGCTTCGGAAGCAAGTGCTTGTAACATTCGGAAACTTTCCAGGAATTTCCTTTGGAGAGTTGTCCTTGTTATCAAGCGTCTGAAGTTTTAAGGGATTGCTGAGACGTGAGACTTTTGCAAGGATTCAAAGACAGGTCAAGGGCACACTAATCCATAACTTTTTCCTTATTTCTAACTTTGTCCCACACTTTACCGTCACCTTTCTCCAACTCACTTGTCATAGTTCAATTGCTCCTTTAACAGTGGCAAAACTTCGTACTCCGCGGCTAACTGTGCGTCACCGAGCGCACGTCCGCGTTTCAGCGCCACGACGTTGCATGCGGCTAGCGCGTCCTGGAGCCTCGGCGATTCAGTGAGCCTAGGCTCAAAACACAGCCGTCCACAATGCGTGGGTAGGACTGACTGAAGTTCCCAGTAGATGCTGACACACCTCTTAATTCCTCTGTGAGATCGTAAGATCGTCTGTGAGGTCTACATAACTCTTCTTTTGACCACCAGGGAATAAGCACGTTTGTTCATTCTGAGCCTATGTGCACATTCTTATAATTGAACCGCACATTTCGGTGCATCAGCCTAACAAGGCCTCTTGTCTCTCCCTTTGGGAACTGAGCAATTGAATATAATACCGCTGTCTCTTAATCCAGGAGAATAATCTCCTGTTGGATACCTGGAACACACGTCGATCCTACTGGCGAGCGTACTTTCGCCGACGCCCTTCAGCCAATCAACGAAGGTGGCCACGGAAAGCATGAGGCGGAACAGCAAAAGGGACACAGCGATTGGCGGTTACGAGAGAGGTACATGTGCAGAGCTAGGCGTTAGCACGAAAAGTACTACGAACACATTCGGTTCGTCTGTCCTACCTATACCCGTTCTTCTGTTCAACATCACTTTCATCCTCTTCCTCCCCTGAGCGTTTACTTAAACACAGTAAGATGTCTCTCTGTCAATGTGTCGTCTCCTCATCCTGTCATAGAGTGTCCTGCTGCGTAGAAACGGCATTTATGTGGTCCCTTTTGACGACGCTTGTCCATCCTTTCTTTGCTACTCTTCGGGTTGTCTTCAAGATACTTCAAATTCTAGGGCTAACCCTATCTGGTGATTTTTTGATAATGCGCCAATATCACATCAGGCGTTACTCCGAGGTGTTGAAGAAGATCGGATTTGCCTTCATCGCTGCCTGAAATCTCCGTTCCCCATCCCGTCCTGTCTGAGAACTCTTACTCCAGCGACGTGCATCAGCTGCCAGTCCGCCTTATCCTTTATCCAGCACTCACTCCTTTGAGGTGGACACGTCTGACTGTCGTTTTTATCACTCGCCTTTGAGTATTGTGGACCATCTACAGTCTCAGGAAAATTCTATAGACCACCCCTCCTCCCCTTGAGCTACGCTGCATTCTTCCGCCTCTGAGGGCATGGTCCACACTTATCTACTCACAATCAGACAGGTCAGTCGTGAGGTATTGGAATTCCTCCAACCTCTCGACGGGCCCTCATTGCTCAGCGATTGTGTACTTGATCTTGAATCTTGAGGCGATGGCCGTTGTATGTGAGGGCTTTTTTTGCCTGTCAGCTGACAGGGTGATACTGTTCGCTCGGGTGGTGAACCACCGTGGGCCTCTCTCTGGTTGGTTCAGCATAAAGCCGAGCATCAGAAGGAACAAGATCCAACTGATTTTGGTGCTTCCGTTCTGTCCTCCTTCTTCGTTGCCTAGATGGGCAATCCGAACGTCCTCTCAGTTCTTATAAGGAAGCTGGTCCGTGCGCCTACAAAGGACTCCAGAGTGTGTTCTTTCTACCACACCTGTGTCCACCAGGAATTCTATCCCTTGCTCGGTCTCTGCTCGCAGATCCCAACCGAAGTTTTTATTTTTCGCACACGGCCAGCTTTCCTGTAATTGCGGTCCATTCCTATCGTTTCTAAACGACTAGGTATTTGTTGCAGTATTTATGGGCTGCCCTGCAAACTCTGACAGCTTCAATGACCTGCCTATCAACACGCGAAAATAGGGCATTTCTTTAAGGTGGGAAACAACGAGATTTAACGTGCTGTTTTTAAGACGGCCTGCTTTTCTCAAGTCGGTTTCAAGACCATGCCAAGGTTGACTGAATTTCTCCAAAATCTCCAAAGCAATCCAGTCTTCTAGAGGTAGCGATTAAAGGATAGCGAAGGCCACAAGAAAAGGTGCCAATGCGGGATTGCATATATGAGTGGTTGGTAGAATCACCTGTATCACCTGTCGTCCCGTTGATCATCGAATTGCTCGAGCGGGTGCCAGCAGCGTCTCCATTCGTCCCTGTCGCGTGCCAGAGTGGTCCAATGGATCCTCCTCGCTCGAGGGACACGAAGAGCGTCATATCGGTCGTTCAGGGCTTTCACGAAGAAGTCCGACCAACGCGTTGGTGGGCGTCCTGGTGTTCTTTTGACATCCCGCGGAATCCAGTCGGTGATGGCTCTCGTCCAGCGGGTGTCTGCGAAGCGCATTACGTGGCCGGCCCACCTAATTTTCGACAACTTGGCCCACGCGACAGCTTCTCTGATCTTCGAGCGTAGGCGAAGCTCGGAACTCCGGAGGCCTTCTCTCACTTGCGTGAGTCGTTTCACTCCGAGCATCGTCCTCTCGATTCCACGCTGCGCGACGCTGATCGCGTGTTCATCCTGCTTTCGTATAGCCCAGGTCTCTGAGGCATATGTTAGGGCAGGAAGAACAGTGGAGTCGAATAGGTGGGCACGGAGTCGGACGTTCTTCGTCTTCTTCGCGACTTCTTCGACGCTCTTGAAAGCTCCCCAAGCCGCTCGTTTCTTCCTGCTCAGCTCCGGCGCTAGGTCGTTGGCCATGTTGACTTCGCGACCCAGATACACATAGCTGGAGCATTCGGAGATGTTCGTTCCGTTGAGCGAGAATGGGGCATCAGAAACCCATCCGTTCCTCATGAACATCGTCTTCGTAAGATTCAGCTGCAGTCCAACGTTCCCACATACACGATCAAAGTCGGCCAGCATTCGCTCCGCCTGGCTGATGCTCGGTGTTATGAGCACGATGTCGTCAGCGAAACGAAGATGATGTAGCTGCCGGCCGTCGAATTTCACTCCCATGTGCTCTCATTCATGACGTTTTCGAGAGTGGCGCTGAAGAGCTTCGGGGATATGGAAATGCCGAACCCCTCTCTTCACGTCCACGACGACGTCGTTGTAGAATGGTGAGATCTTGGTCGTGAATCCACTGTACAGCTCTCGAAGGATTCTGATGTACTGAGTAGGAACGCCCTGAGTGAGCAGGGCTTCGATGACCGCTTCAGTTTCGACAGAGTCGAATGCCTTCTTCAGGTCGATGAACGTAAGGCACAGCGGCTGCTTGTACTCTCGCGACACTTCGATGAGCTTCGTAATGGTGTGTATGTGGTCGATCGTGCTGAATCCTCTCCGAAATCCTGCTTGCTCGCATGGCTGTCCTTCGTCCAGCGTTCTGCTAATCCTATTCAGGATAACTCGAGTGAACAGCTTGTAGACTACGGACATCAGGCAGATCGGGCGATAGTTGCCAATGTCGTGCACGTCTCCCTTCTTGTACAGCAAGACGGTTCTGCTGGTCTTCCACTGAGATGGAACCTTGCACTCCGACAGGTAACGTGTGAAGAGCCGCGCCAGGGTGTTGATGAGCGTAGACGGGAGGTTCTTCAGGTGTTCGGGTCTGATCCTGTCGGGACCGGGTGCTGTACGTTTCTTCACCGACGAGATGGCGTGTCGGATCTCGGAAGGGAGAACAGAGGGGACGGCGTCTCCATCCTGCGGAAGATGGCATGGGGGCAGGTGGACGTGGCTATCGAAGAGATCGGAGTAGAAGTCGTGGATGACCCTCTCCATGGTCCTTCTGGAAGAGGTGACGGTTCCGTCGGGACGTCGGAGAGCTGTCATCTTGGTCTTGAAGTTGGCGAAGTTCCGGCGGGCATTGCGGATGCTCAACCCTGCCTCTGCAGCTTCAGCCAACACTTCCGCCCTTCTCTCCTTAAGATCCTCCTTTATCGCCTCTCTGCATAGCTTCGCAAGCTCGGACGTCAGTTGGTAGTTGCCTGACGCTCGTGCTGCTCCACGCTGGCGTATCAGCTCGAGAGTTTCCGGAGACAGACGTCTCTTGGTGGTCTTCAAGCTCTCGGCTCCCTTAGCACTATCGTGGAGATGGCGCACGAAGCGGTCGTATTCCTCGTCGACGTTGTCCATGACGGCATCTTCCCATAGACCGGCAAGAGAGGTGTAGAGGTCCCAGTTGATGGTCGTTCTGGGACTCCTCTTCTTGAACTTCGCGGCCTTCTCTCCTTGACGCGAAAAGCGGAACCTTGCGCGAAGGAGGCGGTGGTCCGATCCCGTGTAGAACTTGGGGACAACGGAGACGTCGGTCAGGCAATATTTGCGGTTGAAGATGATGTGGTCGATCTCGTTGTGGAACTGGCCAATTCCCAGGTCCATCGTAGGGAGGGAGGCTTCTGGAACTGCGAGTTTCCATGGATGGTCTTTGTCGACATGATAAACTCAGACAGCCTTTCACCTTGCTCGTTCCACTCCAAACCGTGGGTTCCGATGTGAAGTTCTTCCGGCGACCTTCGCGGTCCGATTTTGGCGTTGAAGTCGCCGACGATCACCTTGTAGAAGGTGTGATCTTCCTTATAGAAGTTCTCCAGCTCCACGTAGAAGGCCTCGACGTCTTCGTCGTCGTAGTCGGATGTTGGGGCATACGCGACGAACACAGTCAAGGTTGGCACGGATCCACATCGCTTCAGTCGCAGACGTCCGATTCGGCTTGTCAGAGACTCGTACGAATCGATGTTCATTGCCAAGTGCGTGTTGACGAGGACACTAACGCCGCCTACTCCTCTGCTGTCGCATGTTCCGAGGAACAGTTCTTCTCCGGAGTCGTAGGCGGCGTGCAGGGGGTGGTGTCTTCTCGTCTCGGTCAGTCCAATGACGTCGTACTTGATCTTCCTGGCTTGCATCATCAGGTCCTCGACGGATGCTTCCGATGGGATGCGATGATTGTAAGTACAGATCGTCATCCTAGTCCTTCTCAATTTGCGCAGCCTGGTTAGGCCCTGAGATTTTAGCAGCCTCTCCGTACTCGTCCTTCCCATCGCTGCAGAAATGGGGGCTCTTTCGGGGTCAGGGGAATGAGGCCCTTTAGTGCTGCTGTGTTTGACTGGAATACAACACGGGTAGCTAGTCAGGCTCTGTCGTGCGGGCGGGGTACTCCGGGCAGCCAGCCAGACTGCCCGAAGGGACGGGGCGAGACTTAAGGCGGCCTCGAATCGCCTTACATGTACTCCCAGTCTACCGAGTGCAAGCTTTTGGCCGAGCCGACACAGTTACAATCCGCACAGTCACGGACACATCCACGCACACTGTGCACGAACATGCCGCTCCCACGCACAAGGAACGCGTCGACTCGACACAGCAGGAGCAAGGAGTCCATCCCCTGCATCCCACCTGCGTCTCTGGGCAGTACACGGTCACATTTGGTTCGCCTTTTCGTTCCCCTATCCACCACCCGGGGACACGCCACGTGGCCCAGCGACAAGCGGCCCGAGATCCCTCTTAACAAGAGAGCCCGAAGGCTCTCTATCGAGGGAGATCCGTGGTGGTAGAATATCACGCATTACATTGATTCCGGTTCCCTTCACGACGTGCGCATAAGCAAAGCTCCCATGTCAACCGAGCCAGAAAGCTGTGCAGGCTTGTCCGGAAAGCATAAACCACTAATTCTTCCAATGGCTGATACGAAAGGCACAATAGTATGTACATACTAAAAGTGGCACAAAAGAGGCGGAATGTGGGGCGCATACTGAGGGGCTGACAATATGCATTATTCGTTCTTCGCCATTCAAGCGCTGTCCCATTATCATTTTTTCCTGCTTTTGAAGAGAGAACACAGTGAGCGCTTATCACTTGTCAACTGGACGGTGCTGATTGAAGCAACTACATCCCTTCTCCGAGTTCTGAAAACCGCTCCTCTGCATGCGGCGTTCGTGATAGCTGGCTGAGGTTCTGTGCTTGCGTTGACGTCGTCGTCGCCTGCGTCATCGTCGCAGACGCGGTGATGCTGGGCGTTGATAGGGGGACGGTCTTCGAGGATGAATATTCATGCGTGTGCGTGGCGCTCCATCATTACCTCACTCTACTCAGCTCCAAGTCGCCCGCACACGCGACGCCATGCGATGTTAAATCGCGAAACTCCTTGAAAACGCAAAATGGTGAGTTGAAGTATTCGGCTCTCCGCTCAGCCGTCTCACGTTGAATTCAGATCGGATGGACTCACGTCTGCATCAGCACCCTGATAACGAGACGATATGGCATCGAGACCTGGCAGCAGATCATGTGAGTGCCAGCAGTTCTAGTCAGGGAGGTTTTCGGTATGCAGTCGAACGGTTCAGGCGAAAATCGGGCCTTTGCGAGGACAGCAACATCGATGTGCAGACCTACTACGACGACACAGAGACGATGCGCATCTTCAGGGCTGCCGCCAGCGTCCTAGGTTAGCAGAACACGGACAGCTTAGAGGCAGCGGCTGAGTGCGCGAAGTAAACGCTTATTCAGGACTTTCCGTGGACGACATGTGGGAGATGTACGGTGAATTTCTGATCACGTACGCCTGCGAGACCGGCTGGGATAAGATGCTGTCGTGTATGGCCACCAACCTTCAGGTGATTGGACTCAGTACAGTTCCAATTGTTGTCGACACTCACCGGGTGGTGATTTTGTGAAACGAAAGCCGAAAAAAATATCCAAAGAGTAGTGTCGAGTAGAAGGCGTACGAATTCTAGCTTTACATATTCATCTCCACCGACAAGTGCTATTTGCTGCTAATATAGTTCGAAAACTGTTCACGAGAGAAAAAGGTTAGGTTCAGTTAAAGAACTGCGGCCTTCTTGGAGGAAATGTTCCCATGTTGCAACCGCAGCAGCATCAGCTAATTTGAAACCGCCAAATTAATCCACGCGGTGGTCATTCTCTCTGTCCATCATTTGTCCATTCTGATTGTTTTTACTTCATATTCTCGATTACTCCACTGTTCTCCTTTGATGTCAAACAGATGAGGCATGTGGTAGCGGATTCTGCACTTCGAGGAGGCTCCGGCTGCACTCTGGCTCGGATTTGCCGCGCAGGCCGATCAAGCCTTCCATGCCTCCGGTGAAAACACTACGTGTCCACTGGCTGGCAGCCGTAAGTCATTTTACGGCCAAACAAGCATTCAGGTTGCTTCCATGATGACACGGAGAAGTAGAATGCGTGAGACAGATTCCAAGGGATTGGCTAACTCGAATCCGATACCCCTAAAATTCTTCCCTAACATTGAAGAATCGAGGGACGAGAGGGACGCGGTGACAACTGACGACAGCTGACAACTGTGAGTAGGAGACCTGATCCCCTGTGGCACCTTGCTCTAATCAAAGATTTGTTTTGCACTCAGGTAAGGGAAGACTTCCATCCTTTCTACAATACCGCTCCTAATTCTTGCACAATCGATGTTTGCGACGGAAAAATCTGTCGCAAGGCGTCGATTGTACACGAATTAGGAGCGGTATTGTAAATTGGCCGAAAACGAGAGGTAGGACCTGTGGATAAAGCACTGGTCTGTCCATCAACTAGACAGAGTAAGTCACTGTAAAGGTGAAACTCGCATTCAGATTGCCTCCAGGACATTCGGTAGAAGTATTTAGAATGCGAGAAACATATCAGCCAGAGGTTAATCGCGGACCTTTGTGCTTCATCCAGTGTCTGAGAACGGTCTTCACTGACTTCGCATAGATCATGGTCAACTTTTAGGAAAGAAAGTAGACCACAGCGTCGCCAAATTAGATTCTTATCAGGGAAATAGTAGAGAGGGTTCAAAAATGTTAGCGCTATTTGAAAGAGCATAGAATTGCTGTGATTGAACCCCTGCAGCCTATTCCTCAAGTCCGAAACTGAATGAGAGCGCTCCACAACTCGTGATAAAATAAGTACTCTCAAACAGAGAGCACTAAAGTGGAAAAGCAAAAAGAAATAGTTTTTTCCCTGTGGCTCCCTTCCCTGGGTCCACCAGACAACCATAGAACTCAAGTGAACTATATGACCGTATTTCTGGGGCCTCTACAATACTCACCATAAGGATTGGAACAAGGACGCGGTAGGCGCGTTAACCGCGTTCTTTCTGTTCTTTTGCCGTCTTAATCTTTATCGTTTTTAGAAAACTCACATACTGCCGTAATGTCCTCGACGAGATCTACCCAGTGAGATCTACATTTAAACATAAGCATTTACAGCATTCGTTACCCCATTTTCGACCGCTATTTTTTCGAAAGCGCCAGGGGATACTCATTAGCGAGGGACGTCTCCACTAATTGCGCCCAAAGGACATTTAAGCGCTCGAATCCAAAGCCGGCGCAATTGACAGCAGCGCATCTAATAGTTCTGTTGGTGCAACGGTCAATACAAATCAATAGCCCTGTTGGTGCAACGGTCAATACAAATCAACAGTCCTGTTGGTGCCACGGTGCTGCGCCGCTCCCTAGAAATGGCGTAGTACCGCTAGGTTTCACATCCAGGTGCGAGGAAGGCCTACAGCGGACGCTGGCGTTGAATGCAGCGCAGAGTTCAAGCCGAACGCTAGCTAGAAGTCCACCTCGACGGAAAGGGCACAAAAGGTCGATTCTCTTAAAATTCTATGAAACTACATTGTTAGAAAACGTATGCAATGGTGAGCCATGCTGCCCTAAGCATTTAATGAACTGAATGGCCTTGAGACCAAGGTGTAGAAAACAAAGTGGGATCGAGATGTAGGTTTTCTCTGAGTTTCGGCGTCTACAAAGGACGGTTCGATTGAATTTGGTTCCTTTCACTTTTCCTGTTTTTCTGTTTTCAGTCAAGCGTATTTTGTTTAGGAAATATCGTAGTAAAATCTTTCTTTGAAAAGTTACAGCGCGTGCAATGTCTGGAAAATCAATTGCTGAGGTGGTACATCACTGATTTGTGGCCGCTGGACGACGCCTTTGTTCTTCTCAAAGTCGTTCCATCTCTTCCCCATCCCGCATTTCGCTGACGTAACAACCTACCGTTCATAGGAGAGGCATCCGACGGTCGCATTCTTTTTCACCAAAGATATATCGCGTGTGAAACAGGGAGAGTTCATTACTGAGAGTGAAGCGCAGTGGATTAATGACTAGCGAGAAGTTTTCTGTTGCGATTGCATGGCGCGTCCCAATTTGAAACTCACTACAGCATTTTTTACCTATTTTTAATCCCCTCTCCTAATTTGACCAGACTGAGACAATTTTTTGCTAGTGAAGGGTAAATAGAGCTAAAATGTGCCGTGCTTATTGCAATAACCAAAATAAATAAATAGAGTAGAATATTTTTTCTATGGCCTCGCTAATGAGTGTCTCCTGGCGCTTTCGAAAAAATAGCGGTCAAAAATGGAGCAACGAAAAATGTTTTTATGGCGCTGGGTAGACCTCGTCGAGGTAATCGCGACAGTATCTTTGTTTTCAAAAAAGAATAAGGATCAAGACGGCCACATCAAAAGAAGAGAAAGAACGCGGATAACGTGCATACCGCGCCCTTTTTCCAATCCTTATGGTAAGTATTGTGGCTGTGCGCTGCGCCCAACTCGGAAGAAGGTAACTGCACCGTATCAGGTGTTGTGTACCTAATCTATTAGCTTGTCCCATAAGTCCCCGCCGTTTTATTCAACGATTCACTGCAGATTTCGCCGGCGATCTCTTGCATAGCGCTGCATAGCTTTCGAAAGAGAGTGAACTGCTCATGTATTGCATTTCTTTTTTCATCATGAGATTTGTCAATTTTTAAGTCGTTGAAGTGAAAGGTGAAAAAGTGAAAAAGTAGCCATTTGCGCACTTGTTCTCTCCGCTTAGGTTTGTAATTTTTGCGCAGTTTTTTATAGCACTTGGAAGACAATGTTCTGTGCTACAAGAATATGTGTTAGTGATGTTTGCTCATTTGTCCTTTATTGATGTTTAGGGAATCAAATTGGGACATCCGAAGGAGGATGGTTGTTTTTGCCGACAGCTCCTGCTCTGTGGTTGGACTTTTTGGGTTGGTGTTATATGTCGTTCGCAAGAAAATGTCTTGCTCTATAAGAATATGTGTCGCGTTTATTGATTTCTGTTGAATATCAACAAAATGCTAGAAAGAGAAGAATCGTCTTCACCAACAACTCCTTCTCCTTCTTCAGTTGTTGATATTCGACAGAAATCAGCGTGAGCCAATAAACGCGACACAAATTCTTGCTGAGCAAGACATCCTCTTCCAAACGACATATAACACCATGCAAAAAAGTTCAACCACAGAACCGGAGTTTTGGTAAAAATTTGGGCGGAAAAGTCGGAATTCCCAATTTGGTGTCCTAAAAATCAATAAAGCACAAATGAGCAAATAGCACTAACACATATTCTTGTAGTACAAAACATTGTCTTCCAAACGCTATAAAAAACTGTGCAAAAAATTACAAACCTAAGCGGAGAGAACAAGTGCGCAAATGGGTACTTTTTCACTTTTTCACTTTCCATTTCAACGACCTAAAAATTGACAAGCTTATGATGAAAAAAGAAATGCAATACACGCAATTCATTCTCTTTCGAAGGCTATGCAGCGCTGTGCAAGAGACCGCCGGCGAAATCTGCAGTGAATCGTTGAAAAAACGGCGGGGACATATGGGACAACCTAATATTTCGAACTTCGGGAGATCTTATCCTGCGACCTCAGCTGGTGAGGGTAAAGGACCGTCCGAATGGAAATGAGAAGCTTAGAATAACCCCAAGACCACCATATCATCAATTGTCATCACGGGAGGAGGTTGGATTTGAGGTGGACATCCTGGACCAAGGGATTCAAACGTCAAATGCCCCAGAAACCTGTTTGATAACAACCTTGTGACGAAGGCATCAATTCAACAAAAGGAGGACACTAGTCATCTTCAAAATCGCGCAATGGTCTCCAAAATCTTAAACATAGTTGGACAATTATGTGACTACGAAAGTTCCCTGCTGTCCAGAAAAGAATGGAAAATATATGAAACTACGATCTCACTAATTCACTGGAAATTTAAAACATACTGCACTTAGGTGGCATCTATCTTGCACATAATCAATCTCATCTAGAGTTTGAGTTTTGGGGAGTACATGACAGAAATTTGTAATCTTCTAGCGAGTAACATTTATTTTTTCTTTTTAATCCTATCTTTTGCTAACAGTCTCTCTGGTAACAGAGTTATGATCCTTCTATCGATGCTCGTATTTCTGATTTTGTAACAAACTATGGTATTGTGCATTTATTTTAAACTTTAAGAGCAGCAAGATGGTTTTAGTACATCGAGATGATTTTCAACAGGTGTGCAACAGCACACAGCCCAGATATTACGCAAGCAACCGAGTCTAAAATCGAAAGCTTTGGACAAATGCCAATCGCGTGTGGCCGAACCTCAGTTGTTCTGTGCTTTGACAGATATCTCACATCACCCTTAACAGCCTTGCTGGTTTAAAAAAAATGAGGCCTTTCAAGCGACGCGTACAGTTTTTGACGCACACCCATATACTGCAGTTGGCGGAAAATGCGTCAACAGTTCACACAGCTGTCCGCATATTTAGCCGTAAAGGGGCCTTAAAGAGACTCTTCATGCCGTGCCCAAATATGTCGTGACTGGAGTTCGGTTTCGTGCTTCTCGTATTTGTATTTCTGTTTGCTACTTACTGAAGGCCGTCTGAAAATTGGCCACTTTCGCCTTTTCCAGAAGCATGCCAAAACCGCAGTCTGTCTCATGCCGAAACCTCGGTCTGACGAGTCGACCTGTGTAGCGCAAATCTCCCCCAATTCCCAACCCCGAGCAGCCTGGGCTCAATAGTCACGCAAGATGAGAAGTACGTCTTCTACCTTAATCCTGCCACGCAGCGAGTCTGGGTGAGGCCTGGTGACCCGTTGCCGACCTTCGTTCGGCGAGATATTCATGGCGAGAAGCACCTTCAGAGCTTTTGGGTCTCCGCCCATGGACCGGTATACTGGAAGCTGTTCACCAAAAGCACGACGATGGACTCCAAGGAATAGAAGAGGTGGACCGGCGACTCGCACATATTCGGTCTCAGCGCTTCGAGAAGGTCCTCCTCTTCGACAACGCTGCACCCCATCGGGTGAAAGTGACCACGGATAAGCCTGCTCAGTTGGGCTACGTTCACATGTCTCACCTACCGTATTCGCCGGACATCTCTCCATGCGACTACCACTACTTCTTGAGCCTATAGGACTTCATGGTCGGAAGGGACACAAGGACCCAAGAAGACCCTGACAACCATAATGAGCAGTGGATCAGCACCAGGCCTAAGCAGTTCTGGAAGGATGGGACCAGGAAGTTGACTGATGGCAGCAAGGTCATTGACCTTAATGGCGAATACATTCCTTAGCACCGTTGAGTTGTAATTGAGTTATAAAGAGAATAAAGAAATTTGTTGAATTTGTCTCATTACTTTTGGCCCACCCTAATAGGAGGAAGGGCGAAACAAGTCCTTCTATTTATCAGCCAGTTCCAGTAATTAGATGAACTGACATCCCTAACATTCAAGGGTCCACAGCCTTCTGAAAGTACAGGCGCAGTAAAGCTGCTGCTGGTCGACTTTTTAAAATGCGCGACTCCTATCGTCGAGCATCTTATCTCACTACAAGGTTTTTGGTAGCAAGGGGACTTACGCGTTTGCCTGAAGAGAAGTCGCACCGCATGTTTGCAACCACTTGCAGGATTCCCCACAAGATTGCCGCTCTTGCAATCTTCGTTCTGCATATGCGCATGCGATACACTCAGCCCATCGATTCTCTTCAGATAAGCCGGCGACGTAGTGTCCTGGGGCAGGTTGATGAATATTTCAAGCTTCAGGTGAATCGGACCAAATTCAGACGCATGAGTGCGACATGTTTTCTGCGATATGGGAGCAGGAGGGCACGTCCAGCGCAGTCGGAGGAAGCGCCGACTGTCGCCTGCACCCGATACCTGGTTCGGATTTCCCGCCCAGGCCAACCAAGCTTTCCATCCCTTCGGGGTCGGTGAATTGGTACCAGACTTGTCTGGGAAGGATAAAGCGCTGAATTGTTCATCGGCTGGCCACCGCAATTCATTGTATGTCCAAATACGCATTCAACTCGCCTCCACGACATCCCGTAGAAATAGAATGCGTGACGCATCCCAAAGGGGATTGAACAACGCCGTCCTTTTTATCCTTTTATGGGAGCAGGAATTATGCAATGGAGAAGTAGGGAGATAACGGTAGCAAAATGTCTCTTTCAGGAATTCCTAGACAGTCTCAACTCGATGCACTACTTCATCGACACGATCGCCTTCAAATCCGAAATGAGGGGACCAACGTTCCAGTGCGAGGCCACCGGAGAGGGTTCACTTCGGCTCCACTACTTCTCCCACAGACAGGGTCTTTTTCCAATAGTCAAAGGTGAGATCGTCTCCCCCTCACAGAGCAAAACTAATGCCTCCGAAGTCGTGCTACAGGTCTGGTCCGTCAGACGTCGCGAGTGTTGTTTGAGATGGACGTGAAGGTGAATGTGATAGAGCGGTCGCAGGAGCGACGAAAAAGCGGAATGGTAGAGCACGTCGTGTTCTCCATCGAACCCGACGACGAGCACCGGGCTGGCAAGCGACTGGCCTACAAATTCAAGCGGGAAACTCGTCCTGTAAGCGATCAGGAGGTTGCAGAAGGTGTAAGTAGACTCCCACGCTTTTCTGATTAGTCTACTTGAACTTGAGAGCGCTGGAATTTCTCATATAAGACATTCCTAGTTAAACCTTATTTCACTAGTCAGAGAAACAGTGCGCTTCATGGATTTATCAGATCTCCTTCTCTGAGCTATTAATAGGAGTGTTCTAGAGAGCGTTTGTAGACAGGTTCTTTTGAAAATCGAAACCTCGCGCTTTCGTTCATAGGGGAAATCTCTAGGACGTTGCCTATTTTATGATGAGTTCCAGAATCTTCCACTTGCTGTTACTCTGCGAGACTTCAGCACGATATTCCCCTACCACATTTGTTTCAACAAACAGATGGTTGTGGAGCACGTCGGTCAGTTGCTCCGAGGCTTCAAAATTGCCTTCCTTACATTCATTTCTTTGTCTATTAAGGGAAGCATCTCCTCATCGAATACGGTTTGGCCGATAAGAAGATGCTCAAGCTCAACGAGCTGGTGCAGCTTATACAGCCGGCGGACATACAGGTGCTCGATCTCTTCACCCTGTCTTGTTCATCATCTCTTACATGCACTTCCGTTCTTCAGCAGCTCACTCATAAGAGCATCATGACGTACCTGAACACATTGTTCATCTTCCAACTGAAGCACCACTGCAAGCGCAACGAAGTTGAGAAAGGATCGAGCGAGGCCTTCCAGCAGCCGCTGTGCCTCAAAGGTGATCACCATTGTACACCTAAGCCTTTGCACGCCTTCAGCCGGCAGTTGCAGGTCAGATGATGCCGGTATGCGGCGGCAACTACATCATTTTCCTCTGCTCCCCACATGTCACAAGCGTCCGAGATTTCGTGAACCTGAAGCTCTTCATCTCCGACATGCCGGTGTACGACGCCACACGCGATCTTGTTATGCTCAACCAGAGTCGAATCTGTCAAATGGAACTCAAGTGAGAACGCTGGTTTCGGTAATAGGTCACCTTACTTGGCGCACCCTCCCCCCACCCCCCCCCCCCCTTCCCCCTGCCCTGGCGTTCGAGACGGGGTAGTTTAGCGTCCTTCTTCTAAGTTAACTGCAATTGAGTTTTTGAGGGGACCAAGGAGTGCGTGAAGCTGTGAAATCTGTCATAAACCTTTTGTCATTAATAGTTACTCAGATGAGAGTTGTTTTTATGGGCCTACGGCCTACGGCCGATCCTAGAAGTGGGTGATCATCTGAGATGAGATTTATTGGGAGTAGAGGAGATCTTGTTTTTATATATATATATATACTATATATATAAACTAGACGGTAGGAGTAACCACTATGTACTAAACGAAGCTAAAAAAGAAGGGAGAATAAAGATTAGAGAACGATTAGAGGCCAATATTTAAGGCTGCTACGGTATTATGGCCTGAGGTGTAATTTGAGGAATGTATTATATAAAAAGATATGTAAACATCTATATTAAAAGTTATATAAATACATAAAATTATACAAAAGTTGATTTTCGCAACGTTCGCCTTTTACATATTTTGACAACCGTATTGCCTGTTAAAGATGGCCCTTTCGGTACAGTGCCTAGCCACGTATCAAAAATGGACGAATTCAGATCTTGTTTTTCTACACGCTGCTGTGTAATGAACTGAACAGATTCGGAGTGTGAGTTGCAAGCAAAGTGACACCAGCGTCAATTTGATCCAAAGAATCTTCTCAACATGTGCAAAGCTGGTAATTCTGTGGCATTTTCAATATTTTCGTCCGATGATTTGTAGACGAATAATGTTTCTAATGTTGCGACTGTATATGATAAAAAACATGGTACTCTAGGTTGCGTGGTAATTCGGTGGCATTTTTGCCGTGAAAACTATACCTCAATTTTTCTTGTGCTGCGCCTTTGCAGTTGCGACGCAGATCACAGGTCAATATTTTACATGTTGAAGTGCAGTAATACGCACAAATAAAGGCATCTAAGACCGTACTTTGCCATTTACAGGCATGCTGGTGGAGAAAAGGTTTGTGGTTATGAGCTTGCAAACATGTTTCGTCGGCCGATTTTTAATGGTTGCTTTCCGTTATAGGAGGCTTTGAGGATTTTTCTCGCAACTGCGTAGAGGAACGCTTCCTAGCTTGCTTGAGGTCGCGCTCCGAAATTATAGTAGCGCTACTGTCCTTCGATAGCAGTTGACCGCTGGTCGCACTAGTCAACTTCTTCCCTCGCGTTGTCCTCGCATTCGCAATCACATTCTAAGGAATAAGCACGTTGCTATGTAGGTTCTTTGGGTGTCTACCAGTATCTGATACCAGCTGTGCTTCACTATCGCATTACAATTGCAAAGTTCCACATTTACCTTGTTCGCCAGGTATATTTGTATTTACCAAGTCGCCACACATTGCGAGGTTATATGGCATCTGTTAAAAGTGCAACGGCAGAATCATGGGGTGCTCCCTCCCCCTACAGTCTTTGCAAATGCCAAACCATTTCTCCGTCCAAATCCATTGTGCCCCTTGCCACAGCGCGCAGGAAGATGTGTTTCCACTGAATCACACTATTGACGATGAGTGAGTGATTTGCATCGTTCTTTACCGCATAGTCCAATATTTTTCATCGCAGAAAAGAAGTTGGCGCACTATTGCGTGTGATCAAAGTTGGTATTCCCGACGAGAAAAGCATCTTTGTGAGTGACTGCGTCAACAAATGTGCAGGCCTTCAGTCACCTATTGCCTTTAGTAATTCTGTCAGGTCAAAAAAGTCCAGCCCACTATGTTCAAACGCACCCATTTTCTACACCCAGTACGGATGAACATCCGGCATAGACTGATATTGGTAAGGTGCCATGTTAAACACTAGGCGAACCCGCTGCTCCGCTATGGTAGTGCCCTTGCACTTATTATATGATCAAGTTCATAAATAATGAATTTTGAGCGGAGAGATTGGATATATTTAGCGAAACCTTAATCGCGATAAGCATTCTCTCGCACGTAATATGCAATTACCATACTTCATCAATTTCAGTTAGTTACTCATTCTTCTTCAATAGCTTGCGCAAAGGTTGAGCTGATGTAATGCGCAAGGGCTAACTAGAAGTAACAAATGTTGGCCCT
This sequence comes from Heligmosomoides polygyrus polygyrus, assembly GCA_947396885.1. NCBI lineage: Eukaryota > Metazoa > Nematoda > Chromadorea > Rhabditida > Heligmosomidae > Heligmosomoides > Heligmosomoides polygyrus. Next base: position 38,414,906 of record OX377201.1, read on the forward strand.
GTTCATATACTTCTGCTCAAGGCGTGGCTTATTCTGAAGCTGTGGTCTTCCTATTTTGAAGATTCTATTAAACTTCCTTATGATTTCTAAAGCATATCCTTTTCGGCTTCGAAAAGTACAATAATGGTTCAAGGGAAATACATTGCCGTCTACATATTTCCATCACAAAATTGATGGATAACGAATTTTCTTCTAGTAGCTCGAACAGTGCTGTGTTCCAGCTTAGTAGATGTTCTGTAAGAAATTTTGGAATCCTAAATTCCTTACAGAGCGAATCTCCTTTATCCTATTGTTGACGAGAACTCTTATCGTTACGGCTGCCAACTTTTTGGATCACATTCAGAACAATTTGGGAGTCCTAACAGGATACAGTTTAGTCCACCCGTTCGATATTCTTCCATATTGCGGTTAGAATGGTCAGCCCAACTCTGTCACACATAGTCAGCGCATGAATCCCGAATTTTGGAGGGGATACTTTTGAGTTAATTGATGGAAACTGAGATATGTATTTGTATGCTGTATTTGTATGCTGACTGAAGTCGAATCTTGACGGCACCAGATGAAGTCGGCCGACCCCGGTGTGCACCACAAAACTGCTGCATGCCACGCGGGTCTTATTTCGACAGTCCGAATACGAACCAACAATAATTTATTCAGAACACCATTGCTCTAAACTTGGCTAATTAAACTCTGCAAAAAGAAGTAAAAATATTTGGCTTCACGGAATAATAGGACTAAAATAAAACACTTTACGGAACGGCAAGAACAAAACTGCAACTGTAAGTCGCGCATACATCGGAAAAACCATATTGCGCCTAAGGATGCCATCGATGAGGAGAATAGTCGCATTTATGAGCTCCAGGACCAATCGTACTAGATGCTCTCCCCTGTCGCTAAGGCACGTTGCTGAAAGATCGTGTGAAAGGTCGCAGCGAATAGGTTGTCCGGAATGGTTCCTACACTCCCAGTGCTACTTGTGCGCCAATGGCTCCGTGACATTGCTTACAACAGACGCGAACTGGAACTCAAATTCCCGCTGGTGTGCTTCTCTGAGGCGGCACTCCTACCAACTGCGCCGCCGAGGCACATATCGGGTGGAGTCGTAGCGGTTGATGATAGTTGCGTGCACGCATTCAGCCCTCCTTTTCAGGTCTTTAAAAAAGCGTAGTAAACGACATTTTCTCCTGATACTGCACGGCTCGGTGACCGATTAATTGATTTGCATGTGTATTGTGGTTCATGTGTCCAGTTGTTTCGTGCGCAAGCGCGTGTGAACAACTGCGTAATAACAATGGGCTGCTACTTATTGAAAGGGAAGGATCCTATTTTCCAGATCTACTTTGTTAAATCCTTTTGGCTGAAACGAAGTGGAATGTTCGGGGCACTTGTGTGGGCCTCCTCGTTTTTCCTGCTCTTTGAAAACACGAATTTAGCAAGCGGCTAGAGGAAACAGTTCGACAACTGAAAACACTTGCTGACGAGCTGGAGAGGAAGAAGTTCCAAACAGAACATCTTCTGTATGAGTTTGTTCCTCCAGTGATCGCCGATGCTTTTCGTCTCGGAAAGGCTGTGCCACCTCGTAAGTCTTCGTTACATAGACAATTCAATGTTTTTGATTTCTTCTTCGTTCAAAGCTGAAGCGTTAGCAACTGGTGAAAGGATCGCATGGTGCCAAAATTGATAACTTGATGAGACCAAGCGAAATAAAACGAATACGGTTGTTTATGTTTCACGCTCACGACCGAGTTTCCATTTTTGCAGAAGAATTCGGCGAGTGCACGGTAATGTTTACGGATATTCCCGACTTTGTCACTATCAACGGAAGTTGCAAGCCTGTTCAGGTAAGAATTGCGGGTTACTGTTAGTGGCATGATTACCTCACTGCTGCTCTGACAACATGCAAAACACTTCTCCTAATATTTTCACTTTTAATCTAACCTATGATGACCTATGCATGAGCTAGGATAGGATTAGGATTGCTTTTACAATTCCTTTTAGTTGCTTCTTTTTGCCTCCTAGCCTTCTATAGATTACTTAGTATAGGGCATTGGACGGGGGTGGCCACAGGAGCCAGATGGTAATTACTAATTTAGTGCGGTTTGTAGTTTTAATGTAGTTGAGTGTTCGTTTTGCTGTTGCTTTTAACGGTTGTTTTGTTTGTTCGAAGATTTTGTTGACGTTGTAGCGCACACTTGAGTGCACTTTAAATAAATAAATAAATTCGTAATGAAATGATCCAAATTTGATTGAATGAGAAGTCAGAACGAAAGTTTCTACGCAAAATTTCTGAAACGGAGCAGTAGCATCGCTTCATAAAACAGAACACTATTGCCGTATTATGCCATGGAGGATGAATCGCATTTCATGTGTCTTGCTGATGTTTTTTTTTCAACGGAAAGCAACTCGTGCTCATCCTCGCTCCACCCTCTCTCGTCTGCTTCACCCCTTTATTGGCTTCCTTGTCTGGTTTATAGTCTCCCATGTCATCGGCGATCGGTCAGTCAGAGTCAGAAGGTTTTTCAAGTCAGTCAGTATTTCTAGCATGGTCTCCGCAAACTCTTTTCATTGCGGTCATCAACGTTACTCTGAAATCGCGACGTTCGATAGGCCTGAAAAGATAACACACAGCAGGAGGTTCGCTTCTCCATGGACCTCCTGGGCATGAAGCCAAACTATTATAGAAATGGTGGCCATCAGCTAAGGCCTGAGTCTACCAATGGGTCCTAGATTTTCATTGTGTGCGGGATAAGTTCGATCTCATGGTAGTTGAAGCGCTTAGAGCGTCATCCTTCGGCGTGAAGATGGGAACGACGATACTGCTCCTCATGCCATCCGCCATGGTAGACTCTTCCGCGATCCCACTGGGAGAACATCAGCCACAGTCTTCAAACGTCCTTCAAGTGTCTCTTTCTGATTCAAGATGGGGCTATGATGCCTTTCCTACAGTCATCCGGCATCTTGCCCTCTATCGTGACTCTGTTGAAGAACTGTGTCAACCAGTTGTCCACAGTTCCCAAGCACCTTCCAAGCCTCTACTCGCACCCCATCAGCCCCAGTTGCCTTCCCCCAGCTCCATCTTTCCATGGCTTGCGGAACCTATTTTTGTATCTAGCATAGGATGGGTCCTTCCGCCAGTTTTTTCTTAAAATCTCTACGAGGAAATTTGTCGTTCAGGCATTCCTTGAAGAACAGCAGCAGCAATCTTCACAGTCTTGTCTAGGCGGATGCCGAGGCTGACTTTACGCGTCCCATTGCCAGCCGGGTGACGAACTTCTCTTCCTGTGGCCACTCCAGCTTCTCATACAGGGCATTCATTCCGCGTCCTTTGTCCTTGCTACTTTGCCAGCATCTTCAATTTCCTGTAAGCTGTGAGGTGCTCGAATGCCGTCTCCGTGTGGCACAACTGGTAGATCTCCTCCTTTTTCGCTGAACTTACACCTCTTCATCCCAGAACCATGCTGCTTTATGGCTTCTGGATCCTCCCTTTGTTTACCGATGCTTTCTCTGGCACATCGGAGGATCGTTTGGTTCACCCTCCTTCAGGTCTGCTCTCAGAAACAGTTGAATCAGGAAGGCCTGCCACGAGAGCTATCTTTCGTAGCTCGTTGCGGTCGTAACCCTGCAGTTGCTATCGTCGGATTCTCGGTTTTGTCTTTACCTTTGGTTCTGCTGGTTAGAGATATGCTAAGAAATGTTGGTTGCAATGCCACATAGTCTCCTGGAAGCACCTTCACAGCTCGGGCGGTTTTTAGGAGATCTTCGCACCAGGATGAGGTCGATTAGTGCCCCTTTCCACGCTTTTGGTCACCTGGCTCTCCCTCTTCGCGAAGAAGGTGGTGCAGAAGCAAGAGCATGGGCGATTGTCAGATCGACAACTCTTCTCCCATTTCGGTTTATCAAACCGACCACTTTTCCACCGTGAATATTTCCCACTCCTGCCTCTCTGCTAATGGCAACCGCCTTCTGGTACGGCCGATATGGCCTTCTAAAGTATGAGTTACAAGTCATCCTCTTCGTACTCGGGGCATCCAGTCTGTGGATAACATGAAGGTCCAGTATTCGTCCTTTGGGTCCAGCCTCAGTACGTCAGTCACCAATCGCATAATTTAATACACGAATCGCTTATTCTTTGGGGAGTATTCCGACCCATTCCTCTTGGTGGCTCATTCGTCGTAGTACAGACTTACTCCTAGATTAATTGTATGTTCCTAAATATCCCTGCCGTTCGCCCTTTTCATCGCGCTTCCTGCAGTCACAGGGCTTGTATAACTCTACACTTCATCAGCTCAGCCATTTCCTTGGTTCTTCAGGTCAGTGTTACGACATTCAGAGTTTACGATTGAAATAACTTTATTAGCCAAGGTCGTTCGGCTTTCGGTAAGGCCTATGTTATACTTCGGTGACGCGGGACCTGTCGCCGACAAGGTGTCGCCGCGTTTTCAATGTCTTCATTTGGTAACCAGCTAGAAACGCCAACGTAGAGAGGTGGAAACGCAGGTCATCCTTCCGTCCCACGGCACAGCAATGACCCGGATGTCAGAAAGGGAAAAAAGGTGATCAACACCACTGGACATGGAGGCCGATAAGCAATGAGGACTCCAATATTACAAATACGTACGTATTTGAGTCGGATAGACCTCCCGTTAAGTGCGTGGCTAGTTAAGCGATAGTTTTGGTCCGCTTGCTCCGATTCCAACAGTACTCCAGCAATAGGTCCCTAGGTCTGAGGCTCGGCCAGCCACATGTGTGGTGGTCTAGCACATCGCCGTGCTTTTGTGGTGAGTTTTACCTTAGGTATGGACCGGATCATGCCTTTAAATTCTTCAGGAAGAGTATTCTATATCACGAAATGGAGTTTAGGGGACGATCATCACATTTATTAGAAGGATGTTTAATAGCGACCAAATCTTTTGCGCCAGACGCCAAGATTCGAGTCCTGTCTGGTGCAAAGCCTTTGATCGCAACTACATACGTAGACATCCCTCTAACAACTTCTACCTACTATGTCACGGAATGTTGCTGCGCACGGCAACAAGTTGTCTCCGACATGTCACCGATGTATAACGTATGCCTAACAAGGCTGTAAGGCTTGTAAGGCTTAGGTACCGACCATAGAACTCGGGAATAGGTTGTAGGAGCCACCTCTGGGGTAAGGTTTTTTGCTATGAATATGTTGGGGATAGGTAGATTAACGATTTTGTTCTTGGTTTTCCTCAGCAACATTTCACAGTTTCATTGAGGTTCCGATCAATATTCCTCCAGTGTTCGCATTCGAATGACCGCTACTTGCAGGTGGTTGAGATGATCGGTGAACTGTTCAAGCATTTCGACCGTCTCATCGAAAAGTATGAAGTAAGCGCTTTCAGTCAATATTCACGAAAAAGCGTTTTTCACTGAAGATTTTGGCAGTGCTACAAGGTTCTTTCGTTGATGGACAGCTACCTGGTGGTGAGCGGAGCTCCCAACAGCAATCAGCTCCACGCGGAGAACATGCTTAACCTCGCCATTGGTCTCGTGTACTCCGGGCGGACAGTCATCGCTCCCGTACTGGAACTTCCTATCAGGGTAGCGACATTTTTGAGTGAGTACGGATAGTAAATGCTTCCAATTGCGCTTGCTTCCAGGTCCGAGTTGGTATAAGCTGCGGGTCAGTCGTGGCCGGTGTGGTCAGCCACGAGAAGCCGAGGTAGTCTCATTCATTTTTAGGGTAGTGCTAACAGAAGAACAAGTTGAGTTGAAGGTACTGCGTGTTCGGGCAGACGGTCAACGTGGCGAAGCACATGTGCGCTTTCAGCCATCCAGGAAGGATATTAGTGTCGAACACTATTCGGAGGTGGGGTTTCTTCTAGACCAGCTTCATAGTTTGTCACAGGAGGCGACATCTTCCACGAACTTCGCATTCTCTTTCGTGTAGCATAGGATTACAAGGGAAGTACACAACATCGATGCTGCGTTAATCGGATTATGTTTAGCGAATGCGCTGATATCCCTCGAAGAGCGCTTCTGCTTGCAGAGGAACTCAAAAAGCCCAACCATTAGTAATGGAATGCGGTGAAGTAAGAAACAACCAGAAGAATAATCCCCGTGTTCGATTTCGAGGCAAGCCGTCCCCGACGCGTGCGGTGGATGACAAAATAATTAGATAGCAGCGGTAGAGATCACCCAGCCAGGTGTGATAAACCCTCAAAATGCCTGCAGCGGGCCTTATCTTCTCCGCAAATGGTGCGTCAGCATTGGTACTGATTTTTGGATGCTGTGACGCATCACTGATCTCGCTCTTAGCCTAGTGGATAACGAACAAACCGTCTTACTGTACGCTGCTATCGGCAATCTGTTTGCTATTCATAGCCATACTAGGCAGGATCCACAGAAGAATGAACGAAGGACAGCCATGCGAGCAAGCACGATTTTCGGATTGGTTCAACACGATCGACTACCTACGCAGAATTCAGATATAGGATCCATCAACCTGAAAGAGGCATTTGATTCTGTTGAGAGTCATTGAAGCTCCGGCAAGACAGCGTGTTCCTACTTATGGCCAGTTCAAAGTTCTTTGGGAGCTTTGCAGCAGGTTCACTACCTAACCTTTCCATTCTACGGCGACATTAGCATCAATGTGAAGAGAGGTGTCCGGCAAGAGGATACCGTATCCCCGAAGCGCTTCAACGCCACCCTCGAAGACGTCATGAGCGAACTAGAATGGGAAGACATGGGAGTGAAGGTCGACGGCCGTCAGCTGCACCATCTTCGCCTCGCTGACGACATCGTGCTCATAACATCGAACATCAGCCAAGCGGTCCGACTTCGATTGTGTTTGGTAGACGGCAACCAAGTCCTACGATGACGACATACACGAGAAACAGACGAGTTTCTCATGCCCCATTCTCGCTCAACGGAATTCCATCTCCGGCTGCTCTGGCTGTGTGTTCCTAGGTCGCGAAGTCAACATGGCCAACGCCGCAGCAGGGCTAACGAAGTGCTCGGGGAACTCCTAGTAGCGTCGAAGACCTCGTGAAGACGACAAAGAACGATCGATTCCACACTTACGTTTGCGCCTCCATTACTTCCTCCATAGGGGATATGTTTGCTGGTTGAAGTCGATCTACCCGCCGGTCTCTTTCTGCTTTTAGTTCCGTTTGCTTACCCCATGAAATGTTTAGAACGATTAGTTGTGCCCCTTAAGGCAGCTTGGCCTACTGAAGAAAGGTCTCTTCAGAAAATGTAACTTTTTATGGCACTTCAAGCTAAGGACTTCAAAAGAGCAGGTAAGATCAGCATGCATCCAAGATGCCCTTAATATGCATCGAGAATCTCACAAGGCTTTTCTCCTTCATTTAAATGGAGCTCTATCGCTTTTTAGGCTATAACGATTAGCCTTCAAGATAACGCTGTAATTTATTCATCTGCATTTATAGTGGCGCTTATCAAGAGAGATAATGTGACTGAGCGCGAAAAATCGATAGTATCTATTTATTTATTTATGCGCGTATGTCAACCCGCGAAAAAAGAAGCACAGTTAGCTATAAAACACAGTGATATTAAGCACAATGGAAACAAAATGGAAGAAACAGCGAATTATCGAACCCTGAGATAACCATCAACGAGCCTTTTATATTGGTTCAAAACAAAGCGCAAACAGAACTTTTCTCCAGAAGATAATGTGTTTGAACTCCTTGTGTAGAATGGTGGACAGTGTAGAGCTCATTAACAAGGGAAGGGTCTGAAGCGTATGTCTGAACTGAGAGAGCGAGTCATATAGGGAGAATCCTTAACCTTCAATTGGTTTGAAAATGTGTTTATTTTTTGCCAATTCGCTAAAGCCAAGGAGTAGGGGGTCACAGTGGGATACGGCGCAGCACGCGTTTGGGGGCCTTGAACGCCCGCGATGCGCCTGCATCCAGTGGCTCAGAGAGCAGGTGGGTAGAAGGTACTCGTGCGAGGGAGGTCAGGGGTTTGGTTCCTCTGCGCTGCTACATTTTTGCATTTAAACTAATTGCTTGAGATTTGGGGGATTCTGACGTCTATACCATTTTCAGACGTTTTCTGCGCATTTTTCCAACTGTGCGCTGAGGTATTCAACATGGTGATAAATGTTCAGCACCAATGATACACAGATACAAAGTGTCTGTGTAGTGAATCACGGTGTCTTCCTCCATGGTTATGAGCACGCAACCGAAATCCAATTGAAGACGAACCCTTTCCTCCGAGTTCCACCCGAAAACTTTATAATATGCCCGCTGCTTGCTTGTCACGTCCATCAGTTCATCTTGCGGACACCAATCTTCCTCTTCTTCTTCCACCACTTCCAGCTGTTCGTCTTCGTCAACTTCAAGTTGACGTGCTTCGAAGTCATAGAGTATGCTGGCCACCCGTTCGGCCAGCTTGATTTCTATCCTCGAAGACTCCTTGTCTAAAGGTGGGCCACACTTCAGCGTGAGCAGGTGGGTCACCACTCGACCGTTGTCGGACATTGTTGGTGTTAGGTTCTAGAAAACCTTCAGCAGACCTCTGATTTGCAGGTGACAGGCAGACATGAGAGAAAGAGTGTATCGATGCCGTTTAGCTTAATTTGCGGGATCCGCGCACCTCGGTTCTCATTTGAACCACCTCCGACGTCACAAGGTGGTCTCCTTTGAGAATCCGAGCAGGATGGTTTTTCCCGAGGCCATGTATGGAAACAGGCTATGAGAGCCTGTAGCCTTTATACGCTACCCGTAAGGTGCCCAGTGGTGCTTCATGCACTTTGTACCGGTGTATCACTGGTGTTGAACATTTATACATCACCATGTTGAATACCACAACGTACCGCTGGAAAAATGCGCAGAAAACGTCTGAAAATGGTATAGACGTCGGAATCCCCCAAATCTCTACCAATCAGTTGAAATGCAAAAGTGCAGCAACGCAGAGGAGCCAAACCCCTGACCTCTCTAGCATGAGTCAACCCCAAACGCGTACTGCGCCGTATCCCATTGTGACCCCCTACTCCTTGGGTTTAGCGACTTGGCAAAAAATAAACACATCTTCAAACCAATTGAGGGGCGAGGATTCTCCCTATATGACTCGCTCCACCGTTCAGAAATACGCTTCAGACCCTTCCCTTGTAAGTGAAAGCGCAACATTTCCAGTCATCATCCCTAACAGCATAATTAAATCCTTCGGATAGCAAGGGATTCCAGCATGAATTATTTGTTACGATCAGGCGCAGATGGAATAGTGACGTAGTCATAGCCATTTAAGCGTAATCATAGCTTTCTAGTGTAGCCGTTCTGCACGGATTCAAGCCTCTGTATGCGAGAAGCAAGAGAGCTTCTGAATTTGTAGGTAGCGCTCTAAAAATGCTATGAGTCTTAGGAAGGTGCCTGCTACCACTGCGGCAGAACGTGCGCAACAAAGACAGCATTCTTTGATATAACGCTTCGATGGTCCTTACGTTTTCATTCAGCCTTAGCTCACGGTGTGAAACCAAGTTTTGCGTTTTCAACGCCAATTGATGTAACTCGCGTCCACTGATTACTGTCTGCTTTCAGCGCAATAGCGAAGCACGATAAGTCGTCGTTCGTGTTCCTGCAGAATCAGCCGGTAGAATGCGGGTCGATGAAGATGCTCACCCACTTCCTGGAGAAGAACGAGAAGCTTAGCGTGTGGGAGATCCTCGGGATCGAGAAAGGTACCCTATTGTGGCCTGCGCCTGCCCACATGTGCATGTTAGCTGCTCTAGAACCGTCGCGCTCCATTGATGGCTACAAGGAGCTGCACAACATAGAGGGTGCGGACGTGTGGGAGAAAGCGAGGGCCGATGTGCACCGACAACAAATGGTTCGCAGTAGTTGCATTCCGTTGCCCTTCCCCGAGGATGCAGCATTTCCACTGATTCAGGTGATCGACGCCTTCCGTCCGGGACCGTCACGCAGCCGAAAGGCGCTGTCGAGGCTGCAGTCCGTGAAGAGGAAGTTCCGAACCACTCAGAGCAGCGATTCCGGCGTATCGATGAGCGAACCAAACGTGGAATCCACTGTCTGTAATGTCATGTAGAGAGTCCGTTGCGCAAATAACGACTATTTGATGAAATAGAAGTCAACTTTTACTGAGTAGACCGACTGTTTTCGATTGTATTATACGGTGCCGTTCACTTTAAATAGATTTTTATCGTGCGGTCTATTGTGAGAGAAGACACTGACGAGCGGCTGAACGAGCACCATCACCACTTCACGTTTCCGGGGATGTACTGGTCGACCAACGACTGATAGTACGGTTTCAGCTTCTCAATGTCAGGCTTTTCGTCGTTTTTCGAGTACAGGTCGCAGCTGCTGAAACAAATTGGAATGATAAAAATATGTTCAGCACATAGAAGGGATGGAAGGCCTCTTACTTCAGCATTAAAACGGCGTCCATTAACCGGTGATCCTTCTCGTTCATGAACTGTCTGTAGGCGTTGTGAGAGTGATATGGGTAGAAGGAATGGAAACGAATAGCATAGAGAGCTTCTTCGGGTAAAGTCGTGCCGTGGTTTACCAGGACCTAATTTGACAAATCATGAACCTAACACGAGCAAAAAAAAACGAACAATGATGAGTCCTCAGAGAGAGGCTCCTCCATCTCGCTTCATTGCTCAGGGTAGACCAAGAATGTGTTCAAATTGTCTGATAAAATGATCAAAGACAAAAAAGCCTCAACAGCAGCCCAATACAAGCAGCATGGGAGATGGAAGCACGCTAGCCAATCAAGCCACATCGATTGGGAGAGTCAAGGAGATGGGGTGTGAATGGTTGTTGCTCTGAGTGGTGCTTGGTTAGTGATCTCCTTTTCCTCATGTTGCCCATATTAACGACCAGGATCAAATGTGCTTTCTACTGGGAAAGAGAAAACTTTTCCGTTTTATAGCCTCTGCGACTCTTTCATAAACTCGCTCGGATTATTATGCTGCTCGCTTGTCTGAAGGCTTAAATCTAGACTTGTACAATAAAGGATTGAATGGGCTTTACGCTTGCTCACTCTTAAATCGGCATAAGCTGGAACTTCTTTCATTTAGTGGAGAGTTTGAAACATTGACTGAGCTGCAGTAAGGTGCACCCGAGAGTCGGATTGTCAGTCCTTATTTCCTTACTAAGAAGAAATCCTCCTGAGTCAAACGGTACTTACTCTTTTGTACGATTGCATCATTACGGTATGTGTTCGCAAGTAACCGATGAAGATTGATCAACAACATTGGAATGCGCCACGCATTCTCCTTCTCCGGGATGTGGTCGAGGCGATTTGAAGGCGTACTTGGCCATGCACTGCTGTGGTCTGCTGTGGTCAGCCGACGAACAAGTCTCGACGAAGAGACGCTTTATCCTTCCGAGACAGGTCTGCTACCAATTCACCGAGCCCGGAGGGATGGAAGGCTTGGTTATACTGGGCGGGAAATCCGAACCAGTGACCTGGTATCGGTTGCACTCGACAGTCGGCGCCTCCTCCGACTGCGCTACACGCGCCCTTTTTTCAATAATAGGTTTAGAAAATTGTTTTTTTTTTTGAGGATGTCGGGAAATTAATAGCGGCTCGACAAGTGAAAAACGAAGACCTCACATTACTTCATGCTTTGGAACTCTGGATCTTCCTTGCCACTCATTGCGTTATAAGAATGAAATGAATAAAACACTTGAAGGGAAACACGTGATATTTCACGATTCAACAACTTACAATTCATGACTAGATCCTACCTTCTTCTACGGTTGGCAAGGCTGCGCAGGTTAAAAACTTGATTTCTCTGAACTGAAGAGATATGCGAATGTTAACTTAACACATTCACGACCAGAGCGTTCTTGCGCCCAGTGCGCGCGACGGCCCGCGGCTTTTTTGGCGCGCTTATTGGGTTTCAGTAATGGAAAAAGTTCTTGTCTTGTTGGATACGATAAAGCCAATCATTTTTCTGTCTACGCAAACCCAACATTTTTTTTTGTTACTATAATTTGCGAGCCTGAGAAGAAAATCGAACAAAAACATCAATAAACCAAGTTCTTCCCAAAACTCCCCCGTCCACTCAAATGAGTGGACACCGTCCGTCGCGCCCTCTCCGCTGTCCACTCATATGAGTGGACATGGTCGCGAATGTGTTAATGAAATCAAGGTATTTTCCTAAATGACTCTTGAAACTTTTGAAAGAGTTCACGTCTAGAAACTTTGCACTTGATCGGAAAATGAGGTAGCCATCCAATCTTCCGGTGTAGCTTGAAGAACTACTGAGATAATGTCATTGCTTCTGATTGGTGCTTCATAAGGAGTCATAAGTGATCCAAACGAAGTGAAGTGCAACGATGTGCAGTGCATAATCCATGTAAATGACAAGTGCACTACCAACCAGATAAACGGCGCGATACAGATGTATTGTACAATCTCGACAGCTTCAAGCAGTCGCTTTCAGGCCGTTTATAACTCGTCACTATGTATAGCCGTTACGGCAAAGATGTTATCATCAGTCGAAGCGATAAACATTTTGAGCCATCATCAATGTGGCAATCCAGTCCTTAACGATTGTCCCTATCACACAGTAGATTCGAGAGAAATTTTAAACACCAGCTACGATCAGAAAATCCAGTCCTTTGTTCTGGGGGGGGGGAGCAGTACCGCTTGTTATGCATTGGTGCAGAAGACGAAACAATCTCCAGCCAACCTGATACATGTATTCGTCGTGGCTCCAGCACATCATCAGGTTTTCCAGTCCAATTCCGGCCGTGTACATGCCGAGTTCGGTGCTAAAATTCCATTAGTTGACCGATGATGCCTGGCTCAGCTAAGGCTAAAAACAGAGTTACTTGTATTTCGGATTCTGAAGATCCGGATTGCCATCAAAGCTGCTCACACCAAACACGATTGTATCGGAAGGTGCACAACCAACAGGATAAGTGTCACCTGAAACTTGAGCTTGTTGGCCTTTAGAAGGAAACATAAAAACTATAAAGTTCTGAAGAACTGTTTATAGCTCTCATAGGGATATTTGGTTGCAAACAAAACCCTAGCGCCAATCACCCTTGCGAGAGCTTATATGCTCAGTACCAACCACTTGAGGATTGATCATATGTGAAGTAGAATAGCTTTATCAGCCGCCCCAGAGGAGACAATGATTTGTGACGAATCGAAGGTGAAATCACGTTTCCTTTTCATATGTTAAATGCTGTCGCACGTAAGGGTGTATACGTAACCCGCTCATGCATAGCATAAGACGATCTGGCAATGAAACATGTGACCATGAAGAGTTGTGAAGGAATAAAGGAACTTTAGATCACTAATGAAGCCCTGTCCTTATAGATTCCCTCTGTTATATGCATAAATGTGACAAATATATGCAAGGAGTAATGACTATCAGAAAGTTAGACATGGTCAACAACAAAAATGGGTGAGCTAGTGCTGGAAGATAATTTGTTGCGATCAAGACTCTCGCGCCAAACGGGACTCGAACCCGCACTCGCATCTGCGATACCCTCGTTGCAAATGGCTTATGGGCACTCTCCCATGACTGAGGAGTGCTGAGTGCGATCGAACAGCGTTGCTGCTGTAATCATGCCCGAAAAGCAGAGGATGCAGGCAGAACAACCAACGGTACATAGCCTCTATACCATCTGCACTAAACTCAAAAGCATTGCTTTGAATAATCTGAGTGTCACCCCACATCTTCGCTTGTTCCCGATAGAGGAAATCTCCCACCATGCGGCAACTTCCAACGATTACCGGAAGTCCTCCACTGTGCTCGACATTGCTATTGCTGACGATGAACAATTTTGTGGGCGACACATGCGCGAAAAACGTTGATGTGTATCCAGCACATTGTTGCACGCCGCTCGTGACTATGAACGAGGCAACACTAGTTCTTGCTCGCCCTCATTTTCTGCGTGCACGGTAATTGTGTTCTAACGAGAGTCATTTTGAACGCAGAATTTCCCTCAGAACCGCGCTATAACGGAATGAGCGCTATATTCGACGCTTCTTAAACGGGGTTGGCTTCTATTGCCGTAAAGTAAGCTGGCCGGTTCCCCAGAAAATCTACGTTATATCGAGAGTCGCGCCTTGTCCGGGACGTTATGACGGGAGGGTACAAGCAACAAGTAAACAAAATGGAAGGATTAAGGAACACTGCAGGCACATACGTGTAAATCTGAAGAAAGCGCTGGAGGCGTGTTCAGCAAACACTATCTGCATGACATATAGCCACTGGCTGCGCGCTAGCGCTGTCGGAAGCGCCGGCTGTTGTTTGCGCCACGAATCAGCTTCATAGCGCGGGCTTCCCTCCTAGACCTATTAAGCCTTCCGCAATTTCGGTGTGAGTGAATTGAATTGACAGCACAATTCCCTGGTAACCACAAAATACTGACTTTCGCATCGGCTACCCCAAGCATCTGCGTAGGATGCCTCGCACTCTGAATGCCTCCACGATATCCCGTAACAGAAGAAACTGTGGCGCATCCCAAAAGAATCACCTAACGTCTTCCCCTATTACTATCTACGGGGTGGTACATGCTAGTTTTTACTCCACGCTATTATTATGTATCCGTATATGGAATGACCTAAATCTCAGAACACTTGGTAGCAACTTTTTCAAACTGCATAATCCCGCTCTTTAGCCGAATAATGTTCCGGATTACCTGGCCTAAAGCTATGATTGTGCTGATGAATACCAAATATTTGCAAATTGGGGAAGATGACGCAGTCCACGGAATACTCTGGTCTAGCGAGCATCAGGAATCCATTCAAGGTTCAACTCGCGCCGAGGCTGAACAAGTCTAGTAAATTCCAAGTTCTCTCATCTTGAAACCTTGGCATTGTTGTTTAATACGTATTGTGTCTTCTTTGCCAACGAGGTTGTTAGGTGGATTATTTATTATGGCCTGACGTTTCGACCCTGTCGTCGTTTTCGGAGGGCTAGCAATGGCTCGAGACCTTAGGCTTGTACTCTACCCGACCAAGAACGTTACAGCGTCGCTTACTAGCTAGATGTTCGTTGAGGCGAACTCCTAGTGGTCTCACAGTTTTTTCCCCAATATAGAGCGACGCTGTAACGTTCTTACACCACTTGGTAAGCAAAGAAAGACGAGCTCATGACAGTAACGATTATGATATCGAGTGCAAGATTTTGGCGTACGAGACAGAAATTTCATCAAGAAAAGCGCTCGAAGAGTTCGATTTCTAGCAGGAGTGCAGGAATGAACAACCGAACGAATGTTTATCCATAGGAATGATGTTCTGCCGTTCGCACCGCTCTGCGAATTATGAGATGACTAGGGGGGGGGGGGGAGGGGCGCTGTCCTGACCATTATAACAATGGAATGACGGCATAGTGAGTAGCAGTGGCTACTGGTCATCGACTAACTCTGGGTGGTTGCGCAATGTTTGGCATCTTGGGATTTTGTACAAAAAGGCTAGCGCCTGTGGAGCGCTTGCTCGGGTAGAGTACAAGTCTAATGCCTCGAGCCATTTTAGGCTTCCGAAGACGACGACAGAGTCGAAACGGCAGGCCAAAATAAATATTCCACCTAACAACCTCGTTAGCAAAGAAGACACAACACGTATTAAGCTGAACAAGTCCTTCTTCATCTCCACGCAGTAGCATAATTTATATTGGACATGTGGAAAGAATAAGGTCACATTCGACCATTAGCGCTCTCGTCTGTGCTGGGACCAGCTTGGAAGATTTGCTTTCCATTGATTTTTATACATCATTAACAAGATCACGATGGGACGTCGAATGCCATCGCCCATTTGTTTTTACTTTATCGCAATCCTATCTCCTCTACTAGCTAGTAAGCTCACTCATCGTTATAACCTTTTCATCAGAAAGTAACCTACCCGTAACCGCCCACTGCTCCTCTCCCCAAACGCTCATCACTTTGCCGAGGTCGTGAACGAGGCCCGCGAGATGCATCCATGGCTTGTCCGGATGGCATTTCCGAAGGCGCTCCGCAGTCTGGTAGGCATGGGTGAGATTTGCTTCGTCCACCTAAACTATTATTGGTTTCCCGCAACTAGACTCGAAATCTGCAATGGATTCTTTGGTTCCTGGAAAAAATCCCGGAATCCTGCAATGCCATCGGTATTATGGAAGAACTGACAAGGCAGTAAGGGCATCATGTTGGGTAGCAATTATCAGAAGTTCAAACACACATCTGGGTCACTTTCGTCGAGAAAGTTCGCGAGGACATCAAGAGCCTCCAGGATCTGCATGCTGCCGTGGTTGAAGGATAGCCATTTGCGGTGCTTAAAGAAATGGATTATCAGGCGGAAAGCGAACAGAGCACTTCTTCTCACCATTTCCTCTACGAATGTCACAGTCTGCAGTCGATGCTGGTTGTAGTAGTGGTTTTTGACCCTCTCCTCGATGCTGTTGCTCGGGTTGACTTCATATTTCCTGTAGGTCTTCCCATCCTCTTGATACATCGAAGCAACCTCTAACGTCATTCTAAAAAGTGGGAGTGGGCAATTTCTCAGTGAAATGTAACAGGGATGTGAGAGGTGTGAACAGTTGTCACGGAGACCCTCCTTAAAACGGCTCTTCTACGCGCATCGTATACGATCTGAACCAGAAGTTAATGGCCGTCGTAACGGAGAAATTCCAGTATTGCGGCGGAGAGTGTCACGGTAATGTTCTCTGCTGACTAGGAACGAAACACACGGAAGTGATATTGGCTCATTTAAAGGCAAGAAGACCTTAGACATCCAAACTCCTTCCTATGATCATCCGTAGAGGATGAGAGAATCAGTTCTGCTCAACACGACCCAGTATGTGGCCGCAAAACTTTGTTTAGTAGAGACGGAGATCCTCTCGGCATCCTTGGTGCGTTTTCCTTCCACTTCTTAAGTTGCTCCAAAGATAAAAATACTATTTATTTATTAATTTAAATGCAGTACAAATGAGGGTGCTCTACAATGTCATCGAAATCTTCGAACAAACAAAATAACCGTTAAAAGTAACAGTAAAATAAACGCTCAATTAGATTAAAAATAGAAACCTCTCTAATATGATAATTACCACAAGTAATTACTACAACATACTGATCAAGTTTCGCGGAGGACCTCATTGTTTCCTCTAAAACTTCGGTTATCGTATAGAACGCTGATAACTCAGGAAAAAATGGTGGCGGTGGAAAGTGCGGAGAAAAAAGTTCACTGCAAGAGGAAGGCAATGAAAGGAAAATCTGGATCTAAAAATGGCTCAAACTCCTGATGTATTACGAGCTTACAGTTATTCATTTTTAACCTGATTCTGATGGAGTGAAAAAATGATCGAGGAAGCATGTCAACTACATGGAAATTCGCCACATGTCCTTGGCGCGCGAATCGCTGTTGCCGGGTCACCCATGAAGAACAAAGTTTGGACTCAAATTTTCTTACGTGTCCAACCACAGTGTTAGAACGCAAAGATGCGACTACAAACTTTTACGACCGCTCCTACACGCACTCGAAAGCCTTAGACAACAATAATGGTAATTTCCCCTGTGGAACTCAAACATACACTCTGCGGCATCTCCGGTGCCGAGGTGCATAAAGATCCATACACTATGCTACACCTAATAATTATTAGAAACAGAAACAACTGTTATCAGTTGTCACTACAGTATTGACTATTAGATAAATATCTTATTTATTTTACATTAGGAAAATTTCAAAGGCTTTATTCACGCCCCAAAAAACCAACGCAAAGGAAAAGGAGGTGTAAGAGGAAATGTGGACACCAAAGCTTTGTTGTACTGGAGAAAGAGAAACTACGCTGAGGATGAGTGAGATGTTACATGAGCAGTGGGAGCAAGAAAATGCAACTCCTGCTACTCCACCTTAATTATGTGGAAGAAGAAGGGGTTAGGAATGTCTAGCAATGCGCAGGGTAGAGCGCGCACTCCCAAACGATGAGTTCCCAGAGGTTAAAAGTTTGGTAACAGATGTGCCCGAATAGAAACAATGAAAACATCCTAACATAATCATCGAAGCAGTGACATAGGTTAGCTTACCAACAATGTTAGCTAACTTTCACTAACACGCATCCTTACCTCGTATTGTGAGTTTTATAAAATGTCGTTGTAATTATTGTAAATAATCGTAGGAAACACAATGATCTCGCATACACTGCTAATGCCTACATTAGCTTGACTGTTGAAATCTGGAAGTTAAATAGAAAATTGAGATTGAGAAACAGCAGCATCAAGGAACAGGGGAGGAGTCGATGAAGTCTTTTCGGCCAGCTGATCATCGACTCCTGGGAAGGTCGAAGATGGCGGATAGATCGCTGCGACCGACTTCCTTCCCTTTCGGTGCGGAAGTAGCGATGTGCCTACGTGCGAAAGTGATTTTGTTCGTCCCAATCCACAACTGCAGGTTTCTCAACCGATTTCTGAACGGTTTTGCCCGCCGTTTAAAATTTTTGAAAGCTTGGTATTCATTTCAACCCCTATATTGAAAAGTGTACAAACAGTATTACAATTTAAAGGGTCCCGGGTCATATACATCCTTCAGAAAAATTCTGTCCTTCACAACAACACCTATGAGAAATTAAAGTGGCCTTGTCGCTTATGAAAACCAAATTTCATTGTGGACCAACAAAACGTTTCAATTGAAACAACAAAAACGCAGGAATAGCAGTTAACAACACACAGATCAAGACAATTTAAAGAACACTTTCTGAACGACAGAGGAAGAGTGGAAGAATTGAAGAGCAGTGTTTTCGGCGAATCAGCTGACCGCCACTGGGAAACCAGTTATGGCTCCATGTCGCACATCAGACCATTTGTTGTAGAGAGTCGAAAGTCACCGCTTAGGCTGATTATCGTTGTGGGTTCTCATCTGAATAAGAATGCTTGTGCTCAGATCATCTTCCGTCTTCTTCTCACAGTTAAACTGTTTCTACAAGCCACTTACCTGGAATTTGACAAAGATGACGTTAAAAACGGTAAGGGCGCCAATCAATTTCTTTCTGGGATCCGTTACGCATACTTTTCCTTCCAATCAATTTCTTTTTGGGATCCGTTACCAATACTTTTAGCGTCATCTTTGTCAAATGCCAGGCCCAAGATGACGTGGTTTGAACACGATAATAAATATCTGATGACATCCTCCTCACACACATCGGCGTATTAACATCAGCATTGGCCAAAGCGATAGAGGAATTCATGCGGAGCCCCATCTGATCAGGTTGATGCTTATGACGGAGTCAGAGGTGCGAATATCTTTGAGAGCGCCATGAGGTGGTCACCCCAGGCTGTCAAAACGTATTGCTGACAAGGGAGGAGAGAAAACGAACCGAGCGTGCTGAAGTCGAAACTAAGGATGTGCCACCTCGTTGGCCACTAATCGTTTTGAGTTCGTCTAAAACACGCAACCATAATGTGATGAATGTAGAAGGAACATAGCGCCCATGTGAAACAAAGGGTGACCAAAAACATGCTGCTGCTACCAAACATATCTAGGGAGAGTAGAAGTAAGGTCATAAAGCTGTGGAAGCAGTGCTGCTGAAAAGACTAGACTTCATTCGGCTGCCGTAACCGTCCTCCTCAAATCATGTAGAGATATCAGAAGAGATTGCCATCAATTCAAGTGAACATTTCAAACGAAGCAGTTTCATATTTTGATTGAGAAAACGGGATGAAAGGGGCGTAGGACAACGCAACTCATCTTCAGAAAAGAACGGAAAACCTGACAAGGCATCTTCGGATAGGGGTAGATGTGAGACTCCTGTACCTCTTATCCACTCACATCTGTACCCATCTGCAGAGGGCTTCTAAGCACTTCGGCTGCTCTCGTGTGGTCGTTTGGACTGTTTCACTTCTCTTCCTTTGTCTCGCTTTCCCATTGATTTAGGAAGCTGCTATAACCCGCTTCATTGGACGACTGCTGCTTCAAGCTTTTTATCTTTTCCAGACTCTGGGGGTGGGGCCATCCCAAATAAGGTCTGTATATAAGTATTGGTTATTCAGCTTCACAGCAAGCACTGCTGCTGATGAACGTCACCCGTTATCCAAAAACAGTTGAATCTGAAATTAGTTGGAAAGAATAGCAGGCAGTAGCCTTTCTATCGACTGGTCACAAAAAGTCGCTGCGTAACCAAGTAAAAGATAAGAAGCTGCGCAAAACAGCTTCATTAGAAATCTGTGGATAAGGCTTTATGGCCTTGGCTACGCCGCCGTTCACTCACTAGTTCAGAGACAAGTTTTCAAGCTGCGCAGCCTTGCCAACCGTAGAAGGGAGTAAGACCTAGTCATGAATTATAAGTTGTTGAATGACATATCAGATGTTTCCCTTCAAGTGTTTTATTCATTCCATTCTTATATCGCAAGGAGTGGCAGCGAAGATCCAGAGTTCTAAAGCATGAAGCAATGTGAGGTCTTCGTTTTTCAGTTCTCGAGCCGGTATTAATTTCCCGACATTCTCGAAGAAAAACAACTTTCTAAACCCATTCATAAAAAAACATAAAGAACGTCGATACCCAACACCTTTTGGGATGCGCTACGCACAGCATTTGACGGTTGTGAAGGTGATTTGAATGCATATTCGTCGTAAACAATGACTTGCGGTGACCAGCCCATGAACAAGTCAGAGTTTTATCCTTTTTTCATCCAACTCACCGACCCGGAGAGGTGAAAAGGTTGTCTGGCGTAGGCGGAAAACCCGAACCAGAAACCTGGAGATGGGTGCACGCGACAGGCGGCACCTCCTTCAGCCGCGCTTCACCCATCACCAAACTCACAGAGGCATCATAAAAAACAGGTTGACCGGCATCTCCAGGAAGCTTCTCAGTTTACCATCCTCCTAAACAGCTTGATTCCTGCTTTGGATAATCCTATTGTTACCTATTTATTTTACACTTCTATATCTTCAACGCTGAACTGCTATTGAGTTGCGACATTATGGCATGATTATGCACGTATTTAATAGATAATAAATAAGTACACAGTGTAGGAAATAAGTACCTGGCATATCCCTAAATAGACACGATTCACATGAATTTTTATTCGTTATTCTTCCCATCAACTGATTTTCCAGCTCGTACGTGGTATATGAATATTAAAAGGCATTGCGGTGAAGACCCCACAAATCGAAATGGATAGGCACATATTCTGAATGCTAAGAGTGTTATAAGCAGGTCGATAGTTTGGTAAAATTATACAATTAGCAACTTCAAGAAAAGGTATTGGTCGGCAACATCTCCCCTCTCAGGCGAAGCAAGGAAGACAGTACTTTCAGAAATCTGTTACCATGTTTAGTTGACTAACTGAAAGGGCGTCAGGTTGTGTTGTTAGCCATCCGCCCCAAAAATTGCCAGGTAGACAGCAACAAAACGGATAGGCCAAAACCGGCTGGAAAAAACCTTCCTCGGAATTAAGAGCCTAACAAAACAACAACAACAAAGAGGTATGTTGTGCTACCATTTGGAGGTTGAAGATTTTCACAGCGGCATACATTTTCGCCCTTCATACATACGCCTGAGACCTTTTCCCCGTGAGAATAGAACAGTGAATATAAAAACATCGATTATGCAGTCAGCAAGGAACTCCCGAATGTAAGGTCAAAAATTAAAGAAATAGTGGGGTCCTATCGGTTTTTTGGGAACATTTGGTGTCCTTGGACCAACTCTGGACCATAGGAGGTATGGTTTAAACCACACTGAACTGAACTGCAACGCCGTATCGTGGATCGAAGCAAGCCTTCCGCTTTCAACGGGTAAGGAGACATTCGAGGCAGATTTGAATGCGCGAACCATCTACGTGATTCACAGTGAGTACGAATTATCTCATTTTTCTCTGTCCGCATTAGTTTAATTAAGTATGTAATAATCCTATGTGTGAGTTGGCTGTACAGTTTGACATATTTATTCCCAGTTAGTCTGCAGCCGACTTTACCTATAGCGCATAGCGTCTTCGAGGCTTATAAGTGTGCAGTCTGCGCAGTTGCTAAGAAGGCCAACTGTATCGCGCTCGCAAGTCTATCTTTACTCGAAGCCCACGGTAAGGAGTCACCTGTGTTAACTGTCGTCCCGCTGATCAGTACCCCTGGTGTGGAATATATCGGGCCCGATATATTCTGCATGTTGTTCGTTAAGAGCAGGGGCTGGCGGAACGTACCCCGCGGAGCTTGCTCCTGCGGATATGCCATCGACGGCCTCGGTCGTAAACCATATCCGACGGGGAGACGAGGAAGGAACGGTGACCACGCCCGTGGAAATGCTCATAAGAAGCCCTCCCCAGTAGATTTGTACGCTTTTCCCCCGCTCTTGACCGCACTGGAATTTCGGTCCATGTAATTTATGAATTGCTGCTTCTTTGCTCTCTAATTACTCGTCGCTTATAAACTTCTTACAATCCACGTGTATTTTCTTGTGAGTACTGTATATCGGAACCGATATCAGTACAGTAATCGGAACGATTACAACGTACGACACTTAGTGTCCGACTCTGGAACAGGTCGGAATTCTCACCTGTTATTGTTATTGTCTTATTACGATTGCATAAGGCAATACGTTAGAAAACAAACACAGAAACAATCACAAAAAAAGCACAGGGATGAAAACATGCAAACAATGAGACAATGCTTACAAACGATCATATTATTCAACCAACTTCAGATCAGAGCAACAAACTTTCAACTCGGCTTCTGAAATGTCTCGGCATCAGGGAAAACTGAAGGTGCTCAGAGAATTTCAGGTATAGACTATAACCCCCGTGGCTGGGTTGCTGCCGAGCTTGATCCAATTGAAAATGAAATCACACACTTTTCACCTTGAGTGGCCATCGTTCTCGTGAATAAAACGTCTCAAAAACACAAGGAAAATTAACGATTCATGACTCAAAATGATCGCTAGGAAACACACTTACAAAAAGAATATAGCGGTTCAGTGGGTTTACTTTGAATTCTAGAAAAAAAACAGAAATGTTGCAAAGTTTATGACTCAACCGAATATATAGACGATGCTATGTATGTGCACTAATCCGCTCAAATAAATCTTAAAATTTTGAGACGCGACCGCATTGCTTATTTTCTCGAATTAGTGCGGCAAATGCAGCGATGCCAATTAAGACATATTCCATCCACTGAGATGAGCAATTGTTCATTATTTCGCTCAGTACCTGTCAACGTTCTAAGAAGGAGGGGCGCGGGGCTCGTTAGCTGTTAGAGCTTGGCTTGTCTTTTGTTTATTACCACGACATAAACATGGGAGGAGCAAGCTATTTGCACTCATTAAAACTCACGCTGACCTAGTTTTCTGTTTTAAAATACTGCGTGGAGTGATAAAGCTCCGCTCTAGCAAGTACGGGATTTTCAGAGGTCAAATGGATCCAATCTTCACTAATCTCAAATTAAAATTTCGTGCATTTATTGAACTTTTTCCACAGAGGGGCAAAATGGATAGGTCGCCTACACACGAACACTTTAAGCTCTGTCAATAGTCAAGTTTTCAGGAAACGTCTTATGAAAATCGAAGCCTTGTAGGTGCTAGAAATGGTCGACCCATTTAATGTTTTGCTTTTGTACAAGCCTTGCATTCTCTGTATACGAGTCCAACGAATTAAGGCTTGACCGAAGACAACCTTCATGAGCATTGGTAAAATACCGATACAACTTTTTTAGTAGTTAATGAGAATAGGACGATAGGTCACCTTGGCAATTATCCATAGGAAGAATTCGCAGCCAACAACTCTTTGATTCATTTCATGCTTGAGCTGCGTCAGTTCATTGATTTTCCCGTGGATGCAGTTTCTTCACCGTCATCGAATTCTTCGATCGTTGGATAGAATATCATTCCAACCAAGAGAGGTCCTTTCTATGCTTTACTATGGCTCTATTTCTTTTAAAGTGAACTATTACAGGGTCTGCAGGATCACTTTATCCCGCGTTAAATGCTAAATATGTTATTGGTGTTGGACGCTACTAAGACAACAGTTGCGAAATTTTCATTCCACTTCGATATTGCTGTGTGATATATGTATACGACGATACGGCGAAGGACTTATACGCCCAAATAGTGCGGTAGTTCAGTGGATGTGATGACGAGAACAACAGATGAGACAAAGTTTATTCAGAGATGAACTGGTCTATATCCAGGTGGAGAGAGAACTGCCGGGGTTCGCTGCATGGTAACATCACTCCTCCTGACCTGCCAGAGCTTGAGCATCATCGTAGACGATGATATTCCCGGCGAGGCCAAACGAAATCGTTCAATTACATGGAAAAAATAATTCACGCAGGACATGATATGTATGAAAAGTATGGCATCACGATGTTGACGGCGATCCGCTTGAATGGTTGACTCTTGCAAACCATAGGCACCAAACGTGTAGGTGACTCAATGAAAGTGGCTGTTGACTGGCTGAGGTTCAGGCTGCAGACTGCTTGTTGAATGTTAAAGACAGCACAAGGGGCAAGTTGAGCAGCTAGTTGAAAGTTGTAGACGGCGACGACGGTATGGAAGAAAAGGAAACATGATCGAACTTAAACTTCAATCAGTACAGAACCCATTCTTCGGAATCATGACTCGCTAAACATGTGTAATTCCGACGGTCATACGAGAGTTTCCCGGTTGATCTTCCCCAACTAGGTCCAAGAATTCCGCGAGCATATCCCATCACCTTTCTTTCAATATTGATTTTTTTGCGGCACGGTTTGTTGGGCAATTGAGTGTATATCCTTCACCACTTGGCCGGTCCAGCTAATAAAATAGTGACCTTCGCGAAAGGGCGTGCCGCAGGGGCAGGCGCGGTTCCTCGAGAGACGCAACACATTTCTCAAGTTTTGATATGATACGATAATGTGATTCCGACAATACGTGGCAGGGCGTAACACAACTTAGGCGAAAAGCTAATTGAAGCAACAAATAATGCAAAATACCGTTGTGATCTAAATGGTGATTAACAAATAATATCGAAGCATAGCAATTCACAGAAGCACTCGCCGTTTCAGCTCCCCGACCACCACCCCCTCCTGTGGTTCAGGAGGGGTGGTGGTCGGGGAGCTTGCATAACGAGTCTATTGCTCAGATTATTCATAAAAGAAGAAACATAGTTACGCATCGTCCCCTCCATGATTTCTTCGAATTCGCGATTCTCGTCAACCAAGGTATACTGATTAGCAGCGCCAAATATTGAATCCAATATTGGTTTGACCTTCATTTCATCCTGCTTGCCAGAGTACATGATGGGGCGGTGAATGAGTCTTCTGATTTCGTGTTCTGTCAGGCTCGCCTCTTTGTATGCAGGCGAATTGCGATACTGTGTAATCAACTTTGACGACGGAAAGTGCACCTCAAGGTAGACCACAACGCAGATAAATAGGATTTGAAATTTACGAGGTGACAAATCGTCTGGCTTCGCCAGGGAGCAAGCTGCCAGATATGGGTAAAAATCGGATCCTATTTGTTGCGTGAGGGTGTGGATCCAACTCACATACGCCTCAAGTTGATTTCGAAAAGCTGGGGTCAGCGTAATCTGGGTGTTCCTGTAATTGTTGACGAAACATATTAAAAATTTATGCCACCCCATCGCGGCAAATTTTATCATCTCCCTTAAGTAATCATTCACTTGGTTGGCATCGCAGATGATAAGGTTTATGGTGGCATGTCTTATGAACGAGATGTTTCGGGACAACTGATGTGCGCCATGCCCGAGAGATGGAAGTGCCGTAAATGTGCTTAAAATCCTTTTCGCCAAATTCTCCGCAGGACCTCTGGCCATTTTGTATGCGATCATATACATTGTCCTGAGGCGCTTCTCCATGGCGTCGGGCTGTAGCTCGTTATGTGATGCTTTAACTACTGCAGTGCACACTAAATATTTGAGCGATAACCAGAACTTCTCTAAGTCTGGGTGCGCATCCATGTTCACGTTGAGTTCTTCCTCGACAGATGCCAGAATATTATCGAGCGGCACAAACCATTCAGGAAACTTCTCGCGCATCAGCTTGTAATAATCTTCAGAGGACTCGAAGAGGAACCACAGCAATGCAGAACCATCTTTTAAAACGGCCTCAGTGAATGATCGATGCTGCGATTGCATCACAGCCCTGAAGAACACATCGAGTATCTGCCTCATTTCTTCAAAGGAATTCGGTACGCGAGGAGCAATCGGTTCTTCGCTGAAGCGAAACTCAATTAGAAATCCTTCGTTATTAAACATATAGGTTGACTTGACATGCGGATTCAGCGAGGGCTTTTGAAATTGAGTTCTGAATACTTTTTGAGCGAAATCACGAGCGCTGAGAGCATTAGTGGTCGCAATCTGTACAAACTTAGAAACTCTAGTTGTACAGCTCGTGGTTTGTTGTGGTTTGTTTTTACTTCAGTGACTCGTTCCGTACTTCGTTAGCTCTGTTCGCTTGAAGCCGCTTCTGTTTACAATAGCTAATTTGTTGGTTGGTGACAAATCATTAAAAGTTTGAGGAGCAGCGGAAACTGCGCTAAGATTCATAAAATTTGTGTTACAATAGCGCTGATTTTCGGCATGATTATGATTAGTTGCTGTGCAATAATGGCAGCTTTGATGGTTTCGTCGCAATGAATTCCATGGTAGACCTTATCCGGGACCCTTATGGTCTTTTTTGAAGCACACTGTTGCGTGGTGCATTTTTCCACATCCGGTGCAGTTCGATTCTGGCAGTTAAAGCTGTCGTGCCGTAACATCTGTTGTGCCCCTTCAAAATTTTTCTACTTGTTGATGTCGATAACAATTTTGCATGACAAAGACGCATGCTTACCAGTGCTGCAAAAAATACATACCCCTTTTGTTTGAGGTCGCGGGAAGTCATATCTACGTGGCGTTAAGATGACCTCGCCGTTGATTGTATTGGCTACTCTGTTCTCAATGTAGACCCCAATAGCAATTTCTTTCTTGAGGCCATTCATAAGCTCATCGATTGATTGATTGTGCACTGCTCTGCTAGCTACGAACACAGGCCTTACAATATTATGAGGAAATTATGAGGAAAGATAATATGATTTCGGTCCAAATCGGTTCACACGTCATATCCTACGGATACCATTTAATCAAAACCTCATTTTTCAGAGCACTAAGGAACGGCTATTCGCAAAAACAGTAGCCGGCATATACCAGCTTTCGGCCGATTTGTGACCTAAACATTTATCGAGTAGCCGCAGTAGTTCTCCTTCAGCGTTTGTACCATCCATTCGTAGTTAAGCGGCAGTGGCTGGATGCCTTGCATGGCGGATTTTGCTCTACATTTTAAGCTTTCCCTGAAAATAGATATCTTTTCGAAGTTCAACGGTTTTATGAACCATAGTCCCAAAAACTGCCAAATACCCTGAAAATTCATCTGAGTTACCGAAAAAAAAATGGTGAGGACACCTCCGGAGTCTTTATGGAGAGGTGTACTCCTTGGTCTGCCTGAGATTGCGAAATCTGCGCTGTTGTGGAACTGGTATTGGCTTCTGTGTTTCCGTAATTCAATTTGGAACTTTGAAACACTGAGGGTGTTGGAGCTGCGGTGGCAACTATGTTACTTTGAGAGCAGTACCCAAATTAGACTCTTTTCTACTCTTCACTGCACCTTGATTCGTCAACGCGTGCCAATAAAATATATCTAAGATCGACAGTTTTTGCAATAACTTTGTGCTGTTGGGATTCTCACTCAATTTTCTCTAATTCAACTATTAACTATTTTCGCTTGCTTTATCGTCGCAGTTTATGTACCCATCCCTCAACTCGATAAAAAGTTTTTGAAGGCTTTGTTACCCTCTTTTAACTCTCTTATGCACCCTTCTAAGCGATCTATGATAGACTTATATTTCTCATAGTTACGATAACTTGGAATGGCGCAGTCCAGGCTAACTGCGTGCTGTTTGTAGCGTATTACTAAACCAATGAGCGCGGTTGAGCTCAGTATTTTTTTCTAGTCGCTTATTTTCTTGCGACGAGTGCCAATTTCTTGACAAATTTCCTTGTAAAGTTGTTACTGACGAAAAGTATGAACTGCTCCAGGTGCTTTTAGCGTACGGGACAATTAACTATCTTATTTAGAAAGTGCGATCGTGAAGAGAATCGGCTTGTGCTCCAGGTATTTAACGGGAGATTATTCTCATGAATGTAGATAGTGCGATCTTGTATTTGATCGTCTTTATGCTCCAGGTCTCAAAGGTGCTACGCTTTGACACTTGGGACTTAAGGCCCTTTCAGACCGGTGCAGTGGTAGCGATGACTGCGGCCGCCGCTCCAGCGGCAAGTGGCGGGGCGGAGTCCTTCCTCGCCGCCAGGGCTAGTTCCGTTTGGTGCGCACTTTCACGCAGCAGTCTCACAATGGGGCAGCGCAATCCTTGATGCTTGCCAAGCGATCTATAAGCGCTTGTTTTAAAATATTTACCATTGAAACATCGCCTTTTTTCGCGTCTAGCGCTTGTTTTAACGTACTTTCTTTGAGACATTGCCTTTCTTCCGCTTCGAGACGCTTTTTTCGTTTTTGAACTGGCTTCGAATATTTTTCTAATTTAAATCTACTTTTCACTGAATTTGTTTGAAAGTGAAGGTGAAGTAATGCGGACGTTTCACAATTGCTTTGCCTATATTTCTGTTAGTGTATTTTTCCAACTGCTGCATATTTATCTGTTTAGCTGCCCTGTACCCCGACCCAAACAACCAATTGGCCCCCAAATTCGTTTCTCAAGACCTGCTCCCTCTTCAGCGAGAATCGTAATCGGCCGATATTCTAAAAATCAATGTCATGTTCGTGATCAACATCCTCAATAACCAACCCCTTTGTACGAAGTTTGAGTTCAGTGATCCTCACCCGGCTGCCTCATTGCGAGTGATAACTGATCGGAATCGGCCGAAATATGACATGGGTGTCATATTCGTGATCAACGCCCCAAATATCCTGTAAAGACAGGCTTGAGCAAAAAATGATGCACAAAAGCCCCAAAACTGGAATAATACCAAAAATCGTATCAACAAGCTGAAACTTACCTCAGTTCCTCTCCTCCTCTCCAATCCTGTCGGTAGCAGTGCTTGATGGCAGGTTCGCACCGCAAAACCACAGGTCAAATTCGCCGAATTTCCTCGGCTGACGTGGAGGCAGCGTGTTCTCAGCAGTACGCACCCAGGGCAGCACACTTGACGTCTCGATTTGCGGCAGCCTCAGACACTCGTAGCGGTTATCTGTTGGCGAATTTCTGGTGAACTGCCTGCGACTGTTCACCGGCCTTTCTCCAGTAAGTGAACAAAATCTTCGATGGATGCGCTGCATTCACGCCTTCTTCGCTTCATTAACCGTTGGAAAGTTCGTAAAGCTGGTTTCTGGACTAATCAGTCTGTACATAGTGTTTGTTGCTACGATTAGGGAGCATGAGGACAAGGTATAGGCTTATTTCCAAATATAGGTTAAAACAATCCAATAGTCCAAAAATAATAAGTGTTCTGTTCTGTTCCGTTCTATATGCCTATACAAACAAGAACTGAACGAAGCTCTTCAAAAGATTAGGAGAAAAGACAAATGCTGTGGAGATATGCAAAGGTAACAACCGTAGAGACATGCAAAAATACTTAACCACAGAATCAGGTAGACAAACAGTGGACTTAACAGCAGACAAACAAACAGAGACATACACTTCCGGTACATAAATAGAATTAGCTATCTTCAGAACGCAGTAGAAATCGTGAGGAAGATGTTGGAGTGAAGGCGTCCTGGGAAACATCTACCATCTTGTCAGGTCAATTTTTGTTAGCACGCACTTCGCTTCTGAAATGAATGTTTTATAACTTCCATAGCAATAGGTGCCCCAATAAAGAAAGAAGAACTTACAAGGCCCTCTAAAGTGCCTTCAGCAGCGCTTTCTCCAAGTAATGCGTTCCGTAACCATGCTTTCGTATATTGTGGAGCGCTCGTCATCAGTTTTTCTTAGGTCCAAAGAACCTGAAAAATAATGCGAGCATAGACCATAAGACTGAAGAAGGTAAAAACAAGAGTTACGTCGAAGTGGTGCGATCGAAAACAGCCCCAACTTGTAGCTCGTCTCTTCCAAGTCCGAGCATGTCCTCGCTAATATCTGCGCATACAACTCCTCTGGCACTCGCTGGCCCACAGTCGGCCCATTTTCCAACGCGGGCCTCACGGCCACTTGCTACTGGGGCGCAGTAGCGTTGTCACTGTGTCGAAGCGTGTTGATGGGGTGTCGGCCCGAGTTGCTAAGGTCTTGCAACGCAGCAATACGAGTTGCAAATGTCTGCGAAAAATAGCAACACAGGTTGCAAATCGGCATATCCCGCGTGTATAAATCGGCATATCCACGCGTATATCCACGCATATCCACACATATCCACGCGTATCCAGCTCGTACATACAATGGATGTCCACAGTACATCCATATATGTGTATACACGCGCGTATACACATGAAATATATATACACACAATATACACATATATACACGTATATACACGCGTATATACGGTGTATATATACCCATATATATGTATGTATATATGCATATATATACATACATATATACATACATATATATAGGTTTACATAGATATACTCGTATATATGCATGCATACACAGTATACACCACTGTATATACATGTATATACAGTGTATACATGTGTGTACACGCGTATATACATGTATGTGATCATACATATGCATACATAATGTGTGCATATATATGGTCACACACGTATATACGCGTGTACACACATGTATACACTGTATATAGATGTATATACAGTGGTGTATACTGTGTATACATATATACACATGTATATACGCATGTACACACATGTATATACGGTATATACATGTATTTACAGTAGTGTATACTGCGTATACATGCATATATTTGCATATATTATACGAGTATATCTATGTAAACCTATATATATATGTATATATGTATGTATATATATGCATATATACATAGATATATATGGATATATATGCACCTGTATATACGGGTGTATATACGTGTATATATATCCATAATTACAAATTTTTTATGTATACATTTATTATGTGCGATACAAGAGCATTCTAAATAGAATTTAAAATGTGAGGCACAAGGCACACATGGTGTTGAAGAGAAAAAATGTGATGACAAAAATGAAAACGATATCAATGTAAACGATATCGATCCGAGTGATGGATCAGATATTCAAAGACTTCGAAGAGGTCTCGCGAGATGGCAAAGAAATGAGGTTAAATGTAAAAAAGGCTTAGACTTCGATGTAAGTGAGATGAGTGAGACCAGTAAAGCGAATGAGAACCGAGCAATGAGTGAGAATACCGAGAAGAAAATAAAGCAAAATTAGAAAACTAGAAAGTAGAAAATCTCTACTCTACTCTAGACTATATATGTACATAACTAACAAGTACAGGACGTGTAAGCATGATATAATATAAAAAACTACTAGCGGTTAACTACATAACATGATGTATAGGAAGGAACACAAGGGTGGGTGCTTCGCTTAAGGGAGTTCAATTCCAACTCATTTCAACTCAAAAAGCAGGTCTTTTGCTTAACTTTTCACTAAAGTTTTTGACCGAACTTTATCCAAAAGCTTAGATAACGTATACATTATTGTTACTATACATCATTGTTATGCAGTTAACCGCTTGTAGTTTTTTATATTATATAGTATAAAAAACTAACTTTTCACTAAAGTTTTTGACCGAACTTTATCCAAAAGCTTAGATAACGTATACATTATTGTTACTATACATCATTGTTATGCAGTTAACCGCTTGTAGTTTTTTATATTATATAGTATAAAAAACTACTAGCGGTTAACTGCATAACAATGATGTATAGGAAGAAAAACGAGGGTGGGTGCTCCGCTTAAGGGTGTTCAATTCCAACTCATTTCAACTCAAAAAGCAGGTCTTTTGCTTAACTTTTCACTAAAGTTTTTGACCGAACTTAATCTCAGCTTTTGGATAAAGTATTCAACAAGTAGTGCTGTTGTGAAGTTGTCTAATTTTACGCCAAAAGGTGTCGCTAAAAACAATTAAAACTGATGACAGACAAGTAGTTAAAATTTAGCATAAGTTAAAATTTAGCATAGAGCGCACACCCTTGTTCAACGAGAACTCATGAGCCGGATGAGGAATCAAAATGTGGAGCGTTAACCTCTCACTCTAAAATCGTCGTCGTCGGCAATCAAAGTCGTCGTTGTCGTGGTCGTCGTCATCGTCATCGATGTAACGGCGGGACGATCGTCGTGTGTGGCCGCTGTCGCTGTAGACCAGTTTCACCTTCTGGAAAAAATTTAATTATTTTTGAATTATTTCGAGAGGAGAAAGAGAGGAGAAAGACGCACCGGAGCGGGAACGAGCCGACCGTTGGAGTCGAGGACATATTTCCTGATGTCCCTCCTAAAAAAGATAAATTTGGTTAAACTCTCTCATAAACAGATGAGAAGAGGCGAGTATCAGGCAACCTACAGCGCACGTTGGAGCGCTCCTTTTATCAGTCTCCTCCAGCGCCTCATGGCCTTTCTGCGCTCTTCAAGCTGTGTGCGCCTCTCCTCATCTGTCTCGCCCAATGCGGTCCAATACCTGACAACTTTATGAAATTAGCCAGTGGTTAGTCAGTAAAGTAGTATAGTAAAGTAGTATTTATATAGCAATGGAAACCAACGGGGTGGGGTGGGCCTTCAGCGCTTTGGGCGAGAGGGACAGCTCTTGTGCTCCTAGCCGCATGCCGTCCAGGCAGATTCCTGCAATAGGAGGGTCAAGAGTTGAAGTTGGAGGCAGAACTAAACAGTGTGGAGCTACCTATGAGGGGCTCCACAATCTGCTCAGGAAGATCGTGCAGTGAAGGCTTTACAGAGTGCGAAAGCCGGACAGCGTAACGCTGTATCAACTGCGGTGGATCACAGGCCTAGAAAGGTAGGGTCTTACAGGAAGCTACTGAGAAGGTTATGGTCTATCATGCATGTAGAGGGGGAAGACGAGGGGACACTACTAACCGTCCTCAGATACTTTCGAAAGAAGTCCACGCAGGAGACGATGTCATCTTGCTTGATGCGGCCGCTGCGAACCCAGAGCTCGAGTACTCTATTCAGGTCACAGCTCTATAAACCACACTTTGGTGTTGTGTTCTTAAACAGGAGTAGGAAGAAACATCTCTTTACATCGACGCTACCGACCTTAAAGCAGGCATTAGGTACGTCCTCCATTTCGGAAACGTCCAGCTGCGGAACCCGCCAAACTTGCGTGACATTGTCGTAAGCGAGGAAGGTTGGCTCGGGCAGTGTGAGCTCCTTCGACTTCGTTACAGTACAGTCGGCCTGCTGTTGTTCCAGCTGCTAGGCAGGAGTCCAGCTGTATATAAGTGGTTTCAGGGAGTGTCGTAGGGAAAGAATGAGCGTGCAGAACATCTTCAAAGTCTTCTCACCACCGCAGTTAGTCCCATTATCGTCGACTGCTGCTGCTCCACGATGCTGAGTAGCTGCCGTACGATGGAGTCGGACGGTTCGGGCACTGTGGCTAGCATTCTGGCTACGTCGAGGCGGATGCCGCGCAACGTATTAGATACGAATGTCTAAAGTTTAGTTATAGTAGAGGTAAATGGCATGGTTTTGCATTGTATTTTGTTTTGTATTGGAAAATGTGTTGAACCCACATTGTAATCGGCGCCTATGTCGTGCTGGCAAAGAAGGCGCCAGATCGCTCCCACGGGGAGCTTTTCTTTCATCTTCACCCTCTCCGCGAAACCTTTCGCGGCCATCATCGAAGTGTCCGACGCTGTCTGCGTTCGACGCTGCCGCTTGAAGGGGGGTGGAGAGGCCAATCCCGGTGATCGTTGCATGAATCTCTGAGAAAGCTAGGTATGACCAGTCTTTTCTGTTTTCTTTTTATGTTCTCGACCCAAAATGTGTCTATTACGTCTGTACAGACGAACCTTTCTTTTTATAGGCTTCCCGCTAACCGACGACGTGTGAGAAATGAGGGACGACGGAGGAGGAGCCTCCTCCGTATCCTCCTCCTCCTCATCGAAGATGTCGCGGTCACTGTCTGTGTACAGCTCGTGCCCTGAGGTGTCGCGCTCTCCACGCCTGGTCTTACCTCGGCCGGTTTCCTGGGAGCTCCCCGTGGCGCCTGTGAGAGGAATGATTAAAGGGTTTTGTGTTTTATTAACTGACTGGTATAGATGAAAGAACTGACAAAAGGGTGACCACTCTCCGCGTGATGTGTGCGCTGTCGACTGACTTAGACTTAGACTTAGCGGGCTCCATCCTCCGTGCGACGACTCCGTCCTCCTCAGCGGCGATTCTGTCCTCCTCAGCGGCGATTCCGACCTCCTCAGCGGCGATTCCGTCCTCCTCCTCCTCAGTGGCGATTCCGTCCTCCTTGTAGTCCTCGATAGAGTGCGTGGTATCGTCGTCCTTCTTACGATAGGAGTCCATAGGAGCAATCCCATCATCGTCGTCTTATTTGCCTCTTTCATTGCCGACTTCATGATGTGAAGAAGCTGTCACACACTGTAAAACAGGACAAGCCGCAGAACTTGCTGCTACCCACTCTACAAGAAAGGACCATCTTGGTTATCGTCCTTTCTTGTAAAGAGGGTAGCAGCAACAAAATTGCTAGCAGGTAAAAAGTGTGAGAGGTATGAAAGTGTTAAACTTTTCGTAATTCAATCCATACGCAGTAACGGAGAGTTAATGATTTATCACGATATTTGAGACACGAACATGTGGCCTCCAAAGTGCACAGTTACAGCGCTCGACTGAATGTCAAACGCGGGACGAAACGTTAGCTCTCTAGCGATGAATCGTTTGAAGAATCGATTTAGAGGTAGAAGTAGGCTTAGCGTGTTGATACAACGTTCTCTTGCCGGAGAAGTTACATCCCGTGAAATGTTATCAGGAAGAGTTAGAAAGGGGTCTTCTAAGACATATTCATCCATTAGCATTGAGCAGGTATTTCGTACTGGATCATATATAAACAACAGCACATCTCCAAAGACTGCTTCCTCGCTGACTACCAGCTGAACACAGCTCTGCCCCGAGTCCGGCGATGTCCGTGCCCAGTATTTCCGAGAGCAGAATGCCATCTTATGGGAGTCGAAGTCGCGAACGAGGCGGGAGCTGAAGGTGGTGAAATTATGATGAAGCTGCACTGGCGCAGTGGCATTAATCTAGTTCTGTAGCTCGGTTCCAAACTCAGTATACTGTCTCTATGCAGTCCACGAAGGGCCATCTGGTGAGACTCGTCCAGTGAAGAGAAGCGGACATTGGAATTCACTGGGAAGTACCATTCAGTGGTTAGCATTTTTGAGGGCGGGAACCTGCGAAGAAGTCCATAATCCTCAGGTGCCATAGGAAATGGAAATGGATTGAATGAAATGAGGGATGCCGACCTTTTTTCCCTACGCTCATGGCGTCATTGAGTGCAATGAAATCTCGATGACGTGTGTTTGTAGATTTCGAAAACTTCCATATTCTACTAAATCCCCTAAAATGCTTATAGCGGCCGATGACTAGAGGCTTGTGCTAAATCGCTACGATGAACAACGACGACGGCGATTCCAGGCACGACCAACAATGGAGGAACGAGAATTAACCAAAGAACGAATGACGAACGCGGATAATCTAATCTAATCCAATCCCTCGAGGCTTTAGCTTTAGTTGCTTTCTGTTTGTTGTTGTTGCTTTCTGTTTGTTGTTGTTACTTTCTATTTTTCTTGCTTCTATGTGTTGCATTTCGTGATGTTGCTAGCGTCTTCCTGTTCTTGTTGTTCATGTTGTTTGAATTAAATTTTAAATTTGTTAAGGTTAAGGGTGTGAGTTAGGCCGGGGGCATACTTCCATCGCCGCGATGCCATCGCGGCGCTCAGTTCATGGCCATTCCGCCGCACGCGGCCGAATAGTCAAAGAAAACCTCGCCGCGGCCGCCGCAACAGTGGCGGTCGGCATGCGCGATGGCTTCCCGCGCCCATCGTGGGCATGGCATACTTTTTCGCGCCGCGCGCGGTGTTTAGCGTTGATCCTGGACGGATCGCCGTCGCGCTCCCTTGCAGAGCGATGGGCGATGCGACGAGCACAGAGAAATTCAAATTCTTTCGCGTCGCTCTGCAAAACTCATCGCCGCGATTCAATCGCGGCGACGGGAAGTATGCACGAGGCCTTAGTGTTAGCGTATGATGTACATGACAAAAAAAATGAAAAATCATGCATGCAATAACAACGAAATCGCAAATTGAAATCGATAAATCGTAGTAAAATGAAATCGAAAACGAATCAAAAATTCATGCCTTATCGAAACGCTTATTCAATAATTTTATGCTTAAATACTTAACTTAAGCCTATGAGTTTTTCTTTTTTTTCTTCTTACTTATACTTGAGACTTCTTAGCAATAGTCACTGCTCTCTCTCACTCATCCCACTCACACACTCAGCGTCCCACTCACACACTCAGGCAACCAAACCAGTTCACGAAAAAATCCTAGAAAAATCAGTTTTCCCTAGTTTGCTGAACTTAACTTCTTTTCGATAACGCTTAAAATTCCGTTTTTGACGTTTAGACTTTCACTTAATTCGTTTTCGAGTTAGTTTAACGACTAACGACACTCACTTCACCACTCACTTTCATTCTCACTACGTACATTTCCATTTTCACTACGTAACCAATTCACAACAAAGTTACCATTCTCCCTGGTCAGTATAGTTGTGGTTATTCGACTTTCGAAAAATTATTCGAACAATTTATTTTACTATATTATTCGAATTCGAAACTTCCTGGTCTTCCAATATTCAATTTCAAACGGAAATCGAGAATTAGGAAACTTTGAGTATTCGAATACCAGGAATTATTTGCGTAATTTGATCGAATAATTATTCGAATAGTCGAATAGACACAAATACATAGTGAGCTTAATTACCTTCTTACTTTCCTTAATTCGCCAAATCAGATCCGTTGCAAATTGGCTCGCGGGGAGGGGGCTTAGAGGGGGCTTATGTTACAAATCTCTTGTAAATCATAAGTGATCATCTCTCTTCAAGGTATATATGAATGTCTCTTCTCACATCAAAAATGGTAGAACACGTTCATGAAGTTCATGAAGGAGTTCGAATTCTCTTCTCACCAGTATTCAGTTTCATTTTCAATACAACAAGGGGCTTTCTGGCACGACGACCCCGTCCCCCCGAGCCAATTCACGCTACCACTTTGCTCGGCCCGCATGTCATTCTCGCTTAGGTCCAGACCGATACCGACGGCTTAGGCCCTAGGCGAGAATGACATGCGAGCCGAAACATCAAATGAAATAAGAACCAGCTAACACTTACGCGGTCGGTGACGCTTAACCGACCAGCGCTTTCCTCCGCTGCTGTTTTTATCTTCGAATAATTGACTCACGGCAAACTTCCTTGGATTGCTAAAGGAAAAGAGGGGCACGTCAACGTCTCAGCTTCTGAGTTCACTTCACGAGCACAGTTTCCTGAAAACTCATTCATGTCATGTGAGCACTACGACGGCAGACGTGCGGCCGGTCGAGCACCGGATCGATCCGAGGACAGGGACAAGGCCCCACGGCAAACCCGACCCCCTCACGATGCAATGGAAGAACAACGTATCGCGTCAGCGGAGGAGAGCACAGAACAGAGCTACCATTGTTTGTACCTATTCTTTACTATCAGTGTGTCGTCGTTTCTTTTGTCGTGTTGGTGACATTTTTTAAGAGGTGACCCCCCCCCCCCCCCCCCCGACCCTATTTGCGCCAGGAGGGTCACCTTATAAAAAGTGTCACTAACACGACAAAAGAAACGATGACACACTGATATTAAATAAAACAAACAAACAATGACAAACAACATCATCAACTTATATACGTTCACAACGCCGAAACATAAACCGCACTAAAGTCTGGACCCACAATCTTGGCCACGCTGAAGAAACCGCTAGTCTATTACGACGTCAACGATGCCAGGATTCAATACGACCTCAACGATGCCACGATTCATCCAGAGTTGGACGTGGAACACATCAACTTGTATATGTTCACATGACGGCATGAGCAAACGGCATGCAGTGTGACTACGGCATGCACACGCCATCCCACGCCGCTATTCACTGCGTCCGGATAGCAACACTGCGTTACTACTGCGTTGCTACCCTCAAATTTTTCCTTTCCGCGCGAGCGGCGCGAGCGGTCGCATCGGAGCACCCTAAACGCTTCCGCCCGAATAGCAACAGAGTAGCAACAATTTCCAACGGAGTAGCAACTGTGTTGCTGTTACCACCCCAATAGCAACTGCAGTTGCAAATGGCAACTGCAGTTGCTAAACCGTTGGGGGGGGCTGAAAATGGTTCGGCCCGTGGCGACCCAGTGTCCGAGTCAATCAAGGAGAACACTGCTTCATCGAACAGAGTCGCGATACCCGGAAAACCCCTAAAAAAATTACAAAATAGCCTAGGAGAACCAAAACGAGAGGAAAGGGAATAAAAAATACTCACCAATAAGAGTATTTTCGACCTCCCCGGCATATTTTTGAGATATTCGTCCCTATTACTTCGACCACTGATGTGCATGACATATTCCTTGATCCTCACGGAGGTTCAGTAATCTAAAATTATTTGAAACATACAGACTCAGACAGATAATTAAGTTATGTAAAGCAGACGGTTTCCCTAATTTACCCAAAAACACTCGTCTATCTGTTACCTCCAATCAGATACACTTTTTATTAACTATGAACGTACCATTTTCAGCAAAGACCGATACAGCGACATTGAAAGCACGTAAATTCTCTCTCGGTTTTGGTGTCCACGTAATCGCAGCCGCTACGAGATCAATCGTAGTATTTGGTAGAGAAATGTGAGCATCTGTCATGTACAATCAACATAAGTTCAAATTACGCTGACAAAGGAAAAATCAGCACTGAGAACCCAGGAATACGTGCAGTTTCTAACAGAAAAAGTAATGCCGGAAGGAGGGAGGATTACAGGATAAGCAGTACACAAGAAAGAGCAGTCTTCTCTCAGGCGAAAGCGATTTAGCCACGTTTATGCCAGCCTGAAAATGGTCCAAAACGTCACAAGATTCCTAGTGATCAGTAGCTAAACAAACATAAGTTGCGTGGCTTCAGTGTGAAGAATTTTGTACTCCTCGAAGCTAGTCACCTCCTCAAGGCCCATGAAGCAGAATTTTTTAATCGCAGCTGCAGCTACATATCGAACAAATTCGAA
Source organism: Heligmosomoides polygyrus polygyrus (assembly GCA_947396885.1). Taxonomy (NCBI): domain Eukaryota; kingdom Metazoa; phylum Nematoda; class Chromadorea; order Rhabditida; family Heligmosomidae; genus Heligmosomoides; species Heligmosomoides polygyrus. The sequence goes on from OX377201.1 coordinate 38,454,048, forward strand.
TTTCTGAGTTTCGAAGTTCTGTTTGGCAACCACAACGGTTTATTGAAATCTGAAACTCACTTCATACAATTCTTTTCTGCTTTTCTGAGATTTGAGGCCGTGCAAAAGCTTCGAAGCCTGGCACATGTTCATGACTCCATTTTTTATGCAGTCCTTCAGTCAGGTTGGCACAGGCGGTCTTGTAGGTGGACGAAGCTCCTCGAGAGTAAGATCTCTCCTCATCACACTTCCTAAAGCAATTGCAATTACTACAGAATTGACAAAAAGAAGTTTCTTCGCATACACATTCCATGAACACTACGATAACCACAAAAGACGCAAAACTAGTGGATGCTCCTATTCCCATGCAATACATATCAACATTCTTCATGGTAGAACTACTGAAAGAGCAATAGCAACAAATTGCAACCACAAAATGCTAGTAAATAAGTGAAAACAAATAAGAAATACTTACGCTGGTGAAACATTGTCCCTTCTAAGAAGCACAAGCCTTCCGAAGCACTCATAGGGCCTGTATCGCGGCACCTCATCACAAGATCTCTCCAGGATCACAATATCTGCGAGAATACATTTTAATAACTAAATAAGAAAATTTCGTCATTGGCGAGTGGTGAAAGGACCGTGCCGGGAATGAAAACGACCAAAAACAGTGATTGAAAATGTGTTGTTTCGCTGACGAGATCAATAAAAATAGGCCAGAGGCAGAGTACTTTCATGGTCCCGACTTCGCTCTTCCCGCCAGCTTCGTGTTTCCCGCCTGAATTCGCGCGCTGCGCTTCCCGCTTGCTGGGTCCCGACCAGAAAGTCCGTTCGAATCTTCGCGCGGTAAGCTCGTCCGAATCGTTTCGAATGCCTGCTATATGACTATATTCGCCCCTGAAAAAACGTTCACAAACAAAAATATCAAATTCTAACGAGATAAATCTTCAGAAAGAGAGGCAAGACACTTCACAGGCAGACGGTTTTCAATGCAGTCCTCTCCAAGACCGGATATACATTCTCCACGCAGTGCAATCAGCAGTAGAGTTCGTGAAAGAGGAAGTATGCCCGCATTTTTAAAACTAAATATATATATGATTTTGCTAGATGCGAGGAAATTTCTTTTCAGTCCTACTAGATCAAGAACTGCAAATGAAAAGAGTTGAGCGCGAGCATGCCAAACGCCTTCGCAATTGTTCGCACAACGAGCTAAAAAGAATGAAGAATCAGTCGCCACGTACACGAAGAGCACACAGCAAAAATTTTCACTCGTCCATGTAGTGCAGAATAAGACATTTAAAAAGCTGTGAGAAAGTGGTAGTGTATGTTGTTTTCCAACTGCGATTCTCCGCTTTGAAGATATTCCCCACGTGTTGCAAGTCACGTGCTCGCCTATAACTGATGGCGGAGATCTCGACGAAGAGATTGAACGCAATACAAATACTCCCCATCCGAGGATATAACAGTATTCACACGAGCAGCTTGGATGGCACCCACCCTGGAGTCCCTTCCTTAGCCTGATCCAGCTGCCGACTCCCCCGAGCGACGAAAGCAGTTCCCACAAGTCCAGCCATGATCGCCAGTCCCTCTAAGAACATCTCTGCGTGATCGAACAGCCGCAAATGCCGTAGAGGTTCCGATAGCACGATCTCATATGAGCGTAGCGCAATGGAGTTAGCGCGCTCTAATCGAACGCAGAGTTTGAGTTGGACGCGGCGCGTTCACACGTGCCGGACAGGTGGTCGGAATTTAACTGCGACCGCAGGGTGGTAATTGACAGACTCCACCTCATGTTTTCACCTTATGAAGATGTATGTTTAAAAGACGTGTATTTACCCAAATTTAAATTTTTACTGTTGAAAAACTCAAACTCTGCGTTCGATTAGCGCTTTTAACTAGGTGATGTGAGGAAGGCAATGAAAAAATGCGCAGGCTGCTTGCTAACTTGGATAACCAACACGTTAGCAGGCTGGTATTTATTAAGGCTGTAATTGTACTGACCACAGAGGACTAACTCCGACCTTTGCAGGTTTCCGATGGATAACTGAATTAGTGAGATGTACATTCCTAAGAACAGCATCATACATGAGCTTTTGGATAAACACCAGTGCTTCCTCCGCCTCCTGGTGACGTTCATTGTAAGTTTGTATGCAGAAGTCTGGGTAATATGTACGTCTATGTAATATTCCCTTATTCTAGCTCGAGACTGGTGCAACAAGGGAAAGTCTACACCTCGAAAGTTTATTGGAAACGATCACGGCCAACGCGACAGGATGTAGTGGTGTTAAGCGGAGAAATCAATCACACCCCTTCCTCGTTTGGCTCTATTCTATTCTTTCAGTACAACAGAGGTACCAATACTGTCAAAGTCGTAGTCGAGGAATTCATCGTTTCTAATCCTTTCGAAGACTTGGGGAATCAGATCAACCACTACTCTCACCCGTGCCGTCGCTTAGCCATACAACCAATGAGAATGATTGAGGAGCATAACTGTTTCTTTAGGAATGTGAACAGGAAATAACAGATGTTCATTCTGCTTCCAATATGGGCCCATCGTGTCTCGTAAATTATAGGAGCGCCTCTTACGTTTCTATACTTTAATATTTAACTCATCTTCCTAGCTGTTGCTTTTTTCCTAGTTATCTGTTTCAATGAAGCACGGTGTTGGTTTTTCATTACCAGATTACAGATGTATTAAATAACTTGCCCGTTGACTATTATAAACTATAATGAAAACATACCTCGTAATCGGCCTTCCCCTGCGAATGTATTGAATAATGTAGTCAGCAAAAGCATTAGAATTCCGTGTTCCAAGAGATAAAGCTATACGTATGTTCGAATTTTGATGCATATTCATTCAACTCTTTTGGTATGAGCAATAACAGTGTTTGGACGATTGCTTAACTTGGACCGTGCTAGGGGACATTCAAGGTGTTGACTTCTCGGGAGCGTATGCTCGTCAACTGTTTTCGAATGTGTGGACCGCCTGGAAAGCCACAAGCATCTTCTTAAGGGAGCATCTTAGCCTGCAGGAAAAAGTCGGGAGGTTTAAGGAAAGAGCTGTCTGCCTACACGCTGGGGCCTTTAGTAAGGTGTTGAAGCTGGCGAACGATTCGTGTACAGAATGGACGGAATTTACACGTACGACGGAAGCCATCGGCAAGCACAGCTCGATAGGACAACTGTATCCTTCCCTTTTTGGAAAGGCGTTTAAGGAAGTGAAGAAGGAAATTGCGAGAGATGACAAAAAGACATGCCCAAGGAAGCCTGGACCAACGGGTTTCGCAACCCCCGAATCAGGGGTGCTCCTCGAAAAAGATGGCCCTTGAGAAGAACTAGTAACGAGAGTGGCATCAAGCTTTGCGATGCTAGAGGTCGCGCTAAAAATTGGAAGTCTTTTGGGACGTGGGTGGTGGTCTATCCGATGGACGATGCCAAGGAGCAAGCGACGGTAGAGCATGTTATTCGACTCTTCAGAAAGCACGTGGAAGTCGGGGGTCGACTAATTACGGCCTGGACACCAATTGTAGAAGAAAAGGTAGCCCATTGGAGGGCAATGATGAGGCTATGGGAAACCTTGGACGCAACGATCGAGAGCATTGGAGGGCCCGGTAATGTAGCAATAACCGCCAACAGGAGAGAAGTTGAAGCAAAACTGTTTACAGAGGTCGGAAGCCTAGAACCGGCAGTACAATATTATTTCTCGCATCATGGTGTGGCCTCAGCAAAGCATTTAATAGCGTCATTCGAGCTCCCGGACCTGAACCCCTCGTCCGGGTCGCCAACCTTGACGAGGGGGGGGGACATGTCAGGGCAAGGAAGGCAGAAAGCGGCCCAAGGGCGAGTGTCCCTAAAGCGCCGCCGGCTAGGTAGGTGGTCACAGGTGGGCCGGCGGCGATGGTTTGACCGTTCGGGCGGGAACACTCAATTTGGGCGCCAGCCAGGGTGTTAGAGAGAAAACAAGGGTGGCCGTCAGTATTGGGTGCTACCGTGTAGAGTCCCTCGTGCCGTCGTCTACTCATCGTTGTCTCGATTCCTTCGTGGATCTCGTCAGGACTTTTCGGAAATCCCCCGCAGTCGCTCTTGGCCCACCGCCTGTCAACGGGCAGACCCTATATCTTCGCTCATTTTCCGCTTATCCCTATTTGTGTGTATTCATTGTTTTCCCAACAATAAATCGCTTTATCCTTGAGTGTTGTTGTCTGTAAACCGTTGTAGATTGGAAGGTATCGACTGTCACCATTTTAACTTACTCGCATTGCCTCTCCTAAGTACGTAAGCCGATTACCTGACGCTTAGGTGTTGACCAACCATTAATGTTGCTCGAGAGCGGTTTGAGCGTAAAGAACCAGCCTATAGCTTTATATATTTCGCCAATTTCGGTAGGTTTTGGATTTTCTTCTGGAAAACTGAGGGTGATCGGATCAGGATCACTGGTTTTGTTCAAACTTCGTATAGTGGGTAAAGGTTAGGTTGTGAACACGACACTGAAGTCCATTTGGACGACTACGGCAGGACACCCTTCATACTGATAAACGAGGGTGATCGGTGACCCTGACCTGACGGAAAGGGGACTCAACGGGAAGTAGCGTACCGAAATCGACGAAATTTTCACAAACGGACGCCCTCGTCCTCGATGCGAAATTGTCAAAAAAAAATCGATATTTTCAAAATTGGTCGGGATTGAACACCGTTCGATAGCGTTTTTCAAACAATCTGAACAGAACGGTATTATTTGTAGTGTCGAAAACACAAATGTGGGAGCGTAAAGGCGGAAGAAACTCACCGCTGACGTTCGCCCGTCTAAAACGGCATCTATGGTTGAGGCAGGTAGGCAGCTGGGGAGTTAGCACGAGAACGAACGGATAAATAGAAAAATAAAATCGCCGCGGTTTGACAACCGTATCGGCGGGCAAAGAGCGACGCAATGGAGTCGTGCCGCGTGCTGACCACCGCTTGACATGTTAGAACCAGGATATAACATGGTGAGGAGGGCGCATAACTTCACCCGCCTACAATCGCGACGAAAACATTTTTTTTTCGCTTTTTGTTTGCTCGTGAATTTTTTGGTTTAGGTTCTTTCGTGCTCTGTAGGAGTCGCTCGGTAAGTCCCAAGTCGATTTTACATACTCTTTTGTTATGTGGCGCCCACGAACTAGGATAGATTGTGAAGAACCTTTACATTTCTGCTAGCCTACTTTTAGGCCGTTAGCTCTCCGCGTCTTGCCGCAGTGGTCAACTGAAATCGGAAAAAATTTGGTTGCACAAGCTTATCCTGCAGCTTCGCACCAATGTAACTCTGTACGTTCTTGAGCTACATCGCTATGCTTTGGCGACCTGCTAGAACTTTTTACTGACTACGAAATCCACAAACTGCTGTCGGAAGGGGTTACAATTAACAGAGTTATCGCGCTCCAAATACGTCGCGCGTGCAATTTGGCACATCAACGATCAATGTTCTCCGCGCCCTTACTCGCTCAGATTACAACTCTCGCTACTCTAAGTAAAACCGTTCAATTCATCATCAGAAGCGCTACCGAATTGTACCCAAATTGGTCAAACTCCAGAACATTGGTTTTCGGTGACGTCATCGCCCTCCGCTGCGGCCTTGTCATGGACGCGAAATTGTCAAAAAATCGATGTTTCCAAAATTTCCCGAGATTGACATCATTCGATAGAGCTTTTCGTGCTAAGCAGAACGGCATTATTGGTAGTGTCGAAAACTCACATATGGGCGCGTAGAGGCGGAAAAAATTCACCGCTAGCGCTGTAGAACGCTTTTTACCCGAATTTCGCCGCCGGCAGTTGTGGTTAAGGCAATTTAAGCAGTTGTGAAGCTGTGAGCAGATCATCGCAAAGTGCCTTTAGTGCTGTGCTCTCCCACGGATTTGCATGCCGTTATCTCTTCTCGTCTTACCGCAGTCATTGAAAAATGGAACAAATTGGGTCGGACAACCTTAATCTGCATTGGCCGCTTCGCCCTCTTGCTCCAACTCGATTGTTTCTGCCGCGCCTATATGCATTGTCCACAGCGCGCGCCGTGCCGGCAGTTAGTTCCAAACAGTAGGTCATGCTCGTCAAAACGCATGAATAGGCTCACTCCACCAGCCTAACGTCCATAAGTTGAGGGTGTGGCGCCCTAACGCGACTTGCCTCAGGCGCGACACGTGGCGAGCGGAAAACGGCCTCAGGCGCGACACGTGGCGAGCGGAAAACGGCCTCAGGCGCGACACGTGGCGAGCGGAAAACGGCGCTCTCCGACGCCCTTTTGCGCCGCTTGTGTTGGTTGGACGAAGCGGCACAGCCGGTACTATAGTCTTCGGGTGCGTTACGTTAGGTGCCTCCCATTACTGTAGGGCGGAGCGACGCGCTCGATTACCGTAGGCAGACCTGGGGCTGCATGGCATTGGGGAGAAACAGGAAAAGGTAGTAGTCTGTTGGTGCAATACCTTCTCTTCCGAAACGTGCTTGCCGTCAAAGAGGACTGATTTCTCTAACGGTGATTGCTCGCTGTTGTCGTCCTCCTCACACAACGCGCTGTCGGTTGATTACTTCGAGAACGACATTTTTAGCACACTTATGCACCGATATGGCCCGTGTTCATAGTATTCGGCCGTAAGGTACGCGTATTTGTGTGCATTTACCGTATTATTGGTGATATGGTATGATATGGTGGTGTTGAAGATAGGCATTGTTGATAAACTAGCACATATGAAGGCGCAAATAGTCAGCCTTGATTTGTGTTAAGCATTGATGGTCTGAAATTAACTCTTGTGATCATGAGGGGGCCTGATAGCAACAAACTAATATGTGCGAAAATGCCGCCGTCACGCGGACTCGAACTGAAAAACCCGCCGGCGTGCTTATGTGATGCGACCCTGCCACCAACTGCGCCGCGGAGGCACATCCCGTTGCGTGTCGTAACGTTTGATGATAGTTGCGCGCACGCCTTCAGACCTCCTTTTCAGGCCTTTAAAAAGCGTTCAGCAAAAATCAATTGTGGTTCTGGACTCCGCTCAAAGGGCCCTACATCCTATCAAAATACCATCGCAAAAGCTCACCTTGAGTTGGGAGCCTTTCCTTCTAAGAAACAGAGTTGCGATTTTGCTGGTTTGGCTCATTTTCCTCACAGAATGAATACAAAATGCAATCATATCTTGCCCATCATCGTGTACCCTCATACGTATCATTCTTTAAAGGTTCCAGTCCTCTGAAAGCTCTGACCGTTCGACAAGAAAACAACACTTAGGCAGTTTTACCCAACACGTTGTTCTCTTGTCGGCGGTCAAAGTTTTCGGAGGACTAGAACTCTTTAAAGATTGATACGTATCGAGGATGCACAGGGATAGCGAGGTATGACTACAATTTGTATTTATTCTGTTAGAAAAACACTCCCAGTGAAGATTGGTCAACAATGTAATGTCTGCTAGAACATCTTACACAGGCGCACATGGATGACGATAAAAATAGCCGTCGCCTCAAAAAGGTTAAAGGAGAAAGATCGGCAAGCCTTTTGCAATATTCGACCTTCTTACTCTATGGGATATCGTGGAAGCCATTAAAGCGCGTGTTTGTCCCATGGAAAGGCGGAATGAAATACCATGGCGAACTAGTGGACAAGTCTCGTCCCAACTCACCGGCCTAGCAAGGATGAAAGGCTTGTTTAGCCTGGCTAAACCTTCATCTTCATCAAAGCCTCATAGACTTTCATCTGGGGTGGAAGCGATAGCCGTCACCTCCGGAGTGCGCTATCACGTACCCGTTCATCGCTTTCCTTGGGAGAGTTACTAAAGCGGTTCTTCCTAAACCATGAAGTTCACTTGGATGCACTTCGCCAAGGAGTTCTCGTTGATCTTACCAGGGGCTTCCACCGGGCAGAGTGTAACCTGAGTGGCCTTCATTTCCAGATGTCGCTCAATTACTAGGAGAGCCTAAGAAACCAACTGTCGTTCATCTTTCTTCGACCTCCTGGTCAAAATTGTCTCTTCAAGAAGAAAAGGTTTATCCTGCATGCAGTTGCACAACAAAAGAGGTGGTTGCAGCAACGATTTCAAGTTCTTTGCAGGGCATATGCGACTCATCGAAGGTGATTACTATCAAAAATCCGATATTCCCACTCTGGAGCACTTCCATTACGTGTAACATCTGAAGTTGTTACGGGTAGAATAGACAAAACATCGAACAGAAACAAATAACAGACATGTCATAGGTGTAGAAATGAATGAAAACATTAAGGAACAATTATGGAACGGAAAGCTCACCTGCCTCTAGTAGAAATACATCTGGTTTCCGAAGGCCGTTTGAAAGCTTTCTTACCCTGATGCGATAGGGCCTCCCCAAAATGGAATGACACCTCGTTGGATGGATAGACACTGATTTTGCGGTTCATGTCGAACCAAACACTTCGCCTCATCTGCGTTCGAATATCAGTAACGAGTTGGATGGCTTGCGCGATGAAACAAAACGAATGGAAGTGAGTTGCTCTGACTATTAAAATGGTCCGTGGATTTGAGCCCTAGATGATTTTCCGCCTTGGTAGACAAAGCAGAAGTCAAACATTGAGCTCCACTTCATTTCATCATCCATTACTTATTTAATTCTCTATTTATGAATATAAAGGTTTTTAAATTAGATTCTAGCTCCAGAATTCCTTATTTTGCCTCGGTATCGAAGATTTGGCATGTTGTCAGGCCTTTCCTGGGAATGCTACAACCCCTTTCAGTTTGTGTAACGCATAAGCTATGCTTGTAAGCTGTCCAGAGATGCTATGAAGTGGAACATAAGGTGCATTTCGTGGCTACGAAATAACATTTCCTTTTTCTCCTTTAGCACTTGACCCTTACTGCACAAATCAGCACTTCTTCCCTTTCGTAGTCCTACCCTTTCCTTAATACCAGGGCGCATCAGCTTTATCGAGAGATTATTGCAATTTTAAAACCCTTTGTAACAAAAAAATCATGATTTATTCTGACTACTACCCCCGCCCCCGCTGTAAGCACACTAAGACACTTATAATAAACATTTTATTTACATTCACCTTGACACTTTAAGTGAAGAATCTATAGAAATTCATAGAATTGTGAGCCGTTTTGTCCTGAATCCAATTTGCTTGAGCGTCATAACCAATCTGGCACCCTATACTAGGGTGATTTTGTAGGATACTTCTTTACTCCAGAGTTTGCCGTGCGAGTTGTCGAAGAAGAAGGTGTATTCTCCGTCCTCCCGGCACTCCATACTGCCCATCTCCGGATGGAATTCGGTGGTGATTCGGAAAGTGGGAAATGCCTGAAAGCAGTCGATAATCAAAAAGAGACATGAAACTGGGCGTAGCTCAAAGAGAAGAATGTTGAGGAAGGGAAGCATACAAGGGAAGGGACTGACCAGGATACTATCTCAACGGTAGGTCGGAACGGCGCAAGTGTTGTATATGGGCAGAACCGCCTCTCTCTGGGAAGTAACAAACTGCAGGTATCTCGACCCCAATACAACTCTGCGCAGAGTTAGGGGCGACGGAAGTCGCGTGTTGGCGCCCTGTTGATTCACGTGCTCCACAGCTGACGGGCGCGCGAGGGATGAGGGCTCGTATCGCGGCTAAGCGCAGTGCACAGGTGGCGTAGTAGGGAAGAGCTCGGGCTCGTAAACGCGGGGTCGAGGGTTTGGATCCTGCAGACTGCGTTTGTTTTGCACTTTTGCAAAATCCATGTTTATCATATAGGTAATCCACCTATGGGTATTATAGTGTGTTATAGAGCATGTTTACATATAACATATGCTTCAAACTACAGATTAGCTAAAATGTTCACTTGTGTGTGTCACTTATTTTAAGCCTATTTTGTGTGAAGCTATAGTTATGTAACGATAGATATTTTGTGGCACTAGTAAAAAGTTCCGACTCCACCGACAAGACTTCGGTCAAAAAAAAATTTCGCTGAAACTTTGTCTAGGGGTTTATTTGGGGTGCTGATCACGAATCTGACATCCGTTTTCCACGATTCGGCTAAATAATATAGATACAGTAAGGCACAGGATTACATTCTTAAAGTTTCTGCGGCTGACGGCAGGTAGAGGCAGAATCGTGGAAAACGGATGTCAGATTCGTGATCAGCACCCCAAATAAACCCCTAGACAAAGTTTCAGCGAAAAATTGTTTTTGACCGAAGTCTTGTCGGTGGAGTCGGAACTTTTTACTAATGCCACAAAATATCTATCGTTACATAACTATAGCTTCACACAAAATAGGCTTAAAATGAGTGACACACAGAAGTGAACATTTTAGCTAATCTGTAGTTTGAAGCATATGTTATATGTAAACATGCTCTATAACACACTATAATACCCCTAGGTGGATTACCTATATGATAAACATGGATTTTGCAAAAGTGCAAAACGAACGCAGACTGCGGGATCCAAACCCCCGACCCCGCGTTTACGAGCCCGAGCTCTTCCCTACTACGTCACCTGTGCACTGCGCTTAGCCGCGATACGAGCCCTCATCCCTCGCGCGCCCGTCAGCTGTGGAGCACGTGAATCAACAGGGCACCAACCCGCGACTTCAGTCGCCCCTAACTCTGCACAGAGTTGTATTGGGGTCGAGATACCTGCAGTTTGTTACTACTCAGAGAGAGGCGGTTCTGCCCATATACAACACTTACGCTGTTCCGACCTACCGTTGAGATAGTATCCTGGTGAGACATATTCGTGAAAGGTGAAGCAAGCCGTATTGGAAGAATCTCCGCCGTTTATTGAGTACGAAGCTATCGTCCATTTATGGTAGGTCGTTAGACAGAACGGGTAAGATTCCCCTAAACTTTAACCATACGGTTGGCGCTGTTATTCTTCTAGTAGTTCCGAGGTCGAAGAAAAAAGATTCAGCCAGCGGGTGGTAATTAAGCCGCTAATCACACATTTGAGAACCGCCTTAGGTATTTACTACAGTAAGGTACGGTACAGTACCGGACACGTCTTTTGGTCTATGGCCGAAAAAGCCGCGCAGGTCAACATAGGCGCTTTGGAACGCTCCAAATCGGCCTTTTTGGACAGCTTCGTTAGAAATCAGGTACTTGTGAAAATAAGCATATATTTGAACTCAGCAGCTCGAGCTCTATCTTTTGGCACATAAATCTCAGTAGAGTTAAAGAATGCATATAGGCCCAACAGAATCAATCGAGTGAGCGCGACAGCCTGTAGAGCGAGCGTTTAGGGAGTTTTATCGGAATTTCCCTGCCGTCCTAATCAAAAATTGCTCTAAAAATGTCCAGCTTGCATTTGGAGTGCGCCGTGTACAGTGCATATAGAATCGAACTGAGGCGGGAGACAGTTTTAGAGTGAGCGTTAGGGAAGTTTGTCAGAAACTTTCTGCCGTCCTGGTCAGGAATTGTTCTAAGACTGTCCAGCTTGCATTTGGAGTGCGCCGTGAGCAATACATATAGGATCAAACCTATCAATCGAGTAGGGCAACCGCTCGCAAATTACTGTCGCAGACGTGTTCTGTGCGCAATAACTATATCAAGTTCAAAGCTTTTCGGCTGCAACTCGTGGGTCTTGTAGGCACCAAAACGATGAAATGGTGCGCTAAAGTAGAATGGTGTAGCATATGAATGGACAAAGTGCAGCGGTGTGAAAATGCAGGTTAGCCTTGTGTGACGAATTTTTTCTGAATTCGGTGGACCACCGCGGGGAGGCACGGCGAGCTAACGGCCTTCAAAATCGTAGGCGAACAGAGCGCTTAAGGTACTTTACGAAGACGTGCTCAGAACTCCTCAGCCGCCCAAACTACCTTAGCCTCAGTTGCCAGTTTAAAGCGGCGGAAGATAGCGGTTAGAGTTTCTTGCGCTCTTACTCGCCAAGATTGGAGTCTTCGACACTCACACAATGGTGCCGTTCTGTTCAACATGAAAGGCGCTATCGAATGGTATCAATTTCGACCGATTTTGGAAAAATATATTTTCTTGACAGTTCGCATCGAAGACGAGGCCGCTCGAGGACGCGGCAGACGGACGATGACGTCATCGAAAACCGATGTCTTGGAGTTGGGCTACGCTTTATACCACTAGATTGCGCTTTTCACGCTGAATTGAACGGTGTTATTGAGCGTAGGGAAAACTGTATTCTGGGCGAGTAAGAGGGAGGAGAACATCAACCGTTGTTGTGCCAAGTTGCACGCGAGGGCGTGTTCTGAACGCGATTACTCTGTAACATGGGAACCTTTCCGGTTGCAGCTGTACGATTTGTAGGCAGTAAATCGTCCTAGTAGTGCGCTGAAACACAGCAATGGAGCTTATGATTGGACAAAGTTACAGCGGTGCGAAAATGAAGGTTAGACTTGTGTGGAACGATTTTTTCCAAACTCAGTCGACCCCTGCGGGAAGACGCGGAGAGCTAACAAAGTACAAATGCGCCAGCGAGCAAAACACTTAAAGTTCTTCAAAAGGATGCTTTAACAATTCCCTAGCTTATCAAATTGTCTTAGCCCCAGTTGCCATTTTAGGGCGACGAACTTAGCGGTTGAAGCTTTCGGCGCTCTTACTCGCCCATGATATCGCTTTCGACACCCCCAATGCTACAGTTCTGTTCAGCTCGAAGAACTCTTTCAAATGATATCAATCTCGACCAATTTCAGAAAGATAGATTGTTTGGCAATTTCCCATCGAGGAGGGGGGGGGAGCGCTCTAAGCCAAGCCTGCAAAAGATTCATCGAAAATCGATATTTTCGAAATTAGCCTAATTTCCTCGTCCATCATATAGGGGTTACTTGGGGCCCTGATTACGAATTCGACGTTTGTTTTTGAAAATTCTGCGATTTCGGTAGGTTTTGGATTTTCTTCTGGATAACTGAAGTTGCTCGGGTCAGAATCACCGATTTTACTCAAACTTCGTATAGAGCCAGGGGCTCATTCGGGATGTCGAACACGATGCCGACGTCCATTTGGGCGTTTACGCCAAGAGACCACCGATACTGAGGGTGATCGTTAATCCTAACCCTCAAAAGGGAGGTAACCTACTGAAATCGGCGGAATTTTCAAAAAACGGACGTCGGATCCGTAATCAGCGTCCTAAATAACCCTTAATTTATGATGATGGTTTCGTAAAACCATTGCTCCAAAGCGGCCTATGTTGACCTGCGCGGCTTTTTCGGCCAATGACTAAAAGACATGTCTGGTACTGTATTTTGCCGCGGTTTGCCATGGATATCTGAGAGACGTGCCTTTAGCGTTTCTAGATAAACACTCGAACGCATCCTACCGTAATCGGTCGAAATGTCAAAAGGGAATGCAGTGTAATATAGTAAGAGATACTCATTAGTGTTTGTGGACATCGTTCTGTGTACATTTCTCACCCCCACATTTCAATCATACACACGTCTCCCACCCTTTAGTTGCTGGTGGCAGCTAAACTAATTGAGATCTAAAGTGCTTGGATAGCGAGCACAGGGGGTTGAACAAGAAACAAGACGAAGCTGAATAGCCACAGATCACTTTTTTGGAGCAAAACGATAACGCTCAAGTTTAAACTATACCGACAACAACATGCACCATTTCCACTTTCCTTGAATTAGGCGTTCTTCGAAAAGATGACCCATTTTAAGCCAAGGTGAGCAAGTTCTATTGAAGTCAAAATAAACTTCGGCTTTAAGAAAGCTTCTATAAAAACTTAGCAAAGATTTTATCTCTGAGAAAAATGGGCAGTTTTTTGAACGGGCTCAAAGTATTTATTCTCTTTATTAAAATATTTTTTATTAAGTTCCAAAGAATTTTTCGATGTATGGTGTATGGGAAGTTTGGGTCGTGTCCGTCCAGTGTATGGACGCCATTCCCCTATATGAAACACCGGATAAATCTTTAGTTTCCAGCACTTTGGGACAAAACTATAACATAATATTGCTCTTGCCGCAAGGATAAAAAACGTATGTAATTCATTTAATCAATGCATTTATTTTTTAAAGATGACTTTTATAGTTTTTAGGCTTCATTTTTTTACCTTTCTATAAATTACCTTCAAAGAATGCATTACGTTGGCTATATTGAAGTGTGTACATTTTGGCTTGAAATATGTCCATTTTGATTTTAGGTTTTGACGTTTAAAGCAAAAATGGTATAAATTATATTGCAACAGCGGTTTGTCTTCGATAATCTCTGGTCCCAGGAAAGAATATAACTCCACCTTTTCTCCTGAGCTTCTGTTTCTACACAGCCGAAGGACAAGTTGTCTTTCTGAGTGAATCGTCGCTACGTATCTCATTCTATCAAAGGCACCTTCTGTCGTAACGCGGACTTCTGCGAGATCACTTTTGATGACGCCCTTCCATCGCTTCTTAGCGGCTTCTCGAGGTCGTTTTCTCGATGCTTTAGGCTCTTTAGGCTGGAGTCAATCTTATTGCAATTCTCTGGTTTCCTCAGGACGTAGCCGTATCACCTCGGACGCTGGACCACATCCTCCACTGGATCGGGGCTGTCTTCCCTGCTACCCTGACGTCTTAATTCCGCACCATATCCCGGTAGATCCACCGCGTGTCCACCTGAGCATTCTCCCTTCAGCAACGTGCAGCACTCATCCATTCACCTCAACCAGACAGCACTTAACACACACGACCATGGCTTCTGTGCACAACCTAAAGAGATGCCTTGCGGTAATCCTTGATCGAATGGCTATCCAGAGCACCACGCAAGCATCGAAGACCTCCAGGCTGAAGAACCCCTGGTGGCAGGCCTTTCGCTTCCCACGGTGGTTCTCCATCACCGGTCAAGTGGCAGGGATAGTCTGTGGCGCACAGCCCTCTCGTGTCGAATTGCTCCTGTCACATAAAATCCACCACCCTGTGCCATGAATCAGCCAGTCGATCGTAGATCTTCATCGCTCATCTTCTATTTGAAAACGATGTTCCTGCAATAATCCATTATCTTTTCTGCGTGTGATACAGCTGAGGAACCTCAAGGTCTCCAGTACTTTCCGCGCTTTTATTGCCATGCCACAAGGCCCAGCTGCCTTTCAAACCTTCATTTTCGCTATGGGATAGTGAACCTCTTCATGCTCAAACATGGGATCGTTTCCTCCGTCCGTGGGATATCTTGCTCGCTGTTGTCACGCAAGTGCTTAACTCCTTTACTTCACCCAGATCGCTCAGCTTCTTGCCCATAAAGTATAGCGAAAATGAAATTTGTTCCTCTTATGATCAAGAGTTACGCACAGCGCAAATCTGCTGATGTCATTCTTAACGTAGTGAGAAATTGGGAGAGAGGAAGGAACGCAGTCGCTTTGTTATGTACCAGAATAATTTGCCAATCCACGATCACCCCAACTGAATACACCTGAGAACACCTTTTTTGCTCGATCGTACACCTGTCAAGAAAGTAAAGCAATTTGAATCTGCGGTACATGTCGCTTAGGGACACAACAGGGGTGCGGGAACGTGTCGTGGCTTTTAGCGCAATCGCGGCAGCCAGCCATGGCACTGATCCCGCGGTGCACGATTACTGTCGGTTTACTTTTCCCGCATCCCTGCTGTGCGCCTAAGCTACATGTGCCCAATCTACTACGTAATTATGTTCCCTTCCATCAATTGCACACCAATCTGTGAACCTTCTTTATGTTTTTTGTTGCCCCATACTACTTTTGTCTTAATTTTGAGATCAACTCTTACCATTTCTCCGTCCTTAGAGATGCCAAAATCGACGTCACCTGTTCCAACTCGCCAGATCCACCGGAACGTTTTGCCCCTCTCACCTCGTACCTTCACCTGAAATTCCTGTATTTCATAAAAATGTAAAAAGAGGAAGGAAAATATGTATTTTTGGTTAGGATTCATTTCGCATCCAATTCGGATGAAGCTACAGAGATCTTTTGCGAGATCAAACTAGGATTAGATAAAGGAAAAATTTGAATATGATGGAGTAAAAACAAACTTTATAGATCATTTCGCTACCTTCCTTTTCATGAATCTTATTTTTTTGTGTATTTCTGTGCCCTCCTTCCTTCGTCAAGAAATCAATATCTCTGATTACATTAATCTGATATTTCACGAATAATGTTTTAGTTCCCGACAGAACACAAGAAGAATGCGCATCACTTTAGACTGGTCGCCACTTTCCTCTAACGGGCTTCTGAGCCGTCTTTTCAAATTGATTCCCTTTACGAGTCAAAGACACTTTCTTTCAGTGCTTTGCTAAATTCTGTTCCAATCGTTCCTTCGTTCAAAATCAAGCGTAAAGGGATGTTTAGAACTCCATAGAGAATCGTTTTTATTCGCTTTGTCGTTTCGTGACATATGATGTGTTTTTTTTTGTATATGGCGTTTTAAACTGCAGAGAAAACATCGAAAATTGCAGAAGTTTGTTTGAAGGAGTTCAAATGGGGTCTGAAGACGCGTGATTGTTTACACAGCCTTGGAGAGAAGTAGAGAATTTTTTTGATTTACAGGGTGGGCATTAATCATGGGTCTCGTCGAAAAATTGCGGATTTGAACAGCGAGCGACATTTTTTCTGGAAATTCAAATGCTATTACTTTGTGTCTTGTTTATGTTATGCTACCAGGAAAGTTTTATGTACGTTCTTTGCATTTTATGTTATGGTTAAAGCTCATCCAAATGCGCACCTCCATCACGGGGTTGCATAACGATGGTCATGTCAAAGAAAATTGCTCATCTTCCATCTGTATTCCAGCGATTGGTCCGGACAACGATTGACCGGTTCGATGAGCTTGAAAGCTCATGGGACAGGAAAGCACAAGGTAGAGAGGTTTTTGTTGCCACCTCTGATACCATAAAAGGCATCAGAGCTACCTCGTGAGAAACATTGTCCTCTCGGGGCAAATGAAGAACGTGCGGCTGAAGAGATGCAGGAGACTTCTGGAGCGCCTCGCAGATGACGCGCAGCTGAGCGTCGATTTCAGTTACGAAAAAAAAAAATTCACAACAGAGCCTATTGCGAAGCCTCGCAGTAGATAAGAAGCAGGCCATTTCTAGAGGAAAGGTCATCGGAAAAACTGCATATCGAAGCTCTGTTATGGTTTGGAGTGCGATCACCTCAGATGGGAGGGCGCCACTGGTATTCGGCGATGCTGGAGTGAAAAAGTGTCCTGAAGAAAGTTTTGAAGCCATGATCCATTTCTCACTTTGAAGACAGGCCAAGGTGCTTTCAGCAAGACTTTTGCAGACAAGTCGAGTGGCCTCCAGCAGTGATGTTTGTAGATTTCATCGCCCACGAAGAATGGCCATCAAATTCATCAGATCTGAACCCACTCGACTTTCCGGTCTGGTCAGTTTTAGAGCACAAGATCTCAGCTACAAGATACTGCAACTTGGGTTCGCCAAAAGCTGCCCTTACGAAAGCGTGGAGTGATCTCGATGAAGACTATCTGCGTGCCACCTGTGACGTCTTCGTGACTCGTCTGAGAAGCTGCATACGTGCAAGAGGAGAGAACTTGGAATGAAGACTGTAATTTTTGACTGTTAAGGCCCTTATTAAACAGAGCGAAGTGTTTTTCTCCATTTCGAATAATTTGTGCTACTATGGAACTTCATCTGTTTTAGGCACATAATTCATGCGCACCCAGTACAGTGAATACACACCATGCGATAGAAGTCTTTTAAACTTTAATAAAATGCGACTTTTCACTAATACTGTTCCCCATAAAACGAAGAGATTGAAGGCTCCAAGCAGTGGGGTAGCCGTGAGAGATCTCCAGGTAACCGCGACTGCTGCATTTACTTCAAATAACAGTCCTTCATCGGTATTCAATCACGCCTTGCTTTATTAAAGAAATAAAATAAAAATAAAAATAAAGGTAAAATAAATAAATAAATAGATAAATAAATAAAATAAAAACAAAATAAAAATAAATCAATAACATATTTAAAAATTATTAATAAAAATAAAAATATAAAAAAAAATAAAATAAAAACGAAAATAAAAATAAAAATATTTATAAAAATAAAATAAAAATAAAAATAAAAGATAAAAATAATTAACATTAAAATTAAAATGTAAATATAAAAATATAATAATAAAGATAGAAAATTATAGCACCTCCTTCTTCACTGATGAGCCACCGAGGAGGTGTTATAAGAAAACGGTTTGTCTGAAGGGAGGTGGCGAAACAAAGCGTTGAGATTTGATATTGTTTCTCCATAATTCTCAAGTATATTCAAAAACTTAAAAGGAATTAAGCACACCTCGGCCCGGCTGCGAGCCGCCACGCAAAGCTTTTCAAACGAATCCTTGTCGTCGTCGACATTCTCCTCCGGCTTATAGCTAAACAAAGCTGAGTCATAAAATGAAAGATGACTATAACAGGCTGGACACTCACTGGAGTTTTTCGGGCACCTTTCCGCCCATCCGGATATCTCCCGTGGGAAGGTCGGAAGCTTTGCTTCCACCCCAGTAAGGATATATGTTGTGCTCTCCGAGCTGAAACAAGTTCCATTAGATCTTCATTGGTAAGAGAGCGATAAACTTGATCCGACCTCTTTGACAAGAATGTCCTTCCAATCGCCCTTTAGGAATGTCACCTAAAATAGAAGTACAAATAGATAGATGGGTTTTCAGTAACTAATTTTGGATCACTCGTTTATTAAAAATTATCTACAGTTGCGATATGACGTTATTTATCGAACTACATGTGTCATAGCTGGAATATTTCCAAAAATGGCAAACACTTGACCTAGCCAATAAATATTTTTCCCAGCACACTTTGGTAGCCATTGAATAGGCAGGCGGTTTACGTAGTGCGAGGACAACTTGATTGTGAATGTGCTTACAATTTTGAGGGCTTAAGTTTCAAGGATGTTCACTAGTCGCAACCCGAAAGATTTTCACTGATATCGGCTTACACATATCTTATCCTTAAGATGCAAAAAATGTCTAATTACTTGGATTGCACCGTATTTGCTACAAAAGATAAAAAAATCAAGGCAAAATCTATTTTCAAGTGAAGGAGGAGTTTAGGAGGTGGTACACGATCGAAGCTGGCCAAGGGCCAGCGAGAAAACATATCCGTAAATTAAGTTAAGTTCGTACAGTTGCAATGTTGTAACATATAATAAATCGAACACAACATGCAGACCTCGGTGGGCCAGTCAGCACTCACCGGTTTTACTTAGACCTAACCAAATTCTGCTGATGCACTCGGTGACGGCTCTTCTTCCTCCTCCAAGGTCGTATCGACGTGGCCATTTTTGATATCCATCGACACCACGGCCAGTCGATAGGAGGAGGGTCGTTGATCGGTCGGTGGCGGATCGCGGCTCTTCCACCGCCGCTGCAGGAGAACCCTGGGAGACGGGAGCAGTTCTCGCACCAGCAGCTTGGGCGCACCACACCCTGGAGTCCCTTCCCTAGCCTGCCTCTGCGCTCGAAGAGCGCAAAACCTAGCCGCGGACTCCCCCTGAGCGACGAAAGCAGTTTCCATACGAGCAGCTTTGGTGGCACACATCATGGTGTCTCCTCCCTAGCCTGTCTCTGCGCTCTTCGAGAACACAGCCGCGGGCTCCCCGTGAGCTTCCACACGAGCAGCTTTGGTGGTACACACCCTGGAGTCCATTCCCTAGCCTACCCATCGGCCGACTATCACTGGCCGACGAAAACGTGTTCCAATGACAACGGCTCGGATGGCGTGAGCGGGCGCTGGCACTTTGCCACGCCAGCGCCTGGTTAGGTCTAATGGCTATCGCACTCACCTATACATTGGGTGAGCTGGCCGCTGATATCAGCAGGAAACCGATCAAGCTGAGGGTCTTGATAGAAATGAAATAAGAAAGCTCGCAAAGTGCATAATAAATGTATGTACTATGATGTAAATCATATAATGCTAAAAAATATCGCAATAGAAACTCTTCATATTAAATTGCAATGGAAGTAAAAGAAATACAGGGTGCGTAAAAAGTATTGACGCACCTACTTTTTGTTTCAGCTCCAACTTTCTCTTTCTACCCCTCTAGGCTTTTGTGTGTTATTTTTGTTGTCTGTATTGTGCTCAAAAAACACTCACGAAAAAACTCAAGAAATATGATCGTCGTCGTTATGGTGGCCCTTTTTTGTCTGTTACCCAAAGAGCTTAATACTTCCTTAACAAGAGAATTAGGCGCTGTTCGAAACGGTTGGTGAAGAAAGAGGTCAGCAACCCAAACGTTAGCCACGGCTCTGTCATAACAGATGATGATTACAAGATGTTCAAGCACGATAACGTTCAAACTCAAAATTATCAATCTCTGTCCGACAACGGTAAACAGGGGCAGGTGTAGACAGCTTATCAGAGGAGCACAGCTTAAACATGAATACTTTTTTTAGGCGATTTTGGAGAATGAAGTCTGGGCTGCTTTCAGAAGAAGTGACCAGTCGCAGAACGCTACCCTGTTCGAAGTACGGAACGAAATCCATGCAGAGTACTTGCGGCGCGTGCTCATGAATTTTTCCGTCGTTTTCGTCCCTGTATTCTCAGTAAAGGAGCCAATGTCGATTACGAATTATTCTATCGTGTTTGCAAGATCATTTTCCATATTTCCCAAGTGAATATTTTAAAACTTGCTGCGCAACACTATTTTCACAACCGTCATTTAGTGCGTCAATACTTTTTACGCACCCAATAGAAGAGCTCGAAAAGTGACATTCACGCCCAACCTTAGGGCGTACCTTCTGTTCTGCTTGTTGTGGTTGCTTTACTACTTGTTCACGCACTCTTTGTATGCGTCCATAAATAAATAAATAAAGCAAGTTCTACGCATCCTTTGTCGCGAAGGCGGTAACTAGACCGGGTTCTCTTCTTTGCTCTTTTTCCATTGGTTCGTTCTTCGCTCATCTATGATCTCTACGGTGTTCCCGTCAGATTATTCTGATGTTTAGACCCTTCATTTAAGAGCTTTACCAAGCGGTCCTCTCTTGAGCCACTTGTTAG
Organism: Heligmosomoides polygyrus polygyrus; assembly: GCA_947396885.1. NCBI lineage: Eukaryota > Metazoa > Nematoda > Chromadorea > Rhabditida > Heligmosomidae > Heligmosomoides > Heligmosomoides polygyrus. The sequence goes on from OX377201.1 coordinate 38,474,911, forward strand.
TATCAAAATGTATGAAAATTCGAGAAAGAAGGGCGAAAATCAAACAATTAAACCCATAGCCTGCTGGACGACGCAGAAATAACTCAAAGTCAACTTCACTCGTCCGAGGTGGGCTCAGTAGTCGGTCACCCTACCGTAACCGGGGCCCGCGATCATGTTATCGTATTCGAGAGAAAGAGAGAGAGAGCTAACGTGTGTACCCATCAACGAGCTCAGGATTCGCTAGCTGTAAGCATCACACCCGCGGAATCAACGCAACATGCGACATATTGCAGAAGATCCTTCGCATAGAGATTCTCGCTTTCATTGAAGAATGAACGGGTATCACCGCCGCGTAAAGGGGACCTCGGAAATGAGCTGCATCCTGTTGGTGAGGAATTTTAGAGACCTGCTAATCGCAAAGGAACATGCTGCAAAGACTCCGACATATCAGACATCCTACCTCTACGTATTAGCATCACTAGCACCAAACTTTTGATGGAAGATCCACAATCGACACCTTGCGTTGACAGAAATATGCAGAAATGATCCAGGTCATCGCATGAATGCTAGTTAAACTCTCCGCAATATATTTCGGAATCAAGTATACATCAATTCACTCCACCTTTTCCCGAGTCTGCTTTGAAAGCACGGGCTGAATCATTGCGTAGACTGTTTTGATCATCATAGGGCAGTTGATAACGTAGATGTGTCGACCAAAATCAGGAAATAACGCCTAAAGTAAGTGCGATTCGCGATTTTCCTACGACCGCTTCACCCGCACCGTACCTGAAGCACTGTGAGTAGGTTAAGGTACACATTAATAGCGGGTGGATAGAGAATGTCCATGCTGAAGCCTTCCAGGTCGACGACCAGTTTCGCCCCCAACTTCCTGCCGGTAGCCGCTTCAGCTTTCCTGAATGCTGCTGGACTGATTTAGGAAAATCTACAAGTGGCAAGCGTATCTAATACCTGACGAGTTTGAACGCCAACTCCGCTTCCACCACACTAAGCCTGAACAGCTCGCTGACGCTCCCAGATTTGATCAAGGTCCTTGGATGGGTGAGAGCTAAGGCCTGCATGTACACGACGTTACCCTCATCGTCTTGGCACATGAGCCCTCCTTAATTCGCTCGGGTTGCTAACAGGAGTTGCTTCTCAGAACTAAATGACCGCCACTAACCAGGGAAGTAGTCGGCGACGGTGGACATGCAGCGGATCTTCGCATTCAAGTCGTTGACGTTCTCCACAGTAGCGTCCTGCATGTTCAGAGACGTCAAGACATCCAGCGTTGATTGCAGCTTCGGCAGAATCACATCTAAAATGGTTCTGCTAACAAGGGCACTGTCTCAACGGCCCGCCGTAACGGCAAGAACTAATACTATAGGAAGAATGTCCGTCCCCCAAATAGTGACAGAACATGTTTTGTTTTTGCCGAATCCATTCTCGAAAGACCTAGGCCCATGTAATGAGTCAGGATGTGAATAAACTGTAGCGTTCCTACGTTGCCCATGCTGTGATCAGTCCACCTGTTTTATGCACTTTTGCCTGCGGATAATTAGTGTTGAAGGTTTATCCTGAATCTTTCATATATCATCGCATTTTGCATATTTGGGACGTTTCTGGTGCATCACGAGATGTCGACGAGGAATACGTAGTGAAAACATCAGCAAACTACCATGATAAAAGGGCACAAACGCGATATAGCACGTAAACCGAACACGTGACGTCAGCCATGAAGCAGCACCTCTACCACCGCGCCATCCAGGCCACGACACAAGCTCCTTGCGCAGCTATGGTAAGCTCGACCCGACGGACCCTTAACCACTACACCCTCTTACTCGCTTGCCTCACGGATCCGGCAAAAAAAAACATGTTCTGTTACTACTTGGAGGACGGAGATTGTTCCTACAGCATTCGTTCTTGCCGTTCCGGCGTACCGTTGAGACAGTTCCCTTGTAAGTCTAGGTTAGAATGGCAAGGGTTTGTTAGGTTGTGACAGTGTTTCTTGGGAGGTGCTGAATTGCTGGACGCATGGTGGCGCAGGCTGAGCAAGCTCCAGCTGTCGTGTGCATCCTCGTCGAGGGTCGTTGTTGTTTCCCCGCCCAAGTCAATCAAACCGTCCAACCATTTGGAGCCGAAAAAAGGCACAAGAATTGTCTAAGAGTGCTAAATGCTACGTATTGGCTATCACAGTCCCAGTGGTCCATCTCATATAAATAAACACCGTCATGGCCTAGCGGTCCCAACTTGCCCAACGGTTCGCCATCGCAAGTGCTTGCGCAGGCCAAACACTCCTCGCGAGTGGTCCCCATGATGTCCTGCTGAAGAATGCGACCCATACCACAATGCTATTGATTAACACCTACCTTTATCAGTTCTCCTTTTTATGAAACAGTTAGCCGTCAAACTCCACGCAGGAGAAGGTAAGTCCGCACCGCAGCATGCTCTTTGGTGTGTAAAAATAGCAAAGGTCGTAGGTTTGAAAGAATAATTTAAGGGGCAGAGAAATGTGGTTTAGGAAGTAATGACGGATAAAGGACGCCGTTAATACATTTTTTTTTTGAGATGCACCACACGTTTCACTTCTTCGTGAGGCTGTCGTGGAGCCAATTTGAATGAGCGATTGTCCTACACAATGAATTGAGATGGCCAGCAGATGGAAAAATAACTGTTTTATTCTTTCTACACAAGTTTGGTGCCAACTCTCCGACACCGGAGGAATGGAAGTCTGGATTGGCCAGGCGAGAAATCCAAACCAGGAATCTGAAATCGGGTGCATGCGACGCTTGGCGTCTTCACCAACTGCAGTACCACGCGCCTTGGGAAGTAATGCGGTCACATTTTTAGAAATTGCCCAAGCTTCAAAGCTTTCGGGAAACCAATTGCAGATTGTCTCTTTTTTCAGAGCCGTTCAAGCTTTTTTTATTCAACAAGGGCCCGTATAAACGACTGTCGTATTTAAGGGAAACTGTGTGCCACTACGAGCATTTTCACCCATGCAGTAGTTGAGTGTTTCTACAACTACGTCCATTCTGCCTTTCAGAAACCGGCTCATTTGACAATATTCATGGAGAAAGGAGTAGCTTCAAAAAAGCAGCACTTTTATGCGTCTCCTTGGTATGCACTCTGCAACTAATAAAGTGTGGCTCATTACGCTTACGGCAAGTTCTAATGGTGACATGTGAGATATCTACGATCTTCAAGATATCCTCACCTTAGCAATGGTTTAGGTTGCTTGGGTATACCGGCGTAAAAATGTTGGCGAAGGTCTTTGCTATCCAGGAACTGCGTCAGCAAAATATTTAAGAAGGACGCGGAAATGGAGTCGCAGCATAAGCACATCGAGAGGCATTTTGAGAACGCTTCACATTTGATTCTCTATTCAAAGACATTGGGGAGTGGTCATTGTATACGGGTATGAAATAGGTTAAACTTCCGCGATTCTCCGCTTCACATAAAGTGCACAATGAGAAATCTCCTCCAGTTCAACCAGCTTTTTATGTGTTAGGAGCTTTTTGTTTCCATTCGGCGTTCTGGCGCCGGATTCATCAACGACTTACAGCAATTTAAGAGAGAGAATACACCGAAGTCACTGATAGCGCGGCGAAGCTTTTCACCATATCGCTTGTTAAGCCGCGCTATCAGAGAACTCGGCTGCATTTCCTCTGTTAAACTATTGTAAATCGTTGATGAATCTCACCCCTGGAGGCAGTTTGGGAGGTGCTTAGCCTGCGCAGTGGCTTGCTATAACGTACTCAGCTAGTACGTAGATAACTCGGGTCTCTCCTCCCCATACAAGTGTGCTAGCAGTTCATCTCCCGTAGACTGATTGAAGACATGGGTATCCTGAGCGCGAGCTGGACCTGCGAGCCGTAGTGCCCGTCCCATTTTCAGCGCGCTCATCAAGCCGTGGTCCCTTCCTCACCTATGTCGTAATCCCATCCCATCAACCATCGGAGCAGCGAAAAATCAGTGTCATAGTCGGGGTACTTCTCCAAATGCCTGGCTGCTCTGGATCGGAGCTCGGCGATCTTCGACTTCTGATAGGGCGTGACCTGGTCAGCCCTTGGATAGTGGTCTTCCACTGTCATCCTGCAACACAGTCACAGTAAGGAATTGCAAATAATGGTACATGCGAACAAAAGAGAGGCCCCAACAGTGGCCTCTACTTGCCCAAATATCTCAAAGCATAAAGTGCTTGGAGAATTACACTGAACGTGGGTTAGCTGCTGGCTGTGAAGACGCGGAGATATTAAAAGTGCAATCACAATGACTAAAGGGAAAAACAGTGAAAGAATTTGAACATCGATTAAAAATATAAGGACCGGTTGCGGGAAATCAACCACTACAGTACCGTCGGTAAACGTTCGCCAAAACGCGGCCGGCGGCGGATTAATCCGCCGTTTCCGCCGCTTTGCCATAACTCTCTTCAAAGTCGCTTATATTCAATGAAAGGCACATTGTTGGAATCAGAACAACATGATCTACCCAATGGCGTAAAAATCTTATCAAGGTTTCAAAATTTTTGAGTTCGAGATGACCTAGATTAGTCGAGCCCGTAATTGTCTTGACCTGATCCACATTCGCCCCTGAGTCTCCCCTAATTGTGCCCTCTGGCAGGGATCGACTTGCTCAGTGGAATTTTAAAAATTTCAAACGCTGTTGAAAATGTGTTTCACGCTAATTTTAGGTTTTGTCTCATCACGACGATCTCTTTGATACCAAATTCGCCTGGTTTGTCACCATATTCAGCGTTCCATGCATCCTCAACTGCCGATTTTTTTCCATTTTCGTTAATTATTTACGACAGTACCACTTTTGTTCTAGAGCCGATTTTCGCTCAAGTTTTCGACGATAGGGTGTGCATTACAAATATAGGGTTTAGCCTTAGTTCAGTTAGAAGTAAGGTACTAATCAGCCAGTAAGTTGACAGCGCAGCGTTCCAAGGAGGCATTGCCTGCAAGGGCTAATTCGCGCGTGTAGATCCGTGTCTCCACGCGACGGATCAGTATGGAAGCTGGATATGTGGTAGCACAACATACACAGATGCAACAGCACAAAAATGATGTAGCTGGCAGCTCAGGACTGAGAGCTCCACTGCTTCAAAAAGGTCATTTTCTTCTACTCTGACCATGGGACTCAGCGCCTACCTCTGTCCAAGCCGCGCAGAACAGTTTCCGTCATTTATCGGAGCCGATATTCGCTTTTTTTCGGAAAATTTTCCACCTCACGTTAATCACATTTATTCATTGAGACAAGTCCGCTACCGGAATCCAGAGTGTTGCTGTAATTGCAGTGACCTGACCTGCCCCACCAAGTATGTCTTTTGGACATGCAATCGCTGCTTCTCTCCTCTCACTACTCACACTAACCGAGGTCGTTTACTACTAATGCTCTTCCTCCACTGCAGGAAACAATCCATTCAGTAACAGTCTACGCACTTGGCTAAAACTGCCGTTCATTAAACCTATGCTTCCGTACTTGTACCTCATCATTTTATTGATCAGCCTGCTTTTCCTGAATTTATTTATTTCCGACTACTCTTCGACGTTCTTTTTGTGTGTATCCAATTCAGCTGCTGAACTCTTATTCGTGTCACTGTTGCGAAAAATTTCAATTTCAGTAGATATCCATCAAATAACCTGTTGTTGGTGCTTTCCATGCAGAAAATGATAAGAAAATTTGACTCGAAGCCATTATTTCGCTAACTCTAGACTTCTATGGGGGCTTTGCCTCAGAAACACCGCCCAACTTATCCATGCGACTCACTGGTCTAACCAGAAATGGGTGAAGTCTATCAAACTCTGTTGACTGATCGATAACAGCTCCCTTTTTTGAAGCACTGACCATCATCTGACCGGCGATCCGCTATTCTGTACACATTGTGGAGTTCTAGAAATTATTGAAGAGAAAAGCCTTGCTAATACTTTCCCTGATGCCTTACGCTTTGTATTCATGTAGGAATTTCAGTGAAGATACCAATTGATTTGTGACTTTTCTGAATGGTACGGACCATTTAGAAAACCTTATCGAAACTGCAGCGTTTGAGCAGTGTACCAGAAGAGGGCAAGAAAGGAGTACAAAGACGATGTCGTTACCGTTCTTATACTGCCTATCTTCCTTTATCAGTGCCTATCAAGGAACTTGTTTTACTATGCTGTAACTTCTTTCGGGGTGACTAGATTGCTCAATCCTCAGCCCCATGAACGTTCATAAGGTGTTAACCATAAGCTGACTTTAAGCATCTGTTCGATGAGGCAGAACTCCTCTACAGAGCTATCAAAAGGGACGGGCAACTCGCATTACACACGTCGCTTCCCTGGCTTTCTTCTCTGGTTCTTCTGGCTTCTATGGTCGCCACGTTCTTGGAAACCTCGCACCAGTTAGGACGCTGGGCTTCCGTTCGTCGAGACCTGCGCCCGCCCTCGCATGGCGCGTTGGCTGGTGCCTAGTCTTCCCGCCACTCCGGAACTGCCCGAGAATACTCGAGGGACTACTCATCGGCCTCAAGAAGTTCCTGTCGTCAAGTATGGGATCATGCCGTGAGCAAACAGGAAGCCCTTCCCGTTCGGGTAAAAATTCAGAAAGTGAACATTTGGGTGGAGTTTGGAGGTTTGCTTCCTACGAGGACAACCCGCTCTTCTTTCCGTCCAGAGTGCTCTTGTAAGCACGCGACAGGAGATCAGAGTTACTACTCTTCAAAACTATGAAAAAATTTTAGGTACGAAAAATTGCCATTTTGACCAAAAATTTGTAACGTACATATACGTATGGCTCCGCAATCCTTACCCCCCCCCCCGATGGACCGCAAGAGTTGATTGCGTGACATGTTTTAAAGTGAGGTTTATCAGCACTTAACTGAAAAATAAATTTAAGTATATGTCGCGTAGGTGAGCAGCATTGGAGGGTGGGAACGCCCAAACTAATCAGACCAAATTGAATGGGTATACCGTTCAGAGAGGGCGTATTCAGTCGGTACGCTGATGGGCTGGCATGTGTTCGGGTTGGGCTCTGTTTGGTTATTATTGACTGGCGGGCTCCCACCTACCAATGCTGCTCACCTACGCGACATATACCTAAATCTATGTGTGAGTAGTGAGAGGAGAGAAGCAGCGATTGCATGTCCAAAAGACATGCTTGGTGGGGCAGGTCAGGTCACTTCAATTACAGCAACACTCTGGACTCCGGTAGCGGACTTGTCTCAATGAATAAATGTGATTAACGTGAGGTGGAAAATTTTCCGAAAAAAAGCGAATATCGGCTCCGATAAATGACGGAAACTGTTCTGCGCGGCTTGGACAGAGGTAGGCGCTGAGTCCCATGGTCAGAGTAGAAGAAAATGACCTTTTTGAAGCAGTGGAGCTCTCAGTCCTGAGCTGCCAGCTACATCATTTTTGTGCTGCTGCATCTGTGTATGTTGTGCTACCACATATCCAGCTTCCATACTGATCCGTCGCGTGGAGACACGGATCTACACGCGCGAATTAGCCCCTGCAGGCAATGCCTCCTTGGAACGCTGCGCTGTCAACTTACTGGCTGATTAGTACCTTACTTCTAACTGAACTAAGGCTAAACCCTATGTTTGTAATGCACACCCTATCGTCGAAAACTTGAGCGAAAATCGGCTCTAGAACAAAAGTGGTACTGTCGTAAATAATTAACGAAAATGGAAAAAAATCGGCAGTTGAGGATGCATGGAACGCTGAATATGGTGACAAACCAGGCGAATTTGGTATCAAAGAGATCGTCGTGATGAGACAAAACCTAAAATTAGCGTGAAACACATTTTCAACAGCGTTTAAAATTTTTAAAATTCCACTGAGCAAGTCGATCCCTGCCAGAGGGCACAATTAGGGGAGACTCAGGGGCGAATGTGGATCAGGTCAAGACAATTACGGGCTCGACTAATCTAGGTCATCTCGAACTCAAAAATTTTGAAACCTTGATAAGATTTTTACGCCATTGGGTAGATCATGTTGTTCTGATTCCAACAATGTGCCTTTCATTGAATATAAGCGACTTTGAAGAGAGTTATGGCAAAGCGGCGGAAACGGCGGATTAATCCGCCGCCGGCCGCGTTTTGGCGAACGTTTACCGACGGTACTGTATATAATTGAGTTAGCGGTCGATGAGGTTTGAGTGATCTAAGCTAAGTGAGATACGCCGCCTCATCCACAGCGAGGGCGGTCGAGTGACCTAACCTGAGTGAGATACGCCGCATCTTGCACAGTGGGGACAAAATTTGCTATCGAACGTGGGATGTTGCTGCAGCAGAGAAAGCGCAATCATTTACTGATTAATACAACAGCACCTACGAGCGTTTCTGAGCGTGCAGGTTCAGAAGCGATGTTGCCGACTTTCTGCCATTAACATGAGAAGACCACCAAAGGGGTAAGAGTAGAAGGGAGGACTTCGAGGATGGAGAACCGACAGCGGCCAGGATCGGATTTAGAAGATGTGACACCGATGTCGCGCAATGTGCGTTCGCTCGCCGTCGTAGTGGCGTGAGGGTGGGAGGGCCACTTATTTGGGGTAGATTTCCCCCTCACTCGTTTCTTCTTACTCTATCTGACTGCTAGTCCGCCTTTACTGGTCTTCCTTTCCCTTCTCTAGTCCCCACTTCCTTGTCCCAACTCCTGGCCCACTTCTTTGTTCCAACTATTGACCCTCTACTGGTCTCTTCCTGCTGCTGGTTTCCCCGTTCTGGTCACTCCTCCAGGTTGTTTTTTCCTTCCTGGTCGCTCTCCTGTTCTACCCTAGAGGTCCTCTTACTCATCTTCTCCACCCGTTTAGATGGCTTCCAATGCTCTCGACAGACGTCGGTGACACGTATTCAGAATCAGGACGCTTGTTGCGCGACGTAGAGGGCACAACTTGTGGATCAGAAGCTCAGAAGCTAGCGCAGTCGCCAGTGCGTCGAGCACGAAGAGACTACGCATATGGCAGATTCCTTGTTTCCCTACGAATTTCCTTGCGGCTCCCTTCTTGTTAGTTTATCGTCCTGGTCCCGACTCCAGGTCCCTTCTTCCAGGTAGATCCCTCCCTCTTCCTCGGAATTCTTCTTACTACTCTACACCAAATAAGTGGCAACAAAGAAGTGGGCCAGAAGTTGGGACAAGGAAGTGGGGACTAGAGAAGGGAAAGGGAAGACCAGTAAAGGCGGACTAGCAGTCAGATACAGTAAGAAGAAACAAGTGAGGGGGAACTCTACCCCAAATAAGCGGCCCTCCCACCCTCACGCCACTACGACGGCGAACGAACGCACATTGCGCGACATCGGTGTCACATCTTCTAAATCCGGTCTCTCTTGCTGGTAATGGATCCCCTGCTAATCCTCCTTACTGCCTCCCCCCCCCCCTACTGGCAACTCTCTACTAGTCCTTCCTTATTGCCTAAACCCCTCGGGGTGCTTCCTTGTTCAACATGCTTGCCTGCTTCATTGTACCGCCATCGACCTCCCCGCCCCCGCCCTCATCCCGATGCCTCCTCCAGGTCGCTCCCTCCTGGTCGCTGTCGGTTCTCCACCATCGAAGTCCTCCCTTCCAGTTTTACCCATTTGGTGGTCTTCTCAAGCTAATGGCATAAAGTCTGTGGCACGGCTTCTGAACCTGGACGCTCAGAAACATGCGTAGGTGCTGTTGTGTTAAGCAGAAAAGGGTTATGCTTTCCTTGCCGCAGCATCATCCCACGTTCGATAGCAAATTTTGCCCCCGCTGTGGATGATGCGGCGTAGGTTCACTCACTTAGGTTAGATCACTCGACCGTACTCCCCCCCCCCCCCTCCACTCGACCGCTCACTGCCCTAACATCCTCGTTTCGCAGCCTGTCCCGACGGGTCCATCCACGTGCCCACCTCAGCATCCTCATTTCCGCAGCGTGCAGTTGGCGCTTCTGCGCCTTACCTACAGCCCAGCCCTCAATGCCGTAGGGGGCAGGTCTCTGTTCTATAGAGCTTGCCTTTGAGCGCTCTGTAGCATCTACGGTCGCAGAAGATCCCTGTGGACTCTCTCCACTTGAGCCAGGCTGCGTTTACTCGTCCTCTGACCGCCTGGTCCACACTTCCTTCTTCGGATAGGTCATTTCCGAAGTAACGGAACTCTTCCACATTCTCGACGCTTTCCCTTGGCAGTCTAGGATGGATCCAGCGCACTGCTCAGAGCTGATGAACTTCGTCTTCTTCACGCTCAGCCGTAGGCCGTTGTCTGCGAGTGCTGTCTGCGAGTGCTGTCTGCCACAGCTGCACCATTTCTTCTAGCTCCTCCTGGTTGTCGGCTATTAGGGCGATGTCGTCCGCGTAGAGGATCGTCCTGAGAGGGCCTTGCTCAAGGTGGTTCACTATAGAGTCAAGCGTCAGCAGGAATAGGAATGGACTCAGAGCCGACCCTTGGTGTACCCCCACTGTGATGTTTACTTTCCTTGTCACCCCGTGTAGAGTTGGTCGCTTTCGAGCCTCCGTTCATGTCCCTTATGACCGTGATCAGACGTTCCGGGACACCCCTCCCTTGAAGGGCTTTTCAGAGTATGACCCGGGGTAGCCTGTCGTAAGGTAGCAGGATTTTCGTTTCTCCCGATATTTCTCCATCACCTGACGGACGATGAAGATGGCGTCTGTGGTGGTCCTCTCGGGCATGAAGCCCCACTGCACCTAGGAGATGGGTACTATCTCTCTCAGCCTCGAGTCGACCAGTCATTCGAATATCTTTATGGTGTGTGAGATCAATTTGGTCCCTTGGTAGTTGGAGCATTCGGAAGCGTCTTCCTACTGCTTGAAGGGGGGGGGGGACTATGGTGCTGTTCCTCCAGTCATCCGCCATCTTACCTTCTTTCGTGACTCTATTGAGGAACTGCGTCAGCCAGTTGATTCCGTGGTCACCAAGCACCTTCCAAGTCTCTACTGGCACACCGTCAGGCCCAGCCGTCTTTCCGAGTTTTATCTTCCTTATGGCCTTGCGAACCTCTTCTTTCGTTCAAGGTGGGATGGCTCCTTTCGTTAGTTGTTCTTCCTGGGCCTCCCGACGAGGAAACTTCTCCTTCAGGAGCTCCTTGAAGTACTCCTCCCTTCTCTCTCTACCTCCACCGGCTTCCGTAGTACCCTACCGTCAGCGTTATTCACAGTCTTTACTACTCGAATGTCGGGGCCAGGGGTGTGCGTAATTACGATTTACGATTTACGATTTTACGATTTACGGTGATTTTTGGCAAATTTTTTACGATTTACGATTTACGACATATTGGGTCGTAAATCGTAAATTTTCGTAAATCTGATCTTCGGTGCAGAGATGGCAGCGTCCACATAACGTGATACAATTAGGGTTATAACGATGTACCCGCTTTTAAAGTATTCTCCCATAGCTCATTGCTGTTTCCTAACTACTCTTCTATGTTCTACTGTGGCACTGTAACAGAAAAACGCAGCTTTGTGTTTAGGCCGCTCGAGCTCGACTCATCTGCCTACCCCTCTTTTCATCTCTTCAAGAGCTGCCGACTTAGTATCAGAGCTATACTAGAGAAGAAGCAATGACAATAAATGATTAGAATTATAAAATCCTGGCCATGAAACTGGGCTAGCCCTTTTTTTGGTTGCACTCTAGCACTTTTCACATTGCAATTACCTGAGAGCACTACATTCCAGTCCACAGAAGAAGATGCAAATTCGCCTTTTACCGGAAGGAATATGATCGCCTGTTGAACCATATTCTGTGCCGCAACTACTCAACTTGTGACTTTTTCAGCTTATTTTTAAACGGCTCTTTCCAATGCGAGTGGAACTGAAGCAAAGCCATCAAGGAATATTGGACTTGATTGCAGGCGGGTTGTGGAATAACAGCTAAGCTGCTGGAAAAATAAAACACTCATATTTCGATCTCATTATCATAGCACATTATGGTGCGGAATGAATTTTCATACAAGGTACAACCTAAACGAAACTTTTGATTTTGTCGAGAAATAAGTGAAGTGGTTTTGACACTTTTGGTCTCCTTTTTCAATGGTTTGATTTCACAAGGCTAATGGAGAGTAGGACTGGCGAAGGCAAACAGTCATTGATTAGTGGTGTGATAATTTGGACTTTCCGAAATCTAACAAGTACAAGCAAACATGTGGGCGAAGTAAATACCGAAAGTAATTGCTAGGTATCGTCAAACGACGTTCTTTCATTCTAGAAGTTGTAAATGCCTTCAAAGAACGCTGAAGGGTAAAGCACTGCGTTAGTTTGTTTCCTGTTTGAGACCACTCATTCTACCTCTATGGGATATGGTGGAGTTCGTTTCAGTGCGGGTTAACCTATAGAATGACTTGCGGTGGCCAGCCGATGTAAAGGTCAGTTTTACCACATTTGCTTAAGCCTGGAGTGGCTGGTAGAGAGGCTATATGTTGTTACAGGATGTTTTGTTACTATCAAAACTCTTGCGCCAAGCGGGACCCGAACCCGCATCCGCTGCTTTTCGGGCAGCGATGTTACGTGCGGTCAAACAGCGCCGGTGGTGTAAGGCGAGCATCGCTACCCGGAAAGCAGCGGATGCGGGTTCGAGTCCCGTCCGGCGCAAGAGTTTTGATCGCAACAAAACATCCTGTAACAACGTAAAGGATCCTTCCCAGACAAGCCCCGTACGAAGTCACCGACAGAGGAAATATGAAAAAGTTGGTTGGCCGTGGTAGGATCCGAATCAAGAACTTCTATTCTGAATCGCGCGACAGTCGTTCCTCCTCCGACTTCCCTACCATGGGTCTTCCATATATGTTTAAAATGCACCTTGCACCTACGAATCAGTTGAACCCTTTTCAGTTCAAACAATACTCTTCTTCTCTACTCTACTTCTAAAGAATGTCGCATACGATGCTCCTTTTTGTAATCTAAAGTTTAGAAATCAGACTATAATGAGTGTCTAAAAAGAAAAAGTGATCATACTTTTTTAATTGTCTCACAATTCCTTCTCGCCTGTTGCAAAAATGCCCTTTGGTACAGTTCAGAATGTGGAAAAGCTTAGAACTTCAGATGTGCCATACGATAGAAATGTGCCATGTGCTCACTCAATAGTCGATGCTTGTTGGGTTTCTTGTGTAAATGCTGTTTTCGTCGAGTTGATCAGTGATGAAATGATTTTTTGGTTTTGAACGGAACCATTTTTATTGGTTTTGACTTTGGCTTATAGAGGTTGTTTCTTCAAAGCCATACTTTTATATGCAAGCTAAAGGCTAGCCATTATGATGCACATTTTTTGGTCGTCCAAGCAGTGCAAGATTTTTGTTTGTGCACCGTGCATAGGTGTTCTAGTAGATAGCGTTCTGAACAAGTAGTTTATTTTGATTGTCCTCAAACTTCTCCTGCTCGATTTGAAAGATGTTAATTGATTTTAGTGGCTTCCAGTTTAATTAGAAATGTGTCCAGCTCGAACCGAAAACGACTCAATAAAAATAATTCTCTCCGATTAGCCTTAATATAATAAAAGAAAATCAGGTGTTCAGATGCACTATGAGTCAACCACCTCTTACGATTTACGGTTTACGATTTACGATTTACGACGATGTTTTCGTAATTACGATTTACGACTTACGAAATTTCGGATTTCATTTACGCACACCCCTGGTCGGGGCTAGCTCTATGACGCGCCTTGGTCAGACAGATGGCGAACTTCTCTCCCTCTGGCCCGTCTAGTTTCTCGTACAGAGCATCCATTTCCGCGTTCTTTGCTTTCGCTACAGTCGTTTTGCCAGCCTCCTCGGCTTCCTGTAGGTTGTGAGATGCTCGGGTGCCCTCGTCTTCTAACACAGCTTGTAGCCTCCTTCTTCCTGTTCACCACAACCTGCACTTCTTCGTTCAGAACCATGCCGATTTATCCGCTCTGGTTTCTCCCTTTGTTCCTCCCAGAGTTTCCTTAGCACTTCTCAGGATTACTCGGGCTACCCTACTCCCTCATTCACGGGACCAGCTGGATCTAGAAGGCTTGCTTCGAGCACTGCCTTTCGTAGTTCGTTCCGCTCTAACCCTTGCAGTCTCCATAATCGGATCCTGGGTTTCGTCCTCACTTTGGACTTGGCGGGTAGAGGTATGCTTAGGTCGGCTACCAAGGGTCTATGCGGCGATGCCACGTCTTCTACCAGAATGACCTTCACATCGACTGTTTAGGGCAGACCTTAGAACCAGGATGTGGGCGACTTCCGTCCTTCGTCCTCCGCTAGCATAGGTCACCTTATGGCTCTCCCTCTTCCCTAAGAAGGTACTACGATAGCCATTAGACCTCATCGGCGGCTGCCGTGGCAATGTGCCAAATCATGCTACAGCATCCCGAAAACCTGCAGAACATCCGCCATCGGAGCGCGTTTCTGCACAGGCTGACGCGTTGCGACGTGTCTGCTGCCGCGTGGTCTCGCAGCACCCCTTAGCGACTGCTTTGGAGAGAGCAGTTCATATACTTATGGAATTCGTATTCAGCAGGTATATGTCGAAATTGCATTGTGAAAGAGAGTGGAACAATGGCTGCTAAAAACAGATCGGAATAGATTTTGAGTTCCACCCAAGCTGCTTGTGTGGAAACTGCCTTCGTCGCTCAGGGGGAGTGCGCAGCTGGATTCTGCGCTCTTGGAGCACAGAATCAAGCTAGGGAAGGGACTCCAGGGTGGGTGTGATCCAAGCTGCTCGTGTGGAAACTGCCTTCGTCGCTCAGGGGGAGTCCGCAGCTGGATTCGAATCAGGCTAGGGAAGGGACTCCAGGGTGGGTGCGATCCAAGCTGCTTGTGTGGAAACTGCCTTCGTCGCTCAGGGGGAGTCCGCAGTTGGATTCTGCGCTCTTGGAGCACAGAATCAAGCTAGGGAAGGGACTCCAGGGTGGGTGTGATCCAAGCTGCTCGTGTGGAAACTGCCTTCGTCGCTCAGGGGGAGTCCGCAGCTGGATTCGAATCAGGCTAGGGAAGGGACTCCAGGGTGGGTGCGATCCAAGCTGCTTGTGTGGAAACTGCCTTCGTCGCTCAGGGGGAGTGCGCAGCTGGATTCTGCACACTTCGGGCGCAGAATCAGGCTAGGGAAGGGACTCCAGGGTGGGTGCGATCCAAGCTGCTCGTGTGGAAACTGCCTTCATCGCTCAGGGGGAGTCCGCAGCTGGATTCGAATCAGGCTAGGGAAGGGACTCCAGGGTGGGTGCGATCCAAGCTGCTTGTGTGGAAACTGCCTTCGTCGCTCAGGGGGAGTGCACAGCTGGATTCTGCGCTCTTGGAGCACAGAATCAAGCTAGGGAAGGGACTCCAGGGTGGGTGTGATCCAAGCTGCTCGTGTGGAAACTGCCTTCGTCGCTCAGGGGGAGTCCGCAGCTGGATTCGAATCAGGCTAGGGAAGGGACTCCAGGGTGGGTGCGATCCAAGCTGCTTGTGTGGAAACTGCCTTCGTCGCTCAGGGGGAGTGCGCAGCTGGATTCTGCACACTTCGGGCGCAGAATCAGGCTAGGGAAGGGACTCCAGGGTGGGTGCGATCCAAGCTGCTCGTGTGGAAACTGCCTTCATCGCTCAGGGGGAGTCCGCAGCTGGATTCGAATCAGGCTAGGGAAGGGACTCCAGGGTGGGTGAGATCCAAGCTGCTTGTGTGGAAACTGCCTTCGTCGCTCAGGGGGAGTCCGCAGCTGGATTCTGCGCTCTTGGAGCACAGAATCAAGCTAGGGAAGGGACTCCAGGGTGGGTGTGATCCAAGCTGCTCGTGTGGAAACTGCCTTCGTCGCTCAGGGGGAGTCCGCAGCTGGATCCTGCGCTCTTCGAGCGCAGAATCAGGCTAGGGAAGAGACTCCAGGGTGGGTGCGATCCAAGCTGCTCGTGTGGAAACGGCTTTCGTCGCTCAGGGAGAGTTCGCAGCAGCACCAGCAGAACCAGGCCAGAAAACGGCGCTCAATGGCGTCAAAAACCCTCAAATCTCGACCACTCAATTAAAATGCAAAAAGCACGCAACGCTGCAGAACCGAACCCCCGACCTTCCTCCCATTGAGCAGCGCAACATCCACTGCCGCACGGCCCGCTTGCTGAGGCAGCCATCGCTGGCATACAAGACATCGCAGCGCGATCCACGACGCATCGACAGCAGCCGCCCGCTACAGTATCCCGCAAACCTGCAGATCAACCGGCGGCTTCCGTGGTCGTCCACGTCAGCCGCGCAACAACCACGGCAGCCGCCGATGAGGTCTAACCTGAGGAATCAACAGGGCGCCAACGGCGACTTCCGTCGCCTCTAACTCCGCGCAGAGTTGTATTGGGGTCGAGATACCTGCAGTTTGTTACTTCCCAGGGAGAGGCGGTTCTGCCCATATACAACACTTGCGCCGTTCCGACCTACCGTTGAGATAGTATCCTGGTAAGTAAGACCAGGTACTACAGACAGCAAGGTCGTGGGCGATAGCCAGATCGAGAATTCTTTCTCCATCTGGGTTTATCAGGCCGATCCCTTTACTCCATGAACGCTTTCCACTCCTCTTCTGCCACTCCCAACATGCCCGTTCAGGTTCACTGCTATGGAGAGGTAGTCGTCTTCTGGTACGGACCTTATGGCCTCCTCGAGCGTGATGTAGAAGTCATCCTTGTCGTGCTCGGGACATCTGGTGCGGAGCGTAGACAGACATGATGGTCCAGTAACCCTCCTTCGTGTCCAGCATCAGTGACATGATGCGGTCGTTTATTCTTTGGACAGTCACTACTGAATCTTTGATGGACTCTGCGACCGCTATACCTACCACGTTCCTCTTGGTGTCCTCTCCATTGTAGTACAGCTCGACCCCTTCTCCAATCTCCCTGCCTTTCGCCCCTTTCCATCGCGTTTCGTGCACGCACAGGACTTGTATCCTTCTGCGCTTCATCAGGTCAGCCACTTCCCTAGATCTTCCGGTCAGCGTTTCCCCATCTAGAGTTCCCATTCGAACTAGCTTCTTTAGTCAAGGTCGTTCGGTCTTCATTAGCCCTCGCATACTGACCACAGAAGTCGGGCGGGGGTTCTGTGCGCCACTTCTGGGTGACGTCCTAGCCTTTACACTGATTCTATTGCGACTTTTGATCATGGTTTTGTGACGAGGTTTCTCCATCAGCCGGCCTATCAACCTGGGCCTGACGCTGGAACCGTTCCCATTTTTGCAATTTTTGCAGGGCATGGCATGCCGGAGCCGGGAGTCGAACCTGTAACCGTTTGTGCATGAAACTACATTACTAATCACTAGGATAACTCGGCTCCGCTGAGAACCTTCCCGACAACGCGAAAGTAAGGTTACATCATTTTATCGTAAGATGACGCTCTAAAATAATCTGGGAGAGGGTCTTGCCTTGCAGTTTCCTAGGCGGGAGGGGCCATCCCGTTCGTGTTCATTCCCTTTTCTAGCGACGTCCCTTCCTCTAGAAGAGATCCAACTTCACTATCGGTATATTGTAGAAATTAGTGTTCCTGTGCGAAACATGTACATGGCGCATTATTAGTCCAGGGCGGGTGAACAGGGTATCGCCGTTGGAAAAGCGGATGGGACACATGAATGATGGTCCTAACAAACAAGAAAATTGCAAAACGCTAGCTGTACCTCCCAAAAAATGCCGGGCAGCGTCGTGAATTAGAAGCTTTATCTCTGGGTTGCTGTACCGGGTGGGATCCTAAGATGGAGAAATCACCCACATTAGGAGCAATAGGAGCAATAGCTTCGTCCTCCAATGCCTCTTCAACCCTCCTCTAAAGCTGTCGAAGCAGCCACTGCATTCTCGAGCTGATTCAGGGCAATGAACAGGTGGAAGTAAACACAACTTCTCGCCCAAACTAAGACTGGACTGTCTACATAAGAATGTTCAACCACATTATATATTGTATTTCATTCTAATCTAACGCTTTACTGTCACCAAGCAGACTATGGTGTCCTCCTGCGGCAACAGCATGTGTACCCAACGTTTTCAATCTAGATTTTTTTTGAGAACTTCCCGATTCCATGAAGTAAAAAGTGCAGGATATGTACGTTTAAAGCCGGGGTATGTCTTTCATAGTGATAAGTGATAGCTCTAGCGTAGCCGCAGCAAGCCAATTTTATCACAAATATCATGTCTACGCAAATGTGCGTAACAGTTTTCGTTTTAAAAGCTTCTGTACAAACTCTACGAATACTGTGAGGAAAAACAAGATTCAGCAAACTCCAAGCTCTCTCATCTTAAACCTCGGCATTCTCGTAACGTAATTCAGTGGGTGGTCTGCCAACGAGGTTTTTAGGTGGAAATTTTATTATTGTTGGCACGACGTTCCGACCTTGTAGTCGTTTTCAGAGGCGCAGTGTTCCACCGTTAGTGTGCAGCGATTGCACTTCCACCCTAAGTCAATCAGTAACGAGTAGCGAAATTCGTTACTGACTGACTGACTACTGACTTCGGGTGGTAGCGCAACCACTACACACCAGGAACGCTACGTCTCTGAAGAAGACGACAAGGTCGAAACGTCAGGCCAATAAGAATAAAAATCCCACCTAAAAAACTCGTTGGCAGACCACCACACTGAAAAACGGGATAGCTTCCACCGCTCTAGATTTGCATCGTTAACTCTACTTTCCGGACCCGCAATACTATTTTTCTGCGTAGTAGTAGAACAAACTTCAGCTCTGGTAATTGTTCTCGAAGGCATCATACACTGCGTCCTGCTGGGTAGTTGTGAACAATTCTCGCAACCTAACCTACCTATGGCACCAGGAGTTTTCCTGATGCGTAGAAGAGTCAGTCATTGAGAGGCAGAAGTGAAGTGGAACTCACCGCTCTTGCCCGTGCATGCTGATAATCGTGTGGTTTCAATGAGAACAGTCAGAGTGATAAGAGGTTGTGGTCGTGTTTGGCTTGTGAGTGGATCAATTTCCACGAAACAAAAACTGCAGTGCTGAGCACCATCTCATGTATATGCACCCACAATTTATTCCCAAAATCTCTTTTAACCAAAATATAGCCGTTCACATAAGCTCAATTGTTGTGAACTTTTTCGTCTTAAATGAAAGGATTTCGTTGAAAATCCCTGTCAGCATCCGTTGGAAAAATTAAAAGCGAAGTGGCGGAGCAAATAGAAAACGAGAAAAAGAGGTGAGCAGAGTATAGTAATCAGAGCAATGGAAGTCCATGGTAGGCGCCTTCTTGAAAAGTATGGTGAAGAGTTTTCGGAGCATCGATCAAAAGAAACCACCTTTCGATTTTTGGGGAATAAGCCTTGGTTTGTGGTAAGCCCTCATGGTCTAAAATTGGCTCCTGTGATCATGAGAAAGCGCAATAACAACAAACTAATATGCGCAAAGATATTGGCGGTACGTGGACTCGAACTCAAAAGTCCACCGGTGTGCTTCTATGGGGCGTCATTCCTACTGACTGCGCCACCGAGGCACACCACGTGGGATGTGATAGGGGTTGACGGTTGTTGCGCACACGTCTTTACACCTCTTTCTTTGGTCTTTAAAAAAGCGTTCAGAAAAAACTAACTGTAATTCTGGACTCCGCTCACACGACCTTACAATACCGCTCGCGCCGCACGGTCAAAAGTGGGCGAAAAAACGCCAACATGGCGTCGCAAAGCGTCGCACGCTCATGACTCCTTCAGTTTTAGGTTTCTTGAATAAAGGTTGATACCATTCGATCCGCCTCTTCGAGATCTACACAAACATTTGTAAAACTTTACCGGAACACCCATATTTTCGACGTGGGTGGTCCAAAATTGGCTGGACGGGCGATTAGAGCAGCTTATTTCCCAGGATATGCGTGCTTTCGGAGTATCTCAAAGATGGCGTACGTCGCCAGTGCTCTGTCATGCAAGGAATGCCCCGAGAGTGCGCCGTGCACAATGCACACAGAACCTATCAATCGAGTGGGCAAGCGCATGTCCCCTGCGCTTCTATCTTCTCTCACTGGGAACTGCGACGTTTTCAAGACTATTTCGAGCCGTGGAGAATGTTATCAGAAATTCCCCGCCACCCCAGTCAGGATTAGCTCCAATCTGTATCAGCGAAACTTTGGAGTGCGCCATGAACATGCATGGAGAATAGAACCTTTCAATCGAGTGGGGGGGGGACAGCTTGTACACTGAGCGTTTGGGGAGTTTTATCAGAAATTTCTTGCCGCCCTACTCAGGAATTGCTTCAAGGCTGTCCAGCGAGCCTTTGGAGTGCGCCATGAACAATGCATACAGAATCGAACCTTTCAATCGAGGGGGGGGGCGACCGCTCGCAAATTGCATGCGCGGGCGTCTTCGGAGCACAATATCTCTGTCAAGTTGGAACCTTTCAGGTTGCAGCTTGTGGGCCTTGTAGGCAGTCGAACGGTCTGCTAGCACGCCAAAGCAGAATGGTTTAGCATAGGAGGGGGCAATGTTATAGGACTGCGAAAATGCAGGTGAGGCTTGTGTGAAGCATTTTTTTCCGATTTCCGCGGACCCCTGCGAGAAGACGCCACAAGCTAACGGCCTTAAAATGCGTACGCGAACAGAGCGCTTAAGGTGCTTTACGATGACGTGCTCATAGCTCCTCAGCTGCCCAAACTGCCTAGCCTCAGCTGCCGTTTTAGAGCGGCGAAACCTAGCGGTTAGAGTTTCTTGCGCTCCTACTCGCCCAGATTTGAGTCTTCGAAACTCGCAATGGCACCGTTCCGTTCAGCATGGAAAGCGCTATGGAACGGTATCAATTTCGACCGATTTTGGAAACATCGACTTTTTGACTGTTTCGCATCGAGGACGAGGCCGCGGCGGAACGATGACGTCATCGAAAAATCGATGTCTTCGAGTTGGGCCATGCTTGATACCATTCGATGGAGCTTCTCATGCTGAATTGAATGGTGTCATTTAGACTGGGAAAGCTGTAATCTGGACGAGCAACAGCGCGGAGAACATCTACCGTTGTTGCGCTAAATTGCACTCACGGGCGTGTTCGGAGCACAATAGCTCTGTCAAGTTGGAACCTTTCAGGTTGCAGCTTGTGGGCCTTGTAGGCAGTCGAACGGTCTGCTAGCACGCCAAAGCAGAATGGTTTAGCCTGGGAGTGGGCAATGTTATAGGGGTGCGAAAATGCAGGTGAGGCTTGTGTGAAGCTTTTTTTCCGATTTCTGTGGACCACTGCGAGAAGATGCCACAAGCTAACGGCCTTAAAATGCGTACGCGAACAGAGCGCCTAAGGTACTTTTCGGTGATGAGCTCAGAACTTCTCAGCTGCCTAAACTGCCTTAGCGCCATCTGCCGTTTTAGGGCGGCGGGCTTAGCGGTTGCAGTTTCCTGCCCTCTTACTCGCCCATATTTGGGTTTCCGACAATCCCGGTAGCACCGTTTTATTCATAACGAAAAGCTCTATCGAATGGTGTCACTCTCGACCAATTTCAAAAAATCGATTTTTCGACAATATCGAGGGCGTGCTTTAGGCCGACCCGCGCCGACGATGACGTCATCGACAACCGGCATTTTCGAAATTGGCCAGATTTCCTCGTGCAAACTTCGTCCAAAATTATCTAGGGGTTATTTGGGGCGCTGATTACGAATGCGACGTTCGTTTTTGAAAATTCCGCGGACTTGAGCAGGTTACTTCCCGTTTGAGGGTGGTCGGGTCAGGATCACCGATCACCCTCAGTTATCGGTATGAGCGGTCCCCCTCCGTAATCGTCCAAATGTACTTCGGCATCGTGTTTGGCACCCTGAATGAGTCCCCACCCTGTACGAATTTCGAGCAAAATCGATGACCCTGACCTGACCACCATCAGTTATCCAGAAAAAATCCAAAACCTACCGAATTTTTCAAAAACGGACGTCGGATTCGTAATCAGTGCCCCAAATAACCCCTAGACGATTTTGGACGCAGTTTGCACGAGGAAATTTGGCCAATTTCGAAAATATCGGTTTTCGATGACGTCATCACCCGCGCAGCTCGGCCTAGCGCGCCCACGTCCTCGATGGGATATTGTCGAAAAATCGATATTGCCTAAATAGGTCGAAATTGATAGCATTCGATAGAGATGTTCAAGCAGAACAGAAAGGTGTTATTGGGAGTGTCGAAAACCCAAATATGGGCGAGTAAGAGGGCAGTAAACTTCAACCGCTAAAGGCCCCCACAGAGTTCTGCGGCAGCGCCACGGCCCTATGCTTAACCATAGGGCAGAGACGCAGAGCTCGCCGCCGGCGGCGTCCCCGCCCTATCCTAACCATAGCGGCGAGCGGCGTTGCCGCAGAACACTGTGGGGGCCTTATGTCCGCTGCCCTAAAACGGCAGATAGGGCTAAGGCAGTTTAGGAAGGTAAGAAGTTCTGATCCAGTCACCGTAAAGTACCTTAAGTGCTCTGTTCGCATACGCATTCTGATGCCGTTAGCTCCCCGCGTCTTCTCGCAGGGGTCCACGAAAATCGGAAAAAAATGCGTCACGCAAGCCTCACCTGCATTTTCGCACCCCTATAACATTGCCCCCTCCTATGCTAAGCCATTCTGCTTTGACTTGCTAGCAGAACGTTCGGCTGCCTACAAGACCCACAAGCTGCAGCCGAAACCATTCAAATTTGAGAGAGTTATTGTGCTCCGAACACGTCCGCGCGTGCAATTTAGCGCAACAACGGCTGACGCTCTCCGCGCTATTACTCGCCCAGATTACCGTTTTTCCCACTACAAATGAAACCATTTATTTCAGCATGAAAAGCTCTATCGAATGGTGTCAGGAATGGCCCAACTCGAAGACATCGATTTTTCGATGACGTCATCGTCCTTCCGCCGCGGTCTCGTCCTCGATGCGAAACAGTCAAAAATTGATGTTTCCAAAATCGGTCGAAATTGATATCGCTCGATAGCGATTTTCAAGCAGAACGGAGTGGTGCTATTGGGAGTGTCGAAAACCCAAAAATGGGCGAGTAAGAGGGCAGGAAATTTCAACCGCTAAGTCCGCTGCCCTAAAACGGCAGCTGGGGCTAAGGCAGTTTAGGCAGGTAAGGAGCTCTGATCCCGTCACCGTAAAGTACCTTAAGTGCTCTGTTCGCATACGCATTCTGATGCCGTTAGCTCCCCGCGTCTTCTCGCAGTGGTCCACGGAATTCGGAAAAAAATGCGTCGCGCAAGCCTCACCTGCATTTTCGCAGCCCTATAACATTGCCCCCTCCTATGCTAAACCATTCTGCTTTGGCGTGCTAGCAGACCGTTCGACTGCCTACAAGACGCACAAGCTGCAACCTGAAAGGTTCCAACTTGACAGAGCTATTGTGCTCCGAAGACGCCCGCGCGTGCAATTTGCGAGCGGTCGCCCCCCCCCTCGATTGAAAGGTTCGATTCTGTATGCATTATTCATGGCGCACTCCAAAGGCTTGCTGAACAGCCTTGAAGCAATTCCTGAATAGGGCGGCAAGAAATTTCTGATAAAACTCCGCAAACGCTCAGTCTACAAGCTGTCCCCCCCCCCCTCGTTTGAAAGGTTCTATTCTGTATGCATTGTTCACGGCGCACACCAAAGTTTGAGTAGGATGGCGGGGAATTTCTGGTAACATTCTCCAAACGGCTCGAAATAGTCTTGAAAACGTCGCAGTTCCCAGTGAGAGAAGATAGAAGCGCAGGGGACATGCGCTCGCCCACTCGATTGATAGGTTAGATTCTGTGTGCATTGTGCACGGCGCACTCTCGGGGCATTCCTGGCATGAAAGAGCACTGGCGACGTACGCCATCTTTGAGATACTCCGAAAGCACGCATATCCTGGGAAATAAGCTGCTCTAATCGCCCGTCCAGCCAATTTTGGACCACCCACGGCGAAAGTACGGGTGTTCCGGTAAAGTTTTACACATGTTTGTGTAGATTTCGAAGAGGCGAATCGAATGGTACCAACCTTTATTCAAGAAACCTAAAACTGAAGGAGTTATGATCATGCGACGCTTTGCGACGCCATGTTGGCGTTTTTTCGCCCACTTTTGACCGTGCGGCGCGAGCGGTATTGTACATCCTGTCAAAGCAGCATCGCAAAAGCTCACCGTGAGTTGGGAACCTTTCTTTGTTAGTGTTTTCGAGGTTGACAATGCCAATGCCATCCGAGTAGCGGTACCTTGGCTAGTAACCAGCGTGGAAACACTCTGGGAAAAAGCACAAGCAGCGGTAACAATTTTTAGACGCAATGTTCTGACGGTGGGGATGGAAATTTCTGCAAGAAAGGCGTCGAGAGAATTCTGCGTTTTCGCAAGAAATCCAAGAATGAGCGACCGCCGAGGGAGTCAGTCAATTCCGATTAATTTTCTGCCGTTTGTGCCAAAATGCGAGAACGTAGGATGAGAAGGGCGCATGCGCATCTTTCGCTTATACTGTACGTCCTTGCCCAGTGAATCCCATTCACCCAGTCGTACTAACAGATGAAGTTGCGAAAGAATTCTTAAAGTGGATCAAAGGTGAGTTTATCTATATTCGGTGGTGCACCTTCTACGAAAACGGAATCGCTAGAGTGAGGATGGCGTTTGGTGGAATAGATCGCACCTCTACCACTTGCACCACGTTCTAGGCTCTGATGAGGACGAAACGTAAGGCCATCTGGGAGAAAAGGTCCGTCACAAAAAACCGTGAGGCTCAAGGCATACACTGGCAACAAACAGTCTTTACTACAATTCTTAGAAGACGTCTTGTATATTTTTGAACACTTAAAACTTCATTTTTCTCTACATAGGTAATGATGCCATTATGTATCAATTTGTGAAGAAAAGAGCCTAACAACAGGAGAAAGAAAACAAAAAACCCCAAATTATATAAAATTATAGGGTATGTAAATCAACAGAAAAACTCAAAGCTCCAAAATGACGGAAAATTCGGTCGAGCTAATATGGTAAACTCAAAAAACAGAACGCAGATAAGTGTTTTGGAGGAATTTACTGCAGTCTGGTAGTAACACCTGACCAAAAGACTTTTTCGACAAACGAACTAACGTTATCTGCACAGCGTTGAAGTCCAGGCAAGCGGTGACAAAAGAACATCAATCACTCCATGGAATTGAAGAACGAAGTTCTTGCGAGGAAGGAGACCATATGACACGTTAGATACCGCAAACAAGACCTGAGAAAAAGATGCCGAGAGGAGGGAGAGGCAGGTGTGACGGGAACCACGTCTGTTCAGAAGAAGCAGCGAGACTCAGTCACCGTGGTTGGTTTGACCGCCGTCGTTCAATCGTGGTGTCCTTCTGGCATAGCGATTGCAGGCTGACAGTCGTTGGCTGGTACTCGGCCGGCATCACCCCTGGGCGCCTGATTAGGGCCACACGTGGACTAAAACGTGCTATCACCCTTATCAGCCGAGGCGAAAAGGACTGCGTAGGAAGCAGCTGCTTGGGTCGTTGTAGGCATGAAAGGGGCAAGATTCGCCCCTTTCATGCCTGCAACGACCCCCATCATCCTCATCTTAGCCTCATAGGACTCCACCACTCTTATGCTTTGCAGACCACATAGATGTGCCCCTGCCTTTCCTATAGAGTTAGCGAACCATATTCCAGCATATTCTACCTGAACGTTGGGTCAGAATGGCCTAAGTTTTGAGCAGTGCTTCAGAGTCAGAAGCAATGCGATGGAAACTTCTTGGCCCGTGTTCTGCTTCTGCTCGAAGGAGAATTGTGGAACATCTTGTGTAAGGCTAAAGTAGAGCAGGAGCCTAACTTGCTTCGCGCCTCATTTGCATACAGGTGGCTGACGTTGAAGTGCGTGGATCACGGCGCATAGATCGAGAGTCTGGATCCGATCGCCGTTTTCTCTCTTCTATGCCTACAGAAAGGTTTGCGAGTGGTACGGCTTACTATATCATTGCACATTTTTATGCTCAGAAGAACATGTCACACAGTTTTCATACGCACGGTTTTCCTCCATACTCTAGGTGCTCAAATATATGGATGTTGTTCGGAAGGCGCTATGTTGCTCGGGGTCAGTCACCATGACTAGCAGTCCTATTGGCATTCTGTGTTGCACGGACTTAAACATGCTGTGCAGCACAGCTGTGTTCTACTGCTGCGGTGAACTAGCTAGCCCAATCCTGATGTAATTGAGCATTCATTTACCTTCTTATGAAGGCGTGTAACCGCTGAGTACGATGAGGCCCTCCGCCAAGCCATGTTAGAGTTTGCAGAATTCGATGAGTTTCCTATCCTTTGGAGCATAAAAGCGAGGGGACGCGTGTACCTGCACCACTCGTCGGCCTTTCCGTTGCAATAGGAAACAGTAAATACTGTCAGGATTCAATATTTCGATTTCTCCTCCGACAGCCCACACAACTACAAAAAAAACTCCAGCCTAGCGATCAACGTCTAATGAAATGGCCGAAGCAATTGAATTAGATTCCTGCTCTGCTCGTGTCGTTTTACTTGCGCTTTGCTATATGTGTAGCCGAGGCGCTTTTGCACATGTACAACAGCCCAGCTATGAAGGCATACCGTTCATGCAGTTCCCTCTGTATGAAATCTCGGTTCTTCTTAAGAATGAGGGCAAATTTTCCAATTTATTTTAGCAAGTGAGCGGTGGGTCCACTCTGTATGTTCTCCGTAACTGGGAGCTTTACCCTAGCCTCGGGAAGCCTAAAGTCCCCCACACACTTTTGCGGGGAGCGGCAAGCGGCGGGCGGCAGAAACGCTGAGTCACGCCGCTCCCGCACTCTTTCCGGCGGCAAACGGCAGAGGCACGGGGTGGCGAGGTACTGTATTTCCAGTCCGGACCTACTGCTCTATTCGCCTTCCCGCCTACTGTCCGCCCTCTGGCCAATCCTTGCTGCGAAAGGCTTGTGCGCAGACAGTCTGCCGGCAGCTACCAGCCAGCGGCGCCGGGAGAGTAAGCCCCTTTCATACTCGTCCGAGGGGCCTTTGTTATACCACCGCTCACCGCGAGCGACGTCCAATGCTATGCTCCCCTTTCGATAGCGCGGAGCGATGAGATCGATATGGTAGCTTATCATTAGGCTTCTCTCGGGGTGAGCGATGGTATAACATAGACCTAAGTGTATTTCTAAAATTATAATGTAGACTCTTACTTTCCTGCAATGAAAGTCTGTGACCTCTGCATGATTTCTTCCAATAAGTTTTCTAATTTTATTCGCGCCTAGTGGTCATTCGCGCCTGATATCTCATCCCGGTCGGTTTATTCGATTTGCTCCCAGCTGATATCGTTCTTCCTTTACCTTTAGGTTTACACCACCGAGAAACGGCACCAAGAGACTCCTTTTTCTGGTGAAGCACCTTCATGGTTAGTGCCACTGTTTAAACGTTGGGACGAGCACACGGTGAACGGTTTGACAATGATCTCGACAATTTGTGAAGATGGAGGAATCGCGTCTCGCTGTAATAGAAAGACTGGATTCCTTGGAAGAGAAATTTTTTTTCGGATTCCCAAAAAACCTCAGACCTGAGCTAAGAGCTGCTATTTACAGCATTCTCGTTAAACTTAGGTCCGACGCGCCAATAGTTGATGCAAAAGCATGTTTGCATGGTTGACACTGGCAAGCAAGCTGCGAGCAAACAACTCATGCTTTTGACAAGAAAGCCATTCTAACCTCTGGTGATGGGCGGCTTTTGGACGAATTCAATAGCGGAAAGTTTCCCTTCCATAAGAATAGGCATCCAAAAATTCGAGAGGAAACCAACTGATTCCCTCGCATAATTGGTTCCATGGGTTCCTACTTAAGTAGCCATGGAATGCGGTACAAAATGCTGGAACACATGAGGACGGGAAAGCAATCCCTAACAGAAGAATTCGGTCACTCCTGTGCCAGAACGGATTACACAAGGGAGGAAATGAATACGACCGCACACTGCGCAGGAAGGCGGGTATCATGAACAGCTAGGAAGGTAAGGTGTTGTATGTTGTAATTGATTTGGCAATTCACAAACTAAGCATTCCACGCGAATTGCCAAAACGAGAAGAGCAACCGAATTATCTTCGTAATCCCTTAATTATCTTCGTAACCCGAGTTCTCTACCTACCTCGTCCATGCTTTCCCTTTCATCACAGACTATGTGATGGGACAAACGAACTGCTAATACGACTCAATTTGTCAGTTGTGCTTAGAGCCAGTTTCAACCACAATATGAAGCTTGTAATTTCTTTCCTGTCTAATGTCAAATCAGTTGTGAACAAATTACCAGATCGAAACTCTCTTCTACAACAGTTCTTCTACAATACCAGGTGGTACTTTCATAACTGGTGAGAGCTGGTGCAACCACACCATCAACAACGCTATTCTCAGTTACTATTCAGCGTATACAGCGTATCACTGTGATTGTAATGAGGAAAGGGTGGGAGGTGTGCTAGTACTCATCCGTAAGACAATCCCTCACAGGTTAATAATGGAAAAGGATTTTCATGGCAAGATTTAACTACTAGACTTGCACATTTAAACTAACCACGGATCCTGTTAAAATATCGTAGCATGTCTTGCACCAATGGACGCTTCACTATGTTTCTTGACATGCTACAGAATCCATGTGATGTTGGGACAGTGATGTTCTATTGAGTGATTTCAATTTTCCTACTATGTATACATAGAATAGGACAAAAAGATCTATAGAACAAACATTTTACTACGTCTTCCTCACTCTTCATTGGTTCTGTTGCTTTCCTGGACCTGGAGCAGCTCGTAAACGAAGCGACTTATGGGCTAAATATGCTAGAAACCTTGTCAGTCTTCAAACCTATCAGGGAGTTCATGTCTTTCCACAATTAAGCACTTCTGATAACAACTTCATTTAATTCAAAATTTCGAACGTTGGAGAGAACCCAGCTAAGGTTTCTTAAAACAAAAAATTTCCCTGAAGGTGACTGATACATAACGATTCAATAACTTACCCCCATTCCGAGTGGACTGGGTCACGTTTTGCAGCTGTTCTGTTGACGTAGATATCCTTTATGATAAATTTGTTGACTTTTGCATAATCTCATTGCACACCACATGCACTTATAAAAAGGCAATGCATTTGCAGAGGAATACCCAAGCAGCCTAATTTTTTCCAAATTTAGGGTTGATCGACTGCATTATTCCATTTTTTCTCTGAGGGATGCTAGATATTTCAAGCTGTTTCGCATTATTAAGCGTGCTCTTGTTAGGCATCAGAAAGCTAAAGAAAAGAGAGTAACACTTTGCAGGAAGAAGCGCGAAACGCACTCATACGATTCAAGTGTTCATCTTGCTCCTGCAACTGATAAGGAATTGAACTAATTTGATATTACCACTGAATCAGTATAGCGGACTTCGTAAGCTCCCGAATGGAATTTTCGCATTGCCACATGGCATACCTTTATCTTTTTAAAAAGAACAACTCTAGGTTTAACGGCTCCTCTAACGCTACTTTTCAACGGGTTTTTTCTACAAGGTAAAGTTCCAAAATTGTGGAAAGTTTAAATTGTTCGGACTGTACACAAAAGTTGACCCTCAAGCTACATTAGCAACTACAGACCGTTATGTCTAACAAGCTATATAAGCATGGAGTTACTTCATTGGTAACAATCTACTCCGAGAATAGCAGCATGGGTTTCTTGGGCAAAAGTTAACTACGCCTGCCCTAGTTTCCAGTATTCCGCTGTGGTAGAGAGAACTAGCCAAGCGTTATTACACTTCTGTTTGTTATTTATAGTATGCCAAAGCTTTCGACTCTATTTCAATACCGTTATTGGAAAAATCGTCTAAACAGTGGATTAAAGGGCAACTTCTAAAATTCTTGCAATTATTTCTTACTGACAGTGTGCAGTCTGTTGTAATGAACGAGAGGGCTTCACTATGTTATTCGACACCAAGCGGTGTTCCTCTAGGGACGTGCTTGGAACTGCTCCTGTTCATCATATTGAATAATGATTTGTCGCCTTCACTTCCTCCCGGCTGATTTTCGCTGGACAATGGTGAGACGTTCACCGATTGTGTGTTCACTGATGAATGTACAAATCAAAGTAAGTCTCTTCTTCAAAGCATAACTAATCAAAAATATTGCTAGAAATTTTAGTTGACTGTTCCACGGGACACTGCTATGCAAAGAAAGGCAACCATATCTCTTATTTCCGAAGTAGAGCCAAGCGCCCTGTAAAAATTCATTTGTAGGGTGGAATATCCGCACGCGGTAGAACAATCCTTGCGATTTTTGCAGCGAAATCCGTATCGGTAGCAAGACCTACTGCGAACTCCTGGAAAAAACCCTTGTTTGTTTTGTAGCTTAGGTCTATAAAGGTTAGCCTTTGCAGGAAATGGACTCTTTTGATCTGTCCACGTTTACTATGGTTTTCTGACAGGCCTACCTTGTACGAGATAGTGCGCCAGGGCATAAAAGCGCTTTATCACTAAATGGCTAGAAGATCATGAAATACAAATACTCAAATGGCCATTCGAGTCGCCAAGTCAAATCCTCGTGGAACTTGTATGGGAAAACACGAAAACTTATATATGGTTTGCTATTAAACATTGTGCAAGCAGATAACAACAGTTTGTTCAGAAAGCAGAAAGTTCACACAGTATACCTGAAGAAGACAGCGAACGATTATTGGAACTCCACAACACCAGTGTACTAACGTGGAAGGAATTCAGGGAGAATGAAGAGGGTAATGGAGGAACGTGGAAAAATATAGTGGAGAACAAGCGAGTTTGCCGTACTTATGTGATATCTTGTTTATATTTTTGTAATTTTATTGTTTGTATTCGATAATTTTTTGAAATTGTGTGCGTAGAATTGTGCCAGTATTCGCAATAAATGTTTCGCTTCAATACTTATGAATAGCAATTTCCGTAGAGCTCGGGTCCCACGTTTGACGTGATTACTAGGCATCATATGTTTTTTTCCAACGGACAAGACCCAATCCGGGCGCCGAATTGGTGGGATGGGCCGCAATGCTCCCCCATGCGGCCAGCGCGCAATTGGGGGTGGTCTATCGATTATGCCTCCCTCACTGATGATAACATACAAAAACCTAGCTTTTACCAGCGACACTACACCCATGCTGGACTTTATAATAAGTTTAGGGCTTATTTCTGTAATTTGTTTAGAGAATTTGTTCAGCATAGGATAACTGGATTGCAAGTAGAGGAAATGCTAACATCAAACACCCAATCAGCGCTCAATTTCATGAGTACTTATTATAAAGACTTAGCCCTTTTTTGGAATATTTCTCTTACTGCATTTTTATGTTAGTTGGACACTATACACCGAAAGAATAATTTCGGATCCAGTACGCTGCTTCCATCGTGCTAAGGCGCATTATGCCACCTTGTTTTGGATGTGTAACACAGAGTCCACCGCCAGCGCAGCAACCGTAGTCACACAGCAGGACCAGATTCACTAACCGCTTACCGCTCTCGAACGGAGAAAATACCGCCAAACCACCCGATATGACATTCATCCTCATCAGGTTTGGTACTGATGAATCTGGCTCCAGGATGCAAAAGCCAAAAGCATATAAAAACAAACTAAAACTACTGAAGCAATCGCCTTAACGACACCAATCGCCGATGTTGTATTACTTCGCGGGAATGGCGCATTTCTGCTGAGCCTCCATCAAGGTGCGAGGAAGTAAGTTCGGTAACCCAACGAGCGCCGCCGGGCTCAGGTCGATTAGCAGTCTGAACCCGACTGCGCTCACCTAATATCCCAGTGAAGAGTGTGAAATTGTGAGACTATAGAACGTTTCGGATGGACATAAGCCTATATCGATAGGGAGCTCCTTGCCCCTGCAAGACAGCTGTCGCATAGCTTTTCCAAAAACGATGAAACATGAAGAAAAAAATCGTTATAATATTAGGTGAAAGTGGGAACTTCAGAGAAGCTTTGAAGCTTCGTCGGAGCAACTCATTTTGTTATATCGCCATAACATTAAGCCCCTCGAGTCTACCATAGGCCGGGAAAAGCCGGGCGTCCTACTCGCACAAATCGTTTGTGTCCTTTCAAAAATGAGAAAAATCCAGTGCTGTAGATGAAGCTATGACACGAAGTGAGTTCGAGGCGACGAGTTAGCATGTTTTTTCAATATTCAAGTTTATTGATTAATCGCAGCTAGAGACATTCTATTCTCTCAAAGTTGTGGAACTTAATCCGTACGACATGTCGGTAGGTGGGAATATTGGAGTAAAATCTAGCGCTTTTCAACTAAATAGGCATTGTGCTTATTTCACTTTAGAACTGCTGCTCTGTTCAGTACAATACTGGACGCGTCTTTTGAATAGACGCCGAAAAACCGCACTTTTGCGGCTTTTACGTCTTTTTGCTATAACTCGCCCAAAGGTCATCCATTTGAAAACCAAGTATACATCTGACCTCAGGAGATCGAGCTCTATCGTTTGGTATATACATTTCATGTGAAAGATCAAAAATGGCCAAAATTGAAAACTTGCGCTCCATTGAGAAGGCCGGCCGCGGACGAGTTGTCGGCCACAAGGCGTCGAAAACACTTGCAGGCTCACAATTCGTCTAATTTGAGGTTTCTTGAGAAACGGTTGGTACCGTTCGATTCGCCTCTTCGAGATCTACACAAACATGTATACAACTTCA
Source organism: Heligmosomoides polygyrus polygyrus (assembly GCA_947396885.1). Lineage (NCBI taxonomy): Eukaryota > Metazoa > Nematoda > Chromadorea > Rhabditida > Heligmosomidae > Heligmosomoides > Heligmosomoides polygyrus. Next base: position 38,507,323 of record OX377201.1, read on the forward strand.
CAAACCACCGCATTTGTGGGTGGACAAGAATGTCTGAGGCAGACTTTTTGCGATTGGAGAAGATTATATTCCAGGACTTGCATGTTCACGGAGCATCTTAAGCATGGCGTAAAGTGTTTTGCCATGCCAGGAATCCTCTGAGAGTGCGCCGTGCACAATGCATATAGAATCGAACCTATCAATCGAGGGGGACAGTTTGTAGAGTGAACATTTAGTGAGTTTATGAGAAATTCTCAGCCGCCCTATCCACATATTGCTGTACTCTGTTCCGGCGAGACTTTGGAGTGCGCTGTGCACAATGTATATAGGATCGAACCTATCAATCGACTAGGCGCAACAGCTCGTAGAGTGGGCGTTTGGAGAGTTTTTATCAGAAATTCGCAGCCGCACTACTCAGGATTTGCTGCACTTTGTCCAGCGAGACTTAGGAATGCGCCGGGAGCAATGCATATAAATCGAACCTATCAATCGAGTGGGGTAACCGCTCGCGGATTGCACGCGCGGGCGTTTTCAGAGTGCAGTAACTCTGTCAAATTCGGATCGTTTCGGCTGCAACTCCAGGGTCTTGTAGTCAGTAGAACGGTCTAGTAGCACGCTAAAGTAGAGCGGGGTAGCTTAGGAAGAGGTAATGTTACAGGGGTGCGAACAAGGAGAGGCTTGTGTGACGTATTTTTTCCGATTTCGGTGGACAACTGCGGGAAGACGCGGCGAGCTACCAGACTCAGAACGCGTAGGCGAACCGGCCGTTTAGGGTACTTTACGATTACCCTAAACGGCAGGACGATTACATGCTCAGAATACCTCACTTGCCTAAACTGCTTTAGCTTCAGCTGCCAGTTTGAAGCGGTAGAAGATAGCAGTTTCTTGCGCTCTTACTCGGCCAGAATTGAGTTTCCGACACTCGCAATGGTACCACTCTGTTCAAAGTGCTCGACGTGAAAATGGTACATCCTCAGCTATAATATTTTAAAGGGCACAATGAATTGATGTGCATATGCAGCAACCGTAAAGAAAACAGCGAGGCTGCTGGCTGCCCTTGGCATGGGACCACTATCGAATGGTACCAATTTCAACTGATTTTGGGAATATCGATTTTTTGACGGTTTCCCATTGAGGACGAGGCCGCTCGAGACCGCGGCCCGCGGCAGGCGGACGGTGACGTCATCGAAAATCGACATCTTGTGCCATGCTTGATACCATTCGATAGGGCTTCTCATGCTGAATTGAGCGGTGTTACCAAGAGCAGACAGAACTGCAATCGGGGCGAGTAAGAGCGAGGAGAACATCGACCATTGTTGTGCTAAATTGCACGCGCGGCGTGTTCGGAGCGCGATAACTCTGTCAGCTTCAAATCTTTCTGGCTGGAACGTGTGGATTCCATAGGTAGTAATATGCTCTAGTAGCACGCTGAAACACAGCAATGTAGCTTATGATTGGACTATATTACAGCTCTGCGAACATGCAGGTTGACACGTGACATGTGTGACACGAGTTCTTCAGATTTCGGTCGACTGCTGCGGGTACACGAGGCGAGCTAATAGCTTACGAATGTGCAGGCTATCAAAGCAGTTAAGCTGCTTTACGATGAAGTACCCATAGCTCCTCATTCCTAAGCTACCCAGCTCTACTTTAGCGTACTACTAGACCGTTCTACTGACCCAGGAGTTGCAGCCGAAACGATCCGAATTTGACAGAGTTACTGCGCTCTGAAAACGCCCGCGCGTGCAATCTGCGAGCGGTTACCCCACTCGATTGATAGGTTCGATTCTATATGCATTGCTCCCGGCGCATTCCTAAGTCTCGCTGGACAAAGTACAGCAAATCCTGAGTAGTGCGACTGCGAATTTCTGATAAAAACTCTCTAAACGCCCACTCTACGAGCTGTCGCGCCTAGTCGATTGATAGGTTAGATCCTATATACATTGTGCAAGCGCACTCCAAAGTCTCGCCGGAACAGAGTACAGCAATATGTGGGTAGGGCGGCTGAGAATTTCTCATAAAACTCACTAAATGCTCACTCTACAAACTGTCCTCCCTCGATTGATAGGTTCGATTCTATATGCATTGTGCACGGCGCACTCTCAGAGGATTCCTGGCATGGCAAAACACTTTACGCCATGCTTAAGATGCTCCGTGAACATGCAAGTCCTGGAATATAAGCTTCTCCAATCGCAAAAAGTCTGCCTCAGACATTCTTGTCCACCCACAAATGCGGTGGTTTGTGAAGTTGTATACATGTTTGTGTAGATCTCGAAGAGGCGAATCGAACGGTACCAACCGTTTCTCAAGAAACCTCAAATTAGACGAATTGTGAGCCTGCAAGTGTTTTCGACGCCTTGCGGCCGACAACTCGTCCGCGGCCGGCCTTCTCAATGGAGCGCAAGTTTTCAATTTTGGCCATTTTTGATCTTTCATATGAAATGTATATACCAAACGATAGAGCTCGATCTCCTGAGGTCAGATGTATACTTGGTTTTCAAATGGATGACCTTTGGGCGAGTTATAGCAAAAAGACGCAAAAGCCGCAAAAGTGCGGTTTTTTCTGCGTCTATTCAAAAGACGCGTCCGGTACTGTACTAAATGGTTGAAAAAGCGAGATCAAGTTGTGTCTACTTAAAAAGTACAATAACCCGTATATTGTTGGCTTATGTACCGCCAAAGGTCGGCGATAGGCAGGCCTAATGCACGGCATGAGGCAATGGACTTCAGAGGTCAGTCGCCTTGGTCTAGTAAAGCCATCAGCTATCTCTCTTTTGCTTTAAACATTCTTCTCGTGCTGCAGCTCTACTCTTTGAACTAAGTGAAGCCCCTCTCGGAACCTAAAATATGAGTCTCCAAACGCCCACTCTACGAGCTGTCGCGCCCAGTAGATTGATAGGTTAGATCCTATATACATTGTGCACAGCGCACTCCAAAGTCTTGCCGGAACAGAGTACAGCAATATGTGGGTAGGGCGGCTGAGAATTTCTCATAAAACTCACTAAATGCTCACTCTACAAACTGTCCTCCCTCGATTGATAGGTTCGATCCTATATGCATTGTGCACGGCGCAGCTCTACTCTTTGAACTAAGTGAAGCCCCTCTCGGAACCTAAAATATGAGTCTCCAAACGCCCACTCTACGAGATGTCGCGCCCAGTAGATTGATAGGTTAGATCCTATATACGTTGTGCACAGCGCACTCCAAAGTCTCGCCGGAACAGAGTACAGCAATATGTGGGTAGGACGGCTGAGAATTTCTCATAAAACTCACTAAATGAAATGGGGCTCCATCCTAGACTATAAAAGCCTTCTTAGACCCTTCAGCCTTTCTACGGGTCTTCCCGACATTGCCGTCACTGCTTTCGTCCTCCAGATTGTTGGAAAGACATTTTCTATGTGATGGCCACAACGTGATAAAGTACCGGGATACTCTCACATCTAGGGAGACTCCAGCAGGAAGCTACCGGTCGCCAAGAGGTAAAAGGTCCTCAGAAGGTAATTATATGGGAGCGGTCGTAGACCGAGAAGGGAATGGTCGTAAACCTACCGTGACCACTGGAGTTCCGCATTAGTGCTCACACGATCTAATTTTGTTTAAAATATTATTTAGAAATACTGACATAGTTAGACAAGAAATGCGACACAAACCGCTTTTAGCCATAGAATTAGTCAATTTGGAGAGAGTTATTGAAAAGCGGCACTTCCTCGCATAAAACGGCTCAAAAGTCGCGATTTTGCTCCGAATGGACAAAAGATAGGGCTGGTATTGTAGTCATCCATGTGTATCGTTCATTTTAGGAGGGATTACCTTACCGTACACGATCACACAGCTGTGCGAGTTCTTCAGTATAGCTCGTCCAGTTCTGCTATTGACTTTAGGCTTCTTGCTACTGCTCTTACACATGCTTGTGTGTTTGAGGGAAAATAATTTGTGCGCGTTCAGTTGGGTTTCTTTCTTTCTTTCTTCTTCTTTTTCTTCAGCGTCTGTCCCGCTTCGTAGCGGGGTCAGCTGTTCGGGTATCATGACGCCACCTTTCCCGATCCAGCGCTCAGGGTGGACAGCGATCAGGGTGGACACCAGGTACTTTCAAGTCCATATGTAACGTATCAGTCCAGCGCTATCGGGCGCCCTCTAGGCCGCTTTCCTGACACTTCCAACTCTAGGCCTATCTCACGGACGCTCTCTTCTTTTCCACGCAAAACGTGGCCGTACCATCGCAGGCGAGCTTCGCGCATCTTGCCAGCTATCGGCGCGACACCGAACTTCTACCGAATGACATCACTTCGGTGACCGGTTCATGCGGGTGACCCCAGCCGTCCAGCACAGCATGTTCGTCTCCACGACGCTGAGGCGCGCTTCGACTTCCTTGGTCGCAGGCCAACACTCAGCGCCGTACATTGCTACTGGCCGGGCGACGGCTCTATAGATCTTTGACTTTAAGCGTTCTGGAATCTTCTTGTCGCACAGCACTCCAGTCAACGAGCGCCAATTGGACCAAGCTGCACTAACGCGTGAGTCTACCTCAACAATCAGACTGCCATCAGACGCTATTGCTGATCCCATACTACTTCAACACCGAAGTGCGTGCAAGCTCTGTATCGTTAATCTTGATTGAGCCAGACTCGTTTACGTCAGTCGTACTCGGCCTTCTTGACGTTCAATTTGAGTCCGAATATAGCCAAGCAAAAGCGGTAGCACCATGCTTGCACACACACCATGCCACCTTTATCTTCGCAAGCGGGCATTACATCGTCAGCGTATATCAATGTCCAAGAGACTTACTTCTGAAGATCTCGCGTAATGGCATCCATGCCGGCAACAAAGAGGAGTGGAGAAAGCGCAGAACCTTGGTGCACCCCAACAGAGATGGGAAACTCCACTGAGGTTCTAGCTGCTGCTTGCACTCTACTCTTTAGGCAAGAGTAGAGCTTCCGCAATCACTCTATGAGTTCCTCAGGTACGTTGTGCTGTCGCAAAGCGTACCATAACCTCACGCGGTACGCGATCGAAGGCCTTTTCCAGGTCGAAGAAGACAATATACACCGCTCCCTGTTTCTCGCGGTGCTTCTATACCAGGATATAGAATCAATGATTCCATAACCAGCTAGAAGCCGCACTGGTTGCCGGAGAGCTTGACGATTTCACGAATTCGTCTGTCGAGGATTCGCTCGAAGATCTTCACCCTGTGCGAAAGCAAGCGATTCGGACGGTAATTCAGTCTGAGGGACTGCCTTTCTTCTTCCAAATCGGAGTCGTCGTACTATTGCCGCAACATTCCTGGACTTTCTTCTCCTTTACTACCTGGTTGAAGAACTTAGCCAACCACTTAGCAGGATTAAAGAGCTTTGATTTCCATAAATCGGCTGCCAGATCTTCGCGGCCTGTCACTTTGCCGCGTTTCATCTTCTTCATTTCCTTTACGGCGATCTTGTGGACGGAACTGTGGACAGAAGCCACAGAACGGTGACCAGATCAGGAAATTCCATAGTGGAATTTTTCACAAAATAGTCACGCCATCGCTTCAACGCTTTTTTGCGATCTGTCAGAAAATGGCCGTTATCATCGTTGATGCTGAAAAACCTCTCGATGTCCTCGGTCTGGCGATGGCCGCGATTCTTTGCGCGTTGGTAGAGATACCGTTCACCATTATGCGACTCGAGCTCTTCGTTGACATCAGTATAATGAGTGGCTTTCGCAACAGCTTTTCCTGCAGTCTTGAACGCGTTCTGATAATTCTGCCACTTTTCGGCCGTTTTGTCACCACGAAACACATGATATCTCTCAAACCTTTGCTTTCACATCGTCCGTCCAAAGCCATGTCTGCTTTTCGGCTATGCATCGTCCTCCAGGCTTCGTACTGTCGAACATCGTACTTGCAGCTCGACGTACCGTGTCGGTTGCTTTCTTCCAAGTTTCATCGACAATCGTAACTGTCGGTAACCGAACGCGAGAAGTTAATACTGCTTCCTTCTCTCTCTCATTCACCACAACATGATTCTAGCTGCACCACAATGCTCAGTCTGCTTCAACTCTGAGCTGTCATATTCAAAGTTCACACCAGCGGCCGATGCTGTGGGGCGACCGTCTCATAAGGCACGATCTTCGCTTCTGTGACAAGACTTCGGTCGCGATCGTTTACAAGGGCGTAGCCAATCTGCGTTTTGGAATTCCCACTATAGTATGAAATGAGGTGGGAGCGCGTTTACGAATCAAGGTGTTCACAGTGGTGAGATTATACGATTCCTCATATTCAAGAAATATGTACGCTCACCATCTGCGTTACGCGACCCGTAAGGCCTTTGTCATACCATCGCTCACCGCGAGCGACGCCTAGTGATAGGCACCCATATCGATCCCATCGCGCCGCCCGATCGATGTGGTAGCCTATCATTAGGCGTCGCTCGCGGTGAGCGATGGTATGACAAAGGCCTAAGCGAATCCACCATGACTACTGTACCCGTCTTTTGTTGCGTCCACGTGCCCATTAAGGACACCAGCGACCACGATAACATCTTTCGGCGATACCTCTGCTGTATTATCATCAAGTAGGCTCCAAAACTCTTCCTTGGCATGATCGAGCTACCAGTCTGTGGAGCATACGCAGAGAAGTGGTATAGGGTTGCTCCCTAGCGGCGGCAACGATGCTCATTAATCGATTGTCAAAGGTTCAACGCTTGCAAGCAAATCACGAAATCGTTCGGAGACGATTATTCCGTCACAACTGGTGGTCTCGGGACTTCGACATAGACCGCCTTGGAACCTCGTCCTATATTCCTTGACTTGCTGCAGGACTACCTCGTTTCCTGCACCGCACAGAAATCAACTTTTCTACGCTCCAGGGCTTCAACCAACTCGCACGAGCGGCCCGCCAATGTAGCCACATTCAGCGTTTCCACGCGGGTCCTACTTACGTTACGGGATTTTCGGACTAGCTCAGTTGTCTCCCTATGCCGTCCTCGCATCAGGGACCCTTGCATACTTCTCACACTCGCCGGGCTCTGCGAGTGCGCGTCAGCTCCAGCGGACTACGTAGCACTACCTCGATACTCACAAAACGTCATCAACCATGTGATGTGACATGGGATCTCCATAAGCCCTCCTGTCACAAGGGTCTGTCGCCTGCACTCGACTATCCGTGCTTAGCTTAGCTTGCAAAGCGAGCAGTTTCCAGATGCACCATGTGGAGAAAAGGACGTCTCCACCCGGATTTCTTTCGAACGCACGAAAAACCGACATAGTGCAACTGTACACTATGTAGTTGAAACCAACAGTTTGCAGCAGGTAACAACACCCATCAGAGAAGCTACCTGGGATGCGTGCCAGTCTATAGCAGGTTACCAACATCAAGGCCGCCTCGCATGGTTACTGTCGCTCTTTCCCCGTTGTCGTATCGTAAGCTATCGGCTCATTGGTGGACTTTTTCACTGCAGTGGTCGTGACCTCGCGTTTCGCTTTTCGTGCTTTGATTGTCTACAACAATGTATTGAGCACTTTTGCAGTTGCACTTAGTAACTACATTCTCTAAATAAATGCGTATGCTTTTTCTCACCGATCACCGCTCTAAAACTAGGCAATCTCAGATGTGCTATTTGGAAGCGCCAGTTGCGAAGCTGTGTGACGGAGATCACTCTAAATTTACCTTTCGGTATCTGGATGTAGGGCATTGAAATGGGAAAGGATAAAGGACGCATTAATCCATAACTTTTGGAACGCGCCACACATTCTACTTCTGCAGGATATCCTAGAGGCGATTTGAATGGTTTTTGGTCAATATAGTGGCTAACCGGTGGGCAAGTCAGTATTCTACCCTTAGGTCTGGTAAAAATTTATCGACCCCAGAGGAATAAGGGAATATGTTGGTTGACCTTGGCGAGAAATCTGAACCAGAGACCTGAAATCGGGAGCACGCGACAGCTAGTACCACCTCCGACTGCGCCACAACGCAAACACAACCCCACCGCAAACTAGACTCCCAGTAGACTATAATACTTAATAAATTAATAGATGGTCAGATAACATTTTTTTACAATGACTGGGAGATGGTTACAATTAGATAACAAATCTTCACGAACTTCAAACCTCAGTTGTTCTTCTGCGCTGCCTCGATGCCTATCAAAGGTGCTCAGTTTCCAAATGCTTCGTATTAAAATATGCTTTTCCAGCCTTTTCCAGTTTGAGACATTCGCGTCACAGCGAAGAAAACCGCATCCATACGCCTGTGGATAATAACCTCAAGTAATCGCCGACGTGCTGCTGTCAGCGAAGTGCATGTTTTTTGCATGGTCGAGTCGAAGTGAGTGAAAAGGTGGAAGCAGGATAATAGACATGGTGCCGGAGATTTTGCGACAATGAAAGAAGGCGAATGACTTTGGTCGGAGTAATTTGGAGCGACGCAGTTGTTCAAGCAGTCATCTGCATCGCCTTCTTCCGAGGCGTGAAGGGCGCCACATCGTTATGTAAAATTTTATAAAATTAAAGTTCTTTCCAAGTCAAATGAATAAATCATTTTCTAAATTTTTTTCTTATAACAGTGGTGTTCCAGAAAGACGTGTTTTATCTCTAGGTTTCTTTGTTATATTCACTTCGGGAATTCCTTCACTGGTAAACCAATATGCGTTAAATACAAGATGTCTGCGGGTGATATAAAAATTTAGAGTCCAATTATAAAGGAGAAACATTATGTTGCTCTCCAATCTGTCGTTAATGCGGTAGCGGATTGCCCAGCAAGATGGGATCTCCCATAGTCAGTTCTGAAGTCCAAAGTGCTCCACCAATGACAGCAGAAGTGATAGAATGGCTTATTGTCTTGATCACATAGATATTGGTAGCGCAACTACTTTACCTGATCTAGGGTTCATTCCAGACATAAAATTTTCTTTCAATGCCACTGTGAACTAGTGGCAAAGTAGGCGGCTGGCTGATCGCACTGTGCACAGCCTCCTCAGATCTTTGCGAACAAATTCTGTGAAGCATTTCGTTCCCGCTTCAAGTCCTTTGTGAGGCGCGTACCTCAGTACGGCATCACTTTAATTTGTGCTAAGCTTAAAAGACAAATTGCTAGGCTAGAAGCCGTTCAAAACAACTTCACAAAAGAACTCTGGATAAGGTTACATGGGCACAATTACGTCAGAGTTTCTTCGGCTAAAGCAATAAACGTCTTGTTTACTTGACCGCTTTCAAGATGCGCGACGCATTCTACAATACCGCGCGCGTCGCAGCGCGAGCGGTGCTGTACTTCTACGGGGACGTCTTGAAGGCGATTTGAATGCGTTGGGCCATGAAATGACTTGCAGTGGTCTGCTGACACAGAAGTCAGCGCTTGATCCTTCCAAGACAAACCTGGCACCATACCGATGATGGAAGGTTGGTTGGCCCGGACGAGAAATTCGAACCAAGAACTTGGAGACGTGCTACTCGAGCCGTAAATAAGAAATAAGATATTTAATTTATCTGCACTTGCTAGCGGGAAAAAGGGTGTTTCTGTCATGGCTTGTAGGGTGAAAATTGGTATGATAGGTATTTCAATAGAGGATTTCTATGCTGTCTCTTCCGCTAACACGGTAGTTGGCTAATGGAAGATAAGATTCCCAAGAGCAAAAAGTTATGTAAGAGTAGGCTTCTTTATTAATTGTGGGGAACCGAGTTTTTAAAGATCTCAAAGAAAAACGTTCTCCAGGTCATTGAGGCAGTACAAAAGACTCTTTGGCAGATATCTCCAGGGCACTTCTTACCATTAGTTTAAACCGTTTTGTTTGATGGCTTAACATTGTTTTATTGGTGGATTCAAATTATTTCATTCACTGTGCATTTTCTATGCTATTTTTTAAATCGTTCCTGAATTGTTGTTGTATCTTCATGGCTGTTTAAGTACATGGTAAATAAACATCATTTGTTCCGGACTTTCCATTCAAGTCCGACTAAATTGTTGGTTCGTAACATGGTGTCCATTTCACATCCCGCAAAAGCTAGTCGGCCACGGTTGTGAAACACATCACGTGGCTAACCCACCTAATTTTCGACAACTTGGCCCATGCGACAGCGTCTCTGATCTTCGAACGTCGGCGAAGCTCGGAACTCCGGAGGACTTCTCTCACTTGTGTGAGCCGTGTCACTCCGAGTATCGTCCTCTCGATTCCACGCTGCGCGATGCTGATCGCGTGTTCATATCCAGCTTTCGTATAGCCCAGGTCCCTGAGGCGTATATTAGGGCAGGAAGAACAGTGGAGTCGAATAGGTGGGCACGGAGTCGGACGTTCTTCGTCTTCTTCGCGACTTCTTCGACGCGTTTGAAAGCTCCCCAAGCCGCTCGTTTCCAGCTGCTCAGCTCTGGCGCTAGGTCGTTGGCCACATTGACTTCGCGACCCAGATACACGTAGCTGGAGCATCCGGAGATGTTCGTTCCCTTGGTGAGAATGGGGCATCAGAAATTCGCCCATTTCTCGGCAGCGCCGTCTTTGAAAGATTCACCTGCACTCCAACGTTTCCATATATAGACCTGAATCCTTTCTTCAGAAAAAAAACGGTTTAATTACCCAAGTTTGAGCCTGTCGTGCGGTCCGTCAGTTCACCACTCTCTTCCGTGCCCTGTATTCGCTGCCAGGACAGACTCTACACTCACATCCGTTGGTTCATCGGTTTATCGAATAGCTCAGAACCTTGTGGCGGGTTCAGACTAAACTTCAATTTCAACAAAGCCACCACGGGAGTCGGGATCGGATCGGCTCAAACGATGTTGCAGCAGCATTGGAGCAATTGCAAGCAGATAAGCAGACACCGTTGTTCTTAAAGATGCTTATAAGCCACATATTCAGCGTCCAGAAGCAGCTGTGCACGGTTCTTGCGAAAAACTAAGAGTTGCAGGAGCAGATCTTTTGTTTGCGAGAAGAAAATATGCCCCTAAAAAGCGCAGGTAGGAGTGAATCATCTCGATCGTTTCCTGAAGCCACGGCTAATGTGGTGTCGCTAGTCCAGGAGAATGGAAGACAACAATCAGTTGTTATTTCTGGTATTCCAGAATCAAAGGACCCTAAGTCTACCGAAAAGGCTCTGCATGATCTCGACTTTGTTAAGAGCATTCTCAACATCTCGAGATCGAATGTATCCCCAAATAATGTATAGACTTGGCAAACCTCAAGTTGATCGTCCCCGTCTTGTGAAGGTTCTGTTACCTAAAACGTTCTGTAAATCTCTAATCCTTAGAAGGGCTCCGCAATTGCGTTCTTTTTCCTCCAAGGGCGTATATATACGGCCCTCACTTACGAAGGTGGAGAGAGAGCGCAATCGAGAATCCAGAGTATCGCGTCGTGACTCTTACGACGTGTCAGGTGTTAACTATCGAAGGGCTCAACTCAATGTGTCTTCGGTAAACTTATAAAAAATTCCCGGACATCAAATGTCAAACCTTAAATGCCTTTATTGCAATGTGCGATCAATCGAGAAGAATAGTTTCCCATTTCCATTTACTTTAAGAAACGTAAATTGTGATTTATTTGTCCTAACAGAGACACGGTTAAATGGATTCATTGACGCTGGTCCAATTCTTGGTGATTTGTGCAGCAAATATTCTTATGTAAGATGTGATAGAACAAGTAAAAGGGGTGCTGGGGTTCTTATCCTTATTAGGCTTACAATTGTTTTTGAGACCATATGGAGTGAATCAATGGCTGATGACTTTGAACAACTTTCTTGTGATTTGAAGCTGCCCTAGGCATCTTTAAGGCTAATAGCTATTTATAGGGCACCTAGCGCTCCTATCAACTATAGACTGCAATTGATCAAGACAATAAGCGATCTCTGCTCTTCGGAATCACAGTGTGTGATTATGGGCGATTTCAATCTGCCAGACATTGGCTGGTTCAGGAGTTTTCCCTCCAGTGTTAGTATGGCCTTGAAACGTTTTGTAGAGATGTGCATATCATGCAAGCCCTACCAAAATGTTTTAAAACCAACTCGGAACGACAATGTCTTAGACCTCATTTTTAGCAGTGGGCCCACCTGGTTAAAAATGTTGGCATTCTTCCACAAAATGGATCCAGTGATTACTCAAGTATTTTCTTTGCCATTGATCGTCTCATAAACAAGCCAGCATTTTGCCTGAGAAGGTCATTTCATAAGGCTAACTATTCCCATATTTATCAGTTTCTACTGTCACTGGATTGGAGAATGCTCCTTGAGGGATATTATTCCATTAATGACAAATATGAGTTCTTCCTATCTGTATTGCATAGTTGCATTCAAGAGTTCGTGCCCTTGGAAAGGCTGCCTCTCAACTACTGTAAACTGCCGCTAACTTGGTTAGAATTTTTGAACAAAGACAAAAAAGGTGGATAAAATATCAAACTAATCTAAGCGAGAACAACTTTAGCCGTTTCAAAGCTTTGAGCGACAGGTTTGATCGGCATCTGAATAGGTATCACAAATATGTTGGCAGAAAAATTCTTGTAAGATCTTCAAGTGTTAGTCTTGTGCCAAAACGAGGTTATTATGGTGAATCTTCTTTATTTATGCGTGGCCCAACGTTTCGACGAGATCGTCGTCTTCAGAGGCCTGAACGTAGTGCAAGATTGAAGTTGCACTCTATCCCGTAGCCCTCCAGCATTTCCTAGAGGAAAGAGGGCCCCACCAAAGTACTTCGAAGAGAAGGATGCACTCACGATTCGATCCACCAAGAGTGCCGATGCCACTCTGTGTTAGTAAGGTTAGCGAGGACGAGTGAGACTTACTGCAGCGGTCGTATACCACTATGAAATGATAACGACCCTGCACGTCGTCCTCTATTCTACAGCTCACATCTAGGCACAAACGGCAGAAAGTCATGTGTGATTGACGGACGTTCATGGCGGTCGTTTATACTTGGATTCCTTGCGAAGATCCAGAACGCCTCCAACGCTTTGCGTGCCGAAATTTCTGTCTCTACGGCCAGAATCGTGCATCTAATGCCAAAATCGTTGCCGTCGTGGTCAACCGCCCTATGCCTTCCTAGAGGTGTTCTTAAATTGATACGATCTTTGCCAGCCAGATGCTCTTTAACTCGAACAGCTAGCCTTCTTCCGGTTTCCCCAATGTATGTGGCGTTACAAGCCTGACATTCGATTTGATAGATTGCCCCGTATGAGAACAATCACCTAGTTTACCGTAGGGACATGTAACGCAGTTCTCTGACAAGCACTGCTTATCGTAGAGCCTGTTTCTAACTAACTGCCGCTTGATGTTATCGTTTGGGATGTCAACTAAAACAACATCGTTTTGCAGCTGAGCTCGCACAATGCTCCTTTGAATTTCAGCGCTTACCTTATCAGAGATAAAAGGCATGCAAAGGGGTACCTTGCTTTCGTGCGGTCGTCTGATTGGCGGTTAGCTTGGACTCTGTGCCGACGATGAGAAACGGTATAGCCGTTCTCTTTGGCTATATTTGAAGCCAATCTCAATGATTCAAGCCGCTCCTGATCACCTGTGCACACTTGTGAGGCCGTTCGAAACATGTTTCTTATGACACTACGCTTTATGGCTACAGGATGAGCAGAGGTCGCGTGAATCAGGATATTCTTTGAGCTTGGGTTCCGGTACCATTTAACACTAACAACGCCATTGGAAACTTTGACCTGGGTGTTGAGGTATGGAAGCCAACCGTCCTTTGGAGTTTCCCGTGTAAGCTTAATGTAGATAGACTGTTCATTGAGTAGTCGGTAACACTCATCCATTTCGGATTGTGTTGACGTAACAATACAACAGTCATCTATATACCTACAATACATTAATGGTGAGCGCACAAGTACCGGTTCTTCTATCCTGCTCATAAAGCAGATCGCAAGTACAGGCGCTAGCCGTTGTCCCATGGCCAATCCTCTGATTTGAGAAAAGTATCTGCCTGACCATTTAAAGATATTACACGAGAGACATTCCTTGGCTAAAGTCATGATGTGTGCTTTGATTAGTCCAAAGGTGTTAATATTACCATTGTGTCGGTCCAGCATTTCAGACAATGCCTGCAATGCTTGGTCGTTTTGAACATTTGTATAAAGCGATTCCACATCAAACGACTCCATCACGCAGTTTGGACCAATGGTAGAACTGCGTAGCTTTGCAAGGAATTGGTTTGTGTTGGTCAGGTGTGAGGGGACCATGGGTAACAGCTGGCTTACGATGTTGTTAAGAAACCATGATATTCTATCGGTTGGTCCATTCACACAGCTGATTATAGGTCGGATTTTGAAAGTTTCTGCAGACGTTGATAGCGTGTCAGCACGAGCCAGCTTATGAGTCTTTACAAGGTGTAAAAGACTGGACAGCAAGGATTATCCAGCCTGAGTCTACTGAGAAGTCTGTCGTCAATGCCTGCTGCTTTTCCTATTGTTATCCAAGCATGATTGAGTCGTTTGCATTGTGATAGAAAATCCTTCTCAGTTGCGCGCCGATATACTGAATCATTCTGCATGGAGTTCGGTTATTGCTCGGTCGAGAGACTGTGACATAACGACGAATTCCCCACCCTTATCACTGACAGAGATGCGCAGCGTGCCATTTGATCTTAATCTTTTCTTGCAAGATCCAATAAAACACCTCTTTGAACCTTATCAAATTCTGTGCTGAAGCGACCTGAGCGAATCCCACCTCTGAAGGATCCCGCTGGACTATCAGCAGTATCTGATATGTCTAGGCTTCCATGCTCGCCAAACACTTTCAAAAATCCTTCTCGGTGTCCCTTCCAAATAATGATGCTTCAGATACCGTGAGCCCTGTTCACAGTATGGAAAGTTCGATATGGTTCTACAAGGAAGAAATCTGTGAGGCATTGTCTTTCTTACCTGCAACCTTTACCGTTACTCCGGATGAAGTGCTACTTTATTTTATACAAAAATTGCCATAGCAACATCGTACCTGTTGGAGTACATATTTAACACGAGTTATATGTTAGGAGAAGTCTCTGCTCGTTTGAAACACGCTTTTGTTACTCCGATCCCCAAGAAAGCACCTCACAATCTTGCTACCGATTATCACCCATAAGCATAACTTCCGTTTTTGCAAGAATATCCGAAAGGAAACTGAAATCTGCTATGTAAACCCTATGTAGAATTAAATTCTCAAATTTTAAATTTTTTTAGAACAGATCAATGCATTTCACCAAACTGCGTCGAATCCTTCTCCTCAAGTTAGTACTGATCCTTAGGCTACCACCATGCCATCTCATGCTCAACTTGAGGAGATTGAGCGTAGACGGTCAATAGTTATTATCGGTGTTAGAGAACCTGCGGCTCCTGTTTCATCGGAAAGAATAGCTTATGATTCGAACTGCGTTAGGCTAATACTTGATTTCCTTTCCATCGATTGCCGACCTTCAGCGATTTATCGAATGGGTCAACCTTTCAATGGCAAACCACGGCCTTTGAAAGTCATATTTCCAACGTCGTTTTTTGCTTCATTAGTGCTGAAAAGAGCTCCACACCTCAGATTCTTTTGTGAAAAGGGGGTCTTCATTAGACCGTCTCTCACTAAATCTGAACGCGATCGCCGTAGGAACGACAGACTTTCTCACTTCAATAATTCTTCTCACCCTGCCGAATATGCTACTGGTTCCGTACAGAATAACAACCATGGTTTAATGTCATTCCGTAACAATCACAATTCAGCTTCTCCGAGATATGAATTGAATGGTCCTTCTCAACTTTCGGAAAACGTCTGAAGCCTCCTCGGAGTATTTGCTCTCATACCCAATGTGTTGTAGCTAATATTCGATCAGCGGTTAGGAATAGAAGTGCTGTTGCGATGCTTCTCAAGAGTAAGGTCAATATTATTGTATTAACAGAGACATGGCTAAATCAAAATATTGATATGACACCTCTTCTGAGTGGTAGATGCTCTCAATATGCAATCTTAAGATGTGATCGCACTGCTAAAAGAGGTGGTGGTGTCGCTCTTTTAGCGTTGAGGTCCCTATCACCTTCACTTGTTTTCAGCGAATCTATAAATGATTCATATGAACTGCTGTGTTGTAATCTACAAATTGGAATTATTACTGTCCGATTTATAGCTGTTTATAGAAGCCCTAGCTGTAATAAAACTATGTCAAATCAACTAACCAAAGCCATGAGTGACTTATTAGCTTGCAACCACCGATGCATTATAGCAGGTGACTTCAACTTTCCAGAGATTACATGGAGCGATGAACCCACTGTTAAACAGCCTAACTGTAGTGTCGAGAACTTTTTGAACATGTGTCAGGCTCACACACTTGTTCAGTTTGTTCGTGTTGGAACACTGGGCAATAATATTCTGGACCTCATTTTGTCCAACGACACGCGTTTGATTTCCGGACTAAGAGTCTGCCCACCGTTAGGATCTAGTGACCATTCAGCCCTTCGATTCTAAATTAACGCTCGACCGCCCGCTAGCCCTTCTTTGTCAGAAAGAGACTTTTCTAAAGCTAATTATGACACCATTACTAATTAATTACAAAACATCGATTGGCTAGGTTCTCTTAATAATGCTGACTCAGTTGATGGAAAATACGAACTTTTGATTAATATTTTGCACCATTGTATTGATTTGTTTGTTCCAATGAGGAAGAAGTCACTAAATTCGCATCTATCTGATTACCTTGCAAGACTTTCAAAAAAGAGGGATGAAGCATTTCTTAAGGCAAAACTTTCAAATTTATCTAAGGATTGGGATACCTTTAGAGAACTGAGTAATCGGTTTGAAGTGAAATTGATGAGATTCAACGCTTCTATGGAAAAACGAATCATAAGATCAGGTGACAAGTATTCATTTTACAGGCTTCTAAAGTTTCGATTAAGAGAAAAAATAGAATTTCCTAGCATGCGTTCTTCTGAAGGTCGCATTTTCCACAGCGATGAGGACAAGGCCGAGTTGTTGGCATCCACATTTGCAGAATACTTCAAGGGGTCTGATATAGAAAATGAAGTAGAGTCAACAATACCTAGCTTTCCTGTCATGGAGGACTGTGTCTGGTTCCATAAATGGGATATTCTCAGCTTGCTAATGAAATGGCCTCGATCAGAAAGTTTTACTCCCGATGGTATCCCTTTACAGTTCATTAAGAAAATTGCTCCTGCGATATGTGCTCCACTAGAACACATTTTTAATCTTAGTCTTATGAAGGGAGAGGTGCCCAGAAGATGGGTACAATCTATCGTGACTCCAATTCCTAAGAAACCACCATTAGATGTTCCAGAAAATTTTAGACCTGTAAGCATCACATCAATATTCGCACGACTTTTCGAAAAAGTTTTGAAGCGAGCCATCGTAGATCATCTTCGCAAGCATGGGGTAATATCTCGCAATCAGCATGGCTTTCAAAAGGGAAAATCAACGGTAACGGCAATGATTCAATCTCTGAACGACTGGACAAAATATCTTGATGAGGGAAAAAAGGTGGACATTGTCTATTTTGATTTTAGTAAGGCTTTTGACCGTGTATCGCATGTTCATCTGTTGCATAAGATGAGGACAATTGGTGTCCATCCACGCATTGTTTCCTGGATTAGATCGTTCTTGACCGATAGAAAATTTACTGTTCGAGTTAACTCTACGTTCTCAAGTTACAGATGTATAAATAGTGGAGTTCCTCAGGGTGGAGTTCTCTCTCCTATACTGTTCAACATCTACGCATACGATTTGCTGAACCTTTTGGAAGATAGTGGAGTAAAATTTTGTGCGTTTGCTGACGATATTAAGATTTATCGGTCAATATCGAGTGAGGTGGACGCCGCACATCTTCAAAGGGCTATCGATATTGTCCAGAAGTGGTCTTTGAAATGGCAGTTACCACTTTCGGAGGAAAAGTGTAAAGTGCTTCATCTAGGGGCTAGAGGTCAATTACACCAATACTCTATCAATAACTCACCACTCAGTTGTGCTGACGAGGTTAAAGACTTAGGGTTCCTAATCACGAATAGTCTAAATTTTGACAAACACTGCACACTGGTTTCAAACAAAGCCATGAGAGCAATGTACAACGTGTTCAGAGCTATATCTTCTAACGATAGTAGCTTACTTCTCCAAGTATATAAAGCATTTATCAGACCAATTCTAGAATACGGTACCCCAGTTTGTAATCCTTACACGCGTAAAGGTATCACAACATTAGAAAGCGTGCAAAACAGCTTTACAAGGAAGCTCATGATGCGTACGCTAGGATATAGTTACGATCAAATGCCCTCAAGCAGTGTGCGAAATAAGAATTTTGGATTGACGTCTCTTGCCCTTAGAAGAACGCGAAACGATCTATTACTGTTTCACAAAATTGCACATCAACAAATTGGAGTCGAAATTACAGATCTAGTGTCGATAAGAGCATCTAACACCCGAGGTGGTGTCGTTAAATATGACACTGATACTGCCAAACACAACTGTCGTCGTTTCTTCTTCACTCATAGGACACTCTCGTTATATGAGAAGCTTCGCAAAAAACATTTCTTGCCATCAAACTACAACGCTTTCAAAAAATTTCTCCGCGAGCATATACGTTCCTAAAATGAGATGCTTCAGATGTTGCTAACTCTTCATTAGGCGTTGCTTGTGGTGTTGTATTTCTTGTGTGTGTGTCGTGTGTTGTACTTCTGTTGCAATTTTTAACACACGAATATTGTCGTGTAATAAATAAATAAATAAATAAATAAATAAATAAATAAATAAATAAATTCTCTAATTCCAGCCAATCAGCATGGTTTTCACGCAGGAAGGTCTACTAAAACATTAATGTTGTCAGCGTTAAATGACTGGACGATAGCTCGTGATGAAAGGATCGATGTGTACGTTATTTACTTCGACTTTATGAAAGCTTTTGACAAGGTTCCATCAAATAAGCTGATACTCCAACTGACTAAAATCGGCGTTTATCCAAGGATAAATAATTGGATAAAAAACTTTATAACTGAAAGATCTTTTTGGGTTAAGGTTAATGAGTCGTTTTCCGAATCCCTTCCTATTAGTGGAGTCCTTCAAGGAGATGTACTTTCACCAGTTTTTTTATTATCTACACTGCCGAAATTTCCTCCCTGATTGATGAATACGGTGTCACTTGCACAATGTTTGCTGACGACATAAAAATATACAAGAATATTGTTGAGGAAGAAGACCACGTTGCTCTCCAACTGCAATTAACGCAGTTGCGGATTGGTCAACAATGTGGGAGCTGGTGCTGCAGCTTCAGTTGATGTCGAAACGGATGAAAATTTGGGGACCATTGCCATGATGCTAGGGAAGAAAACTTGGACACGGTAGTTTTCCCGGCTACTTAATCAGACACGTGTCATAATTCAGAGCAAAAGGTATTTTGAAGATAAATTACGATTTGCAAAAAATAGGCAGCAATGGGCACTGAACCAGTGACCTCCCACTTGACGAGCGTGAGCGCTACCCCTGCGCCACCGCTACAGCTGGGCCCTCTTACGGAGCCCCGATGACTCACCACTCTCGCGTCCGGTGTGTCGCACAGCCAGCCTGTGGTTAGCCCCACCCCCTCCGCCGATTTCACCAGGCCATAACTTGCTCAGATGCTTCAGTTTGCAATTTTGACACCCATACTCGTAGTCATCATTCCGAGCTCTTTCTAACGATCCTGGTCTCAACTTGAAGTTCCATTGGAGGTCGAAACCCTTCCCTAGTAAGATGAAATTAACAGTATTTCCACTAGGAAAGTTTGCAGATTATTATTATTTATTACATGGTTAAAATCCATGTGAAGAACAATGTAATTAGAAACGTTATAGAATGATATCGACATGACATTGGCTGACGACCTAGGCCAAATTATTATAATCTATGAACCGACCTGCATTCGTAATAAATGGTTTAGCTTGAATGGAATAACTGTGTTTTTATCGAGTTTCATATAATCCGAACCTGATCTATTAACAAACAAATTATGCCGAATTGAGGATTTTGTAGTATTTAATGAAAGTTTCTGTCTTCTATCCCAGGTTCTAGATGGTCTCGCCATGAAGAAGTCCCGTTTATCAAGTGCACGGAAACCATGGAGAATTTTATGAACCATTACCAGGACGTATGTATATTCTTCATATGTATGAAAGTGTCTGTACAGTCCAAGTTGTTTGTTTCTCACTTCACAATTGGGAACAGCATTGTAATCAAAGCCACAATTTCTGATGAATCTAGTGAAGCTGCTTTAGACTTCTCAAGTCTAAGAATGTTTTTCTTCTTAACTGGATAAAATATTGCTGTTCCATATCCAAGCATTGGCCTAACGTAAGTCTTAGAGACCTTGACGATGACAGAGATTTTTTATGGAAACGCTTCTAAAAAGATTGTGTACTGCAGCCATTGCTTTGTTTGCAGTTTGTTGGAGCACCTTAGTTTTTTCTTTTGACAAAGGGAGCCGCCACTCGTGGGATCAGCGATCAGCAGCATCTATGGCTCGCTGCAGAAGGTTTTGATTATGGATTGGTGAGCTATGGTAAATTTTCAAGTCATCCGCAAAAGCTATGCATTTCTCTCCTGAGCTCGTTATTAGTGACGGTAGTTCGTGGGTATAGATATTGAATAGAAAAAGTGCAAAAGAGCGCAACGTTGTGGAACGCAATTCACTGCTGCAGTTCTGTTGAAGCAGTGTTTGCTCGCGCTACTGTTGTGGAACACCTATTTGCGTCCCTCCTTTAATTGATCTCAATGGTTTCTCGGCTAATCTGGCTAGTCTTATAGTTTTGCACTTATCTGCATTTGATAGACAGGCTAAGCTAAGCATTACTCCATTCTTAAACAATTCAGAATGTCTTCGCTGATGGCTTCCTACTCTTTTCAGCTTTTGAATGAATATATCTCGCCAGTTTTGTTTGGCTCATATAATGATGCTATTTTCGTTACTCTTCTATCTTGTAATATGGGAATCCTATGCGCGCAGTAGAGTAAGAAACACAGTTGGTAAATATAGCAGTTTATTAATGGCGTCGGAATAGAGATCAGTCCAAGTGCTCCATTGCAGTGGTTGTGTGGCCAAGGACGGCGTGTTGCGCAGCAGCCGGTCAGCTCCTCGAGGTGACTCTTTCCCATTCCCGCTCGGCTTCTCGACTGTGCTCACCTCTTCCGATCTCTGAGTCAAGAGCTGAAGAGCTTCACGACGTAGCGATCTAATCCTTGGCTCAACATTGTGAGTCCTAGATGCTTTGAGTAGCACATTCGGAGGAGGCTCTGGCTATGGTAAGCACCGAGTCGAGGCTCATAATTCTTGTCTCCCCAGGCCAACAAAGCCTCCTCCGAGGTAGGTGTGTTGGAATTTTAAAACACTAATCTACTGTACATTTTCTGGCTAGCATAAGTCATTGTACGACAGATGTGTATTAAAATTGTTGTCTTCACGACATGCCGTAGAAGTAGAATGTGTGGCGCACCCACACAAGTGTTCAGTAACACCGCTTTTTATCATTTATCCTTTAATCCTTAATGTCTTGAAGCCAATTTATGATCCACCATTTCATATTACATATAATAGAAATTCCATTCACTGCTGTTTAGGAATAACGGAAGCCTTCATCAACATTATGTTTCAAAAACCGTTTGAAAACAAGCAGAGCTTCCGTCCTACCGCAAAGCAAGTGAAAGAAACCAATTCTTTCGTGGACATTGACGAGATATGTACCTAAGTAGTAGATATTGTCGTAAATTGCTTGCCTTCTAAACGTTGGCTGTTCATCTACCACACTGCCTAGGAACCATCACCACCTATCGAGGCATTGGAATGATGTGAGCATGTAAGCGAAGGTCGACGCTACGTGAAAGCATTTTTGCTTGCTGCAGAATCAGAGTACACTTCGACAGGTCTTGCAACCGGAAGAGGGAGGAGGCTTTGTATTCTGTCTTTGATCTGAATTGCTTGCAGTGACAGCGCATCTTATCACAACAACGTCTCACCAACTGCGCATGTGCTCAAGAAGATAACTTGCCGCAACAAGCTCGTGCGTCAATTGAGAACCAACGGCCGGTATCCAGCATCTCGTATCGCCATAACGCACCGTATGAGGTTAATCGAGTCCAGGTGTGTTAATCGAAACCCATTTCCGAAGCGGATTAGATGAATGCAGGTACCGTGCATGCAGCTATCTAATTCTGGAAGCTACGTTTTCTTCCTCCTCCATCACTTACGCATAAGATGGTCTGGAGGATGATGAGCTTAGATCGGTTTCAGAATAAAGAAGAGGAGAGACAGACTTTCAAAGGCACAGACAAGGATTGAATCTACTGGACGCCAACGAATGAATCCGTGAAACGGCGAATGCATTTGTTTACAAAGTGCCGTATTACGTCTCTATCCTCCTTAGCCAGATACGCTTCGCGAAGCAGATGCACAGATATGTTGACGATATCGGCATCGGCAATCCGAACCCTCGGGGCTGGGTTGAGTGCGGCGGCTAGCGAAGGATGAGGTGTCGAGAGCATAACAAGCTCCGTATCATCGCCTGAAATTAGCCATCGGAAGCGGACAACGACCGCCTTGCATGAGACGATGATGCATTGCTAAACTTCTGGCAGCTCGCTGCTTCCGCTTAAGCAGCACTCCCATTCCCGATCTATGTAGCATTCACGGCGCTGTTTGGAGGAATACTCGTGCTTTCGTGCACAGCAGTGCTACTAAGGACACACAGGTTCCCCCTATCCCCTAGCGCTTCCTTGTTTTTAACTAAAATCCCTTCAAGAGTTTCCTCACTGAAACGAACGCCTTTGCGCTGGTTGTGCAATTCTCCTTCCTTAGCTGCTGCATCAGGAGAGATGTTGTTACAATCTTCATTATTTTTTGTAACCTTCTTGCTGCTTTTAGTTTGTTATCTGAACTTGTAAATACTTTATTCAATCGTCTTTCATGGATCACATCAATGTTCGTAATAAATAAATAATTGAATAAATATGCAGAAGATTAAGAACGTCGTTCAATCCCTTTTGAAATGAATCACGGTTCCACTTCTGCGGGATCTCGTGGAGGCAATTTGAATGCATTTTGGCCTCGACAGTGGCTTGCAGTGACCAGCCGATGAACGGCTCAGAGTGTGTCATTTCCAGGCAAATCAGGCAGCAATTCACTGTCTCAGGAGGGATCGAGGTTTGCTTGGGCCGTGCAGGAAGCGTGAACTAAGAACCTGAAATCGCGACAACCCGCGCCATCTCCGACTGCGGCACCATGCCTTAAGCAGCACTCTCACTGCTTTAGAATTTTGTATTTGTGAAGGCCAATGTCTTAAGGAGGATCTCCTCAATCTTCCCTATTATTTCCTCTGTGTTACCTCCTGAATGAGCATTAATATTTCCTGATCAGAATATATGTAGCACACTACATAGTAGTTGCCCGTAGTTGAAGCTCCCGGTGAACGCGTACATATACAGGAACAGCTAATGCTATTTAACTGTTACAACGAAGTCTCTGCACTTCTTCCTCTTCTTCTTCTTCTTCAGCGTTTGTCCCGCTCCGCGGCGGGGTCCGCTATCCTGGTGTCATGACGCCACCTCTCCCGATCCAGCGCTAGATCAGGGTGGACACCAGCTACTTTCAAGTCCGTATGTAACGTATCAGCCCAGCGCTGCTTCGGGCGTCCTCTAAGCCGCTTTCCAAATACTTCCAACTCAAGGCCTATCTTGCGGGCGCTGTCTCCTTTCCACGCAAAACGTGGCCGTACCATCGCAAGCGAGCTTCGCGCATCTTGTCCGCTATCGGTGCGACACCGAACTTCTGCCGAATAGCATCGTTTCGGATGCGGTCCGTGCGCGTGACTCCAGCCGTCCAGCGCAGTTTCGTCTCCATGACGCTGAGGCGCGTTTCAACTTCCCTGGTCGCAGGCCAACACTCAGCACCGTGCATCGCCGGATGACTGCTCTGTAGATCTTCGAAGTCTCTGCACTTGTGTACGATATTTTATGCTCTAACAGGATGTGAATGTGATGAAAGCTACATATAGTAAAGTGGAAGTAAAGAGCATAAAATCAAAAATTTTTGACTTCTCTCAAAGCGAATCGTTTCGCCACCTATCCCCAGACAAACTTTTTTGTTATAACTCCTCTCCGTTGGCACGTCAATGAAAAGGAAGGCGTTATAACCTATTTTGGTTGTGTACGCATTATCACGGTTAATTTAACAGAATTGCCTTGAGATCTTCATAATCTATGTACTACAATACAGTTTAATTAAAGTTTCATTTTTTCACACTAATTGAAGATTCATTGTGAAATAGTATAATTTAGGTCTTAAGGAACTATGAATGACAATGAATTTATATACCGTAGGCCATCAAGTTTTGGGGTTTCCTCTCTCCAATTTAACCCTTGTGTAAACCTGTGCTTTCTGCATGGCACATAGATATAACGTTCAAGTTGCGTATTGCCATGGAGGCTGTCTGAAGCACGAGATGTAGAATTAATTTATTATGAGTCTCTGCACATCTTCTCATGCACAGCTTACCACGGCCGACTGTGAACATCATTGCGTGAATAGTGTGGTAAGCCTGAAAACCAAACGTATTGATGTGGTAGAATCAGCAACATATATATGTATTCACTTTGCGAATCATCCTGTGCTCTGAATGGAATAATTAGCACGTCTGGAGAACGGTATGATCCTTCAAAATCGTCACTTCTATGTAAAGGCAAGCCAATTTCACCTAAAAAAACCGCTAATGCTCGGATACGCGTGTAAGTTTATCCCCTAAACGCAGTAGAACGGTAGATCCTTCAGAAACACTTCTTTAGTTGATGCGGTGGAAAATCCCAAATTGCGTTAGTGTTAGATGACTCGGATGACTGCTAATGCGTCAGCCATATATATTGTAGATTCCGTTTCTTGCTATGTTGCTATGTAGGCAGAGCTATCTCCTTCACATGAGCACATTTCATGGATTTTTTACAACTTTTGGTTTACTGACGAATTCAGCCGTTGAATAAATGAATTTCATGTCGGTGCTGAATTCAGATCCAGCCCCAAGCCGATGCACTAGACAAGCTGCATCTGTTGGCACATAAGAACATTTAAGGCATTCTGATGTCCACTGGAAGTTTGTTTTCCTAACACGGGCTCCACCACATAGTCGGGTGATTTGCCATCGGCAAGCTCGAAGATATTCCCTTTTGCCTTTCAAATATGTCATTCAGATGCAAATGTTTTCCGGACGCAACTTGATCGCTACACCGTCTCCACGGCTACCATGGAGTCTCTTCACATTTCTATATTTTTTGCTTCCTTCCATTCTGTCCTACCTATATTCTGCCTACATAGAGCGCACTACCTTTGAAGGAGACGACATTTCCACGGACTACGGCACAGTTGCATGTGAAAATGTTCCGGTGCCAGCGTCCCTCGACGGAGGAATGCGCCGCAAATCCAAGTCCTCACGTGGGCTCCATGTTCTTGCTTGCACGAAACGTTACTACAGGTGCAATTTACCTTATGGGTCCACAGCAGATATCACGCAGCTAACGTATGTTCAGCCTTGGGTGCTATTGCGGCACTTACCGTTAGAAGTAAGAATTCCACTCCAGTAGCGCTTGCAACTCACCTTCAGAGAGCAGGCAACACACTGAACTTTGATTCTTTTCCAACTCGATACGTAGGTTGTTGTCTCTTCTCTTGAGAATAATGAGCAACAGGCCGTTCTGCTTTAGATAACAAAAAGAAACAATAACTTAAACATAAATCAACTGAGAAATTGAATCGCAAGACGAGGTCTAGGGAGCGACCAGAGAAAGAAACCAGGTTTCGCAGAACGGGACATGTACATTTTGCTTCCACAATTCTGGGAAGATTTGTGGCGTTCGGATCTATCCTAGTCGAGAGGGAGCATCGCAAGAAAAGCGAAACAAATGTAAACAGTGTATCCTCTGCCGACTAGCAAATTGCAAGCAAAGGTGGTCTCGTTGGCCAGCCCACAGTGGTGTCTTTCTGAATTAGCTTCCTTCCAGGTTCACCGGCGTTATCAAGCAATCAGTTCGGAGTACTCCCCTCACTAGGATAGGGATCCTTCCCAGAGATCCCGTATTCCTAGAAAACATGATACGCATCTTATTTGATTTCTCCCTTAGGGTTTCTCCTTAATACGTGCACACTCTAGCCAAACAATGTCAAATGGGCATCTCCTTTACAACACTGGGTTCTTTACGTGTGTTTGCAATTTGGTCCAGATATGCTGTGACTAAAAACCTAGAAGTGTCTAATAGGCATTGATACTATTTACTCTTCGTGATACAGTACACCGTCAAGCAAACAGTAACAAGAATATGAGGTTTTCAAAAATTCGACACTACCGCTGGATTGGCCATAGGTGCACCTTTTATTTATTTATTCGCGCCAAAATTGGGCACTTAATACAGTCAATGAAACACATTGGACACAATGTATCAACAATCGAGAATCACTGAATAGTGTAAAATCAACAACAGATCAACCTATTCAACCTACAGTGTGTATCCTTCTTAACTATGCGACGATAACAACCTTCAATCAAAAGAGGAGAAAAAAGTAGTCTCACACAACAAACGAAATCAGCTTCCAAATACACGGGTCTGGGGTAGGGGAACTCGATGAAGACGAGCAGTGGGCCGCCAACACTGCAATTCGTTAGACGGAACGGCTCCGGATACCAGCTTAGTAGGTCGCCTCCATCAGTGCCCCCTTGACGGTTGTATGGGAAGGGTAAAGTGAAATTAGATTTTGGATTAAACAAAACAGAATTTATTGAGAAATTATATTTACCCTATCAAATTCTGTTCAGAAAGGTGATCTCACAAGTAGCAGCGATGTTGGGTATCTGAGAGCAGTTTACATAGTCCTGTGTTGCGGCGAAAACTTGTGCAAATATGTACCTCTGTAGATGCGATATGCGACTCAG
Organism: Heligmosomoides polygyrus polygyrus; assembly: GCA_947396885.1. Lineage (NCBI taxonomy): Eukaryota > Metazoa > Nematoda > Chromadorea > Rhabditida > Heligmosomidae > Heligmosomoides > Heligmosomoides polygyrus. The sequence continues at coordinate 38,534,142 of OX377201.1, forward strand.
CAGGAGGGGAAGCGTATGCAAGCACTGCCCCTAGGTGTTTCGCTTAACTCGCTTTCCAAATAGTGTTCAGGGCAATCGAGCTTCTGTCGCCATAAATTCGTAGCATTTAAGTCAACTTTAGTCAAGGTTTTCGCTGTGTTCCTTTTGAAGTTGTTAGGAGATCCCATGTTAGCAAGCCTAACGTTTGTACGTCCTCGTTTACTTCAGAGGCCTAAACGTAGTGCAAGTAATAGAAATTAATGTCTACCGCTCCTCACCTAATGCCAATACCCTCCCTCTAGCGAATCTGTTTCCGTAGAGAAGCCGTCAGTGACAAGCCTTCTCGAAGAAGGAAAAACTCTCACTTGATCCACCGAATGTGTGCTGACGCAACTATTTGTAGTACTACGGGGCGAATGGGACTCACTAGGCAGGGTTGGGTTGCATAAGGATCTGCAAACAGCGCTCTGCAAACAAGTAGAATTTCACTTCCAAAGTCGCATAGAATTCACTTACTCAGCGGGTTTTGCTTCATTCGTAAACAGTTGAAGACAAGCTGACTAGTTAGGCTTCTGATAAAACAACACCAGCCGCTAGCTGCTAGCACCCGCATAGCGTTGCCGACATGTCTTCTTACTTCGCGAGCACTTACTTTGATCAAGACGACCAGCGAACACTGTGTGATCGATGTTTTTTGGACACCAAAGCAAAACAGAAACAATGCGCGCCTCACTACACAGAAGTTGATCGCTGGGGAACTCGTTGAATCGGATGGAGTGCGTATTCGAACAAGAATCTTCGGGCTTCATTTTGATTTGCTCTTGTAAGCAGCTGCTCATTCCATCACAAATTCTATGAGACAGCCGCGAGAAAGTTAGCTTGATCATTCTTCAGAATTCGCATTTCCTCTCCCTCTTTTGAACGTGTTAACAGTTCTCCATGTTCCTCCGGTGTCTCTTGTTCCTGTCCTTCCCTCTCTTCTTATTGTTCTCCAGCCCGCTCAGCGCCTCATCATGTCTGCGAGCCCATTTTCTTCTACACGCCGCTGTCCTCTGGTCCTCTAGGCGACTTCTACGCCAAACCTCGAGCAGGAATCTCTTGCTCTCTCGGCATCTTTTTAGTGGTGGTTACCTCTTGACTGTCCCATACTTTTACACGAAACTTTTCCGAAGAAATTCGGGTCCTCCCGCTCGACGCCGCCTGTCTGCCTGGCGCGTTCCCACCTCCCCATGCGGTCCATCTTCACGACTAGAACCCTTTGGTGTTCCACGAACTCTCCCTCCTTAGACTTTAGGAGCAGTGCGTGTTTCACCACGGATTCCTTGCTAGCACGTAGAACGTGGCTTCTCCTCAGTGAGTTGTGTGCTAGCTAAGGCTTCGCGCTTGTCTTCGTTACGGATGCCATCCATTTGATCGAAGTCGGGCACTGACGTAGTATCCTTGCCTCTATGCTGCTTTAAGACGCTTCGACGTTAACGTCACTGGCCAAATTTCTCATCCATGCAATGCCAGTGGTCATGCATACACACCTCTAAGAATTGGCATGCAGTACACCTACCATTCCGCTGTATTACAATTATACCAGCTAAAGGCCTAATAATCATCTAGTGCTCAAATCTGGAGCATTGGTGCATCTCGTGAATCGGACAACGGTCGCTGTTAATAGTCGGGTACATCAATAAAATAATTATGTAATAGTAAGGATGTTGATAAAGGTGATGTTGAGGAAATGATCTTGCGCTACCCATTCTGTTTCTAAAGAATTTCATGAGTGAAGTTGAATGCACATTTGGCCTATATAGCCGTGGCGAGGTTTATCCACTCCTCTATTACCAGCAAAGGCTCTTCGCTGGTGCCAACCCTAAACTCTTAATCGGCCTGTTGCGAGTTGTAAGCTATGACAACAACATTCGACAGCGAAATGATCTCGAGCGCAAGGTAGAACTCGAACGCACACCTTCCGAAGAATTCGTTCACACCAAAACGGAAGTCGAATAAGGCTCTCATAACAATCTCGGTTCAACAGCTTCACACGGTTCTGCATCGCTGCTAAACAACATGCCAAGATTCAGCGACAGTCGGACATGGACCATTTGTAAATTTTTATAGCGACTGCATTCACGAGGCCATTTAAACGGGCCAAGCTACATAATGGGCGTAAGTCGAACCCTGTGAGTACGGGACACACTGTAGTGCTTCCTTGATACTGTTCTTTTTCACCACATTTTCCCATCCACTCACGTCATGTCCTCTCCTTGCTTCGCAAGCACTGCTGACTGATTTGCGCTGCTGCTGACCAGTCTGCTATGCAGGCTACGGCCACTCTCCTAGTTCCTTCTCTGATCGCGCTGTGCAAGAGCCAGCCCCTAACGCTGGTTGTTCCGTCGTAAACGAACATCTTCGTCTGTGACTCGTTATGACTCCGAAATCTGGTTCGCAGATGGATACCGGTTCTTCAGCACCTCTCAGTGTTCCTCGTAGTCGAATATATCTCTGGAATAGAGCACGCGGCAAACCCAGAGCAACTGTCATTGTCTTTCCACCGGGAAACTAGTCGCCTACCCTTTGCAGCCAGCTTGAGTTTGTTGCCGGGCCGCTTCCTTCAGACAGCGGTAAAAGAGCAAAGAGTGAGGCGTACGCTGCGGTTGCCCTTGGCGATTCTGAGATTTCTAGAGACACCTGCTCTCTTTCTCCCCCACATCGGTTATTGTTATTGTTGTGAAATCTCTGTGGCTGCTGTTCCTGTCGTTGACGTGAGAGAGACAGCTTTTGTGGGAGACTTAAAATGGTTTCCTTCGGTCATCCACGTTTTGTAAGAATCAGTTCGTGTTTTCCCATTGAATGGAGGGGGAGAAACAGTGTTATTCTATAAACGGCGTAACCACTGCTCGCCAATACGTGTGCGAATTAGGAGATCTCGAAAATTTCCAGAGCTAAAAACCAGGACCAAAATTTGACCGTTATTCAATAGCCATGCGGTCAAGTGAAAAAATGAAAATGCTCGACCAAAATGTTTGCTAGTGCTGTGCATGTTGCTACATTAAATACATTATTAACTTTATTAGCAGCGCTTAGCTAAACTTAAAATTTCACTCGAAATTCGATGCTTCAAACTTAATGATTGACGTTGTTAAGTAACTTCAGCCGAACAACTATAATAAAATCAGCCAACCAACCACTTATAAGTGCACGATGAAGCGCAGGTTGTCGTCTGTACCTCGAATCAGGCTCTTGGCTCGGGTCTCCTGACCAAGTAACCAAGCCTTCCATCATTCCGAGTTTGTTGAAGTAGTATTGCGCCTAGTGAGAGGAGGGCATTTAACCCATTTGTAATTTGGCTTGCTAGTAGAGGTCCATTCTGCGCAATTTCCTAGCCGTGAAAGACTACCCTGTCGACGTTTTTGTAGCGCAGTCGGAGAAGTTTGCCTACACCCGCTACCAGGTTCCTGGCTCGGATTTCCCGCCCAGGCCAACCAAGCCTTCCATCCTGCGGAGTCGGTGAATTGGTACCGCAGTTGTCCAAGGAAGACAGAGCGCTGAGTCTCTATGTTCTCTCATCTTGAAACCTCGGCATAGTTGTCAGCTGTTAACCTGAACCTCGCTGGCACGGAAGCAGAAGCAGAGCACTGACTTCTCCATCGGCTGGCCACCTCAAGCCATTGTATAGCCAAATACGCATTCAACTCGCCTCGACGACATGCCGTAGAGGTAGAATGCGTGGCTCATCCCTAAGGGATATAGTAACGCTGTACTTTATCTTTAATCCTTCTATTAGGCCTGTCTGGGAAGAGTGAAACATTGACTCGTTCATCGGTAGGTTACCGCAAGTCGGACGGCGACTTGAATACACATCTCGTCCACTGTATGGAGAAAATATCTACTCAAATTGCCTCCATGATATCCCGTAGAAGTAGAACGTGTGACGCATCCCGGAAAGGGATTTATTGACGCCGTCCTTCATCCCTTTTCACCCTTAACTACTTATAGATTGTCTACTGCCGCATGGACATTGTCTGTCGTGTAATTGTTTATCGATTTGCTTCAGCGGATACCAGTCGCAGCTGTCCTTCCCTCGCGCCAGAGTAGCCCAGTTCGCTCTTTTCGATCGACAGAAAGGAAACCATAAAGTTCCTTGATTTTATTTTCAGAAAAGAATTATTACAATCAACACATTGGTGGGCATCTTGGTGTTCTCTTGACAACGCACGGAATCTAGTCGATTATCATCCTTGCACAGTGGGTCTCAGCGAAGCTTACCCGGAGGCTGGTCCGACGTACTTCCGACGACCTGGTCCAATCGACTAATCCTCTGATCCTCCAACGTAGACGAATCTCAGGTTCCCTCCATTTTGCGTGAACTTCGTCTCTACAATGTCGTGCCATTGGCTGATCGTTCCGTGGCTCCGATCCATATCCACTCAGCTTTCGAAGGGCACAGGTTAATTACCTAAGACTTTTAGGAAAGCGGGAAGGACTGTAGAGTTGAACACGGATTCACTATTTACTGTTTATTATTTACTTATTTACGTTAGTTGCAGTTAAGTAGCCATGCATCACGAATCATAGTGTCAAAACGCGGACAGCAGAAACAAAGCAATTCGAAACCACGAAGTATGCGAACGGTAGTAAACTACTAGTCTACCCCGAAATTCTCGCAGAGCTTTCTTTTCCAAAGCTCCCTACTGTCCAAAGCTATGCAATTCTATCATTACGTTGCAATGCTACATGACAGCTTCATACGCAGTTGCGTTTTGCCGACGTAATTCGGGCCTTTGAGGTGACTCTAGACTCAGGGCCCTTCCAAGTGTGGTGTGGTGCCTTGAAACCTGTACGGGTGCTTAAGGGCGGGGGGGGGGGGGGGGGAGGGAGAGGGCTAATTCAGGCGTAGCCTCCAAGAACCCGCCCCTTCGATTTGCACTCACGTCAGGGGCTTCGTGCACATGGCCTTAGTGTTCTGATGATTCGTCTTCTTGTCGTTTTGCACTTTCATATCTTAATTCTTTTAGCCTGTTAGATTTGCAATGCAGAATGAAATGGTCTAAAGGGGAAGTTGTTTCCCTCCTTTAGCTTGAAGGTTTCCAGATCCGTATTCAGGCTCGTTCATCTGCTCAATTACTCTCTTACTTTCGTTGAGTTGATGGAAAGGTCATGTGGATAGTTGCTCCTACTCCCACACAGCAAGGGCGTACACAGTGATATTGTAACTGACAAGAGAAGGATGCTAGGTGACCATGGGTCTTCGTGATGAGATGCATATCACGGGATGCGGCTTCGAACTCTGATTGCAAGCGTTTTGTGCTCCGATCGAATTTATTATGAGCAGTTGCTAAAAACATGGCGAAACAAACAACAAAACACACTAATACCTTCTTCATGCTCTAGTTCGATGCTCCCACATTGCTAATCTCGCAAGATGGATGCGAAACTGCTGGCGATCTTCTTCTCTTTCCTTGTAGGAACGCGAGAAGTACCGGAAGGTCCGAACTCCTTCAAAACACACGCCAACACACAATACTGCCGACTTATCTAGTTTGGAAGATAGGTCGGCAGTACTGTCCTTACCGACCCCGTGTCTCGGAAAAAAATCAGCCAGAGGGGCGCTGTTTAAGGTACTGATCACCCACATGTAGTACGGGTGGTTTTCCGTTGCAATTTGACGTAGAGTGCTTTAGTTGATGGTGGCAGATCTTTTTTTTAGAAGGTTCAAAAATCTTGCATCATAGGGGAGTCGAACCATAAACCAACCCGTCTCAATACGCTGCTCCCCCACCACCTGCCCCACTCCGCTCGGAGGCAGGGCAGTTTCCAGACTACTTGGGCACCTGGCCATGTTGGAAATGGTCCATAACTCCGTTCACAAATGCACACAGTAGAAGCGGAGCACATATTTGGAATCAGCGTTCGAAGCCGCATCCCGTGAAGTGCACTTCATGTCAAAGTCCCATGGTCACCTAGTATCCTTCCCTTGTGAGAAGGAATGTCGTGTCCTATACGTCAACTATTCGTAACACCGCCGGCGGCTCCGCGATGAACGACCTCCACTAAAGCCTAAAGGTGACTAACACGAAAAACGAATAGCACCCTGCTGGTGGCTAGATTCCAGCAGAAAGCTCTACTGTGAGTTCCTCTCTGCTCAAACTACAATGACGCCAAAGTGTGAGCGACTTCGAAAGTTGGCCGACGTTATTCGCCTGAAAAGTACAAAGCCACAAGGTCTGACTACTTCACAACAACCGCCGTCCCAGCCTCGGGGGGCTGACCCGCAGAAGATTGGCGAATTCGTATAGGAAGTTCCACACCGTGCTTCTAATTCTACCGACTCATCTTCTTGTGCGTTTCATCTATTCCTGGCCTTGACGACCCACCAGGGGGCAAGAATTTCAATGATCATACGGAAGCTAAATCTGTCTTAAGTCCACATCGCAGTGCTTGTTCAAGGAAATCGAAAAGCTTCTAGATTAGATCTCAGCAGCTTTGCAAAAGATCCTACAGCTGCCAAATCGTTATGTTTTACACAGCCATGGAAACAACGTTAGTTGATTGAGTTCGCATTTTCATTGACCTAGGATCTCCTGAAAGAAAAAAGCAACTTCTGTCAGATCTTATTTCTAAGCCCAGTAGAGCAGTTTTACACATTTTAAGATGTCAGCATTTATTGAAATGAATTTCAAAAAGGAGCTCTTAGCCGGTCTTGTGTTCCTGTTCAGAAGCGTGTTTATTTCAAGCTTGATTGAGTATTTCCGTGAACTTAAACTAGCATGACCCACCAGACGCGTGCATTGCCTGCGGTAGGGGAAACTAATGATTTGAGCTGTGCATCTCGGCAGTTCCCTGGTTCTCTTCATGCATCACCGTTCCTTCAAATTCATGCCCCATAGTCTGAGTGTACAAATCGCGCGTATTTAACGGTTCAGTTGTTGGATAGAATGATGTACACGACGGAGAAGTTTTCTAGTGGGCGTCCCATAGGCAGGGAGAACTCGCTCGTAACGGACTAATTACCCCGCCACACCCCTCCTTTGGACGTTCTATTTGGAGACGAAATTGAGTTGTGGAGCGTGATAGAACAAGGTTCGAGCTCGTCCCGATCAGCGACCAAACTCGTTCGCCACTCTTCGTCTTCACAGCGTCGATGGAGTAAACGATACTGGTTCTCTAATGCCTTCTGCTGTATACTGGAGACTTTCGTTCATCGCTCAACAAAACATGTGTTGCAGAGATCGGAAACCGGATTTCTGCGCTGAAATTCTTATCGCTGACATTGTTAGGCGTAGTGTTCACTGCCAGATATAGATTGAATGACTTCATTTGTTGTTTCACTCACCTCTTTAGAGGATTTGAATTCAGTGCGCAAACCAGATTTTTCCTTCTCCCTATGACATTTTCTTGAAGGACGATAGTAGAAGTGAAAGTGCTTAGTTTTCGCCTTTCCAAGTAGCTTCCGGAGAACCTTACCAATTTCGTTGTTTACCTAGCAAGTCTCAATTATTAAGGGTAAAAAGGATAAAGGACGGCGTTACTCAATCCCTTCTGGGATGCGCCACACATTCTATTTCTACTGGATGTCGTGGAGGTGATTTGAATCCGTGTTTGGTCATACGATAACTTTTGGTGGCCAGCCGATGGACAAGTCAGTGCTTTATCCTTCCCAGAAAAGTCTGGTGCTAACCGCTGCGGGATGGAAGGCTTTGTTGGCCTGGGCGGGAAATCAGAAGCAAGAACCCGGTATCGGATGCACGGGACAATCATCTTCTCCGACTGCGCTACACTCCCCTTTTCATTTATCATGTCCTTATATATAGCTTTTGATTTATTTTTAGGTGCAACTTTTAAATATAGCTGGCTTTTGTTTATAAAAAACTATGCCTTAATTGAATTGGCGTTGGCATAGCATTACTGAAGTTCATTCTCGATTTTCACCCTCGGTCAACGAGATTACACAAGTAGGGCTCATATACTATTCTAGATGATGCTTTCTGAATACTGACAAGCGTTCAGATGTGAACATTCCCAGATTTTTGGAAGGTCAAGACCGCTTCTAAATATTCCCGCCCAACTGTTGAATGTTCGGCGCTTCACGAGCTCTTTCGCTGCGATGCTTTCCTCCAGGGATTCCATCGAGTGCCGTTCAACCACCAATGTCGTTCTTGCCGGTCTCGAAGAGCTCTGGACTTGTTGCGCTTCTTCTCGTGATGAAAGAAAAGGTTCCTGAATGTTTTTGCTTTTTCTGGAAATGTGGCCTGGCCGGTTTATTCGTTATCTTAACATGTCCTGTGCGTATTACATATTCCGTGGAATGCTGCCACTTACGACTGTGGTGTTCCAAACGCATACATGGCCGTTACATCTACTCTGCGACTCGGGGCCGTTTTTGGTCTCTGAGCAGTGATGTCTCTCGGTCGAGTGGAGCTATGGAGGCGGAAAGGTTGTTTCGGGGTCGGATGTTCACGAATACCAGTCCTTTGCCTTCACACGCTCGTCCGGTCGAGCATTCCCTCCTGCTTAGTCCGACACAGGTGCCAATTTAGCGCTGCCCCTGTGGTTGTGACTGGAACATCCTTCCTGTCACGATTTAAAGGGACTGCAATTTTTGTAGGTTCAAGGTTTTCCCCTAGCCCTAGTCAATAAAGGGTTTCAACCTTCCATGGAGTTTCAAAAGGGGGGACCTATGTAGGTGAATGGAGCTCGGAATGTTAATAACAAAAATATAGGCTTATTTTTGGATTTATATTGACGTGGCGGAGATTTAGCGGACTTTTTATAAAGACAGACTACACCGCGCACTTGTTTTACATTGTCACTGTCTATTGGAATGATAGTGTATTTGTTGTTTACTTGCGCACAACTCTAGAAGCAGCACAGTAATCGAATGGAAAAATAACTACCATTTTCGACTGTATAACTTTAGGTAGACAACATTTACATAGGATCTTACGCTCAATGAAAACTCGTACACATTTATTCTTAAGAGCGTAGCAGCTTTTTATGAAATTTTCTTGAGTTAAAAAATTCCTTTACCTTTGTTGTAAAATTTCTGAATGCTGAAATGTTTATTTTTGCTTGAACGGTCTCCGGTTCACAAAGGAAAGTGTCCAGCTGAAATGAAAATAGTGCATTCTGCCCAGCTACGCGCAGCACGATTTCACCGATCCCACAGGTGAAGCGTTTGGCTGGCCTGGACCGGACACGAACAACGCATTCAGTCGGTGTGAGTGCCTGCCAAAGCCGGCCCCTCTTCTGAGTCGCCAATTAAGATGGGCAGAGTAACAGTCTCGCAATATAGGGCGTCCTTGTCAGAGTTATGCTCTCGCAAAAATTTCGAGTATTCGAATGGTTTGGATACCTAAAATTTTCGAGCATTAGAAATCGAATATATGCGAAAAATGTGATTTCTCTGAATATTTGAATTCGAAGACATTCGAAATTTTTTAAACATTCGAATTCTAATATATTCGAAAAATGAGGTTTTTCGAATATTCGAATTCGAGTATTCAAATTCGAATGAGATCATTCAAATACCTATTCGAGTGGCTCATTCGAGCATAAGTACAGTCCTTAGACACTGTAGGAACGAATGATTGTCGTCGAAAATATAGCAGCAGGTGAGACTTGAACTCGCACCGCTGCTATCCAGGCGGGACGGTTATACCATTACATCACCGATGCGCTTCTTATTGAACATCCTCAAAGGTATGAGGATGTTCGGTCAGCTTCACGAAATATTCCACTTTAGAAGTTGGTCATCCAAGGACGGGGTGCCTCCAAGTCGTGGACGAAGTAATTGTGCCAGTTGGAAACGCCTACAACAGTGGAAGCGGTTGAACGCATGTAAAAAGCGGTGGGTGGTTAAAGAAAAAGGCAGATCAAAGGCGAGGCTGTTTGCTCCAATATTTTGTGAAGCAGAATTGTTACAGAAATCTATTACAATGCTTCTGGTCTAAATTAAATCTATTTCTAGTCTTTCTCGTTTCTAGTTTTACTCTAGAATCTGCCAAGTTATTGGAGTGTTATTAGGCTGGCTATAAACTCTAGGTATGATTTTTTTCTTGAAAAAAGCGCACTGTAATGAGTAACGATGGCAATTATATTGTTGAGTGAATTCCATTGTATGCTAAATAAAAAGTAAAAAATAAAGGAGTGTCGAACACCCTAAGATTTTTATCACCCTCATTTTGGCCAGGAGTTCTTTCTCACTCTGTTGCAATTGCAAAGCATAAGTTATGCCTTGGTTCTAGGTGAGCTTTTTGATACTCTTCTATGTAAGCCAAAAATAAATTTTACGAGTTGAACACCTGCAGGAGCTGTATCCATGAGGTTTTCGGTGACTCGCCGCGACCAGCTGATCAAGTGCGCACAGCTGCAGCTCGATAAACTGGGCAGTTTTACGAGGAAGCATGTTTCCGATCGCCAGTCGGTCCCCACGGTCATTCCGGGCCGCACCTCGTTTCGCTTTTGGTTTTCAAAATCACTTTGTAGTCTGTCCGATTTTGCGATGCATACATTGATTCAGCAGCATTTGATTGGGCTTGTAAAATTCTTGACGCGTTCTTCTTTTTGCAGCGTTGCCTTGCGATACTTGATGATTATCGCCTCTTATCATGCCTCTTATTCACAGTCAGTCTTCCCCTTTCTTAACAAGAATCGAGAACTCTAGCAGCCATACTCGACCTTCTTTGATCCACCCAAACTTCAGATAATATGTAACCTAACCTGTCTCCCCGTTGATCATCGAGTTGCTCGAGCGAGCGCCGGTATGTCTCCATTCGTCCCTGTCGCGTGCCAAAGTGCTTCAGTGGATCCTTGCTCGAGGAACACAAACAGCGTCATATCGTTCGTTCAGGGCTGTCACGAAGAAGTCCAACCAAAGCGTTGGTGGGCCTCCAACGCTTTGGTTGGACTTGTGACACTCTCCGGAATCCAGTCGATAGCGGTCCTCTTCAGCGAGTGTGTGCGAAGCACATTACGTGTTCGGCCCACCTAATTTTCGACGACTCATCCCAGGCGACAGCGTCTCTGGTCTTATGAATACGTTGTAGTACAAAAATAGTAATCACTACATATATGTATGTGGTTACTTTGCATCCAACGGCGCTATCAGAAGACGGAACTGGAAGATCAGTACCGTTTTCCTCTTTCCAAATATCTGAGATGTTAGGCAGAGACACTTCTTCCAAAATGTTGTAGCAATGTCAGGTCTGTTAGGTCCGCAGGCTTCTAATGATGATAATCTCTTCGATGAATCAAGTTGTGTTGGCTCCTCAGTCTAGTGGGTACTCTGATATGGTTCTACATTCACAATACATGAGCGGATTGTTTTCTCGTCACCACCAAAGGCGCCATCAATTGTTTCCAGATTCACGTTCTGCAGTTCGTTTTTAGGTCTTCAACTTTCTTCCAATCATAATCGACACTACCGCTTCAGTTCAAATTCTACAAGCACCAAACAAACAAAGGAACAAAGAACAAGGAAAGGAGAGTGACATTCATCAATGATCTCTGCATCACACCACTCGTAGACGATGGTGAACACTAGCTTCTCGGACGCGTGAAGACGTTCAGATCTGTTGACAGAGCCTACTCTCAGTTGAACAGCATGTGTCTGTGCCTAAACTACATGTATGTCGCTTCGAAGCAGATTCCAAAGACCATACGAACCGATCCTCACAAGCCGAGTAACACATGCACACCTTACAAAAGCACTCCGACTCCAATGCACTCTTGAAGAGACCTCCCCTTTTCTACTCTTGCTGTCCTGTGTATATGGTTCAGTTCTACATGACTTGAAGCTTGTAACGCGTTATTGGTTGGACTTCTGCGGAATATTATAGAAGTAGCGAGTGCGTATGTGGTCTGTGCGATGACTTTCGGTTTCCATTGATGGGCAATTCAGTGTTTTATCCTCCTTTGAGAAATCTGGTGTCATTTCACAGACTCAGGAAGGCTGGAGGGCTTGGTGGCTTCCCTCCTTGGGCTATAACCGAACCCTCAACCTTTAATAGCGGTGCACGCGACAGACTGCAGACAATCCTGCGTTATCACGCGTTGCTGATAACATGGTAATAATTGCGTAAAACCAAGAAATTATCAAAATTCTTATAAATAATTTCCGCTTCCGCCTTCTAATGGTACCCAACAGCGAACTTAAAGAAGCGTGTCACGAAATGATATTCGGGCACTGGCGAGTAAATTCCAGTAGTGTCTTCGCGGTTAGCAATATGGTGACTTTGGCAAACGAAATTGCCATTTCGCTTTAATGAAGCTCGACTTTCAATCCTTTTTTTTTTGAGAACATTTCGAGCTTTAAGCCATCTCCAGGCCTAAAACAGCATTACTACCTAGCCTTGCAACAATAGCATAGATACAATATGTGCTATATGGCATTATGTTTAGGGCAGGAAATATTGTTGTTTTGGGCATGGAGATGGATTTTGGAGACCTGAAGAAAGGCATAAGGGCTGAAACGTTGTCAGTATAGGATTAACCAAGTGGAACCTGACAAGAATCCCCTCATCTGCGACACGTATATGCACATATAGCATGTATGTATGTAGAACATAGCACACCTCTAACAATGAGAAAAGAAATGCGACAACTCTAGTTGTCTGGCCTTGAATTATGGCTTTCTGAAATCTCTAGAACACCGGACAGGCAGCCGATAAGGTTAAGATTGTCTAAAGTTTTCACGGAGCCAAACAAACAAACTCAGAATTTCTCCACCATCGCCCTGACTCCGGTGTGCGACCTTTTGGATGTTTTGATGAACTGAGGGCTGTTGTGGTCGTCGACTGTGGCTGCGTCGACCTTTGTGTTGCTTCCCACGTTAGTGCTCCCAGGAGAATTTGGCCGGCTATCATCAGTCAACGTAGCCACGTCCCTTGCCAGCGAACGCTTCCTGCTCTGTCTTTGCGGTGTTGTTATAGAGAATATGTAGTGAGTCTTAAGCGGAATATCTGCTAGTCTTTGAACATGGTCAGTCCGCAGTCTCAGCACTCTTTTCTCTGCCTATCAACCTTTTTAGAATTTGAAATGATCTGTGATTTTCGTAGCGATGCAAATACTTCACCAATTTCGCAGGCTCAAATGACGAGTCAAAGTGAATGAAATGAGGTGAAGGGGCGACTATGAATGGAAATCAAAATACGCATTTAGACACCAATGTGAATCTGGACAACGTACTCTTCCCGACCTCAGAGAAGCTCTGGAGGTGGGTTTGAGACGGAGATGCCTCTGATGCATAGTGCCGTGGTGTAGCGTCAGTAAAGTCTGCGACATCACTAAACAATGAAGTGTTTCCAGCAATAAAGCAGAGTGATTACCAGGGAGATGCCCACATCACACACCGCTCAGTGGTGGCTGATTCTCCGAGCACTTGTCATCAATACCTGCTGTCATCTCCCAGAAGATCCTCTCACATACAATGGACGGGAACCCTGTTTAGGATCGTGCCGAATTTACGGGTGTCGCTACTTTCTTCCACAATCTCTCGGAATGCAATCAGTTACGGCTCCAGTCCAGCGGCTGCCACCAAAACGCATTATACTTAGCCTTCGACAACAAAGCCCGCGGAGCGTCGTCTTTGGTCACCGCAAGGAGACGACTCTCGTGTCTGCGCGGGCATTCTTCCCTTTGTGAGCAGCGCGGCGAGTCCGACTTCGCCTTCGCTAGCGATGGTTGCATGTCCGCAGCTGCTGTCCAGGCTGAGGTGTATTTAGCGGAAGAGGAAGAATGAGGCCGATAGGCCGGCACGGCGCTTGCTGATCCTGAAGAGCCTCGCATCTTCCCCAACTCTGAAAAGCATTGCGAGTCTCTCGCCTCTCATGCCTCCTCTACAGTCAGGTAACAAGACGTTTTCCTGATCTCTTGACAGCACGCTCCGATCTGGTGTACTGGTATAAGTGGGTGTGAGGTTCCTGTGAAGGTGAAGGTGGCCTTTCCAAATAACTGAAAAATCCCTAGAGAGGAGGACTTCTTTATCGCCTCCAAGTTTCCTCTTCAGCCTCCTGAATCTGGTTCATCCCCATTCACGCTCCTATGCTCATCCCCATTCACGCTCCTATTTTCTGGACGACATTTGTCAAATATAGTCCTGAGATTTTTTCGACTTACTTTCTGCAGCATATTCCATTCTTTGGTTTTTGGAACTTCTCGAAATTTCTGCGCTGCTCCATCCAACCGCAAATTCTCGTTCACTTTCATTCATTCCTACCATTTCTCTGGCAGGTAAATTATGACACCTCCAATTTTACGTTTCTGATCGCATTAAGAATGAGTAACTTGCGTCACGGTTCGGACGCAGAGCATCGTCCTGAAATCCAGGGCATGGAAGGCTGCTGACGGTGTATCACAATGAATTGAAGACTCTCTACGAGTTTCAACAGCACGCCCTGTCCTACTTGGTTCCTCCGCAGTTTGCCCGGCTGAACACATCGAAATCAGGGTGGAATTCAGGGCTGGCACTTCAGTGTAATTGCCGCAATTTCCCTCATGCACCGATTGTCAGCTGCAGGCTCTTTAGGACCGAGAGTTCTCATCTGCTGCAGACCGCTGCCGGCGCAGCTGCATTCACCGGTGACGATCGCTAATATCAGAAGCAGAATAAGATTAGTGCTACTTTTCAGAGGCTTTCGAGCGTTGGTTGCCAGAAAACAAATAATTCATAGGATGGGGTTGTAATGGAAGACAGTTTTCTTTACTTCCATTGTTATACATAATCCGTTTGTCTTTCACAACTCTTCTTCCATATCTCAATCAACCTCAACATAGAAAAGGAGATCACTATCAAAGTTGAGCATACGCTAGAAGTGTCCTGCTTCCGGCGCCATCGATGTCCACACATGGGTACGCCTGAGTAACTTATACTCGTTCTCCCTTAGAAACGTTGCAACTTTCAATATTAATGATGTCTTTGTTGGTGGACTTTGTCGGTATGTCCTAGTCTGGTAATCAAAAATGCAGGGTAGAGAAACGAGTGAACTCTTTTTCCTATGGATAACCTTTCGAAGTAGAGTGCGTAGCAGATGCTTGAAGACAACAGCAGACCAAGTTTCAACTCAAAAATCTGTATATTGTGACACAAGCTTTTTTATCCCAGTAGCATAAAAATCAGAAGTTCTGGAATTGACGAAATCTTTGAAGGCACTTTCGGCATCCTGGTGGTATTTGAATATTTTCCCTACCAAGAAGTCGCCAAGATGCTTGAAGAAATGGTAGTCTGTTGGGGAGAGGTCGGGAGAAAACGGAGGATGTGGTAGAGTTTCAATGCTCAGCTCATTCAATTTCTGCAACGTCGTTCGTGCTACATGGGGGCGAGCATTGTCGTGCAGAAGGAGAACTCGCCTTCGGTTTACCAAGCCCGGCCGGATATCCTTCAACTTTTTCATCATTTCTTCAATTTCAATGCAGTACTTCTCTGCCGTGTTGGATTCACCGGGAGGGAGGAAGCTGTGGTGAATAATTCCCAGCGAACACCACCATACTGTCACCATTACTTTCTTTTGGTGCAATTCTGGCTTCGCAAAACCTTGGGGCTCTCATCGCTGTCCACCCACTGTGCCGATCATCGCCTGTTGTCGTAAATTATCCATTTCTCGTCACAGGTTACAATGCGATCAAGGAATGGGTCCGTTTCGTTCCGTAGAAGCAGTGCGGACGAGATCTCATATCGTCGGTTTCTTTGCTCCACAGACAGCTCGTGAGGCACCTATCTTTGCAGCTTTTTGGTCTTTCCAATTTCCGTCAGATGCCGGGCAGCTGTGACGCCAAGAACCTTCGCTATCTCCCTGGTACCTTTGTATGGATCCTATTCAACCACATCTCTCAGCTTGTCCTCATCAACATCACTATGCCTCCCACGACCTTCATGTTCTTCCAAGCTCTCATCTCCATTCCGGAACTTCTGATACCAACGATACGCCGTCCTAATTGTGGAACATCCTTGACCGAATGCGGCGTTGATCTTCTCGTCCACCTCCTTAGCTGTAGTACCCAGCTTGAATTCATACAAGTTAATGCCTCGGACTACCCTTTTGTCCATCTGCAAAAAAGTCAATAAAGCTCTAAAGTTTTCCCACTTTTACATAGAAAATTTGGTACTCCCGATAGAGCAAAGTTTGCGCTCTAAATGATATGCCACATGTTACGGTTTGTTCTTGATCAAACGCGTAAAGACGCGCCAAAAAATGGAGCGAGCCTGTGCCATTTAATTCGTTACAACCTAATATTTGGAGGATATTTCTAATAAGCAAGCCACTTCCGAAACGGTTGGGTCATGACCATCTGAAGACCTACCTGTTCTTATAGTAGATAATAGATAAGATGTGGATAGCGACGAGTCTGCCCATTCTTTCGATTTTCATTTGAAATTTACCATGGGCAATGTATGGAAGAATAGTTGCTACACACCGTTGAAGCGCTTGTTTCAGGCTTATATCATAGCGTTTAAGTATGGAAGCGTGTTGTTCTCCAACTTGTAGATTATGATTCAGTCATCTTAAATTTAGAGTTGGGATTTGGGTGCATCAAGGGTAGGCTCTGAGTCCTTTTCTCTTCGTGCTGACGCTTGACTGCATAGTGAATCACCTTGAGGAAGGCTCTCTCAGGACCATCTTCTACGCGGACGATATCGCCCTACTAGCCGACAGCCGAGAAAGAGCTGGAGGAGAAGGTGCAGTTGTGGCAAGGAGTCCTCGCAGGCAACGGTCTGCGGCTGAACGTGAGGAAAACGAAGTTCATCAGCTCTGAGCAGTGCACCGAACCGATCCTAGGCTGCCAAGGGGAGGTGATCGAAAAGGTGGAACAATTTCGCTACCTCGGAAGCGATCTATCCAAGGAAAGAAGCGTGGACCAGGCTGTTAAGGGACGGACAAGTGCAGAGAGGCTCAAATGGAGGGAGTGCACAGGAATCCTCTGCGACCGTAGGTGCTCCAGGACGCTCACAGGCAAGCTCTATAGAACAATTGTGAGACCTGCCCTCCTCTACGACAGTGAGTGCTGGGCCCTGGGTAAGGCGCAGGAGCGGCAACTGCACGCGGCGGAGATGAGGATGCTGAGGTGGGCATGTGGATGGACCCGTCGGGACAGGGTGCGAAACGAGGATGTTAGGGCAGTGGTGAAGACAGCCTCGATCCAGCTGAAGATAAGGGAGCGCCTAAGGTGGAACGGACACGTCCTCGGAAGACCAGAGGATCATCCCACGAAGTTGGCCCTAAATATCGAGGCACCCGGAAAACGCCCGAGGGGAGCCCCAAGGAAAAGGTGGAAGGACGTCATTAAGAAAGATCTCGCCGAAATCGGCGCCGCGCCAGACGACGCCCTTGATAGGATGAGATGGCGACGGATCAACAAGAACAGCGGACCATGGACTGCGCGGGACTAAACGCTCAGGAGGAGAAGAAGAAGAGTTGGGATTTAATTTCAGGGCTAGGGGACTGGTTGTCGTCCTGTTTTTTGAGTTCTTCATGTTTTCTGAAAGGACGCTTGTTTACTGCATTATTCATTATTTTTTGACCAATATATCACGTAGGGTC
Organism: Heligmosomoides polygyrus polygyrus; assembly: GCA_947396885.1. NCBI lineage: Eukaryota > Metazoa > Nematoda > Chromadorea > Rhabditida > Heligmosomidae > Heligmosomoides > Heligmosomoides polygyrus. The sequence goes on from OX377201.1 coordinate 38,551,646, forward strand.
GTCACTGGAAACTGAGGTTGCTGAGGTCCCAACTCCGTGACGCCTTCAAACTACAAATGTAGGAAGTGAAATAGGTGAGCCGAGAGGGAAATTCACAGTATGCGCGAATAACTTTTCTCGACGGCACAAGTGCCCGTCTAGATCTTGTTGGTGTTTACCTATGACTATGATCGCCACGAAGATTCGCCGAAGTGTTTGTCCCTTATCACTGTGATGTGTGCATAGGCCGCCCAGGCATGCGAAGACGTTCGATCACCTCGATCAGCTGACTAAAGACTACATTCCGAGTGCCATGTTTGGCGCGAAAAAGCTGCTCGTCTCATTGCGACCATAATAAGTTCCACCCTTTGCATTGCCCTCAACCCTATGGTCTGATTAGTAGTGTCAAGGTTGTACCCAACCAACATGACTATTGAGAGTTCCTTCTTCGCCTGATTCAAGTTAAGAGCCTTATTACTAGTGCACTAGAGACGTCCCAGCTCAACCTCGCTCCCTTCTGCCCCTACTTTGAGTTCTCTATGAGGTTTCTCACCTTTGATTAGCTTAAACTGAGGTCGGTGGAGTGTCGCATCCCCTTATTACATATCCCACCGAGCGACGTTCCCTCTCCGGAAATGTGTTGCTCAGCGCATTAAGTGGATAACCTACATTACTGGGCAGAGCTTCAGAAGAGCACGAAGTCCATGAAGTTGCGACCCCTTCTCAGATGATAACGTTCGCATGGACTGTTGCCCACCCATTGCACTCAAGAGGCATTGTGCCTTCGACTCACATGATACTCAACTACTTCACCCAGCGACAACACCTCTGACTTTCGATCGTCAGTGAAGGGCAGCATTCCGGCTCGCTTTCAGATGGTGGAGACCTCCCACTGTGACGTCGTCCTTTCGGCTCCTCCTTTGGAGACGGTGCTAACATATCCGATTGACGTAGTCATCTGATTATCTCAGAGCTCTCCAATCCTATTTCCTCCCGTTCTACCATCGCTCGCTTCTATCTACACACTGTTTTGAAAACTATGTGGAAAAATCAGTATCGAAGAATATAATAGTTAATTCCGTATTCACTCAATACGCCTCCTTCAGCGCGCAAAGGTACGCGCTAGTCACCACATGGTCGAAGTCACGTCTAGGAAGATCAACTCACGAAGAGAAACAAGAATCGTCTAAAAAGCGAAAGAATCCCAACAAATAAGAAATGGAGGCACGAGGTATCAGATCAGTTTCTGAGGGGGCAGCAAGTTTTCGACAGAAAATAGATCCCCACGCCTCATCCTCCGTGTAGCGAATTCGGCATTCTGATATTGCGCGGCACCGCATCCACAGCAGGCTCGTTCGGCGCCCAACGCAGCCAAACCTTCCATCCCTCTGGTGGGCGAATCGACACCAGAGTTATTTGAAATCAAAAATGACGAATTGTTCTCCGTGGCGACCAAACACGTTCTGGATGCCCTTTGAAGTAGAACTGCGTGGCGCTCCCCCTAAAATAATGCTTTGTCCACCATGTTTTTATCCTTCTTCGGTTTCCTAAAGCCGGCCCTCCACTACAGATGTGTAGGACCGTAGCCTCTCTTTCTTGAGTGGTCGCACGTGGAGGTTTCCCGGAACAAGTTTTCGTATCGTCGTGCGAGGCTCACCGTTGCGTGGCGCTCGATGAATGGCTTTCGTGAATAAATACGCGGAAGCGGTTAGCGATGCCATGAGTTCCGCTTTTTGCACGCGACTCGGAGCTGCTTCGCGTGACTCGCTCAGTTCTCCGCAGTAACCGGTGCGCGCCCCGGTCCGTCCGCTTCTGCCCCTGCCTTGTCGCGCCACGTGCTTTTTACGGCCGGGTCCATGCGCACCGGCCAGGTGTTTTCACGGAGAACTCGTCCGTCCAAGATGGCGTCATCGAGGAACAGGATCTGGCTGATCGCCGGCCGAGATATCCTACCAAGGTATGCGGATCACGGGCAGGTCTTCGCGGCTTTGGCCAGCAACGTGCGCTCATGGTGGCGATTGCCTTGCTCGCAGTCCTTTTCCTAGTATGACTTCACTGCTATAAAATCTGCACTTAACTACTTATCTGCTACATCACCAGACCTGTTGTCCTACACGCTGTGCACTCTTCTGTCAAATGGCACCATTACAGATCATAAACTCAGGCGTAAGCCCTGTAGTTCTTGCCCTTCACGAGTGAATACCCTTCTCCCTGAACTCGTACAGCTGAGGTGACACCAAGAGTCAGCCCTAGATTTCTCATGTCATTCTGACGACTTTCATCGCTTTCTTTTTTCTAATGGATGGATGTCAATGCTTCGTTCAGAGCGCCTTTTCCTCGTTAGGTATTCTCTCGGGTGGAGTCAGAGCAGGTGCCAACTCTCGCGTGCGACGGGAGCTGTTCCACGGTTCAGGTCCCACCCATGCCAAGCAAGCTTTTCGTCCCTTCGGAGTCGTTGATTTAGCACCAGGTTGACTTATTCATTGACTTGTGACTGCGAAGTGTTTCATAGATATGCATTGAATTGCCTCCATGACCTCACGTAGAAGTAGTATGTTTGGCGCAACCCATAAAGAGCTTGCTTACTCTAACTGACGAACTTTTATATTTAGTGCTCTATAAAATGGTGTGGTGCAATGAATGGATATATGGCAGCGCAACCATTTTACTACTGATGGAATGCGCGATAGCATAACTTGAGATCTGCGCAATGATAGTTAGGTATCAACGAATAGACCACCTATGTTCAGTCTCCTGTCGAGCATAGGTTACTTATTCGATGGCTTATAGTTACCAAAAATGGTAAAAGATAAAATACTTCTGCCTTGCTCAATCCCTTTTAGGATGCGCCACGAATTCTTTTTCTTCGGGATGTCGTGGAGGCGATTTGTATTCGTATTTGGCCATACAACAACTTGAAGTGGCCAGCCGATGAACAAATCAGCGCTTTATTCTTCTTGGTGAACTGCGGTACCAATTCACCTACCCCGCAGCATGGAAGGCTTGGTTATCCTGGGCGGGAAATCCGAACCAAGAACCTGGTATCGGGTGCACACGACAGGCGCCACCTCCTCCGACTGCGCTCCACGCGCCCACCAAGAATGATGCTGAAGGGAAAAATATCAAAATTGTAGAATTGCTGGGATCAACCGTGCTCATGCCGTTATCTTCATCAACATTGTACAGTTGGGGATTAACCTCAGTATGTGCTCAATTGTACCTCTAACCTTAGTCATTACAATTTCCACTCCAGCCACAGGTTCTGTCAGTTTTCTCTGCAGGAAACTCTTCACTCGTTGTGGTAATCCGTGTACTTCTGCAAATTTGCAACGAAAGGGCATGTGGTTGCACTCGAATAAGCATCACACTGTTTCCGGACCCTGCCCGCTGAATTACCTCATTAAACTCTATTAGTCGGACAGAAGTTTCCGCCACATTCGATTTCTAATTTCAAATGATCGTATCGTCTCGCAGTGTTAACCATTTTAGCTACAGTAAAAAATTACGCTTTCTAACCTCTGCCAAAGAAATTTTATTCCACTTTATTTAATGTAATTGTATACAATACATGCAGTACCTACATCATCTAGTAAGAGTTTTCGGCATATGTCGCGAGGACGGGCAGCATGGGGAGATGGAGACGCCCCATACATTCAGACCGCATTGGATGGGCATGCCATTCAGAGTGCGTTTACAGTTGGTACCTTGACCGGCTGGCATGTGTTCGGTCTATGCTCTGTTTGGTTATTATCGGCTGGTGCGCTCCCACCTACATACACCTTCGCGACCGTGTACCGTCTTAAGTAATAGCCACTCTCCGATTTCTCCTAGCAATAGTCACAGGTGCTCTTTTAACATTGGAGGAGTAAGTGCAGGGCGAACTCGCATCATCAAACTTGCGCTTCTGCTTTTATCAGCTGACTCGTTTATCAGCCGTAACCAATGCCAGGAATGCGTCCGAGTAATTCAACATTTTCTAGAAAGCGCCGTTCTTATCTCGATCATTGTGCATTACCTAGTCACGCTGTTGCGGCAAGCATTGGAAACTGAAAGTGTGCTGAGTCATGAGAACAGTGTCCTAGTTGCAGGGTTTTATCTACGCTTACACGTTTTGGGATCAAGAAGAACCCATTCGAGCTATTTCTGTGAAGTCTCAGACCAGATGAAGTTGAAGTAGGGTATATGGAGGAAAAACGTGCGGTTGTGAACTCGAGACAACGATGTTCTTGTTACTCAGCGGACTCTCAAGATGCCCAAAACCGAGCAAGTCCAACGCGAATAGTGTAGGACTGGAGATCCAGCGCGGCCAGTAGAGGCACGCGGAATCGAGTCCCTCTTGAGCTGCGCGTGTTGACCGCTTGTAAATCGAATGGTGTGCTACCGCTGTCAAGTCTCCCTTAACACTTCGCGAAAGAAAATTGACGGAACTGTATTGGTTATGCGCTCCGCTAGGGCTTCCGAGTGATATCTATGTAGAAGCCACTCTAAAAGCGTTTTAACCTATGTGAGGATTTCTCACACCGAAGCTGTTCTCAAAGAATCTCCACGGCATTCTGCTAGTCAAGTCGACTCCCTCTACAATGCGAGACGCCTTCCGTACTTCGCGAGCTAGAGAATTCTCACCACAGCAAACTACCTGAACCTTAACAACACCGCCTTTATTGTCGACATGCACAATAGGTCATTGTGCCGGTTGGCGGTCGTGAGAGTTCTTCAACGCATGTTAACGTCTAGAAATTTTGCACTTCCGACTGCAGCTGTGCTACCATGTGACTTGAAGAGCCTAGCTGTGCTTGATCAATTAAAATTATGCTTTGGCTCCTCCTCTCTTGGTTCGTTAAGAATTGTCGTCAAAAGAGCTTGGATGTCCTATAAAATTTGTTGGGAACAATACAAGCGATATTTTGGTGGAAACCAAGAACATAAGCCTTGTACTCCACAGGGTTAAGAACAGCAATATCATTATAGCAACCGCATTCTGCTCAGGGACACTTTTTGATTCCCATTAGCCGTACGTCGCCTCAATTGGTGCACTTCTAAATCCTCTTGCCAATGCGCATCCAATCTCGAGAGCGTCGAAGAAGTGCCAAAGAAATGAAGAACATCCTCCTAAGGCACCCATTTGACCTCGCCGCCCTCTCTTTACGTATGGGTAAAACACGCATCCAACTTGCCTCCACGGCATATCGTGGAAGTAGAATGTGTCACGCATCCTAGCACGCTGGGTGGCAGGAAATAAATGTACTAGGGGATTCATTCTGAGGGCCACACTTTAATGCCGGCTTCCTATTGCCCCGTTGTGTACGGAAACTGCACAGCACTGCAGTGCGTGCTGCAAGGAATGGCAATGCTTTTGCAGCCGTCTTCAAGATCTTTTACTTCTTCAAATTGTAAACTATAAACATGAGTGTAAGCCAACGTTCTACTTTGCATCCTCTGCGCTAGGCTGCAAAGCAGTAAGTCGCCACAAATATGAAGGTGCCCAGAAAGTATCTGCAGAAAACTTTGCAATGTTTCAGATTTTTTCTAGAATATTCTGAAGATTTCATCATAAGTGCTATATAAAGGCACTATCCTGCTGTATCTGCATAGCATATCCAGTTTCGTCTTCCTTGTATATTTCATTGTACGATGGCCGAACTGTCTACCCATATTGCACACCTACTCCTTTATGAGTTTGAATCTGGGCACTCTGCTGCAGAAGCATATCGAAACATGTGTCGTGTATTCGGCTATGAAGCTCCTTTTGTACGGTCTGTGTACAGCTGGTTCGAGCGCTTCAGAAGTGGGAACAGGAGTCTCGAAGATGAACCTCGTTTTGGTCGACCGACAATGATACCTTTGGACGAACTGAAGAAACTGGCGGAGCAGGATCCATATGAAGGTGTGCGCTATTCTGCTGCTGCTCTTGACTGTTTCCCGATCCACCGTGGACAATGGACTGCGATCTGTTTGAATGGTTAAAAAGCTCGGTCAGTGGCTCTCACACAAACTGACCGACGACTACCGGCGAAGACGTCTGGACATATACACTCCTCTGCTCTCTCGAAATCGCATCTTCAACTGACTGGACACCATCGTCACAGGAGACGAAAAATGGGTCCTCATCGTCAACCACGCTCGTGAACCTGCGTGGTGCCAACGCGATGAAGTGCCGAAATCTTTCGTAAAAAGTCAATTTCATGCGAGGAGAGTCATGCTGAGCGTTTGGTGGGGAGTTTATGGGATTTCCCATTTCGAGCTGCTGCCTGACAGACAGCACGACTGTCACTGTCGAGGTCTACGCTACCCAACTGCAGAGACCGGCCGACAAGATGCGAAAGGAACAGCCCAGGCTCGACAAAGTTCGCTTGCTGCACGATAACGCGTGCCCACACAAGAAGACGACTTCTGAGAGAATCTCGGAACTCGGATGGAAGTTTTGCCGCATTCACCGCACAGCCCAGATCTGGCCCCAAGTGACTACCTTTTTCGATCACTTCAGCATCATCTGGAAGGGAAGCATAAAGATCGTGACCACCTCGAAAATGACCTCCGAGCTTTTTTCGCCTCCAAGTCGCTGGATTTCTACGCCAGAAGAATTCGAAGTCTTGAGGAACGCTGGCGAAGAGTAGTCGATGTTGATGGGGAATATTTGGCTGATTAATAAAATGTTAATAAAAAATTGTGTTTTTTTGAAAAAAATCGTCGTATTTCTGCAGATACTTTCTGGACGCCCTAATAGTACCTAGGGAAAGCCTAATCATATGTTGGAAGGAAGAGCACTCCGTGAAGGACACAAAAATTGTGAGAGGCAAATCCGTTTAACAACCAAGGTTCAGCATTATCATTATCGTTATCATTTTCCACTTGTTTGCAAAATGCAAAACCTATAACATAAACCCCCATAAACCATAATAGCTTAGTGAAATATAAATTATTGGACGATAGGGATTATTCATTTGGCGACTTCAGTCGAGAAAATGCCGTTCCATGCAGAAAGTATGCAAAAATATTCCTAGAGGTGTCGTGAGTTCTATGAGGACGTTTTGCATTTCACAGTTTGCTTAAATACTTGGAGTATGCCGTGGTGCAGCATAATTTTTCAGGCCCTGGAGGAGAGGAGTGATTGTGCTGCGCTAAATTGTTCGCTGCTTGACATTAAAGGCTACTCTTGACTCAATTCAAATCAGTTCCTTTAAGACGCAAGTGTCTGGTATCGAGGTTGTAAGATGTCACGACGACGTTTTGTTGCTATCAAGACTTTTAGCCCCGGGCGGGACTCGAACCCACACCCCTCTGACCGGCTGGGAATGCTCTACGCCTTTACACCACCTGTTTGATCAAACGCAGCTGAAGTTTTGATCGCAACAAAACATCGTTGTGACAACTACTCCCGACTGTTTGGATGTTCGGAAGTCCAGTTTTCGTGTAGCAACTGCTCTACTGGAAAACCTAGGCAGTGGAACAGCATGAGGCTTCGCGTAGGATTTTGTTCGGGCTCCAGGACAACGGTGCGCTTAAGTGCCGCCCACACTGAAAATGAAATGCACAAGGTTGGCATGCCGCCTATATTTTCCCTGCAGCCAGTATACGACTTCTCCTGCCGATTCGACAGGACTCATTTCGGCAAGCTACCGCGTATGAAGCCAGAGTTGACCCTTTGCCACGAGGCCATGCTGCCCGCATTCTGTAGCGCGTACTTTAGTTCTTCATGTCTGCACAAGCAGCTGCAGAACTAACCGATCTCAGTTCATAGCAAGAGCTCTAATCGTTTCGCAGTCCCGTTACGGTATCAGCAAAACTGATGCGACCTCTCCTTGCTTACTCTCTGTGAGATTCTAGTAAGAACAATGCCCTGTTCCTCTCGTGCTGTATCACGTTATAGAGGTCGGTGGAGGCGACGAATTTTCGTCGGGATGACGACTGTTATCGTCCACAAATTGGAGCGTAAATACAAAATCTTGCAAATCGTAATGTGAGTCAAACGTTCGTTCCTTCAAGTGTCTCACTCATTGAATTTGCGCATTTTGAGCAAAAAAAATTGTAGGCAATCAGCACACTCAATGTACCGCTCTACAGTGACGAAAACGCCGTTTTAGATTCGTTTTCTTTCTTCTGTTCTGACAAACACGTTCATGCTCAGGTTTTATTAACGTCGGAATGGAGACTTTTCGCGCTTTACTGAACATTGCAATTTCTTCCATTACTATACTATTTTAAAAAGGATGAGGAAAGATATGTTTGTTTGTGGGCTCTATTGAAAACAAAATTCCATTACTTCCGAATCTGCGATGTTTAAGAAAACGTTGTCTCGGTTCTTTAATTAGAAGTTGGTCATGCTTTTCAATGAACAAGGCTCAGGCCTCGAAGAGCATACCGTGGTCAGTAGATTTAGGATCCTCAACGTCGCTGTAGTCTCCGACCTTACACGTGTTCCATATGGCCACGTTCCGAGCTATAGAAAACACGAATCATTCAAGCAAACATTGGAGGAGGCATCGATTCCCTGAAGTGAAAATGCTCAGGGCAAAGAATGGACCAAGTTGTGAGCTGGACTCTAGCCCTGTGCGCTGAAAAGGCGCTGGAATAATTTCAGACTAGCTTCTTGGTTTTTGGAAGAACAAATTCTCCCGTTCTCAAACTTTGGATCCTTCACTCCGATGTTGGTGCAAAATGTCTGCTCTTCTAAAGACAAGTCGATGGGTTCGATGAAAAGAACCCCGATGAAGGCATGAAGCCGCCGGAAATGGTCGCGCGCATCCTCAAGATTTTCCGGAAAATGTGGATGTACTAACGCCAAGGGCGGAGATTTAGTGTGATGTGTGACATCTTACGTGGTGATTTTGTTTGTGGAGTAAAAGTGACGTCCAACATTAAGGTTTCTTATTTGAGTTGATTCCTGAAGTGATGGTAGCTTTCTGCTCGGCACCTTCATCTGCTGAGCAGGACCAGCAAAAGGTGTTTTCGAAGTCCCACCGAGTTTACCGCTGCTTGAGTCCATCGTCCAGTGAACGACTTTCGGAGGCTTCTGAAAAACCTTCTGATGCGTTATCTGGAGAATTGCAACTTGCGATGAAATATGAATTTTTCCCAACGTCTGATCCCAGAAAGCAATGGCTGCATTCTGGGGAAGTTCCGGCATAAGTGAATGAAGAAGAGGGCGATGCTGTGGGTTTGGGAAGTTTTGAAGGTCCAGTAGATTCCACGTCCTCTCATCATGGAACCTCGGCATTGGTGCTAACAGCGCTTACAATACTTCTGTGCCTCGAGGTTATTAGGTGGAACTTCTACTGGCCTCTCGTTGTCTTCTAAGGCCTAAAAACGGGTCCACATTATCCCTCAACCTACCCTACCAAGCGCCTCACCCACGCATTGTTTCCGATCTATGTACAGTAGGAATCAATGCGAAGGCGAAAGGTGAAGACGAACTCGCACGACGCTCCACCGCCTGAGTGTAGCGATTGCGCTACTCGACAATAAAAGTTGAAAGGATAAAAAAGCAATCTCGTGGCCTATTATATTACTATACAAGTATTATAGACTAGCACTGAAGGATCAATCTGCTCAGAAGTCGTTCCAGATCACCAAGGCGACGAGCACCAACCAGCTCAGCCATAGCAAATTTATAACGAGCTAGATCGGGGGTACCGTGGATTAGGCAACAGTGAATTACTTCTTCTCCGACAAGCACCAACAAAGGCAGTTAAGCAAACGAAAAATCGTGAGAGAATTCAAGGGATAGGACTACTTCTTCACCAGGCGTAAACTACTATATGTGTGTAACCGAGCGGCTCGCTGTCCGACTGTCACATTTCGTCGAGCGATGACTCTTTTACGGGATGGATTCCTTGAAGAACAAAGGGATGCCAGCGATGTGATGTGTATGCAGCAAGTTTTTCGCTCCCAGATACAAATCATGGAACTTTCGAGCCATGGAATACAGCGCGCATTGATGTTTTCGAACAATCCAGTGTAACCCGCTTTACTAGGCTAAATAAAGTTTGCTCCTTCAGGTTTGATTCGTAACAGAAATGCTGGAAATTTGAACGAAATTTAGATTCACCACAGTGTTCAAAACTGCGGAAGAAATAACACCATCCGGTTGTGCAATTGGAAATCGAATTTGCTTACTTTTTGGATGTTTCTCCTGCACAGACACCACTGCACGACACTCGAAGTCAGAATCACACCTGTTCATGTCTTCACGCTTCCAGCGGATCCTGTTTTGGCGTTGTTCACAGGATGCTCTTCTTATGCTATCACTGCGCCTTCGTCTTTTGCTCCTTGCTGCAGAGAGATGATGATGAGCGATGGGACATTCATGGCAAAACCAACCGCTCCATTGTCATCCAACGTTGGTTGCAGGAGTATTTCCTGGGCTATGCTCCTCCAAAGTTTTTTCTTTACATTGCTCTTATTCCTTCAGATCTCTCGTAGTCTCCTATTTGCATGAGGTGGCCTGCTGGCTGTTGCATTTTTTCTGTGCATTTCAGTGCATTCGTCTCGACGTGAGCTGACTGCAGCACTTTCATGCATTGGCACATATTATGGGCTGAATTAGTGCATCCTTAACTGCTATATAAGTTTAGAGCCTAAATTACTTACTTACTTTGATACTTTGATGGTCCTTTTGTCGGCTGGAGATCTTCTCAGCGGGGGCCATAACTCTTCAAGACCGCTCGATCTCTGGCTGCTTGCATCCAGTGAGGCAGACTCCGCTCTCTGAAAGATCTTGAGAATGAGTCTGTCCATCGCGTTGGCCGTCGTACCAGTGATCTCTTATGGCCTCCGGGAGCCATTCTGTGACACGCAGACTCCATCTGTCGTCCTTTGTCGAAGCAGATGTCCGGCCCAGCGATATTTGGACTTCTTCATGTACTGCAACAGGTATGCTAATCGCGACTTCTCTCGTAGCTCCGAGCTTCATAGGCCTTCTTGCCATTGCTGGCGAAGGCTTGTCCTCGCTTGTCCTCATCTCTCCAGTGCAGGGTGCGTAGATTGCATTGCTCTGGCGATTGTCTTGTTGTCGAGCCAGGTTTCTGTCGCGTAAGCCCTAGTTTATACTTGCGCTGCCACTCGGCGCAGCATCACATCGCCATAGATATCGGTTTTTCGCGCTGCCCGGTCGATATCTATCGCGAGCATCGTGCCGCGCCGCGCAGCGGCGCAAATATAAACTAGGGCTAACGCATCGCAGGCAGAACAGAGGCGTTGAATATCGAGGCCCTGAGGCCGGGATCCTTGGCCTGATCGGTGACTTCGCGAATAGAACTGAAGGCTGCCCATGCTGCGCGTCTCCTGCGGACGATTTCAGGAGCGAGGTCGTTATCCATGTTCAGCTCTCTTCCCAGATAGACGTAGGAGTCGACCTGTTGTAGAGCGACTCCATTTAACCTTTCGAATCCCGTGTCACACCACTGGTTGACCATAAGCTGCGTTTTGGACATATTCATGTCAAATCCAATCTTCATACCTGCCACATTGAGCTCGTGCAGCATTTCCTCGACTTCTGCCGTGCTGTTAGAGATGAGAACAATATCGTCGGCGAAGCGAAGGTTGCTGATCCGTTTACCGTCGACAAGGTAGCCTTTATCGTCCCAGTTCAAGTCTTTCATGGCATCCTGGAGTGCCGCTGTGAATAGCTTGGGAGAAATCGTGTCTCTCTGCCGTAATCCTTTCCCGATAGGAATTTTAAGCTTCCGATCGAGCAACTGGATGGTAGTCGATGTGTTCGAGAAGCATTCGTCGAGAAGTCGGATGTAGGGTGATGGTATACCAGCATGCACAAGCGCGTTGCACGAGCCTAAATTGCTATACCAAAATCGGTGAATTCGCGAAGACGCACTGGAGGGGGGAGGGGACGGGAACGTGAAACTGCCGCGACGGCGCGTTCCCGGACCCCCACTGTGCATCTTCGCACCATCTCTCCACTCTCTTCTATCTCTAGATCTCTAGATCGTCAATTAATAAACTGTAAATAAAATGACATTTAATTAAGGAGAAAATTGAACTAAGGGCTCGTTTTTCTTTCCAATTCTATTATAAATGAGATATCATTCACTGGGAGTGCGAGTGTATCGGAGTCGGAGGAGGTGCCGGCTGTCGCGTACACCCGATACCAGGTTCCTGGTTTGGATTTCCCACCCAAGCGAACGAAGCCTTCCATCTTTCCGGGGTCGGGGAGTCGGTACCAGATTTGTCGAGGAAGGACAATGCACTGACTTGTTCATCGGCTGGCCACCACAAGTCATTGTATGGCCAGATTCAAATCGCCTCCACGACATCCCTCAGAAGTAGAATGGGTGGCGCATCCCAAAAAAGATTGATTAGTGCTGTTCCTTATCATTTATCCTTATCGTTCGGACATCTAGTCATGCGGTGGTGTATTGCTTCTCCACCCCATTCTTGAGTTCGTCCCAGAGCTTCAGCGACTGCAGATAATACTATGGTAACCATGCGAACTCAGAGCGTGGATGTCGTGTCGTGGGATGCTGAACGGAACTGTAAGCGTAGTGCTGCCCCCTTCCGATAGGATAGATCCTATCATTTTCCTTTTTTATCCTACAGGCAATTCGGGTTATGGGCGCACTTCCTTGTGGCTGAAAATACAAGAATTTAAAGATGTGCTCACATTGATTAGATATTTCCCATATTAATCTTTTTATGAATGCGAAAATCATTGAACAAACAGAAGGCTATTTATGGCATGGTGGTGACTCTTTCTTCACACTGTACTACACATTTCGCGTTTTCCTTTTCTACAGAGGCGTCTTCCATGCGATACGTCGTAGTTATAGGGTGTAATATAGGTTCTGCAAGCTTCTGGCATTTTTCAAATATTTATTCATCGGTGGTACAACATATAATCAATCAACGTCGTTATTGGTGAAGAGCTGTCATCCTCTTGGTTTATGTTCAACGTCTCTGCTGTAGAACATTGGTGGTTCTGACAATGAAACTAATACAGATTCTCTACCAGAAGACTTCTGCTATCGCAAATCTCGCCGGTCATGAGCTGCCCCAGAGAAGGTAAAATATAGAAGCCGATGGATGCTAGGTTTCGCTAATACGGAGAATGGGACAGCATCCCAGATCCCTATTCTAATTCCCCCCCCCCCCCCGCCTCCAGTCAGTAACGTCTGGACCTGGTTGTGTTTCCTCCCCGCTATTCAGGTCTTCAAGGCTATGCGGCGCTGACACATTTCGGCTGAGTGCGGTAGGAGAGTCACCACCTGGAATCTTCAGAGAAAGACCAGCGAGCACACAACAAGACCTTGTTTTAATGAACATTCCCTTGACATTGAAGACCTCCACCCGCCTCTACTTTCTTTCCATATGAATCTACCCTTTCAACTTGCTGAGTTGCAGAGCCGCTAGATAAGGCATCTTTTGGATACCAGGCATCAACTGTCGGAATACGTGGTCATCCGCGAGTTTGGGTGCGATGCAAAATATACAACTCTTCTAAGCCGCCAAGGATGCGCTCTCCCCACTCTGCTGTGGCTCAGAATCCTGTGCACTCACCTGCTACGTGCCATAGAATCAGCTTCAGCCAGATATCTGAGAACCTCTCATTCATCTCCATAGAGCGACCCGAACTTCAACGCGGTGTGCCCCTGATTAGAAGAGCGAGAAACACTTCAAACGAATTCTCCTGAAGCTCACTTCCTCATTGTGCTTGCTGATAGTATACCGGGTGGCAACTGCTGTACACTGTTCGTTTGTTTACTGATTATTTATTTATGGATTCTAACTTGCATTGAATTTATGAAACAAATAGAGTCGAAGGCTCTACGATTTTTCGTTTTTTTCTCCACCAACCTTAACGCAGGATATATTTAAGGTCTCTTTTTCTTAGGAAAAAATCTCAATCTGAAAGAAAGCAACTGTATGGAAATAAAAAAGAAAGAAAACAAGATTAAAGAAGAGAACTTTGGTACTTTTTTATCTGAACTCCAGTCAGACCGAATAAGGTTTCTATCCATTCCGTGTTTCTGAATTTGGATCAGACATCAGTGGCGAATATTAAATCATAGTATTGAATGTCAAGTAGCCCCGGTGGGAAGACAACAACTATGAGAGGCTTATCACCTCGCCTGCTCTTAACACGTTTCCAAGATCTGCTTAGAAAGCATGAGACGCTGATATCACCATCCGATAGATAACACAGTTCCATGTATAGATCAAATCATTCAGATTGGCTCGACAATAGCAGGTATAAGGCAACTTTGGAGGTGACAGAAATTACAATTCCACGCGATTCAAGATGTTTAGAAATCGTTTGATCGAAAGTCTAACGGTAACGTGCCAAAATTACGCTTGTCTCGAGAAGTCATACAACGACCTCTTGGAAAGCTTTGGATGCATTCGACTTTCACGGAATCATGTCCATGGACGCGCGAAGAGCGAGATGAGCACAGAGTGCTGTTGACTCGAGCAAATCATTCATGTGGATTACGTATATCTGAGGCGAACCTCTCCTAAAGTGGTTCACACATTATAAACCGTGTGAAAGTAAGCACCCATTCTCAGGGCTCGTAACCAACTCGACCACAGGACTATGTTCTATAAATTCCTCACTGAATCGGACCGGTAGTTCTTCCTCCACGGCTCGTTAATAATTCAGTCTGAAAACGCTGACCGACGGCTGACGTTTCATGGTGACGAGACCTCCAAAACGGCCGAAGTTTTTGAACTTGTCACGAGTCGCCATCTGTTCGCCCTTGACTCGCTGATTATGCAAGGCGTTAACTCGGTGAAGTATACAGCTGAGAAGCTTAGAGGTCGTCCTTTGGTCTTGAATATCAGTTATCAGTTATCAGTTTATTATATTTGCAAAAGGCAAATATCATAAAGAAACAACAGCCACTCAACAATTCTAATAAAAACAGTAGGAAGTAAAGCAGAAGAAAGGATGGATTGTTGTTTATTATGGATTGTTGTTTATTTCTTACACTTTCATGATAGCAGCGACGTAAGATGACATGTATTCATCGTAAGTTGAAGGGTGACGTCTACGGTGTGGAGGCGATCTCTGTTACCACGAACGGCTGACACTCTGTGTCACGAATCTGATCTCTGTCTATGTAATCGTGTCTGAAGTGAATGATTTCATGCAGATTTTCGACGCTCCGCTGAGAAGTATTTTTTCGCATATGTCGACAGAGCTATAATCCTTCAACTCGGTTTTGCTCAAGTGCTGCAACAGTTCTCATCACGCTCCTTAGGATGTTTTTTCCTCAGGCATCGAACCTCACCTTGATATAATAGAGTACATAGCTACTTGAAGTTCCGCTTTTTCAAGACTCCCCTTCTCTTTCGAACCCTACCCGTATATGGTTAATATTTTTGATTTGTGCCGTTCTAGATTGTTATGGTGGATCTTTATTGCCAGGCCTAACGTTTCGACGCTCCGTCTTCCTCAGAGGTTGAATGTGGTGCAAGTATTGAACATACGATTTACCCCACCAAGCGCTATCCCTACTCTAGCGCCTTTCCCAATCCCATACATACATACATACGGGCTAATTTATTTGTTACTGGACATCCTTGTGGAGTTTAAAACGCTAACTTTTCGCTTGCCTTCATCCATACAAGTTTCACATAGACCAAATACCAAGTATATTAATTTGATCCCAGGAAACGGAGTGCGTGGCATATCCCACAAAGTATTGGCTAAAAGAGGCGTTTTGCTCGGCGATAGCACTCGGTACGATCCGTTTGCGTAGGGCCATACCTAAAAGGCAGGGCTTTCCATCGTGGCACGTGCTCGACCCGTCGCATTTGTATAATCGCCGGATTCATTTCCATCACTCCTCTCGGCTCCGTCCTCTTTCGTTTCATCGATATGCAAAAAAAATCACACATACCTTGCTTCCATATAAGACATTCCTGCGACCGAACGTTGCGCAAACTTGTCCGTTGACAGCTCTCAGCTGGATAGGATGTAAGCTCTGCCTTCTGACGACACACTAATGGCCTCGTCTACGAATTATAATCCTAAACCAGGTGATCATCCGCGCGTAAAGCCACTAACAGTCTTCTCCGCGTACGTATGTACAGCTTTGCGACTGCAGGAAGTCGTCGCCTTGTCGGCGGAGCTTCGAGAAAGAGCGACAAGCGCTATCAGTAGCGATCCCATCACGTGTTGCCTGTCGTCACCAGCAGCCGAATTCCCTCCTCATCCTTAATTCGGCGTAATGGCTGAACTTCAACTTCGTCGACCGGCTACTGTTGCATGCGACAACAACCAGTTCCAGTCATCCGTTCCCTCGAACCCGCCGCTTAGCGCCGGCTGACCCGTATTGCCTCTGTTTAACTGACTTGTAAAGCGAGGCGACTCCGCAGTTCGGTCTCTTTTGCAATGCTGAGAGTGATCGGCAGCAGCACAGTTTCAGGAGCCGACTCCTCACTATTTCCGTCTCTACTCGTCCTGTTCCTTTCTTCCTTGTCTGCGTTGGTCTCCTATTGCTGCTGTTGCCGGTATTCATTCGCGGTTATCGGAGATTTTGAGCTTATCCTCAGAAGGATTGTTTTTCTGACGCTTTCGTCTGCGAGTCGTATTATCGTATCTGAACTTCACTTCTCATACTACGATTGCAGATGCTGCACAAGAACTTGAAGGTACTCAAGAGGTCGATCTCCGAGAAGATTCTCCGGAAGCAGTCCAACAAGTAAGTGATTCCGCAACTTCCATTGACAAATTCTGGTCGTAAAGTAGCTTCGGCCTTTATATCATAAGATTTAGCCCAACACATTCTTCTTGCTCTGAGCTGCGCTTGAGCATTGATATTTTGATGATCTAACCATAATAGACTAGCTCAGTTGGTGGAGCTGCCTCACTCACAGCACTCCGATTTAGAGCTTTTGGTTCAGGTCCCGCCTAGGCCCAACAGGCCATCCATCTTTTCGGAGCTCGATAATTAGCACCAGATAATTGCTATTTGGGAGGGGAAATGCACCGACTAGTCCACCTACTGGGGCCGGATTCATCAACGACTTGCAGCAATCCCTGGTAGCGCGGCTTATCAAGCGATGTGGTGAAACATTTCGCTGCGCTATCAGGGATTTCGGCTATATTTTCTCTCTAAAGTCCTATGTCATACCACCGCTCACCCCGAGCGAAGCCTAATGATAAGCTCCCATATCGATCGCGCGAAGCGATGAGTCGATGAGTATCATTAGGTTTCGCTCGGGGTGAGCGGTGGTATGACCTAACCCTAAATTGCCGTAAGTCGTAAATGAATCCGGTCTCTGCTTTCCGCAAGTCATGGTATAGGCCAGATTCGCACACAATTTCCGTCGATGGAATTAGAATGCTCAGCTTATCCCACGAAGGATTGAACGTGAACGCCGTCGTTTACCTTAGTCATTTACGAGCCCTTCCCTAACTGTAACCTGCCATCAGTGAATTCACCACGGTTTTCCTAACTTTGTAGAGAATATCGTATCGCGAATAATATCGCGAAAGGGTAGGCATCGCTTAGAAGCAGTGAAACAAGCTCGAAATTTCACTTCCTGAGAAACTTTGAAAAAATGGAACTCACTCTTCTGCAAAGAGTGTCACGTTTGCGTGAGCATCTCAAAAAATTATTCGATTCACAGTTCACAAGCTCACGAGAACTCTATTTGCCCCTAAAATTATCACAAAGATCGTCCTTGAATTCTAATAGACTGCAGTTTCCTTCGCTTTTTAATCATTGCTGACTGCATTGTGACGAACTTTTATGCCATAAAGTATGTGGCAGAGAAGATGGCCTGCGAACAAGTCTTGGTTCCCTGACGGGGCTCGAACTTGCACCCTCTCCTCCCCATCACCGTTTTGGACCAGAATTTTCCCAAGAGGGTACATTTGATGCTAGTTCGGAGAGAGCTACCGGTATAAACGATGATGAGTGAGACGAAAATAGACTGGGACAAAAGCATAAGTAAAATTTGTCCTAGTGGTCCAACTGTTAACATTACGTCCCACAAAACGAACAGGGTTAAAACCCCGCGTGAGGAGAGGCTTTCACCAACTACCACCAGCCTATCATCTCTCTTTGTGGTCTATTTTTCGATACCTTGTGCGTATTTTCGGTCATTTTCATACCTACAGGTTCTTTCACTTCTCAAAGGATGCGAAGTTAAAAAGTAGATAAATGATTACTATTAAAGCTCCCATTTCTTTCATCTCCGTTTTCAAGATGGTTTTTCAAGAAAAGACATGAAAAAGCATTCTATAAAAAGACCTCCACTGCAAAGTTGTTATTTGTATTATATTTGATAACGAAGACAAAGATGTACACAGTTGCAACTTTTTCAACGTAGACAATGCAAAGTAGTGAACGAATTTTTATGATGTTCTACTGAACAGTCCACAAATGATGCGCAGGTTTTTTGGGCCGCCTGAAAGTTACACTGCTTCAGCCCCTGCCAGTTCCAACGCACGCAAGAAGCAGCTTCACTATACATAATGTGGTTTTCCCCTTGTGCAGTCTGTCCGTAGACATGCTCCGTTTCTCCCAAAGGCTATTCCTATACAATTCCGTTTCAGAGTGGATGAGCCGGCGGCGGTGTCGACGCGACCCAGCGGTTCCTCATCCTCACAAGAGGAGGATGATCCCTATCAGGTCAGTGGATGAATAGAATTCAGGCCTATAACCCAGCTAGATTCTCATTACGCATTCCTCTTCAGGAGATCCTCAGAACCTACAACGACAACGTCTCGCACCTCGTCTTCCACGGTTCCTCACTGAAGTCCATGAGCAACATCGACTTCGGGTCGATGAATCAACCCATCAACACCACCGCCTCCTGCCACGTGCGATTCGAGGACAGGAACGAGGTCAATCGAAGGAGCGTCAAGCCGACTGTGCACGCTTGACAAGCTCTCAACACTGATGCAGCACCATATTGTCCACGAATGTAATTGATTATTGTCGATGTCACGGCTACAAGTTTATGAACGTCGGGTTGCATTAAATTGCTATTTTTACTCACGATTACAACGCAGAGGCTCTTAGTAGCCAAGAGATGACAACAGATCAGAAGAAGCGCGAGATTACGACAAGAAGGGCGCATTCAGAATTGAAGAAATTTGGATTTTTTACAGAATGTGTATTAATCATCGTTGAGATGGAAGGCATTTGCCGTGTGGCATTTTTGCAATTTTTGCATCCCTTTCGCTTAACAGTTCCTATCAGAGTTTGAGTGGTAGGACTACTCTTGCATCGAGAATCATGTAGTTTTAAGAACAGATGGAGTACATAAGTACCGTCACTAAAGGTGAAGATTTAAGATTAGCTTCGGTGAAAAAGGTAAAGCAAAAGTACATCTCCTTGTGAGCGCTTAGTGGTTTGAGTGTCATACTTTCAGGATCGCACAGGAAATTGGGTGAGTTTAAGCTGATAAATTACTCTAAGGAATAGAGGGCCAGACCTTCCTATAATCACGTCTTCCCTTTCTTCACAATGTACGTCATCCAAGCATAAGCTCCTTCATTGTAACACCATTTTCAAGGCAAATAACGCCGCCGCTGTCGATTGCTTCAAAAGCGTTCACTTGGACCGGTAAGACTCGTAAATCAAATCTCTTCCCTTCGAGAGATGTTAAACATTTTCTTCAGAGAGCAAGATTTCTAAAAGAACTCACGACATATATCCACTGACTTTTGGACAAAGGCGAATAATAAGATTTCGAGGGGACTAATTGTAAGTAGATGCATACAGTTCAGGGCCGAAGCCTGTCTGATGATGAGAATAATCTTGAAAAAGGCAACCTCGTGGAACACCATTCTTTTGCTCAAATGTAACGAACGCAGTTATGAACCAACACGGGAATCCGTTGCCACATCATACAGATGCAATCAGGGAGGGTCATTCTGCGAGAATTAAGCCGCTGGAAAAGAGACCATTGCGAATTCGCAAGTGCTCCGTCACGCCTATCGACGTGCCTCGCATTCGATGTTGCAGTATCACTAAGCTAGGAACAATCACATCCAGTTAGTTGCTGTGCTTATGCAGCTTATTATGTTCGAATCTTGCCCTACCTTCCCTAAGATCATGGGCCAGATTCATCAACCGATTACCGGCCGCTAACGGTGTATCGGGTATCGTATCTGTATCTCTCTATATCACTTACTACGCAGACCGATATGATGACTCTTTATCACTTACTACGCAGACCGATACCGATATGAATGCACGGTGAGATGATACCGGCGGTATCGTTGATGAATCTGGCCCAGGTGAGTAGTTTTGCGGCATGAAGTCATCCAGGGGCCGAATTCATCAAAGTTACTGCAGTAACATTAACGGAGAATTGTACGCAAATAGTTCAGATAACGCGGCTTATCAAGCGATATGGTGAGCAATAAGCCACATTATCTGAGCTTTCGTTTACGGTTCTACGTTAAAGTTACTGCAGTAACTTTGATGAATCCGGCCCCAGAATACCCTCCTGATGCCCACAGCACGTCCTCCTCTTCTCTCTAGCGTGAGGTTGACCGCAGGCACCTTCACTCCTCTCCCTCAAAAGGTCAACCTCAGGCAAAAATCTTCATTTCGGTAGATACCGAGTGTCTGCTCGATTTAGGTCACACGACGAGAAGTATTTTTGCTAGAAGATTTCCTCTTTTTCTAATGCTATGTTGAACAGATATTTGTTCCACGCGGGACCGCTACAGCAGTGACGAATTGCCTAACCGTCATCCACAGACAAAGAAAGGAACGTCACTTTCGAGCTACAATCAACAATGTAGCTTGATATCTGCGTTCCGATCGAAACTTTCCACCTGCTGCGAAGCACTTCCGTCGGGCGTTGTATCCGCGTGTCTCCCAAACCGAAATCACCGATGACGAAATCGATATTCGCTTTCCGATCGAAGCTTCTTACCTGCTGTGAAGGCTTCCCATCGACGACCATAATCACTTATCTGATCAGTTAAATCTGAGAGAAGACCGGTAATATCGATCGATTTTAAGTGTCTGATCTGTCTCTGACACCTTACCGTGACAACTCCCCTCTACTGCTACTGGTCCACCTCAGTAATCCATCTTGGCAGACAACGTCTTCGGCACGTCTTCTGCATCCCCTGACACGTAGAAAACGTCCAGGTATTTTCCGCTATTTTCGCGCCCCGTAAACCTCAGAGTTGAAGTTTCGGAGCGCTTGAACGACACCCACAAAGGATCGATTATTTGATCAATATCGATTGATGGCGCTTGATACTTCGACAACGAACTTCAAATTCGCGTTCAGCGACACCAACTGCTCCCAGGACTGAAGCTTCGGACCGCCAGACGGCAACCATAAAAATCGATAATTTGATCAATATCGATTTATGGCGCTCAGACTTCGAAAACGAACTTCAGATTCGTGTTCAGCGACCTCGATTTCCTCCGTGCTGAAGTTCTCAGGCAGGTAGAAGACATCTGGGTATTTTCTAATTTCCGTAATTTCGCGACCCGTAATTTAATCAATGTCAACTGATGGCGATCGGTACTTCAAAGACGAAGTTCAGGTTCGTATTCAACGACCTCGATTGCCACAGGGCTGAAGTTGCCAGTGTTGCATCCGCGGGCAGTCGGTAGAAGACATAGTACAACACTTTATTAGATGACAACGAATATGACAACACAGTGAAACTGCGGGTTTATATACAGGCCAGAGACCGTTGTAGGAAAAGGTGGAGCCTAGATCAGTTTGGTCAAAGTTCTCGATCTCTGAGGTGGCTCCATTCCCATCACCCCCATAAGATGGACACTTCTACATGTATGATTTCTTTAAAGTGTCCACCTGAAGTCGATGCGCTGCACGCGATTCCGTGGGCGTTGTATCAAAGCTTCCACTGTCGAGTCGCTGGGCAGTGCTGAACTCGGCGATGAATTCGATGAGCTGCCGTTCCGGTAGTCGACTCGAAGAGGGTGAGAATTTTGTCGGCGTTGGTTCAGGCGTCTGGCACGGTAGAAGCGGTAAGTCAAAGAGCTCGAGATTGACGTTGAATCGTCGGAGTAGCGGTGACGCAGCTAATTGACATATCGTCTCCATGTTTGACCATCGATTGCTACGTCACAGAGCCTCCTCCCGTGGCGTTTCAGAACGCATGCGGGTTGACTGGCGAGGCGTTCTACTGCGGTATTCCGAAGCCCAGACGAGGTCACCGACATTAAACTCTTTCTGACGTGCTCCATGATGGTGGTTGAATTGTTCTTCCATCTTGTTGCTTCTATTGACATCGTCGGAAGTAGCGGACGATTTGAGGACTTAGCGTCGTCCGAGTGGTCCTTCCAAGGATTGCCTCCGCCGGAGAATTCCCTTTTGGAGCCGATGGGCATGGGTGCGGTGGTAGGTGAGTAGGAATTGTTGCAGAGATTCCTGAGCATTTCTTTCCGCCCTGAGCTTTTAGAAGATCCTTTAGAAGGTGTCGACAATACACTCTGCTTGATCATTGGACTGCGGGTGGAAATGCGGAAACCTCATGTCACTAATTCCATTCCTGGTGCAGAAATCTTCGAAGTCTTTCGAAGTAAACTGCGGCCCGTTGTTTGCCACAAGGGTTGGTAGGTTGCCGAATTGCGCAAACAGACAGCGTAGTTCCTTGATCGTATTGCTGGTGGTAGTAGCTGACATCTCGATTATCTTGGGCCATTTAGAATAGGCGTCGACTATGACATGTTTACCATCAACAGGTCCGGCGAAATCCGCATGTACGCGCGTCCATGGTTGGTCTTCCATCGGTCACGAGCAGAGCGCAGTTTTGATCGGATTCTTTGCTGCTTCCTGGCAACGGGTACATTTACGAACACAGGTTTCAATGTCCTTGTTGGTGTTCGGCCAGTAGACGTATTTACGGGCAAGCGTCTTCATTCTTGTCATTCCTGGTTGTCACTCGTGGAGCTGCTGCAGAACAATAATGCTCATTCGCCCAGGAATAACGCTCCGGTCTCCTGCGAACACGCATCCTTGCTTGTCGAAAGTGATCCACGACGAGAGGAAAATCGACTAGTAACCTTTTGCGGTTGTTCGGTCATATTCCTATATTCATGAATTCCAGAACATGTTTTAGTTGTGAATCCTTGCTAGGTTCTTCAGCAATCCTTTTAAGGCCCCCGCAGACTTCTGCGCCGAGAGGCGCCGCTCAGCGGCTTGACTCATCATCAGTGGGAGCGGTGACGGCGAGGTACTGTACTGTTTCTAGTCGGGACCGACTGGTGCTTAACAATAACGCGCCCCGATGACGATCGCGCGCCCGCATCGACCGTCTCCGCTCTGGATCCCGCCGCAAAAGGGCAGAGCGCAGAGCGCAGACAGACAGACGCTGGAGCGGCGCCGCCGGGTGGAATGATTCAAATCATTTCCGCCAGCGACGCCGCCGGTGCCGCCGGTGCCGTCGGCCGGCCAGCGGCGCCGCTGGCGGCGAGCTCTGCGTCTCTGCCCTATGGTTAAGCATAGGGCAGCGGCGACGCCGCAAAAGTCTGCGGGGGCCTTTAGCGTCGACTGGGAGTTCTGACGTCGTTGTGGCAAAGTTTGCGGCGGCGTCCATTTCGATCGACACGATAACCATGTCCTCTTCTAGTGTCGATTGCTCAGCGATGAGACGTGATAGGACATCGGCTTGGCCGAAATTGGATATGCTGGAGTATTCTATTGGAAAGTCGTAATCCTTCAGCAAAAGAGTCCAACGTTTTTGTCGATTCGCCGTGTAGACAAACACTCCTCTTTTCTTGCCAAATATGGCGAGTAGAGGCTTGTGCTCCGTCAACAGCTTGAAGTGGCGTCCATAGATGTGGCGATGAAATTTTTGGACAGCGAAGGTAATTGTGAGAGCTTCGTTCCCCACTTGACCATAGTTCTTCTTGGCTGCTGCTAAGGAGCGGCAGATGTGTTGAATTACCTTCTCCGCTCCATCCGAAAAGCGGTGAATGATGACTGTTCCAACCCCATACTCTGCCTCAGCCGCGATGACGATCTCTTTGGAGGATCGTAGTGGGTGAGCAAAAGGTCTGACGCAAGCACATCCTTGGCTCGTTAAAAAGCTTCTTGGCACTCGGCAGACCATGTGAAACAGGCGTCCTCCTTCAGTAGAGCGTCCAGTGGTGCACGCAATTGAAGCATCTCGCTGACGAAGTGATAATAGTAGATGAGCATCCCAAGGGAAGAAGGCAGTTGTCTGATGTCTTTCGGATGCGGCATTTTCCGAATAGCATCGATCTTAAAACGATCTAGTCGGCGTTCGGTTGCATCGATAATATTGCCAAGGTATCGGAGTTGTGGCATGAGAAATTCGCACTTTTCGAATAGGACGCGATGTCGTAATCGGAAATCCTTTTGAACAAGGCTTCCAAATTGGTGACGTGCCGCTCGATTGTGCGGCCGGTGACGACGACGTCGTCGTCGAGATAAGCAGCGCTGTCATTGAGCCCACTTTCTTATTACTTCTGCATTTATCAACTAGACGTCACAATAGCTCAAATCTTCGAGTACCTCCTCCGCATAATCTATTTCACAAGTCACTGTGTCGCTGTAACAAGCGGACAGATTTTCGCAAGACACGACACGAATGACAACAAGGACGATGAAATGATGAAGTTTTTTAGTTTAACTTCGCGAGGACGTGGTGCCAGAGGTTTAAACTAATGTGTGATGTTGGATGCTCATTTGTGGAAGAAACACTGCAGCGCATTCGAAAGTACCCTCACTGACCGAAGAGGACTAAATAGGCAAAATTCGATTATTTGCACGCGAAAAATATTTTACAAGTTCACTTACGCAATAATTTGAATTCTCCTCCCTTTCAGGATTTTTTCATTTCACGTCACATTTTTATGCACTTCGCCCAGTGATACATGGTTGTTGTTAGCTATGTAGCTATCTAAATGGTTTCGCGCTTTTCTTTGATTTTAAATAAATGCCTAGCGCAGATTTGACTCCAAGTGGCAGGCGCAGTAGTCATCGGTTCTTTGATCGTCAGGAGTTCAGAGTCGTCAGGTTCGATCTGAAGGTACGCGTCTGCGAGAATATAGTGCCGCTGTGCTTTGCGAAGCAGGTGCTGGTGCAACATCGTTCAGCCTGTCGAAGAAGCGGCGCAGAGCCGAAGACTTCCATTAGCCTTCTTGATGACGACGATCGGTGCTGCCCACGCGGACAGGAGAGAGTACTTCTTCCTTCAGTATCTCTGCATCTAGGGTGGCTACGTAAGCGTACGGCACGGGGCGTTTCTTAGTGAATACTGGATGAGCATCCGGTTTGAGTTGAAGAGTCGCCTTCGTCTTTGTAAATCGGCCGAGTCCAACATTGAAAACGTCGGCGTGGTTGGCCTTCAACTTGGCAACTATCTCTTCTCTATGACGGCTGCGGGATCGGAGAGGATGCTGATGCTGTTCATGTACTGCTTCAGTATATCAAGAAAATCTGGTATCTTCTGGATCAATTCCCAGCCGAAAACGCCAATCTTTTCGTTGACATAGCACGTCCGCTGTGCTGACGACCGTCAGTTTTCCTCAGCATAAAGTCGACTTCGAACCGTCCATACCGTCCGACATCGAGGTGAGACTGTAGGCCCTTGCGTATGGCGGCTATGATGCTCTTCATCTGATAGCATCTGCTTCCGTGGTTTCTGGATCTGGGATATGACGACTGCTCTAGCGCTGGGGCACACGGTTGCTTCCATTCTTTTTCCAGTCACGTTTTCTGGACCTGCACTTCTTCTTGGCCACGTAATTGACCGTCAAAGTCACCACTGCCGCATTTTCGTCCTCGCGCCCTCCTTGTATGACTTGTTGAGCTAGCTTTTGGCAGTGAGATCCTTGATCGGAATCTTCTCGGCTTGGTCCATCTTTCTCAACAGGCACGTCCTGTAGTCGGCGAATTCTCCTCCTTGAAATGCGGCGACATATACGAGACACGAGACCGTCAAAGTCGGTGCGGTTGAGCTTCACATTGGTGGGGCGCGTCCTCACGAGCGTTTCATAGGCTTTGAAAACCTGGTGCTCGTACTGGATCTTTTAATGCGAAACGTTTTTGCTAATCAAAATAGGTTTCCCAGTGTGGCGATGGCCTCAGGAGACGATCAGGAGCTCTTGCTAGGGGCGTGCGATCTTCCTCTCATCCCCCTTGCTCACCCACCCCAACCCCCTAGGTTTCACCAAGAGTCTAACGGCTGCCATACGAAACCTTTGGCACGCAAAACAAAAGTTTCCGGTCTGCAGATCAGCGGTGTACCTCCTGAGGCCATCCTCCCCCCCCCCCGCAGGGGGCAGGTGTACCTCCTGTCGCGCTGCCGATGGCCTCGTCCCATGTCAAGTCGGAGGGCAGCATTGACGATATCAACCCGCACAACAGCTGATGACAGCCCTCCAGGCGGCTGACGAGTAGGCGCGTCTTCTCCTTGTCGTCGAGATCGCCGCAGCCGTTGTCGAAGACGTCCTTGAATCGCTTGTACCAGACGTCGAAATTTCTGTCGTTGGCCGCGTCGTAGGTGAACTTCTCGATACGTCGATAGAGCGAACCGAAGATGGTGGGCTTGTCCTTGACGACGATGGACGGCGGTCCGGCAGATCGTGCTTCAGTCTTCTCCAGCATCCATATGAAGTTGTCGCTGGTATCCTTCTGCTGCTGGAGGAGCTGCAACTGCTGCTGCATGAGGGCGAGGACGTCGGCGATTTGTTCCATTGCGTTGATCCTTGGAGATCCTTATTGCCAGTTGTGGGATCCGCAGGTACTCGGTAGGAGACGTAGTAGAACACTTTATTAGAAAACAAAGAATATGACAACACAGTGAAACTGCGGGTTTATATACAGGCCAGAGACCGTTCTAGAAAAAGGGTGGAGCCTAGGTGATGATGTGGTCAAGGTTCTCGATCTCTGAGGTGACACCATCTCCAGCACCCAGGCAGGTAGAAGACGTCTGGATATTTTCGCGCCGTAATTCCACTCCCCCGAACTCCTAATTTTTCCCTGCTATTTTATGACTCAGCGTCGACCGATGTATCATCATCGATTAGCGCATTTCTATATAGTACGTATATACCAGCCGTCAGAGCCTGTGGGCCAGCACCACTGACGGCATCTCAACGGCTTCACGTAGTAACAATATCTCATCATCAATCGCACCTGCCATCTATGTTAGGAAGAGTCACTATTCTAGAGGTATTGGTTACTACTCAGCACGGATTGAATCCACCAACTATAAATCTACACGTAATTGTTCCGCTATCATAGTAACGCCACATTTTTGAACACAAAAAAACATTTTTGAATGCTATGAAATTCGGAGAATCATCAGTTCATTATGACCGGGAAAGTATGTATATTAAAATGACTGTATTGACTACAAATACAAAACATTCATCGACTATCCTTCAGCGACCTCGATTACCCCCGGTCTCGGACCGCTTGAATGACATCCCCAAAAATCAACAATTTGATTAATATCGATTGATCACGATTGGTACTTCAAAGACGAACTTCAGATTCGTGTTCAGCAACCACGATTACCCCCAGAGGTAAAGTTTCTGCCATCTGTCGATCGCCATCAATCGCTGAGTATTAAAAATACATAAGTCGTGTCCCACTCCAGTTTGACGGGCGGACGGACGGACGGACGGACGGACGGACACACACACACACACACACACACACACACGATATACGGGTATACGGGTAGAAACTAAGTCCCTGCCGCAACTTTCACGTCTGATCGTGATCAGACCACATCTATACTTGTTATACATAATGGCGTCTGCTTATGTTATTGGTCGGTCTTTATTTGCACATCAACTTTCCCTTTGAATGGTATGCTGATGTTAAAGTTGTGCTTGAGATGAGAGGATCGCAGTCGAGTTACACAGGAGCGGTGTGGCAAACAAGATCATCTCTCAGCAACTTCAAATATCTGACAGAACTGTTCAAGCAATCGTCCAGAGGTTCAAGGGACTTGGCACAGATGAAGATCCTCCGAGAAGAGGAAGCCCAACTTCTCAGGTAATGGTGAGGGCTCATGAAGTTATAAGAAGCAGAATCCGTTACAATCTTCAATGATCCATGAGAGAAAAGGGATGAAACTTCTCACTCACCTGTTGGAAAATTCGTCATGAATCAGTGACAGCTTCGTTCTTGTCGGATGAACAAAGGTCACTTGTTGACAAATGCTATGAAGGTAAATAGGACAAGAATGGCGCAGACGATGCCTCGTTTGGTAGCCAATGGTCGTCATAAGCAAGTATTCTTGACGGATGAGAAGATTTTTACGGTGGAATGATTTCAAAATGACGTAACAACAGGATTTTGCTTAGACCTTGCTCAGCGAATTCGCCGGTAGTCAATCGAAGCCATTTCCAGCAATCATCACGGTTTCGGCAGGGGTTTGTGCCACTGAAAAAACTTTTCTCGTTTTGTGGAGAAAGGAGCGAAAATCGACGCGGAGTACTACAGAAGCGAATTCTTCGAGAAGTCCTTCTCGAAGACTGGACACACCTGCGCGGGCAGCGACATCTACTATGGCAGATGTAGATGTCGCTGACCGCGCAGACATCGATCATTGCCGCCAATTTCATCGAGCGTTTGAAAGCCTGTAGGAAGGCCAGAGGAGGACATTTCGGAATGAATTTGTGATTGCATGTTTGCATGTGTATTGCTAAATAAACTGCGAGAAGAATACTATTTTTGAATATTTTGGAGTACCGTTATAGCCAGTTATATCGCGGCAGGAACTTAGATTCCACCGTTTCCAGTTTTCAACTTACTTTTTACCAGAACTTAGAATATACATAAATCTCAAATAATGAGTTGGTGTTAGGATTAATTGGATTTATTGCCTTTTGAAGTCTAAAGTCAGCTCTTCAGGAATTGGAACCGCTTCATTACGAAGTACAACATTCCATCCGCAAGCTGTATTTCAGTTTCTCAAAAGATTTCTATTCTGAAGACTTCTTGTTAAATTGTGAGCTCTATTGTGGAAGAATACAAAATACATGACGATTTTCCACCTACTAATGTGACCTTTTCAGGGAACGCATATAAGGAAACCTATTAAACTCTAACTTTCGGCTGTGGGTCGATGAAAGCTGTCAGAAGTAAGTGTCTGGACCTGGTCCTAATTTAGCCGATAATATAATAGTTTATTATCTTCAAATAATCGAACATGGATAGATGGGTCGAAGAGGTCGTGGCTGGACAGCGTCTGGATCAGGGTCAAGCTTGAGGTTCGGGAATCGAAGGGGGGGGGGTCGTACTGTAGCCTCGAATGGAGGGGGGAGTCGTACTCTCTCGGTTTTCGCAGAGGACTCTCTCCAAATTCAGGTTTTTAGATGACGTTTGCATCTATTAATAAGTTGTTTTTTCCAGGTGTGACTACGACAATGCGGAGATTTACAAGCACTTGCGTTTCCTGGAGTTAAAAAATAGGATTGAATATCAAAAAAATTTAATGCCGATTACTGTGCAGTGAAAAATAAAGATTTCCTTTCTGCAGATTTATAGTAAAAGAGAGATTTTCATTTCTTCAGATTTTCCCAGGACGTCATGGACACGGTAGTTTTCTGCCTGATGAGCGACATATACTTCCAGAATTGCACTCTATAAAATTTCAAGTGTTAATTACTGATAACGACCTAAGTGCTTTCCCTACAAGATTTTTGAAGCGCTCTTCGAGTCGATGACGGAATGGCAACCGAAGGACGGACTTGCTTGAAAAGTAATTTCTCTCCTGCAGGAAACAGCATCAGAAAATGAAATCGCATCCTATAAAATTTTAAGCTCGTTTGACACACAGTGATAAAACTATGTTTCTCTGAAACGATATTCTATATGATCAGGCGTCTTGATTTACCGCAAAGATATCGACACACTAATTACATGGAGCATGTTACTTTCAGAAACTGCCTTTTAAAGCATAGAAAACACATCTACTAGAGCTTTATGAATTTTCCAGGAGCCCCAAAAAATCTCCGTGTTACGGCAGTTTACATGCGGCTACTGCGTTCTCTGACATGATCAATCGCAATTGAAATATGGATGGACTCCTCGCTGGAAATTTTTTTTTCTGCCTTCTGAAGGACAGGACGACAGAGAGTGGAATTGCATCATATAAAATTTTAAGTCCTGCTTAACATACAATAAAAACTATGCTTCTCCGCTGCGATGAAGATATGACGAGGATGGATCGCATACAAAATTCTCATTTTTCATGAAAATATTATTTTTTAGCCGAAGCAGATCACCCATACGGATAAAATCTAGCCACTAGAACCTAGAAGTTTTAATCAATTCACTGTGGAAAAATTGTGATTTTCCGGATAGAACAGGTTGAATCGACCTCTGGTCGACTTTGCACCAACGTCATCGGAGCATAAAATTGAACGTTCACAAAAAGGTTCATAACTCGGTAAGTTTTTCGAATTTTGAAAATACTTTTAGCTTTTCATAAAGTGGATAAAACGCCCTTTCTCAAGGTGTAGAAATCGTTTTCCAGAAAAGGAGTCGTCACGCTTGGCTGCTGGTTCGATTTTTGAGCGAAAAAAATTGAAGTGGCTTCACAAAAATATTCATAACTTGACCAATTCTTCGAAGTTTCAAAATTCCGCTAGCTCTTAGAAAACTAGAGAAAGAGCACTTTCTTGCTGTATAAGAATTACTGTCCAAAAATTCGGTCTTCATGCCCGGCAGGGGAGGTTCAATTTCGGTTCCATGTCGCAAAAATACGTACCGAAAATCGAACCACCCCCGCCCCGCACGAAGACCCCTTTCTTGGAAATCAGTTCTTATATGGTTAGAGAGCATATTTGCTTTATTTTTTGATGAGCGAGCGGGATTTTTGATTTTCGAAAAAATAGTCGAGATATGATCAATTTTCGGAAGTCGTGAACTGAATCCTTCACCGGCGTCATCGGAGTGATTTCACAAAAATATTCATAACTCGGTTGTTTTTTAGAAATTTAAAAATCCCGCTAGCTTTTTGAAAAGTAGGTAAACAGCGCTTCTTTATGGTTACAAACTCGTTTAGCAAAAAAGGGATCTTCATGCGGGGCGGAGGGATCCCTTTTTTGCTAAAAGTGTTTGTAGCCATAAAGAAGCGCTGTTTATCTACATTTCAAAAAGCTAGCGGGATTTTTGAATTTCGAAAAACTTACCGAGTAATGAGCATTTTTGTGAGATCACTCCGATGACGTCGGTGAAGGGTCGATCCGAGATCCTGTTCACGACTTCCGAAAATTGATCATATCTCGGCTATTTTCCGAAAATCAAAAATCCCGCTTGCTCATCAAAAAAATAGAGCAGATACGCTTTCTAACCATATGAGAACCGATTTCCAAGAAAGGGATCTTCATGCGGGGCGGGGTGGTTCGATTTTCGGTACGTATTTTTGCGAAATGGACCAGAAATTGGACCCCTCCCGCCCCGCATGAAGACCGAATTTTTGGACAGTAATTCTTATATAGCAAGAAAGTGCTCTTTCTTTAGTTTTTCAAAAGCTAGCGGTATTTTGAAACTTCGAAGAATTGGTCAAGTTATGAATATTTTTGTGAAGCCACTTCAATTTTTTTCGCACAAAAATCGAACCAGCAGCCACGCTTGACGACTCCTTTTCTGAAAAACGATTTCTACACTGTGAGAAAGAGCGTTTTATCTTCTTCTTGACAGGCTAAAAGAATTTTTAAAATACGAAAAACTTACCGAGTTATGAACCTTTTTGTAAACGTTTAGTTTCATGCTCCGATGGCGTTGTGCAAAGTCGACCTGAGGTCGATTCATCCTGTTCGATCCAGAAAATCATGATTTTTTTCACTGTGCATTGATCATGACTTGGAAGTTTTTGTGGCAAAATTTTATTCGTATGGGTGGTCTGCTTCGGCTAAAAAAAATTTTTTTCATGAAAAACGGGAATTTTGCTTACGATCCATCCTAATCATATCGTCATCGCAGTTCCGTCATCGCTGCGGAGAATCTTGTTTTTTGCTGTATCATGTACAGAGCTGGGGTTTTTTAGCTCCATTTTTATTTTTTATGACGTTTTCTTAGGATGGGAGAACATTATTTCCGAGAGAAGTCCATCGTCCATCTTTCCTTTTCCGCTCCATAATCGATTCGAGGAACGTTTCAAAAAATTTATAAGGAAAGCACTTAAGTCGTCGTCAGAAAGTAATACTCAAATTTTTATATAACACAATTTCGGAGCACAATTTCAGATGCAAACGTCGCTACTTCAGGTAGAAGAATGTTCCGTGTTCACGGTGTCCTGAAAAAAAAAAAACTCCATAAATTGAACAGTGATGATTGGAAACTGCTACCAGAAGATCTTTATTTTGAAGTGTCGAAAATAGCGTTCAAAATTTTAAAGAATTTTGATGTGTTTTGAAAACATTATTGATCA
This sequence comes from Heligmosomoides polygyrus polygyrus, assembly GCA_947396885.1. NCBI lineage: Eukaryota > Metazoa > Nematoda > Chromadorea > Rhabditida > Heligmosomidae > Heligmosomoides > Heligmosomoides polygyrus. The sequence goes on from OX377201.1 coordinate 38,583,957, forward strand.
GGGAACTCGTTTCATTGTCCTATTCAGTGCCGAAGCCGCACCTGAAAAGAAGAATCCATTAAAGAGTTCAAACTGCACAAGAAACCTTGAAAAAATCAAGAAACACAAGAAATAGAACAGTGGAAGAGAGAGGGAGGGGGTCGTACAAATTCCGCTTCAGAGGGGGGTCTTAAATTTCCAGCAAAAATCGAACCCCACGCTTGACCCTGGTCTGGATGCATTGGGCTCGGGAGTCGGTGAGTTCGCGGAGTCGGTAGAAGCCATCGTCGAGCTCCGCTCCCCCGCCGCTGCCGCTCGTCGTCGTCCTCATGCATGTCCTTCTCGGTCGCACCTCCTCGCTCTGAAATCGCGTCAGCTGATCGGAGTGCTCTGAGTTAAATAGCACTCACAATGTCAGGCTGTCAGGCTCACGATGCACCAACGTGATGGAACAAATGCAATATTCAGCCGTGCGCGTGATTTATTATTAGGCAATATGTAGTTTTTGCAAAACTATGAGGAAAGCTTCGCAATCGTGTAAGTGAAGCGAAGACTCAGCCATGAAGAGAAGTGAGTAGAAAGAAAAATCTGTGACAGCCGTTGGAGCGAGTCATTGAGGCTGGGTATGCAGCCACCGTTTCATTTCATGAAAAATTGAGAACTGGGCGGTCCTTGAAAGGTCATACTACAATAGTAGTGCATTAACACTATCTCTGCGGAACCTGATGACATCCAAACATTGGGTACGCCTGGTAGTTGTTCGTCTTACATGATTTTCCAAAGTGTCTCCCCTCACAGCCTAGGTTTTTCTGTAAAAAGAGGGAAAATCGGTAAAAATTATTCGTTCAGTGGGCACAAAAATATAATACCATATTTTGTTTAAAGGCAAAAGTCATAGTCGGTTAAAGCGATGGTTCTAGCAACAAAAAGAAGAGGACGTGGTAGCTTTTCTCCGCCTATCTACCAAACATACTGCAAAAGAGTAGCCGTGAAATTCCTGCAAGAAAGGTGTAAAGGTCCCAGTTGATGGTTGTTCTCGGACTCCTCTTCTTGAACTTTGCGGCCTTCTCTCTTTAACGCAAAAAGCGGAACCTCACGCGAAGGAGGCGGTGGTCCCGTGTAGAACTTGGGGACAACGGAGACGTCGGTCAGGCAAGACTTGCTTTTGCAGATGATGTGGTCGATCTCGTTGTGGAACTGGCCATCGGGGGATTCCCAGGTCCATCGCAGGGAGGGAGGCTACTGGAACTGTGAGTTTCCGTGGATGGTCTTGGTTGACATGATAAACACGGACAGCCTTCCACCTTGCTCGTTCCACTCCCACCGCGGATTTCGATGTGAAGTTTTCGCGGCGACCTTTGTGGCCCGATCTTGGCGTTGAAGTCGCCGACGACCACCTTGTAGAAGGTCTGATCTTCTTTATAGAACTTCTCCAGCTCCACGTAGAAAGCTTCGATCTCTTCGTCGTCCTAGTCGGATGTTCAGGCATACGCGACGAACACGGTCAAAGCTGGCTCGGAGCCACATCGCTTCAGCCGCTGACGTCCGATTAGGGTTGTCAGAGGCTCGTACGAATCGATGTTCATAAGATTTTAGCGGTCTTTCTGTACTCTTCCTTTCCATCGCTGCAGAAATGGACTCTTTCGGGGTCAGGGGAATGAGGCCCTTTAGTGCTGCTGTGTTTGACTGGAGTACACAGTGGTAGATATTTCAAGCTCTGCCGTGGGCGCGAAGGACTCCGGGCCGGGCCAAGCAGCCAGCCAGACTGCCTAGCCCGGAGTCCTTCGCAGGGACGGGGTGAGACCTAAGACGGCCTCGAATCGCCTTACATGTACTTCCAGTCTACCGAGTGCAAGCTTTTGGCCGAGCCGATACAGTTACAATCCGCACAGTCACGGACACATCCGCGCATACTGTGCACGAACATGCCGCTCCCACGCACAAGGAACGCGTCGACGCAACACAGCAGTAGCAAGGAGTCCATCCCCTGCATCCCACCTGCGTCTCTGGGCAGTACGGTCGCATTTGGTTCGCGTTTCTTCCCCTATCCACCACCCGGGGACGCGCCACGCGGCCCTGTGACAAGCGGCCCGAGATAACTCATGACAAGAGAGCCCGAAGGCTTTCTATCGAAGGAAATCCGTGGAAATTCCTGCATATGAAATTTTTGGTCTTTCTTCATTTACCATCTCGGAGAAGAAGATGTTGTGCTGTATGTTGTGTTGGAAAATTGTTGTCCAATATCTTCTTTGGAAAAAATGAGAATAAAATTCCGCAAGAGGCGCTGCTACGTGAACCGTAAAGCTACTCCCACGATCTGAAGTCTCTTAGCAATCCAGAAGACAACCATGTTTTGAGAAACTTTCAGAACTACTTGATCATCCTCTTAAGCAGTGACACGACTACAAATCACATGTGTGAGTAGCAAGCAACTGAACGTCTCGATATATACATTTAAAATTATTCCAAACACAAATGGCCTACATTTATCACCTTGGTGAGTTCCATACTTCTTCATTCTCGATACGTCACGAGGCTACAAAGCTGATTCACCAAAAAACCTATTCGATACGCGCCCTTTGTCTCTGAACTGAAGTCTGTTACTGTGCGGGAGAACAGTGCAACGGGTGGTCATCAGAACGCGCCAATCACAGCAAGAATCTGACTTCCATCCCGTAATGTATTCTGATCAAAAACAGCAGCACTGAAGGGTTTCCTTTCCCTGACCCCGAAATAGCCCCATTTCTGCAGCGATGGGTGGGACGAGTGCGGAAGTGTTGAAGAAGCAGCCTCTGTCGGCGCGCTGAGAGGCAGCTGAATACGGTGCTGATAACCCCAGCTTCAGGCTTAGGTTGGCTCCTTTTGGCATCTGCGATCGTGATTAAACATTGCTGGCGAACTGCCTTTGCTCTGCAACCTCTAGCAGTGGAATTCATTGACAATTTCCTACATATAAAAGAGTAAGCAGTTGTGTCTGTCCTTCCGTCTCACCGTCCGTCTGTCCGTCCGTCTGTCCATCTGACGTTTCATAAACGTCGTGTAGTAGCCATCCGTTTCAGGCGAGGTGTGACCTACGTCGTGTTGAGAGGGGTCAGAAGACGTGTAGCCGATGTCACGCAAAGGGCGTCCGAGTTCCGAACATATGTCATCGACTCGTGAAAGCGAGCGCCCGAGATCAGAAGCGGTGTCACCGACGTCGTTCAACAGGCGTCTGGGTTAAGAAGACATGTCACCAGTGCCGCGCAGAGGACGTACGTGTTGAGAAGAGGTGTCACCGACGTCGCGCCAGGGGTTTCGGATTCACACGACGTGTCAACGATGTCGCGCAAAGCACGTCCGGTTTGAGAAGACATGTCACCGACATCGTTCATCAGGTGCCTGGATTCAGAAGAGGTGTCATCAATGTCGCGCCAAGGGTTCCGAATTCACACGAAGTGTTACCAGTGAAGGTGAGACCAGTAATGGGGACCGGTGAAGGATGGGGTCCAGTAAGGGAGACCGGTAAAGAGTTGACCAGTAAAGAAGAAACCAGGGAAGAGGGGACCAGTGAAGGGGACCAATAAATGGAGTACCAGTGAATCACCAGTTAAGAGGGGACGAGTAAGGGAGCTAATAAAGGGAAGACCATTTAAGGGAGTTCAGTAAAGGGTCCAGTAATTAAACCATTAAAGTGGGACCAGTAAAGGGGACTAGTGAAGGGGATCAGTGAAAGGAACCAATAAGGGGACCAGTGTTTCTCTCGGTGTCGTCCAAGGTGGCGTCAAAAGACGTGCTGCAGAAGTCGTGCCACGTGTGTCTGGGTGCAAAAGACGTGTCGTAGAAGTCGTGACATATGCGTCCGGACTCAGAAAATGTGTCACAGACGTTATCCAATGTGCATCCGGATCCACAAGACGTGCCACAGATAAGACTTTGCACAGCATCCGTGAGATTTTCAGATGACTTTTGAAAGACTACTTGCGAATCAACAAGTGTGCGCGTACTCCATTCATTCATTCATTCATTTATTACTTGATTCTCACTTCCGTTTTCTGCCGGCACTTGGTAAAGGGTTATTGGTGGAGTGGGTGGGGTGGGGGGGGGGGGGGAGGGGGGAAGGTGGTGGGGAGAATGAGTAAAGAAATCAGAGTAATGTTATTCCCGTCGGACCGTGAACCGAGCGGCCTACCAATACCAATTGATTTCATTTGTGTTCCCACAGAATAAGCACTTCGGATTAAGGCTCTCTATCTGTTCCTCGCCATGTATAGAACGAGTACTTCAGAGAATGAATCGTGTACGTGCGATAGAGGGTGGGTAGGCTCCATAGGAGCAGTTTTGAAGATTCTGTCCTACCGTGTCCCGCTATACTATTCTATATATCAAGGCAGTTTTTTTTTACCCTAATGAATGAGAGAAGGCCTACAGAGGACAAGAAGACGGTCGAGCTGTTCTATTCTCCGGGTTTGGGGTGAAGCCACCAACCAGACGTTCAGCGGCCTGCTGGTTTCCTATATCTCTTGCACCATTTCTTCTTCACCCGCACCAGGACCAAGCTTGAGGTTCGAAAACCGAATGGAGGATCGTACTGTGGCATCATTTTGAGGGAAGGGGAGGGTAGTCATAGTGTTATGGTATTCAAAGGGATTGTCTCGTATTTTTTTCGGCTTCTTGGGCGATTTTTGTATCTCTTAATAAATCGATTTTCCCAGTTGTGGCTTCGGCAATGTGGAGAGTCGTGCGCTGCTTGGTTTCCTGAAGGAGTCACGCTGTCAATATGGAAGTGGAGCCTAAAACGCTTCTTCAGCTTTCAGTTCAGCCTTCTTGTCGAAACCTAGTGGTACTTGTTCTCCGACACGCTGCAGCTGCATATTCACCTAGTTCACTTGCACACATGTATGTGTGCAAGTAAACTAGGTGAAATCCCTTGAGAAAGAAAGCAGCAGCCCCTGCAGTTCTTCGTTCTATGATCGGCTTTCCCTCCCCTAAACAGTTTGCTGTCATTCCAATTTCTGTTGAATTCCTAACGCACTCCTAATAGTAGGCAGCGCAGGGGCGCAGTACGGAGGGGGGGGGGGGCGAGTGTGGACTTATAAGGATGAATTTTTCGTGCCTTTTCTTACACTAAAGTTCAGTACTCTACCACAGTCCTAGTGTAGAGGTGACTTTCCGCTACGAAAGCGAAATATTCCATCCTATCACAGAACTTCGAGAGCTGTACAGTGGATTGACGACCAAGATTTCACAATTCCACAACGACACCGTCGTTAACGTGAGAGTGGTTCGGCAAGGGATACCATAACCAGAAGCTCTTCAGCACCACCATGGAAAACGTCGTGTTGCGAATCAGAGTGGGAAGACATGGGAGTGAAGGATGACGGCCGGCAGCTGAACCATCTTCGCTTCGCTGACGAGATCGTGCTCATAACAGCGAACATCATTCAGACGGAGCGAATGCTGGCCGACTTCGATCGTGTGTGCGGGAACGTTGGACTGCAGCTGAATCTTACGAAGACGATGTTCATGAGGAACGGACAAGTTTCTGATGCCCCATTCTCGCTCAACGGAACGAACATCTCCGAATGCTCCAACTATGTGTATTTGGGTCGCGAAGTCAGTATAGCCAACGACTTAGCGCCAGAGCTGAGCAGGAGGAAATGAGCGGCTTGGGGAGCTTTCAAGGGCGTCGAAGAAGTCGCGAAGAACGTCCGAATCCGTGTCCACCTATTCGACTATACCGTTCGTCCTGCCCTAACATACGCCTCGGAGACCTGGGCCATACGAAAGCAGGATGAACACGCAATCAACGTCACTCAGCGTGGAATCGAGGAATCGACGCTCGGAGTGACTTGAGAAGGCCTCCGGAGTCCGGAGCTTCGTCGACGTTCTAAGATCAGAGACGCTGTTTGCGCCGAGTCGTGGAAAATTAGGTTCACGTAATGCGCTTCGCAGACACCCGCTGGACGAGAGCCGTCACCGACTATATTCCGCGGAATGTGAAGAGAGCACCAGGACGCCCACCAACGCGTTGGTCGGAGTTCTTCGTGAATGCCCTGAACGAAAGATATGCCGGAGCACTAGGAGCACTCTGACATGTGACAGGGACGAATGGAGACCCTGCTGGCGCCGGCTCGAGCAAGTCGATGATCAACGGGACGAAGGTGATACCACAGGCTTTATATCGAAAATATTCAAGCCTACCAGGATTCATGCCTAACATGATGCACATCCCCACCGACAAGTCGTATAGCGCCAGCGCCGGTTTTGTTTTTCGATAATTTAAGGAATGTCAGACAATTCATTTTTGGGATGAGACAAGCATTTTGCTATTGGGACCACAATTTGGATGCGTATTTAGTCTATTTGGTCGCGTGGTAACGAAGGCTATCGCGTGCACCCGATTACAGGTTCCTGGTTCGGATTTCCCGCCCAGGCCAACCAAGCCTTCCATCCTGCCAGAATCGCTGAATTGCTGCCAGATATTCATGGGGAGGGAAAACAACTGAATTGCTCATCCATTGACCATCGCAAATCGTTGTTTGAGCCAATACGCGCTCAAATTTCCTGCATATCTCGCGGAAGTGGGATGCGTGGTTCATTTCAAAATGGGTCGGTCATTGCCGTTTTTACCCATTTTTCTCACTTGTTTAGTCTTCAATCTTAAACCTCCATCCTCGTGTGAGCAGGCTATGAGCAACAATGCAGTGTTTTATACTGTTCAGACAAGTCCGGGGCGCAAAACGGCTGGGGAGAGAAGGGGTTGGGTTGAGGAGAGAGCAGATCCTCCTAGGCTTGAATGTTTTCTATACAGCTTATGTTAGATTAGGATCTTTCACTTTTTTTTAGTGTTAGCTCAACCTGGTGGCGATGTCCGTTCCTCCACGTGGTGCCACTGGAAACTGCCCGCTCTGCGAGCTAAGCCGAACACGGACATTCGATTGCAGGCGACAGGCCGGCCTACGAACACCCATGTCACATCACATGGTTCATGACATTGCAAGTTTTTCGTGATAGTGCCACGGCGTCCGCGGGAGCCGACGCGCACTCGCAGAGCCCGGCGAGTGTGAGAAGTATGCGAGGGTCCCTGATGCGAGGACGGCATCGGGGGGCAACTGAGCTAGTCCGAAAGTCCCGTAACGTAAGCAGGACCCGCGTGGAAACGCTGAATGTGGGTACGTTAACGGGCCGCTCGTGCGAGTTGGTTGAAGCACTGGAGCGTAGAAGAGTTGATCTCTGTGCGATGCAGGAGACGTGGTGGTCCTGTCGCAAGTCAAGGGACATAGGACGAGGCTTCAAGGCCGTTCTATGTGGAAGTCCCAGGAACACCAGTGGAGTTGGAGTCATCGTCTCCGAACGATTTCGTGACTCGATTGTAAGCGTCGAGCGCTTTGACGATCGATTGATGAAGATCATTGTCGCCGCTAAGGAGCGACTCTACCACTTCTTCTCTGCGTATGCTCCGCAGACTGGCTGCTCCGATCAAGCCAAGGATGAGTTTTGGAACCTGCTGGATGAGAAGACAGCAGAGGTACCGTCGAAAGATGTCATCATAGTCGCTGGTGACCTTAATGGGCACGTAGGTGCTACGAAAGACGAGTACAGCTGTCATGGTGGTTTCGGATACGGATCACGTAACGCCGATGGTGAGCGCATTCTTGAGTATGCGGAATCGCATAGTCTCACCATTGTAAACACCGTCTTCCGAAAACGCGACTCCCACCTCATCTCATATTATAGTGGGAGCTCCAAGTCTCATATAGACTTTGTGCTTGTGAAGGATCGTGACCGGAGTCTTGTCACAGACGCGAAGATCGTGCCGTATGAGACGGTCGCGCCACAGCACCGACCGCTGATCTGCACTTTGAAGATCGCCCCTCCGAGGCTGAAGCAGGTCGAGCGATGCGGTGCAGCAAGAATCAAGTGGTGGCGAATGAGAGAGAAGGAAGCAGCTGTGATTTCTCGCGTGCGGTTACCGACGGTCACGACTGTCGACGAAACTTGGAAGAAAACGACCGACGCGATTCGTCAAGCTGCACAGTCGGAACTCGGCATTACGAAGCCTGGGCGACGGAAGGTCGACAAGCAGGCAAGGCTGTGGACAGATGACGTGAAAGCAAAAGTGCGAGAGAAGAAGTCGCTTTATCACGTGTTTCTCGGCGAAAAGACGGCCGATAACTGGCGGAGGTACCAAGAAGCGAGGAATGCTGCAAAGAAGGTCGTGACTGTTGCAAAAGCCACTCATTATGGAGATGTCAACGAGAAGCTCGAGTCACGCGATGGCGAGCGGTATCTGTACCGGCTTGCTAAGAATCGCCATCGGCAGACCGAGGATATTGAGAAGTTTTTCGGCATCAATGATGAGAACGGCCATCTTCTAACGGACCGCAAGAAGGCATTGAAGCGATGGCGCGACTACTTTGAGGAAATCTCTACAGTAGAATTTCCTCATCCAGCCATCCCTTCCACGGCTCCAACCCACGGTCCCGTTCAGAAGATCACCGTGGAGGAGATTGAAGCGGCTTTGAAGAAGATGAGGCCAGGCAAAGCGACTGGGCCCGATGACGTGGCAGCTGATTTATGGAAGTCCAAGTACTGGTACCCTGCTGAGTGGTCGGCGAAGTTCTTTAATCAGGTTGTGGCGGAGAAGAAGGTGCCTGAGTGCTGGCACCAAAGTACGACGATCCCGATTTGGAAGAAGAAGGGCAGTCCTGCAGACTGCTCCAATTACCGTCCGATTCGCTTGCTTTCGCACAGCATGAAGATCTTTGAGCGAGTTGTCGATGGACGAATTCGGGACATCGTCAAGCTTTCCAGCAATCAGTGCGGCTTCGTGGCTGGCTGTGGCACCGTTGATGCCATACACGCCGCCCGCCTCATGATAGAGAAGCATCGCGAGAAACAGAAGGCAGTGCATATCGCCTTTCTCGACTTGGAGAAGGCCTTTGACCGCGTACCGCGTGAAGTGATATGGTACGCCCTGCGTCAACATGGAGTTCCTGAAGAGCTCATAGAGTGGGTGCGAATTCTCTACTCTTGTCCAAAGAGTCGAGTTCAAGCTGCAGCTGGGACCTCGATGGAGTTTCCCATCTCTGTCGGAGTACACCAGGGTTCTGCGCTTTCCCCACTCCTCTTTGTTGTCGTCATGGATGCCATCACACAAGATCTTCAGAAGCCCGTCCCTTGGACGTTGCTTTATGCCGATGATGTGATGTTCACTAGCGAAGATAAAGGAGAACTCGAGCGAGAGTTGCAAGCTTGGTGTGATCGCTTGGAGCGGTTTGGACTCAGATTGAACGTGAAGAAGACCGAGTATTTAACGACGGACGTTACCGAGTCCAGCTCCATCAAGGTTAACGGCATCGAGCTTCCACGCACTGCGGTCTTTAAGTACCTGGGATCAGCAGTGGCGTCTGACGGCAAACTGATGACTGAAGTGAATTCACGCGTGAGTGCAGCTTGGTCCAAGTGGCGCTCGTTGACTGGCGTGCTCTGCGACAAGAAGATACCAGAGCGCTTTAAGTCGAAGATCTACAGAGCAGTCGTCCGGCCGGTAGCAATGTACGGCGCTGAGTGTTGGCCATCGACTAAGGAAGTTGAAACGCGCCTCAGCGTCATGGAGATGAAGATGCTGCGCTGGACGGCAGGAGTTACGCGCATGGACCGCATCCGAAACGATGCCATTCGGCAGAAGTTCGGTGTCGCGCCGATAACTGACAAGATGCGCGAAGCTCGCTTACGATGGTACGGCCACGTTTTGCGTGGAGAAGAAGACAGCGTCCGCAAGATAGGCCTTAACTTCGAGGTAATAGGAAAGCGGCCTAGAGGGCGACCGAAGCAGCGCTGGGCTGATACGTTACATACGGACTTGAAAGTAGCTGGTGTCCACCCCGATCTAGCGCTGGATCGGGAAAGGTGGCGTCATGACACCAGGATAGCGGACCCCGCCACGAAGCGGGACAAACGCTGAAGAAGAAGAAGAAGAAGTGTTAGCTCAACCGTGCACTACGTCAGGCAGCAGGACGCCTGTGTCACGTCTTCCGAGTCCGAACGCGTTTTGCATAACGTCTGTGACACGTTTGCTGAGACCCGGCCCACGTGACTTGACGTCTGTGGCACGTCCTAGGAATCCTAGGGGCTCGGGACTAGCTGAATACTATTCCTGTTAAATTATGCTTGGTAAGATAGTTATAAGAACCCATATTAGCTAAGATATCGGGTATCGAATATTTTTATGGAAGAAGGAGGTCTACACTGTAAAACGCACGAAACCTAAGCACATGTGTGTTAGCTTTGCACGGGGATATCCAAGAGGTTTCAAAGGAGATTCCGAATAAGTATAGGGACTGTCGACTAAGATAAGAGACGCTGTCGCGTGGGCCAAGTCGCCGAAAATTAGGTGGGCCGGCCACGTAATGCGCTTCGCAGACTCTCGCTGGACGAGAGCCGTTACCGACTGGATTCCGCAGGATGTCAAGAGAACACTAGGACGCCCACCAACGCGTTGGTCGGACCTCTTCGTGAAAGTCCTGAACGACCCATATGACGCTCTTCGTGTCCCTCGAGCGAGGAGGATCCATTGGAGCACTCTGGCACGCGAGAGGGGCGAATGGAGACGCTGCTGGCGCCCGCTCGAGCAACTCGATGATCGACGGGACGACAGGTAATACAGGTGATAGGGACTGTAGAGGTGTGGTAATTGTGATTATTACTATTTTTAATATCACCAGCAGGGATGTGCGGAAAATTTATCGAGGAAAGCGGAACACGGAATACGGAACGGAATATCTCAAAAATGGGCGGAAACCGGAATACGAAATATGGAACGGAAATGACTTAGAATTCATTTAATTTTTCAGAAAAAAAAGTAAATATCCATAATGGTAGTAGTGCAGTAAAGCATAAGTTGTCCTAGAAAATTAAAATTAACACTAACAAATTTGGGAAACGGGCAAGGCATCATGCGATGCTTTTTCAGCAACACATAACAATAAAAATCCTTGTATTCTAATCATTACTAAGATGACTTTTCGAACACTATTAGTTTAATAAATCGGAGATTATTCGAAATCTTTCTAAATAGGAAGAAAGTATTTCAAGCGCAATGACCCCAGCTGATGTAAGATGCCGGAGATTTTGCCACTCATGGTACCTAACCGGTCTTATCGAATGTCCCGGATCTATCCTAATTGGGAGGGGCAGCGCTAAGGTTACAATTGCGTTCAGCATTTCACGACACGACAACAACTCTCTAACCAAGTTCGGTTTTCAATAAATCTTGGCATAATGTTGTCAATCTATAGATGAATTGTTCAGCTGTTGACCAAGATTGTCATCAACTTTATTACGGCTGACGTTTCGACCTCGTCGCCGTCCTTAGAGCCTCGAAAAGTCGGAGACACTTGTGGAACTGTTCCTCGAAACACCATTCCTCAGTACATAGTATTCTTCCTAAGGAAAATGGATGCAGGATCCGATATCCGAGATACAATTAACCTTCGAGGTGGATGACGTTGGACCACAGAGCTCTGTGGGTCTTGATCTGCTCAATCTGACCCCCGGGGTACTTAAGTCGGGTGGTCCCTAGGACCACAGCTCATTCACCCACGATTCCTTCCAGCTACGGGTGTCTGGTGGTCCAACGTCATCCACCTCGAAGGTTAGTTGTATCTTTGATATCGTATCCTGCCTCTATTTTCCTTAGGAAGAGTACTCTGTAGTAAGAAATGGTGTTTGGGGGAACAGTTCCACAAGTGTCTCCGACTTTTCCAGGCTCTGAGGAAGGCGACGACGCCGAAACGTCAGCCGTAATAAAGTTGATGACAATCTTGGTCAGTAGCTGAACAATCTCATCTGTAGATTGACAACAACTCTCTGAGTTCGCATGGGTGCCATAGCATCATTTGGCAGTAGCTGAAGCTCTGCAACGAATTCAAAGAACGGGGTGTAGAGACAAGACACCGCATGCCTTCCTCCGTCTAGGATGGATCCAATATCCCCTATGGAAAGCAATGCTAACAACCTAAGAGTGCTTTTAGAACTCTAATTTAGATTTCGTGTTTCAGGCTAGACCTAAAATTACTAGAGAAAAAGATAAGCATGCTCCGGATTGGCAATCGAAATGATGAAATGAAATGGTTCAAACACCAACGAACCGTCCTTTGGTCTTATAGTATCCTGTAGCACATCGTTTCAAGAAAAGAAAACTGTTTTGACATCGGAATGCACCACTGATTCGAAAGCAACACAATCACAAAAGAAGTGACGCATAAGGGATCTCTTTCTTCATCCTTTCCTTGTGTTCAAGAGGTGAATACAGTGCAGAACAATCAATGCGCGATGAGTCATCATTTCCATTCCGTCTTCCGGTGCAGAAGAGAGCAGAACACGAAACGGAACAGAGGGACTACAATGACCGGAAACCGGAATTCGTAACACTAAAGCGGAAATTCCGCACATCCCTTGTCACTAGAGATAGCCTTGGTAACGGAAAAACGCGGTGTACAACTGGGGCTGACTTTCGGTGGAAATACATAGATTCCCATTATGCGTCATGAACGGTCGCACTGTCAGGAACTCTTCGGGAGCAATGCGGAGGTTCTAGTCAGAATTTTGTTCAACGTCATGAAGTCTAACTTCTTCCTATCACGAATGAGATCCACCGTTTAAGATTCATTGATTTTTCCAATGTTTAGTTGAGATGTGACATCATACATTAACTAAAACATCCTTATGAAAAGCCTCCTAGTTAAACTACTCCGCCGTTTCTCCAGCTTGTAAGTAACTTCCTTTGTATGTAGTTGGCATTCTAATGCGCAACGTAGACTTATACATTTTTCGTGTAGTGAATAAATCAGCGGACCAATTAATCTGTAATCTCCATGTCCTCCCTCTGTCTTGGAGTGTTGGCATTGGCGCTTAATGTGCACATTGGTGTTGTAAACCGAAAATTCAAGTCCACTGATAAAGCCCTAACAACTCCTGGCACAGAACTATTTATTTATTTATAATATGCATTTATAATCATACTCTATAATAACGCGCTAATCGATGAGTCATACTATCGATCGACGCCGCAGCAGAAATTAGCCATAAAATAGGGGGAAAATCGGGGGAGGGGGAGGGGGAAAGGGGGAAAAATAACGACACGAAAATAGCGAAAAATACCCAAACGTCTTCTCCCTGCCTGAACTTCGGCCCTGGTGAAATCGAGGTCGCTGAACATGAATCTGAAGTCTGTTTTTGAAATATCGATCGCATTCAATCGATATTGATCAAATTACGGTGCGAGAAAATAGCGGAAATACGTAGATGTCTTCTACCTGTCTGCGAACTCCAGCACTGGGGGTAGTCGAGGTCGCACAACACGAATCTGAAGTTTGTCTTTGCAGTATCGATTACCGTCAATCGATACTGATCAATTTAGCAAAAAAGCAGAGAAGAAAGTAGCGGAAAATACCGAGCCGTCTTCTACGTGCTAGGGGATTCGGAAGATGTGCGCAATACGTCGCACGATGTGCCTGGGACTCAGAAGACGTGCCAAAGACGTCGCTCAACGTGTCTGGGGATCAGATAGAGGTGACGAAGACGTCGTCGAATGTGCCTGGGGATTCAGAAGGTGTGCCGAAGACGTTGTGCGCTAAGGGTGGATCATTGAGGGAGACCAGTACCAGTAATGGGGAAGCGTTTCACTAAGGGAGGACCAGTAGTGAGGAACCAACAGATCGCCCTATTATACTATACACTGTACTTACTGCGAGCCTTTTGTACTCCTAGGTAGGGAAAAAAGCTGTGCAAGTAGAGCAGCTAGCTGGATGTGATTGTCTTTAGCTTTGTGATACTGCAACATCGTGCGAAGCGCGCAAGTGCGAGGCACGCCGATAGTCGTGACGGAGCACTTGTATAAGTATAATATACAAAGTATCTGTCTATTTTTTATAATATACATTTATAATATAAGTATAATATACAAAGTAGTGGGTTGCTTGTTAGACAATTTTTTTAAAGTAAAAGATGCAACTGTGAAGGGCTTTCACGTTTATACCAACTTCAATTCAAGTTGGACACTTTTCAAATCAAATTGGACACTCTTCTAAGCAAGCGTGACCCTTCTGAAGTCTTCCATATTAAAACGAGTTTCTTCCACATTAAAATACTGACTCTGAAAAAGTTAATATAGTATTTTTTAAAGGTATGACTTTCTTTGAAATGTTTTATCTCACCTGTCCCATTATGGAATCAATTTGAAGTTTTATTGATGTTTTACTTCTCAAAGAATGATGAACTAAAGTTTTTGTCAACGCATAGGAAGGCAGCAACTATTTGTTACATTTAAAAGAGATTGCGCCATGCAGTCGACTGGATTGTCGCGATTTTCATTTGATTCATAGCAAATTTTTGCGTGGAGTAACACAGTGAACGGTACTACAAGTACAGTCGTAAAAAACGCACAAAGCACACCGCTCTTCGAAGTAAGCAGCGTTCACACTGTTAATCAAGTGAAAATCGCTACGACCTAGTTGAGTGCACGGCACGACCTCTTCTTTCAATAGAGTGCTGCCTCTTTACGCTTCAACACAACATAACTTTATTTTTTTCCTTGAAAATAAAGCTTTTATAAAATTTCATAAAGTGTCTCCAGTTATTAGGGTGAAGAAGTTGATGAATTTTAAATTTCCAGAAGAAGTCATAATAAACGTTCCTTGAATAAAAAATTATCGTAAAGTCTCTGAGGATCTCTTGTGAAAGAAATTCGTGTCAATTTGGATCATGATTTTCGATTTCAAAACTATCCGGTTTAGGAGAGGGTCCAATTTGAATTGAAATGTGTCCAGTTTGATGCATATTTTGGTAAAAGTAAGGTATTTGTAGGTTTAAAAGATCCGAACCTGGTAGCATGACAACGATCTGAGGAGACGGTATTTGAAGTACTGCGAACAACATGCATTGGGTAAGAAAGTGTATAGGTTCAGTACGGTGGACGAGCCTGAAAACATGTCTCCAAGGGGATCATATTTAGTTCCACTTACCTTCGGCATTTTTATGGCTTTGCAGCTTCGGTTTAGATAATGGTAAGTATCTCTTGAGAAATCTGTTGTATGTAAATTGTGCTTTGTGTTGATCATGTACCGGCTAAAATTCTCATACTATGATAAAAGGATAAAGCACAGCGTTGCTTAATTCCTTTTGCGATGCGCCATGCACTATACTACTACGGAATGTCTTGGAGGCGATTTGAGTTGTATTCGACGTACTATGCTACATTGCAGTAGCAGGCAGATGAGTCAGCGTTTCATCCTTCCCAGAAAAGTCTAGTACGAACTTACCGACCCTCGGAGGATGGATGGTTTTATTGGCATGTGCGGGAGATCCGAACCAAGAATCCGCCATTGGGTGCACGCGACAGCCGCCCCTCTTCCGACTGCGCTCCACGCACCCTAGAGCAGGTCGGAGCTTTCTAAGGCAGTCGTCAAGGAGGAACACGAAAGGCTCTTCTCAGCCTTGGTGTTTCCCCACTGGACTGCGTTCTAATCGTTTCCAGCTAGCCGTTTCCCCTTGAGCTGAGTATTTACGGTGCAGCACGCGCAGCTTAGTCTCACAATCCGCGCGGTTAGATCGGGGTGGAGCCGTGCACGTGAGCATGAGAACCTGTACCGCAAAGCAGCTCCTGCTAGGACAGGACAAGCGCTGTGCTGCTTTTTGGAGACGGCTGCTCAAGAAGTCGAGGACGTGCTGAGGCTGCGGGGTAGCAGGCCCAGCTGTACTCTTCTTCGTAGTGTGCCACCGTTTTTCTGCTAGTGTCAAGTCAGATAGGGCCGTCACTCCATCTGATCGATACGTGCGACTTCGGCGGGTGCCTTTTTTGCCTCGTGTCGCCCCTCGTGCTCCTGCCGAGCTCCCGCCGTCCGCTGGACTCCAGCGTGGTCGCTTCCGTTCTGTACAGAGTAAGCCAAGGCTGTCGCTTTCGCTTTCGACCTTGAAGTCGACACGGACGACGCGTGTTTCCCGCCAAGGTGCGTGATGCACTCGGCGGATTCGAACCCCCCCCCCTCCCCTCTCTCCCCACGGGGCGCAACGCTCCTTTCCCCAGTGTCCTGCTATTGCTCTGTTGCTGTTTACATTCCCTAATTTTGTCGCGAACTCAATAGTGCGTGTCCTTCTGTTGTTGACGAGTCATCCATGGACAGCGGCAGCGCCAGCTCCACTCACACAACCAGCTTGGTCGTCGCTGGGATTATCTGCAACTTACGACTCCCACAGCCCTTTGTTTGATCCCGTGATGGGCCGGTAGCTCCGTGCATGCTTCCGCAGAGCGCGAGTTGCCTAGGGACACCTACGGATGGTTCCGAAGTCGATAGATGTTGGTTGCTATCCTACGGAGACAGAAGCGGTCTCTTTCCTCGGTAGAATACACTGAGCACTCTCCTTACTTGAAGCATTCTGCGTCTGGGACTGCTAGTTTTCACTTCAGTTTGCTAAAGTGGGAAGCTGTCAAAGAGACTGTTTCCAGAGCTCAGTTTTTCGATGCTCTTCGCGGCTTACTCTCTGTATGTTTATTCTTCCCCCACACGTTTGGTACCGCACAGGTGTTACGATACGATGCTGCCCCTGTTAACAGTCGCTGCATCACTCACTATATGGAATGCTTCATGCGTCTTGGTACACAGTGTCGCTTCCCGGCTTCCTCGATCTCTGGGGTAGCTCTCCCTCTCAGGTTGCGCGCTTCACTTGAGCCGCTGCACCATTCTGTTCGAAGTTCCTCATTGCACGCCACGGTCTATCCGCATGTCCACCCTTGCCTTCTCGGTTCAACTGTGTGCAGCTACCACTCTTGGCCTTAAGGTAACTACCGTAGAGTTTGGCAGACTTGAGTATCGTTCGTCCAAGTATGATGGTGGCAGCTTCGGCCAGAGAGTGAACGTTGAGAGCTATGTTGTATCTATACACAAGTGGTCAGACATTTGATTTGTGAATAATGCACAATTGCAAAAATTCGAGAAAAAAACGGTAGCGATTGCACCAGTCACGGGACCACTACGAGAGTCGGCTGATAGACTGTCCAGGTAATAACATCGTGAACAAAGGCGTTCTGTACATATTAAGCCTTATGTCATACTTCGGCGACGCTGTTGTCGACGACGTCGGCGATAATTTTGAGCGGGTGCTACGCAGTGCGTGGCAGCCCGCGCAAAACTGTCGCTGACAACAGGGTCGCCGAAGTATAACATAGGCCCTACAGCGTTTTGTGGTAAATATCGAGCAAACCCTCGAAGTACGTGTGTTTAGTGTACAGTGCAACTGTCCTTGTAATCAAGTGGCTCCGAAAGCTCTCATCTACAGGCTAAAGCACATTTACTTATGCGAAGCCGAGTCTGGAAGCAGGTTGAATGCTGTCGTCCTCTCTAGTCCTATGCTTTTCTTAAGAATGGGATGGTTTTGTGATGGCAAATTCTTCTCCAATTCCTGACTCCTTAAGTAAATTCAAGAGGCTTTTAGGCAAACGCTTCAAAAACGCTTAATTGCTCACCTTCCTATGACTGTAAGAATCATTCAAATCTCTGTTTAATCCATCATAGTAGTTTTGTTCATCACGTTCCGATTTTGAGATCACTTTTATGTTCACATTTCTTTTCGTATCCTCCATGAATTGTTTATGTTTCGCGTGAATTTCACGTATAAATAAATAAAATGAGTAAATAATTGGCATGGGCATCCTCTCTGGTACCTATTTCGCTGTGTTATCCATGACCTATTTTTGTAGAGACCTAAGTAGCAGTTCGAACCATTGACTGTTTCCCCTTAGGTGTTAATTCTGATCCAGGTAGTTTCCACCAAACGCCTACGTCTTCTAACATGACGGCCTTCAGATTTCAGTCGTCTTGGAGGTCTACAGCTTAGTTGGCTCCGTGTTCATGATGCTGCTCTTTCACTTTCTGCGAGCCATGTCCGTTCTTCCCCGCCAGTTATGTTTCCGTCTCTTAGTTGCCGAAGCGTTATGTGCTTCATGGTAGCTTCTTCTAAGCTTTGCTCTTGCTCCTCGTTTGTATCGCTGCTAATTGTAATTTTCTCATCATTCTGTCTGCATATACATAGAAGTGGGTAAACATAAACCTACATCTCGTATAACTGTAAGAATCAGCATAGACATTTTTAAGAAGAGATGGAGAGAGTGCAGATATTCCTTTTGAGAACTCGTGACCTTTCTGCTTGGGCTTCGCTGGTTGGAGAGCTGTTTATATCAAACAGTAAAGAGTCGGTGTCTTTATACATGCTGCTCAATTTCATTGCTTAAAACCATTCCTCTCGTTGGCAGTGCTGGCTTTGCTCTGGCATTTGGGTGGCTAGACCAAGAAGTACCATCTTTCATGATTTAGAACAAGGTGTTCAACAAAGCAACAGTTTTCGATCTTTAGGCAAATCAGTTCATTCACGGCTGTGTGGGCTACGAGCAGCTAACACAGCCGTGAATGAAATGAAATTGAGCTTGTCCGTAGCTGACGAATAAGACAAGGACAGCTGCTATAACGATGATTTGTTGCGATCAAACTCTAGCCCCAGACGGGGCTCGAACCTGCACCACCTGCTAGCCGGGCAGGAATACTCTACGCCATGACACCACCTTGCCGCTTGATCAAACGCAACATCAGCACCTCGTATAAAGACCCTAAGATGGGACATTTATTAGCTCTTCTTTCGAAGTGCTTTTCTTTACGCGGGCGGGTCAAACACAATCATCTACGCTTAGAACGAGCGTGCCCCTAAGATGACTAGAAGTTCGCTTTTCTTTGTGAAAGCCCGTACAAGTACAGCATGGAGAGCGGAAAAACGAGACAGCGAAGTGTGCTGGCGATCAGCGTCAGGAGATCGAATTTCAGCAATCGTCAGGTTTTTCGTACGACTGGATCAATCGTGACGTGTACCACTTGACCTTCAAGACGAGCACAAACTTCGATTCTCCTTCGCTGGACGAGGTGCTGAGGAGGAATGTTTGGCTGACTTTTTTTGCTGAGGTCATGGTGCCCTCTTCAACTTCGCCGTGCCCATCAGCCGCAGCGCTCGAACTTCGTTTCCTCTAACAAGAATTGTAAGATGACACACTGGCCTTACAGATTATACGTTTCCTTCTAGAAGACGTTTCTCAGAGTGCTATTTTCTGTGGCTGCCCGTGATTTCGGCCGAGTAATGCTGGGTGGCATACCTAAGAGCCAGCTGCATTTCTTCTTGTCGCTGTTGTCTACTCACGTATCCTGTTCGTTAGGCTGTTTCCATGGCTCTTCCGCCAACTCATTAATGAGCATCGTAGGCGTCAGGCGTCATTCTTCCTCACGCTTTCTTTTTCGTAGAGAACACTGGGTCGCATTGTTACTAATATCCGATAAGAAAGTGTGTGTTGGAGGAGAAGTTGCGGTCAACACGCTAGCTCTACAGGGTGACCCATCAGCACTACAACAAAAGCGAAGTATATAAATGTTTGGAGTGTGCCAAATTCAATACAATTTGAAGCACCATTTATCCACACGTCTAAGATTACGCAGTTTCAGCGTTGTCTATAAAGGCCAGCCTCTGGTTAAGCGAGGTCGTTCAGATCGTGTGAACAGATTTGTAGGACGTGCCGCAGCCTTCAAAGCTGCTCAAAAGGGTGTTTCGAGCAAATGAGGAGTAAAACTTTATCTACAACAAACTACACGATATCAGGCTATTTGATATTCGTAGCGGTCCTTTATTATGGGAATTTTAAGGGACAAAAATCATTTTTCATTATTTTTCATTCATTTCCGTTAAAGCGTAGATTAAAGTAGTTAACAAACAATGTTGTACGAACTACAAGGCTCCTTGTACGCTTCCGCAGGTTAGGCATTGAGCAGATGGGCAGGAAACTGCTTCAACGTCTTTTCATTTTTACTTTTGAAGCCGTTGACCTACCGCCGTCTGCATTCTGCTCCCAAAGGGCGGAATTGAATTTAGAAAAGAATGACGCTTAAAGACGTGCCCTTCGGAACAGGTATCTTTTGCTGATTTTCACTATTTGTGCTTGAGAATCTTGAAGACATGTTCGAGAAAATCGTGAAGACGAGTAATTTCTAGGCGCGGCTAACTTTTAATCTTAGAAGCAGCCTTACCAGGGGACTATTCCACGGTTGATCTGAACGGCGGAAGTGCCTCTTCCCCGTGAACACGAAGATGAAAGTACCCCGACCGGAGTCGTGGAAGGAACAGAGTTTCGGCCGATTAAAGATTGGGAGCAGTGCCCTCTCGCAGTTACATAGGGGCTGACTTGGACCTCAGCGTCGGCGATCGATGTGATAGTGGTAGAGTACCTAACTCATAGGAAGGAGGCCGAGGGTTCGAATGCACTCTCGTGACTCCGTTTTTCATTGTTGCAGTATTAAAGATTATAGTAATCAGCAGCATACTAATCGATTTTATTGTTTTTCCATTTTTTGTAGGGTTTGAAGAGTTACTCGACCAATTCTCCAACGTTTTTTTAACGAGTTTGTTTCGAAGAAAAGGCTTCTGTTTTTGAGCGTATGACTTGGCGAATAATTTTTCGCAAGATTCCTCCGTTCAACAACTCAATTAACAGATACAGCGGACTGCAAGCCGACAACTTGTTCATCACTGTGGCTAAAATCTAATGATATTGTTAGAGAATCCAATTATCTGTGCGTTGACACTCGCATCTTTGCACTACTCATGTTCCTTTTCCTGCATTTTCATATTTCCAAGGGTTACTGTTTCTGTCCATTTACATCTCTTCCACCATTTAGGCCTACCGTTAAACAGTATGCGTTAGGCACTGTTATTTCATCCTTTCTATTGGGATGCCAGAAAGTGTCTATAGAAAATTTCGCAATGCTCCAGATTTTTTCTGGAAGTTCTGAAGATTTCATCATAAGTTCTATATAAGGTCACTATCCTGTTGTATCAGCATAACATGCCCAGCTTCGTTTTCCATGCCTATTTCACTGTACGATGGCCGAACTCTCCGACGACAACCGGCGAAGGCGTCTGGACATATGCACTCAGCTGCTCTCCCGAAGTCGCACCTTCAACTGACTGGACACCATCGTTACAGGGTATGAAGAATGGGTCCTCTGCGTCAACTACGCTCGTAAACGTGCATGGCGCCAACACGATGAAGTGCCGAAATCTTTCGTAAAAGGTGAAATTCATGCGAGGAAAGTCATGCTGAGGGTCTGGTGGGAAGTTTATGGGATCTATCGTTTCGAGCTGCTGCCTGACAGCACGACTGTCACTGCCGAGGTCTACGCTACCCAGCTGCAGAGACTGGCCGACAAGGTGCGCAAGGAACAGCCCAGGCTCGATGATGTTCGCTTGCTGCACGATAGCAGGCACCCACACAACGCGAAGACGACTTCTCAGAAAATTCTGGAACTCGGATGGAAAGTTCTGCAGCATCCACCGTGCAGCCCAGATCTGGCCTCAAGTGACTACCTTTTTGATTACTTCAGCATCATCTGGAAGGGAAGCGCTATGAAGATCGTGACCACCTCGAAAATGATCTCCGAGCTTTTTTCGCCTCCAACTCGCCAGATTTCTACACCAGAGGAGTTCGAAGTCTTGTGGAACGTTGGCGGAGAGTGCTCGATGTTGATGGAAATTAATTGGTTGATTAATAAAACGTTGATAAAAAAAATTGTCGTGTTTCTGCAGATACTTTCTGAAAACCCTAACAGAATGGCTCAGCTGTGACAATTTTTTCATCAAAGCGAACGGTGGCTGTATACCCACTTTCTGCGACGCCTTCCAACTATGGTAGCACATTTTTCCTATCCACTTCCTTGTTCCCGTACCCTCATAGCTGAGTCCCCGCCTCCCTTGCAGTTCTTAAGAGCTGTCCTTGTTGTTTTCCTACTAAGCAAAGCTACACACATCGTAGTACTGAATTTGTTCCGACCGTTATGGCATTGTGTATGGTCGACCGAGTAATAGCGTTTTCAACTATAGCTCGATCCATTCACCGAGTTGTTACAACTGTGTTTTGTTGCGATCAAAACCCTGGCGCCATGGGGTACCGAACTCCCACCTACTGCTGACCGAACGGGAATGCTCTACCCAATTACACCACTGGCTCTGTTCGATCAAACGCAACATCCACACCTCGCAAACCCGTCAGCCCTCACATGTATATCGGAATGAGCCGGCAGCTGATATCAGCCACTTGAGGCTTAAAGGGACTGACTTGTTCATTCATCAAGTGCTCACCTGGGAAAAAACGAGCGCCTCTTAACAAAGGGGGCACATTGTGTTGCAGGGTCACTCTGTATGTGCATACGCGAATAAGAAACAATTTTTTTTTAGCATAATCTGGTTGTGTATCAAAGGCATGTCATTGGTACCTTTCTGCTAAAAGGAATGGTATAATACCTAGCACTCATTCTGTCAGTTTTCTAAGCTGGTAATAGTTGAAAAATCAGAATGGCTTTGGAAATGAACTCTCTGGCTGTTTTTGGTAGAATTTTCCGGCTAATCAATAATCTTTTGCTGCATTTTGGTGCATCGGCCCCGTTTTTAGAATCAATGAAGTAGGTTGACAAGGGTTATTCAATTTGAAGTTTGAGAGGTGAAGTCCGGCATTTCTTTATACTGAAGTACTGAAACAGGTTGCTACGTAGAAGGGCATGCCATGAACTACTTCCTACGGACTTTGCCGGCGTTACAGGTTGAATGCGATCGACTGCTTGTCTGGCTGACCCCCTCCCTCCCTCCCGTACAGCCCCATATGTCGTACTAACAACGTCTCCTCAGAGTTACTCGTCTTCCCGAGCGTATCGCCGTCGTCTGTCTGCTCACCGCTTCTGCGCGCTTCGCTCTGCAGTTCATGCGACAACGTCTTTAATCCTTCCGTTCTTCGTCGGGAATCCTTTCGAGTTTGAGTTTTCTTCCTGACCTTGATTCTTATCAATAGCTAGACCGTGCTCTCATTATGTCCTAATCCTTCCTTCTTCGTATATCACACCATCGTTCTTCGCGCTATCTGTAAATTGTCTATCACATTAACTTCATTTGATCCGCACGTTTTCTGGTTTCACCGAACACTTCTTTGAACAGTCTTCGTATCTGCCCATGTCGAAAAGGAATTGACCATTTTTCTTTCCTACCGTGACCAGTGATTGTGCAAATTTTTGTTGAATTTATGTAACCCACATAGCTAGTTATGAAACTTGAGACACCCTCGTCTTCACAAATTGCTACATTTATTTGACACATATATACATCATTTCCTCGTCGAATTGGACACTTCAAATGGAATGACCTGGATTTTTTTCTAAGCTACCTTAGGACTTTTGAAATCGAAGCGAACTTTTCCAGATTGAAAGAGCTTCTTCTACATTAAACTACACTCCAAAATGGGGTTGGAATAATTTTTCGTTTAAGGAAAATTATGGAATAACTTTCTTTGAAGTTTTAATTTACTTCCTAAGAACGCATAGTTTGAAATTTCATAAAGATTTTATCTCTTGAGGAAAAATAATGATTTGAAGCTTTCTTTAAAGAACAGGAAGGCAGCCATATTTTTGCGTAAAAAAAGAGATTGCGCTATGCCCTTTTCTAAGGCTTCGCGATTTTTCTTCAATTGATAGCTGAATTTCTGCTTAGGTTGGACCCCTGTTCATGATATAGCAAAGACAGTTGTAAATAACACACATATCGTCGCTTTAGTTTCAAAAGTCTTAAAGTTGTCTTAGAAGAGTGTCTATTTAATTTGAAAGGTGTTTGGCTCGATGTGAAAATGGGATAACTTTAAAATGTCGATGAACTCTTCCACCTTCACAGCAAGCTGCTTGCCCTGTCGTTTGCTACAGAAGTACTGGGCGATGTTACGATGCTTCAGAACGGTTAGAAATTTGTAAAAATAAGAAAATAACACAATATTTTAGTTCCGTTCAAAGTCAAAGTTTCCAACAAATGTTACAAAACGAAAACTTCCGTGTTCAAAAGAAGTCTTGGAATTGATCAATGCCGTCTGTAAACTCCCATCCCCTTCCAGTATGTTGCGCTGGCCATTTCTTGAATGTCTGGCAGCAGATGGGCTTCGCCTCCCACCACTTCTCCACTCTCTCATGGTCAGACCGGCTGCTCTTCAAACACCATCTATCCTTCCCTTGATGTGGACACCGTAAATGTGATACTTTATGCCCTGGGTTAGCGTTGCCGAGGTCATCGTCTTCCTTACGCCTTAAAGCAAATACAACGACCCTTTCGGGGTCTCCTTCTACATGTCCGTCGTAAGCGCCAGCTATGAGTGTACTTCATAGCTCCACCAAGCCAACTGAACGAAATTTGAAGCTCTGTCCGGATGTGGACCTAAGACTATCACGTTCCTTCCGAAAGTGCCGTCGTCAGGCAGCGTTTTTCGTATCAGCGAACCAAACCGCCGTTCGTTATAGCTGGGGCATCCTACTAATTCAGGTTCCTAAAATAGCGCTGGACTCGCAGATTTAAAAGTCAGCAGCTTCGCCTCAACGAAGAGTAACTTCTAAAAGTTGGAGCAGTCTAATTTAAAAGTTACTCTTCGCTGAAGTGAAGTTGCTTGTTCAACACAAAATCATAGGGAGAATAGCCTTTCAAGAAACCCTGGTCTAGTGGAATGGCGCAGTCGGCAGGAGGCGTCGTCCTCGTACGTCTCCGGAGTCAGTATTAGGCTTAGGGTGAACGCTAGTCCACCAAATCCTCCATCCATACAGAATCGGTGATTTGTGCGAAACCTGCACGGGGGAGTGAGACGACGGCGCATCGTGGATTGGGGTGGGGGTGTGGACCCCGATAGGCTTGGATATTTTTGATATACAGCCTGTGGTAAGATAGAATACTTCGCTTTCCCAGCGGAGGCCCACCCCCACACTAGGATTGTGCTATAATAGTGAACTCTAAAACGAAAAAAGGCAAAGAAATCACACGCCCCCCCCCCCTCAACCCGTATTTTGTCGAAACGACTTCAGCTCCACAGTTAGCCTCAACTGAGTTTTCGGTCAGGAAAAGTACCCAGCATTCCTCCACGACTTTCTGAATATTTGCTATTTCGTCTTGCTTTGCAGTGAAATTTTTGATACGAAAGTTTCAGCATAACTTTTGGTTTTTTAGAGTACTCTAAGGTATAGAAAGATGTAGGGGCGACCTATTGTGGTATGTACATATGTACAGAGTCAAAAATAAAAACAGAATGAAAATATTAAGTAAGTTTACAAGTATTACAAAAACAAAAACACTTTTACTAAAAAATTACGAACTATAATTGAGCAGCAGTAACTGTTTACAATCGGGCAACGTCCAGCGCAGTCGTAGGAGGTGCCGCCTGTCGCCTGCACCCGATACCAGGTTCGGGATTTCCCGCCCAGCCGAATACGCTTTCAACTCGCCTCCACGACATCCTATTGAAGTAGAATGCGTGGCGCATCCCAAGAGATGCTGCCCTTTACCCTTTTATCCGTTGATTGAGCAGCAATTTTTTTGCAACTGTTTTATGATTTTACGTCCTTATGAACATATGGTCTTCCTTTAAAATGTTCTCTCCCGCCCTAGGTCTTTAGATAGGGTTCGATACTGCTTGTTATGGCACCGGATGCACTCCGAAACTGTTCCGCACACTTCATATCCCGATTCCTAGCACATCATCTAGGAAGCATTCTTTAGAGCAGATCTGTCCCATAGCACGGCTACGTACAATAAAATGCGGTAGTCCGTCCTAGCAATTAGCATTAGTGAAGTCAGGTGGAGGCTCTCTACTTCACCTTCGACATAAAAGTTCACTATATTGAGTTCGAGCAGTTTAAATAGAAAGTCATATCCTGTTCTCGATCTTTTAGAATCCTGCGTTGCTCTGCAAACATTCACTATGCATTGTTTTCTATTCGTTTTGAGTAGAAACACACGGTAGTGTCACCTTTTGCGCGGCAAAAAATTCCCTAACATCACCCCACAAAGAATGGGTAAATTGGTCAGACTTTCTGTGCAGCTATTCAGATGTCTCTTGCCCCTTGTGGCTGGCGGATTTCATCGCTGCCCGTTTTGTGCTAGCAGCTTTCTGAAGTGGGCGACCAACGCATTTAGCACTCACGTCGATCCCTACCCTCACGTCTATTGTCATTTTGACGACTTCAAGTGCTGAAGCTACTCTCGTGCTTACTCTCAGCCTTAATCGTGCTCGTGAATCTCCGCTCTGCCTCGCCGCTCTCCTTTTCGTTCTGGTTAGCTGCTTTCGTTTTGCAGAGGAAGCCGGAGCTGAGCCAGCGTAAAAAACATGGACGACGAGGACCTTATAAGGACAAGTGTGGCATTTCTGCATACACGTGTGGACACTCACCAAGATCACTTCTATCGTAGGATGATGTTGTGTAGATGACGTAGGAATCTGTCGGCCGACCACAACGATCAAGTAGCAATCTTAGCCGATTTGATTGGTTAATAGTGCACTCTTATCATTGAATAGGCATAAACAACTCCCTTTATCTGTTCTTTGTTGGTTCTGCATTTAATATGCCAACTTCATAATCCCCGTTATTCATAGCCGTACAAGTTCTTATACAGCTATCAGACTTCTGTTATAACGTAAGAACTGTTGTATGTAGGTACTTACAAGAGTTTCAACTGCTTAAAAGCGCTACGTTCTATTTCCATCAGTCAGGAGGGGTACTGTAGAAGCAACGGCATTTGAAAAAGGTTTGTCTCACCTTCGGGAACAAATGTCGCCAGCCGCTGCTGGTCAGTAGAGAAGGACGCCTTCAAAGACAGAATACTAGTTCTACTTTAAGAAGGATGGTCACCAATGACCTTCAAATGTGGTACTCTCGAACTTAGCTACAGATGGAAAACGTAACGGTCCGGCCTGTCTAGTATGTCCTGTGCAGCCATGCTCTTTGAGCTGTGCTGGCGCTCTTCTGTTCTTGCACGAGATATTGCGGCAGCAATTTAGATGTGTATTTTGCCTATGAAATGAAAGGAAAAGAGTGGAAGTTTTGGGTGGCGTGGGCAGGATCCGAACCAAAAACTTCGGGTTGAATGCATATGCGGTAGGCGGACCTTCATCCCACTGCACCCCCGTGTTTCTTTTTAGCGCCCGACGTTCTGACTTTTCAAACATTTCTCATTCCATTTGCCGGCTCAATCAGTCTTCGTACCATCTCAGTCGTCCATTTTCTGGAGCGGGGCTGCCATCTTCCTCGCCAACACGAGGAGCTCTTCATGTTCCTTCGCGCAAGAATTCCATGACGAAGTCTGTCCAACGCTGCTCTGGTGTTCTCTTGACATCCGGCGAAGCTTGCTCTATTGTTGCTGTCATCTAGCGGATGTCAAGGAAATCACAGTGCATGGCCTTATCACACCTGATTTTCAGCGACGTGACCTAAACAAGGCGTCTGTGATCTTCGAACGTCGCGAAGTTCGGAACTCCGGAGGCCTTCTCTGTGTACTTGCCTGGATCGTGTCACCCTGGGCATCATTCCATCTGCTCCTCTTTGTGTAGCTGCGTGTTCGTGCCGCTTCTAAAAAGCGTTCTGAGCGAGTGTAAGAGCAGGCGGAAAAGCGGTCTC
The DNA here is from genome assembly GCA_947396885.1 of Heligmosomoides polygyrus polygyrus. NCBI lineage: Eukaryota > Metazoa > Nematoda > Chromadorea > Rhabditida > Heligmosomidae > Heligmosomoides > Heligmosomoides polygyrus. The sequence goes on from OX377201.1 coordinate 38,611,463, forward strand.
AAATATGTACGTGGACACGGAGCCTGACATTTTTCTTCTTCTTCTTCTTCTTCTTCTTCTTTTGCTTCTTCTTCAAAATTTCACATTTTTTGAATTGATCAGTTAAATAAGTAAAAGCCGTTTAATTTAAACAAGGCAATTACATTTCCATAGAAAGTCTTTATCCTACGATTAATTGGTCACGTGGTAATAGCAGGGGCTAGCCCAGCACATGGGGAAGGGTTGCGTGAATATGTAGTCAGCGTTGACGAAACTCCTGGCTGCGTAAGCAGGAGATGAGGGTTTGGATACCACGTTACGCACGTTTATTCACAAGCTAACCGTCGGATATTAGTTGATTTCTCGTATATCTTCGATATTTCAGACCAATGCTTCATCTGCCCACATTCCACTTAGAAGGTCGAAGCTAGCCTGTAACAAGTCCGTGGGAGAACTCTTTGTCGGAGGAAGTCTTCTGCTCTTGGGTGGCTGGACTGTCAGTCGAACAGCGGCTGGTTTCTCTGATATACCACCTCTACCTCCTGATTTCCTTTAAGACTGCGCACGAGCGGCAGACTCTCCTTGACGAGGCAGGATAACGGTCGTGCGACTACTCCCCCAATCCCGCAGCTCTCATTTCGGGCAGCGTTCGAACCGGTGGCAAATTAGTCGGCGAGGGTGAAAAAATCCTGTCCGCAGCCAATTTTCGTTCAGCTCCTTGCCTCTGTTCATTATCGTCCATTATCAGCGACGACGAGACCCGTCCCCTAATCCACTCGAAAAACCCGCCTTTCGGCAGCAGGGCACCGGCGGCTGGCGGCTCGTGTCGACGTCATGTGGAGTGTCGGCGCTCCCAGAATGCGTCTCCAATCTGCGGCCCAGTTAATCTGTGGTCCCCGAAGCGGAGCCCTTCTCTTCTCGTGGCGTCGCGCCAACTTAGCAGTCATTCTATGGCGCACCTGATCCCCTGAACTGGTTCCTCTCCACACCGCCTCACCCGGCCACCGAACCACTCGCTCCCACTTGTTCTCATATATTCAAATCAGCTTATATGCACCAAGCGGCGACGGTTTTCGCCCGATTCGCGCTGTTCGAATTACCTTCCCAATTGCAACTCGTTGTCCGATTCGATAGTGTGGGCCGTTTGTCCTCGTGAAGGTTTGTGTACCTTTCGCTATGTCTCACTTTCCTACTAGCTGCTCCTATTTTCTGCTCGTAATTACAGTTGCCTATTCCTTCTTATTTTAAGGGGTTGGGTTTGCGCGCTCTCGTGATTTACTGCCCTTCTGAACAGCCGCGATCCTATCCTAATGAGGGTCTTCTGCCATAGCACATGGGACAGGAATCCACCGCTTTCTAGATGAATCGACGCAAGTCTTGCCTTGCCAAATCAAAGTTGCTGCAGAACCCTTTGTCTTCTCCATATTTTCGGGTAGGAGGTTCCCTGTCGGGGCGTTCTACTGTAATTCTCCCGAAAATGCTTACTCAGAATTAATGGAAGATGTGCTGTTGTAGTCGCTGTTTCGGGGTTTCAGGGAACTCTTCTCGAATTGCAATTAACTGCTGTGCTCATTTCCGTTCTTCCAAAGAGTGGAACATGGTAGTAAAGTTAAACAGAGGATTACCTGGCCTATTGGCCACGCCCACAACAGCATTTGCTGTAATATCTATGCATGGCAAAAAATTTGTGAGGTTGTGACTTGATTTGCCAAGTTCTCATATCGGCCGACCTTTCGTCGTTTCAGTGTTCAACATGTGATCATGTCAAGTATTATAACTACTGAGGAGCAGTGGTCGTTATCATAAACAATTGAAAGGTCTTCCAGTGAAGTGTCATGGAGTCGTACCACGCTGCAAATTTTTTAAGCAAGAAGACGCTTCATGCCGCAGCGATTTTCCTTCTATTTTAAGAGCCATTCAGTTTCGCAATAAAGGGACAACGTGGCCGCCTCGTAGTTCGCTTGACAGAGCGCAAATAGGCCTTGAAGCGATGGTGCGATTATTTCGAGGGAATTTCGACTGAAGAGTTTCCTCATCCGGCCGTCCCTTCTGTGGCTCCTGTCCACGGTCCCATCCACAAAATCACTGTGGAGGAAACTGACGCGGCTCTGAGGATGATGAGACCGGGCAAGGCGACTGGTCCAGACGACTTGCCAGCTGATTTATGGAAGTCGAAGTTCTGGTACTCATCCGAGAAACAGAGGCTGGTGCATCTTGCCTTTCTCGACTTGGAGAAGGCCTTCGATCGCGTACGCGTGAGGTTATATGGTACGCCTTGCGACAACACAACGTACCTGAGGAACTTATAGAGTGGGTGCGGATGCTATACTCTTGTCCAAAGAGTCGTGTGCAAGCGGCAGCAGGAACCTCGACGGAGTTTCCCATCTCTGCTGGGGAGCACCAAGGATCTGCGCTTTCCCCACTCCTCTTTGTTATCGTAATGGATGCTATTACGCGAGATCTTCAGAAGCCCGTCCCTTGGACGTTGCTATATGCTGATGACGTGATGCTCGCCTACGAAGACAAAGGTGAGCTCGAGCGAGAGGTGCAAGCTTGGTGCGACCGCATGTTCGGACTCAAATTGAACGTCAAGAAGACCGAGTATTGCACGACTGACGTAAATGAGTCCGGCTCCATTAAGATTAACGGTACTGAGCTTCCACGCACTTCGGTGTTTAAATACTTGGGATCAGCAATAGCCTCTGATGGCAGTCTGATGGTTGAAGTGAACTCACGCGTGAGTGCAGCTTGGTCGAAGTGGCGCTCGTTGACTGGAGTACTCTGCGACAAGAAGATGCAAGAGCGCTTAAAGTCGAAGATCTACAACGCCGTCGTCCGGCCGGTAGCGATGTACGGAGCTGAGTGTTGGCCTGTGACAAAGGAAACGGAAAGTCGCCTCAGCGTAATGGAAACGAAGATGCTGCGCTGGATGGCTGAAGTCACGCGCCTGGACCGCATCCGAAACGAGGCTATTCGGCAGAAGTTCGGTGTCGCGCCGATAGCGGACAAGATGCGCGAAGCTCGCTTACGATGGTACGGCCACGTTCTGCGTGGGAAGGAAGACAGCGTTCGTAAGATAGGCCTTAACTTCGTAGTGTCTGGAAAGCGGCCTAGAGGGCGCCCGAAGCAGCGCTGGGCTGAACGTTACACAAGGACTTTAAAGTAGCTGGTGTCCACCCTGATCTAGCACGGGATCGGGATAGATGGCGACATGGCACCAGAAAAGCGGACCCCGCCATGACGCGGGACAAACGCTGAAGAAGAAGAAGAAGAAGAAGAAGAAGTGGCCGCCTCCCACAGCAATTTTGAGCTCTGATTTAGTGGAGTATCTATTTAGATGTAGTCGACTCATGGTGTGGAAAAATCGGCTTTTGTGGGTGCCAGTAAAGACAGCTCGAGTCTGAATTACAAAGTAAGAGGCAAACTGCAGGAGATGCTTTCATTGCAGGGAGTTAGAAGTTTGACTAGCTGCTGTATAGGAGAATAGGCATCATGATGTCTTTTGACGGAGTGTTCATAGAAGAAGAACTTTTGAAAAGATTATCAGTAGTATGGGCAGACTATGTCGCGCGGTAATCCGGTCGGAAGAGGCACCGGCTGTTGCGCGCACCCGACCGCACATTCTTCGTTCGGATTTCCCACCAGGGCCAATCAAGCCTTCCAACCCTCCGGGGTCGTTGAGTGGGTACCTAACTTGTTTGGGAAGAGGAAAAACAGACATGCTCATCAGCTGGCCACCGCATGTGATTGTTGCGTAGACGAAATGTGGGCTCAAATTCACTCACCGACATTCCGTAGAAGTAGAATGCATGGCGCATCCCAAAAAGGACAAAAAGTCCTTTATTCTCTATGGGCAGATTCATTAAAGTCTTGGACGCTGTGCTAGAGAGGCCTGTAACAGGTGGGGAGTAGAGGTATCCGAGCAAACCACTGTTTGCTTCACGCTCAAGGATTACGAGCCTGGAAATCGCTTCTTCGGTTCACATGGAGAGATGGGGATACGATTATCTGGTGTCGCTATTCTGGAGGAACGTCTGGAAGATATAGTCCTAGCCAAGGATCTTACGGCAAAAGTGTGCGTTTCTGTGCTGTTGCTACGAGTGTCCTCACGATCAGAAGTATTGCTACGGTAAGGGCATTGCCGAGGTGAATGTACTAGTCTTGCCGAGGACACGATGATGCCCGTCTTGCGTCATTTGTTCAATCGTTTCTTGCTCGCTGTTGTAGTGTTTCTCTTCTTAACAAGACAGTTTAGAATAATATGCAGGTGCTAGGTTTCTATAAACAATTCATTAACTTTAAGCAATCCTATGCACCATCTTTGTCGCGAAAAGAGAAGCCATCGTAGTTGTGGGTAAATTCCATTGCTTACAAAGTAGCCTAGTTAAAAATAGTGCGTTTTCGGCTTTCAGGTGTCATATGAATGCAGACTTGATTATATTGTGGCAGGACGACTAATGCTTCAAGATTTGCAATCAGGAGACGTAGAGAAATGAATAGGCCTGTCGTTCTCTATGATCGTGAGCGATGAACCCTGGGTAACGCAGAGGAGGAGCACCTGCATTCAGCTGAATGCAAGAACCGTCTATTTGACAGTAAGGTGACGGTGAGTAAAGTTTGAGGCGATTAGAAACCCACAACGGAATAACGAAACCTACCAAACCCACGACGGCCGTAGACGTCTTCGATACAATGACGAGGCGAAGGATGACAAGAACAGTAAGATAATGTGATAGAGCAGCAGGTCCTACGATTATGCAGGATTATGCATGTTAGAAGAAACGGGCACAAACAAAGGCTCTCTTTCCGAAACGTTTCGGAGCCCCAAACACTCAGAAATGACTCCATTTCTTGCGCTTCTCTTTCATGTCCACTAAAAGCTGTACAAAAAGCCGTCGATCCCGTCCTAGTAGAGGTCTGTGGCCCGGGTTTTAGACGGTTTAAAAGCAGCTGTGGTTGATACTAACCAAGGTGTTAAGAAACTGATGGTGAGCATGTTACTGTTCTTGTGAAAATACAGAGGTATCTATTAAGGATAAAGGTCGGCGTTAGTGAATTGTTTCAGGAATGCACCACATATTCCAATTCAGCATGATGTATTCGAGGCATTCTAATTGTGTATTAGGTCTTCATAGTGACCTACTGCATCCAGTAGACATTGGGTCCGACACTGATCCGGATAATTCAAAATTTGTCATTTTTTTCAAATCCGATTAAAAATAGTATGCGAATAAAAACGTTTTTGAGAAGTTCTGGATCTTGGAATGATTCAGGTAAGAGTAGCCTTAACAGGAAAGATTTTCAGGTAATCCAAATAACTGTTTTATCTTCGGACCAGACGTTCAACGGACTAGCGGCCGCCAAACGTCTGGTTGGGGGCTTCGCCCCCAAACCCTGAAACCCTGAAAAACTTCTTTACACAGGCGCATACCATGCTGATTCGGTTTGCTCATGTCCGAAACCTTCTGCGATTGTGATACAGCTGTTTCATATAACTGCTCTCTTGAAATGAAGTTCCCAATAAAGTCATCACTGTTAGAAGATGGAAAGAATCACACAGATATCATCCATTGAGGAGATAACCTCTCTCCTATGTTTTAGAAAAATGTTTTCCTCAAAACTGTCAATAATAAGAGATACTAAACGGATAAGCGAAAGCGCCTGCCTCTGTACGTCGGTGACACGTCTTGCAATCCCAAGCGGCCTTTGACCGACATCGGAGACACACGTCTTCTGAACGCGGAAGCCCGTTGCCCCACAACACTGACACATCTTTTGAATCCGGACGCCACCCCCCCCCCCTCCCCACCCCACCTTACTGGTTCTCTCGAACAGGTCATCCTTTAGTGGTCCCCTCTTGCCCGCTTCAGCTGCTGGACTCCTTCTTTTTGATTGCCCTTATTGGTAACCATCCTTAATTAACTCCTCCTTTCTTATTCCCTTATTGGTAACCGTCTACTGAACACCATTATTGGTTTCCCCATTCCCTTGGTCCCGTCTACTGACCCCATTTTAGAGATCCCGTATTACTGGTTCCCCGTCTCCGTGTCACCTCCAGCCCCCCTCCCCCTTCCAGGTCACTTTCACGAATTTCAAGAATTTCACTTTTCAAGATATTCCCCCCCCCCCCCAAACTTGTCCTCCCACGCTCACGGCGTGACATCGGTGACATGCCTGAACCCGGACATCGTTTAATCGACATCGTTGACTCGTCTTCTAAAGCCGGACGTCTTTTGAAGGACATCGCTGACATGTCTTCTGTACCTGCCCCCCCCCCTTCCCCCTTTGCGCGACGTCGGCGACAGCTCTTCCGAACCCGTTCGCCTGTTGCACGACGTCGGTGGCACCTCTTATGAACCCGGACGTCTGTTGAACGACGTCGGTGACACCTTTTCTGAATTCGGACGCCTGTAGAACGACGTCGGTGACATGTCTTCTGATGGTGATACGAAAGCCCTTTGCGCGACATCGGTGACACGCCTTCTGACCCTCTCGACCTGACATGGGTGACACATGGTCTGAACCCGGACGCCTGTTACTCGACGTCTAGGATAGGAAAGGCCAGACGGATAGGCAGACGGACGGACAGACGGACGGACAACCGCTTACTCTTTTATATATAGTAGGATTTCACATCGGATATCCGAATCAGAATCAGATAGGATATCAGTTTTCCTATCAAAAATGAGTTATCTGAATTTTCTGAAAATTCATCTGCTGAAAATGGCACCTATCCGAATCGTCCTAGGATCCAGGCTTTTCAAAGATGCCACTATTCGCTCAATCCTTCAAACCAGGGTTTGGAAAAAATTACGGAACCGAACTATTCGAATCGGCGTCGGATCCAATGTGTAGCACCCAGCCGTTGGAGAGTCTGTGGTTTATCCTTTCAGACAAGTCTGGGACCAATCCACTGAACCCGGATGTACGGAAGGTTCGGTTGATCTGGGTGAGAATCAAATCGCAAGAACCGATTTATGTGCACGCGACAGCCGACGCTTCTTTCAACTGCGCTGCCATCATAATCAAATGCGAACGTTCTTCTGATCAACGACAGCTTCTGATAGTGAAGATCATTCGCGGGAAAATCAACAAGTATATAAGAAGGTCGGTGAGAAAGATGGTAAATAATCTACATAGGTGCTTGGAGCGTGCGGGACATAGATGAAGGAAGGTTTTATAAAAGGAGCTACTCAAGGTGGGCTTGTTATCAGAAAGTCTCACTCCGCCAACGTCATAGTTTGCGCCTTCATCACGAGCTATAGCAAAGCACTACTGGTTTTCTTTGATTCAGGAGTCAAGAATAACCAGCAAGCCTGTGTGGAGGATGTTTTGAAGAAACCTCTTGCCCCTTCTCTCACTATCAGTTTCCATTTTAGAGACCCCCCTGGCAGGGAGGGACATCTGCTCACAAAGTTACCGTTGTCCAGGAATGGTGGTGAACCAATTTGATCGACTCCGCAGAAGACTGCAAACTCTCCTGATCTCAAGCCTCTGCGCTGCTCCGTTTGAGCTGTTGCTCGGAGCATGCTCGATCAAGGGCAGTAATGTGGATGCTCTAAAAGCTGCCCTCGTCAAGGCCTAAAACGATATCGACTTTGACTACCTGCGGATGTGGCGTACCGTGGACACGTTCCCGAAATGTCTCCGAATGTGAGGTCGTCAGATCGAGCGATGTTTTATACCTTGTTGGTTATTCAGCAACAAATTTCGGTGATTCACGGTGGTCTGCTTTTAAAGATATAGATCCGTTTTAACCGGGCAAAAGTTATCTCATGCCCTGTAAGAAAGAAAGAAGACATGGAAGCACTAAAGGAGTAGAAAGAAGAGAGAACTAAACATGTAATGAAATATTTTATTTTCGTAGAAAATGATTTCTTATTGCTTATAATTTACAAAAGGAGTCTCTTATTGAACTATAACCAATTTGAAGCCGTTGGGTTCACTCCCATCTTCTTGAGGTGTCGCCATCTGAAAGTGCTGGAACATTAGTTCGTTAATGGCCGGGAGTTCTATCTTAGTTTATGAGATGAACGACGCTATTGGCCTGACTCGAGGTCCTGTGAATAAGCCTCCAGTGATCGAGTTCTGTGCTTCCGAACCTCATCTTGTTGCAGTATTTCGCACCTTACAGTTCCTTGAACGAGAAACGGTTCTGTTCTGTTTTTCATACGGCTCCGCGCTCTGTACTGGCTCTTCAGACTTGACTCCTAGTGGTGCAAACCTCCACTAATGCCATGATTCGCTGATGTCTCCTTTTAGGGAAGTGCCCTTGAGCTGGACGTTTTACTGACTTCTTGATTCGCCCAGCCAGCCATCTGGCCGCTATTTCATTCCGGTTTTCGCCAGCTGTGTTGTTTTTCGGACGATTTCTTTCCGTCGCTGCATGTGTTCCCACCCTTCGCAACAGTCCCTTGCCTCTACTCCGTGTCACTTCCTATTTAATCCTATAGACACATGTGACCCGCAATACTTACTGTAATCCTCTTCATCTAATTTTTTGACGTCGTAATACGTGTTCCTGCAGTTCGTCTCATGGAATAAGTGACGTATAATAGAATGAAGAAGACAATAGAGGTCCACCGGCGCAATACGGGTTCGTATCATACTAGAGCTCACTATTCTGGCACAGTCCTAGTATGAAGGTGGTCCTTTCCTAGGAAAGCTTAGTACTCTACCCTACCCCAGCTGTATGTCGAAAATTTCCAAGCGTACCAGATGCAGCATCCTCCCCATACCTGTATTGCGCTAGTCCACCTATTTTCGTGTTATACGTCACGCCTACATGGATTGCTGGAGCAAATTGAGCAAGTGGAATTTGCTGCTCACCTTTCACCCCTCTCTTAAGGCCCTGGAGGCGTTTTGGATTCACGCCAAAGACCGCAAGCTAAACCGGTAGGAAGAGTGCCTGTCTATATAGCACAGGAGCTCAAGCTCTCCATCAAGTTGGCATTCTGATTTGGGCGATCGTATCTCGACAACGGCTCTGCTACCGACCGATTGGCCTGTCTGACTTCCTGTAAGGTGAGGGTCTCGATCCCTCTATTGACTACGTGATCGAAGTGTTGTCTTGAATTTCTAAGGTTGAGGCGACGTCTGACGTGGTACCCACTTTTTGACTCGCTCCTTCCTTTCAGACTCTGAAGAATGCGATACCGCCGAAACCTTAGCCAATAAAGTTCTGTATAAGCATGAGTGGAGTTCAGTCCAAACAACGCCACAAGATCTTTGGTGCCGAGACTCATAGAGTGTCATACATGGTGACTCTTTTAAAGGAGCATCTATCATTTTTTGGGCATCCAAATGTTAAACATCAAGAAAGGCTGCAAAATTTATTGGCGTGCTCCCCTAATTCTACGATGTCTCTCCCAATACTTTTGTTTATGCTAGATATTTTTCTTTGCCACGAACAAATAAATAAAAATGAAAAATCTCACCAAATGAAAATATGACGGAGTGATTGTAGCTGCATAATTTGTTCCTAGTAGAAATTAGATCTCACCTCATCCTTAGTCGGTCTCTAGCACGAACAAGATCAAGAACAAGTGGTTTTCTACTCTTCTATGTACGTAGTTCTGTAGTATCTGTTTGTCGTCTCGTCATACGCACTAATAATCCGTCTGTCACTCTTATATATATCCCGCAGTTTCTTCGAGCACTCTTCATTCCACATGCTTCGTAGAGTGCCTAATGCATTCATTGCTCCTAAAGCTCACACAAACAAATCTCTTCAAGGACAATAGTTGCTGTCTATTCCTGAGTAAGATCTGAATAACAAGCGCTGTTATCGCTTATCAAAATTCAGGTGAATTGTTCTCTCATAGTGGGCAGAATATTGGACTATGGTTTGAAAAAACCCTGTTCTATCCCTTTGGTTCCTCTGTGCGCCAACTTCTTCCATCCAGATAAATAGCTCACCGTTTTAATAACCTTCCAGAATATTTGAAAGAGAAGATGGGAAGTAGGACGCAGAAGCTCCTGTAGAGGTCATTTTCAGAAACTTAAGTATTGATCGAGCAGCTGTAAAACTCATATTATTTGTCATATATACCAGAGGAGCTGGCAGGGATAGAGAAGGAAATTCTTGATGTGATAACTGCTCTCTCTCTCTGGCTACAAAAATTCAAACTCCATTGAACCCTTCGATGACGACAATTTGGTCGAAATGTCAGGCATGCACGTAGTAGAGCTCCATCATTATTACAAGGGTGGAAGAAGAAGAGGACCTGTTTCAATGCAGAAAGTTTTCGAATGGGACACTGAACGATTTTTATCACTTGGTGATTTATCAAAATGTTCGACTATTGGTTCATTGCTATCATATGTACTGACCATGAGTGCAGGAGGCTGCGGCGTCCCCACTCGTCCCTGTCGCCAAAGTGCTGCAATGGGTCCTCCTCGCTCGAGGGACACGAAGAGCATTGTATCATTCGCTCAGGCCTTTCAGCAAGAAGTTCGGACAACCTGTTAGTTGCTGTCCTGGTATTCTTTTGATGCGGAATCCAGTCGGTCAAGCGTAATGCGGCTGCGGCGCTCCTAGGTATGACCGGAATTAAGACCGGACTACTAGGTGCTTCCTCCTGGCTAAGCTGCTTGAAAGTGATTTCCTCAGCCCATCGGAATCACGCCATAACTGTGCTGATTGCCAAACCGAGCTCTGCGCCAATATCACAATGAAGCTATTTACTTAAAATCCTATTCAGTTCATCTGGCATAGCACTTTTTAGTATAATTATACGTTAGTTTGTTGTTGCCGTCTCCTTGTATTTAGGCTTCTGAATTACTGCGGAACGCTAGACCTTACCAGATTGCAGTGCATAATGATATCATGCTTTACTATGTTCCACTAGTGTGATTTTTTTATTGGCGCACTTTTTGCATAAGTAAATAAATGAAGTTATAGATCAGTTCTGCCACAGTTTCTGTACAGAGAGGTTGAAATCCGCGACTAACGATGTATTGTTCGGAGAACCTGCTGGTTGGAATTCGAGTGGCGAGCAGTGCTAGGCCATCGCTCAAGCCTGCTCGGTCCTTGGGTTCTTACAGGCGTCTTCGACATTCGCTTCGGCCGTCGGTGTTGGTCGCGACCACCTTTTCCGGTCAACAAAACCACTGCCAATCAAGGGAGCGTTTGCGCCCCCGCTCCGGCGATACTGTACACACAAATAACAGCTGATTAGCGTCAACCGTCGATCGCCTTCGTCACACGGATGGGACCGCACTCCTTGCAGGGAGATCTTTCCTCAGCCACGAGCCGGAGGGAAGGCCCTCTGCCCCGCTCGCTATCAACGCTATCGATTCGAGTGATATCATTAGCAAATATGTGGTCACAAAGACAGGAATGTGAGACATTTAGTGGTTTGGCTCGGGACGACACCCAAACACAGCCAACGCTCTCTCTTCCCGACTCGTTTTGCTTATCGTCTCGAATCGCTCGAATTCCTCTTTTCTAGCTCAATTCGTGACAACAGCATTGGTCGACTTGTCGATGCGAGTAGACCGTCCCCTAGAAGCCTTCGTGCCCCTCTGAACGTGACTGCTAATGCGGCTGGATTGTAGGATGCGGAAAGGGCTGAGAAGTGGGTATCGGAGAGGTTTCGCTACTCCTGTTCTTCTCTGCACTTGGCCAATGTTTTCATGATTGTTCTGGTACCTCTTTTCCCGAACGCAACTAGAGATTGGCCAATTGGCCACACATGGTAGACATACTGAAATGCCTGTCGCTTCGCCTCTCTACGAATTTGCACTAGCCACAGCACACGTTCAGGGTGTCTTCGTGGTGCCACAGGAGGTACGATAGATGAAGCGCTTCAACAGCTTTTTCACATCTAGGTCTTGTCGTTTTGACACTCCTTCATCTGCGAATGCTGCTCCCCGCCACTGGCTGGATACGTTACACACGAAGCTAATGATAACCCAAACCCATTCTGATCAGCTACCTGTGTCAAGTGGATAGCAGTTCCACGGACAGCGATGGGCAGTTACGTTAATTGGCTTCATAAAATTACTTTTGAACACCATTCTTCCTAAGATCTTAAAGCCAGCACTGCTTTAAAATCTTAGGAAGAATGGTGTTCAAAAGTGTTTGTTTATGTCGTGTTCCTGGCAATTCGTTCTCCAGACATCTTTCCTTTCAGATAGATTCCGATGGTTGGTTGCCGGCAAACTGACTCGAAGTTTTCTTGGTTTGTCTATTTTCTCTGCCTCCAATTAGTTTTGCATAGGTTTTCTATGTTTTGTCAAGTTTACTTACGGTGTTAGCCTTTACCTGTTGTGATTGATAGCGTGTCGTAGAATCTTGAAGTACATTGAGTTGAACTGATCAAGAATTTGTCAGGGTAAGTGGCCTCACCACCACATAAGAGCCAGCAACCGGTAAAGCGTTGGTGAAAAAGAGAAGTGCAGCGACATACCTGATCGTGTGTCACCCTTGAGCTCACGTGCTCTACTCAGTGCCACCCGAAGCCATGTGAACATCTCTCGTCAAACCATCTGCGGCATTCGCGCTTTGTTCTGGGGGGCCTCTCGTGACCGTTAAGCAAGTTCTGGTAGCGTTCGACACCATCATCCTCTGCGAACTCTTCATTGCTTCGAGTAGGCTGAGAATCGTTCTGTTAAATAAGCAGCTACCCTTCCCACACTCAAGCGCCCTCCTGTTACTGCTGTCATGATCTTAAGTACAATATGCAATAGAATGTCGCACAGTGAATTGCAACTCGAGTAACCGAACCGATGCATTGAATCACCGATAGCTGTTCATGAGAAGCCTTCTCTAAAGAGCAGTTCCCTATAGGCCCTACTATCTGGTGCATAACCCCGTCGATAACTGCGGTAGAGCTCCTTCATTGTATATCATGTGCTGCAGCTGAACCAACGCGTTGCGTCAGGTAGTTGCCGTGATGTATTCGTTCGTACCGAAACTTTCGCCTTTTATGACTCCCAATTTCAAAAGACCTTATCTTCGTTCGTGGTCAACCGTTTTGAAGGCAAAAACCGTTGAACCCCTATCGCTGCCATAGAACCATTATTATCCTTAATCATTCTCTTCAATTTGTGAGCATTTGTACACTTAGAGCTCATGAACTGTCACAAGGAACTAATTTGCGCTCCCTTGTTCGCAATAGGACTTCTCGTCTTGAAGCATTCCAAGAAATGTGAGGAGATAAAGCTGTAAAGGCAACGTGTACGGAAATCACCCAAATCTGCAAATGGCTTTCATCTCGTAACCCCACAGCTTAAATACTGATGGGCCTTGAAGGTGTGTTATTTGAAGTTGCGGTTCGAAAGGGTAGCAGCCTTTTACTTACCAGAGCAGGACAAAATTTCAGGTTTTCATGCCGTGTTTGCAGATTTTCATCAACATCTTCTGCTCTGTTCTACTAGCGTGTTTTCTGTTCTACTAGCGTTTCTGTCTTTCTATCGAAGCGACAAATCGTATAGTTTATACTAGGTGGATTTTTTGTTTTTCTTGTGCTAGGAGGCGTCCCTGCAGAAAGTTTTGATACCATAAAACTTGAGGTAAATTACCTAAACACCGCTCAGGCTCTACTTTTACATATTTCTCTATACGGTCGTCTATTTTGAAGAAGGTTCCATCATTTCAAGCTCCTCCACCTATAGTTCAAAGTAACCCGTGTCAACAGTGCTGCTATTTAAGACAACGCCTTTGTAACCTAGTGTCTAACTTCCGTTTTCGCATTTCCGAGACTCAAGCTTTGAAGCTGACACGAGATTCGTGCTTTTCTGCTGTCACTGAAAGCGACCTAAGCACTTCAGTTTTGGCAGTCATCCTACGTATGTATTTGGCGAGCGTTCAAAACTGCATGTTTTTCTTAGCCTAAAAGTATCAAAACCTCCTGTCAAGTCACGGAGTACAAATTTTAAACAATGGCGGGAATATTCAGGGCACTAAAACGGCGGGAACATTCGGTCCGACCTAATGAAATACGTCACGTCGAAGCTTCTGTGCCACTTCTGGAGCTTGTACGACTTTCTGTCGCAATTTAACAGGGCACTGTGCATGGAATCGTCTTCGTCTAACGTTCGCATCGTCAATCTATCTCCTATTATGATCTGTGATGCATCTACTCCGTGCTTCATTGGGCACTATCGCCGTCTCTTCTGTATCTGCGGTTTCGAGTGTCCTTTCACAGACAACTGTTGCGGTGGCTTCAAAGTACTGTCGGCCTAGACATGGGTAGTTTCAACCGAACATCATCCTTCGGGGGGCCCTTAACTAATGCAACAAAATTAGGCGATCTTATAAGGAGGCTTTCCAGTTAGAATGAACCACATGTTAAGTGTTATGTGGTGTGTCCTTAGTTCTTTAGTCCTTCCAGTTATCGTGGCTGTAGCTGCTCTTATGGGAAAGTGGTGAGCTCTCATGTAAAACTACGGACTAACTCCCTCTGGTACGCGGTAGAGCGCTCCCATTTCGAGGTGGCTGAATTCGTGAAGATTGGCGCTTGAACATTCAGTACTGTGGCTGCACACACTTCAGGACCTTCTCATCAGTGGGCATTAAATAACTGGGTCTGAATAACGCCTGAAGAATGCTGCTAGTTTGCTGATCGTGCACAATCTGCAGCGAGCTGAAATAAATGCAAAATTCAGCCGTGTGAGTAGCTACAAGATCGCGAGCGAGCGAGGACTCAGCTATAAAAAGAAGAGAGTAGAAAGGAAAAATGTGTTAGAGTAGGGCGTGTACGTAATGGCTGGGTATTCAGCCAACACTTCATTTATGAAAAAAACCTCTCAAAAATAAGCGAGCCTGAGAAGGTCAGAATAGAAGTGCGTCAGAATAGAATAGAAGATACCGCATTTGTATTTGAAGGTTTAAGTGCGTTTAAAACTACATCTGAGGAACCTGGCTCCAGGTTCCTCAGATGTAGTTTTAAACGCTACGCTGTAGTTTTAAGCGCCAATGCTACGCATGGCAGTTATTAGTCTTCCACGATTTTCCGATCATTTCTCTTCGCACACCCGAGGTTTTCGTACTAATAGAGTGGAATTCAGTAGAAGCCTTCGTTCGATAGACACAACTATATAACCTTTTTTGCTGAACGAAACACATTTTATATTAACTGAAGAGTGGAGATTCTTTCTATGTGACACGCTTTTTCCGTTCAGATATACGCTTCAGACCCTTTTGTTGTTAGAGCATTCAGCTATTCAAGAGCCCAAATGAGCCTTCTGTCGGCTCTTCTACAGTTTTCTCATCAGTTCCCTGGCCCGCGTTCCATGTGGCCGTCGGCGAGGCATGGTACTTCCATCAGCCAGCTCTACCTGTGGTGGATCGCAGATGCTTTGTCGCCCGCGTTTTGCTCCAGAATTCCTTCGCGCTCTTATCCCTTAGCCGTCGATGGAAGCGGCAAATCGATCGTTTTATGTAGCGAACTGTTTGAATGCAGTGATGGATTCGTGAATCCATGCACTCCAGCGGGCGCCGATTGTTCGCATTCGCTACTACCACTACTACTAAATTGCGTCTGCCTACGAATTCTGGACGACCCGGTGGCGACAGAATTTCAGATGGAAAGGCGTAGACACTACCTTTTGGTGCTGACATGGAGTCGCAGATGACGTAGTCGCCTTCATGTGCTCGCATTTGTCAGACGGTTTCCTGCCATTGTGTCGCTTTCTCAACTGCTTCTTTGTACGACCGTAGTCTACATAGTTATTCTGCTTCACTTCACTCTACAAGATCCGTGTGAATGGGTCCGGTACAGCCGGCAGGAGGCGGCTTTCACGCGTCCGCGAATTCTTCATCAGATTCGGTCCGCTAGACAAGCCGTTCTCCGAGCTAGCGGAATGCTGTCAGACTATCTGTGAAATTGAGACACTGGTTTGTCTGTCGGCTGATCAGTGTGTGAATTACTGGTCAAATCCAGATTTACTTTGCCCCAACAGTAAAGTGAGGATGTGTGTATGTGTGTGCGCCTGGATCTCATACCGTCTAGCTATTTGAAGCCTTTCGCCTTTAGTGATTGTATTTTGGCGATTTCGGCTGCTCTGAAGATGTGCTGTTTGACTTACACCTCTCATCTTGCGCTACAGTCCTATTGTTATTGATCAACATTTATCATTTCCGGGGCTGGATTCATCAGCGATTAAACCCGTGGGTAAAGGGGTAGAGACGAATGCTTCATCGTAGGTATGTCTACCAGTTGTAACCCACATACCCGTGAGTTTAATCGCTGATGAATACATCCCCTATTGGCGGGTGTTTGGGTAGTGATATCTGGGACGGGATTCGTCAAAGTTACTGCAGTAACTTTGACGGAGAATTATAAGCGAAGAGCTCAGATAACGCGGCTAATCGCCCACCATATCGCTTGATAAGCCGCGTTATCTGAGCTCTTTGCTTGCAATTCTCCGTTAAAGTTACTGCAGTAACTTTGATGAATCCGGCCCCAGGTTTCCCAAAGGAACGCGTATGGTGCCAGCTTCTTCCAAGTGCTCATGCAAGGAATAGTCACTCTTGCTTCGGGTGGTTCTCTAGGCCGTTTTCCTGGCACTGGTTTACTAACGCAATCTTCCCAGCCGTGCCATCACCCGGCTAAAGAATGCAGCTGTACCTCCATGGACGTGCTTGCGTTTGGTGGTCGGGGTGGTCTTCCTTTTCTCCATGTGGTTGGGTTGCGCCCTGCCACCTCAACCATGCCCTTCCCTACCAACCTTTCCCTTTTCCACTGATCCCTCTCCCGTCCCTCTCCTTGGGGATCTCGTTGAAGCACGTGGCGCTCTCCGTTCCACTGCTGCGAGTTGTGTCTATTTTACCTTTCTACTACCCTTCCCACATCTACTTACTCCTTCCCATTCAAGGTCCATTTATTTCCGGTGGTGTCTTTATAGCATTAGTTTGACAACATATTTAAAGCTCACTTCTTTACGTTTAACGGCTGTTCGTCACGTTCAACGTCAACAGGGGTATTCCTGGTTAGTTCACAGCTGCAGCTCCTTTCCTCTCTTCTTTACTGGTGAGCACAGGGAAAGGATACCCTGTATGTTTGATTTTCGTCTAAGGGCCCGTGCGAAACGAAAACCAAACCAATTCCTTTCAAAGCTAAAGTTACTATCAGACTTGTATGGCTTTAGTCTTTTATAATTATCGTACTCATGCAGCAGTATCGTATTGTATCGACTCATGCAGCAGTTTTTTCTCTTTTTTCTCGATCTTCACATATTTACTTCAACACAAGACAAGTTACAACCAAATGCAGTGGTGATCGCAAGACATGGTACTGCACACCCAGCTAAGAGCAGTTATAAGACTCTGAGTTGAAAAATATGTAGTTCCTGAGCTTTGCCATACTACTCCATTTTCAAGTGAAATTGGATACTTTTCGGAAGAAAGTGGACACTTTTCAAAGCAAGGTGTACACTTCTGAAACCAAGTTGAAATCTTCGAAATCAAAACGGTCGTCTTGCATATTAAAGCGGACACCATCTAAGAAGGTTAAGATGAATTTTTGTCTCAGGGAAATGTACTATTGTTCTCCTAGAACTTCTATAAATCATCCGGCTTTAAAGGCTAAACGCTGTTTGAAACTTTACAATTTTTTGTCTGACTAGAAAATAATGGATCAGCGTTTGCTTTAAAGCGCAGGAAAGTCGTTTTTGAGTAAATTAAAGGAAAATATCGCACCATGCATTCGTCCACAGTTTTCCTTTGGTTGAGGATGAAAATTCTGTGTGGAGTTCGACAGTAGTTAGGGTACATACAACAGAATCAGTTGTAGGAAAAAGGCATATCTTCGGTCTTCAGTTTCGTGTAAGCGACATCTAACACTATCAATAACACTATCAATTAGATAATATCGCGATGTGCAGGATGAGTGCTTCATACGATCCTGTTTTAATATACACAAAATTTACTGCTTTTCCACGCTTTAAATGAGCTTTTGTTCATTATTTTTCTTTAAAAATGTAAATTCTTTTAGAGTTCGAACACTATGATCACTTTCTTGAGCAAGGTAAATTGTAAATTTTCTAACTAGGGAAGGGTTTCGACCTCCCGTGGAAGTTGAGACCAGGATCATTAGAAAGAGCTCGGAATGCTGATTACGAATATGGGTGGCAAGATTGCAAAGTGAAACTCCTGAGCGAGTTATTCCCTCCCGAAATCGGGGGCCTCACCACAGGTTGGCTGTGCGACGCACCGGACGCGAGAGTGGTGAGTCATCGGGGCTCCGTAAGAAGGGGAGCCAGCGTTCGGTTCCCGTTGCTGGCCGTTTCTTGCAAATCGTATTTTATCTTCGAAATGACCTTTTGTTCTGAACTATGACACGTGTCTGATTAAATAGCCGAGAAAACTACCATATACGCTTGTAAAAATGCTTGAAGGCAAAAAACAGCTATGGTGACATTTTTATTTACTCTGGCACCCAAAATTCAGCGAGAAGAATGAACATCATCGTTGCAAAAGCCAAAAGACATAGTGAGTGAAGAAAAAGCAGTAGATCAACGACATTCTGGGCTTCCACATCAATCAGAAGTGCGGTAGGTCAACGACATTTTGTTCTTCCTCATCATACATTCTACTTACCTTTTCGCTTCACACATTTTTTTGCTTTGTTCCATGAATGCCAAGGTTGTCAGAAACACCTCTAGTTATTCAGCGTACGATTTGGACCCTATTTGTGCAAAATAGAAAATAAAAATGTCACCATAGCAGTTTTTTGCCTTCAAGCATTTTTACAAGCGTATACGGTAGTTTTCCCGGATATTTAATCAGACACGTGTCATGATTCAGAACAAAAGGTAATTTCGAAGTTAAGTTATGATTTGCAAAAAGGGCTGCAGTAACGGGAACCGAACCAACGACGCCTCAGCCGACGAGCGTGAGCACTACCCCTGAGCCACCGCCGCAGCTGGAATGCCCCTCTTACGGAGCCCTGATGACTCACCACTCTCGCGTCCGGTGCGTCGCACAGTCAACCTGTGGTGAGGCCCCGGTTTCGGAAGGCCTTCACTCGCTCAGGAGTTTCATTTTGCAATTTTGACACCCATATTCGTAATCAGCATTCCGAGCTCTTTCTAATGATCCTGGTCTCAACTAGAAGCTCCATGGAAGTTCGCAACCCTCCCCTAGTAAGGAATCAGTGAATTTTTCTAGGGCAGCCCATCTTGACCTTTTTTAGAAAGTGTCTGCCTTGATTTGGTAGTCTCTCGTTTTGATTAAAATGTCCGGCTTGGTTTTAAAAGTGTTCAATTCGACTTGGAAATGGTATATGTCGTCCGGCAGAATGCAATAAAACAGAACATCAATAGAATCGTCCTCCGTCAATAGCGACGGAAATTCTACTGGGCCTTCAATTTTTCGCCTATCCTTTTCGGAGCACTGTCAGAAGCGTCGTGCTGAAGATGCACTCCCTGTTTCGGCTTAGATTCACCGCTTCAGTTTCATTCAGGTTATGTTTTGCGTGTAGGCTAGGAACCTCGTTCATCACACACTCTGTGGAGTGTTCGATTAGCCGCATTTCTTCATGGGAGGCGTCTGGGATGATCATAGTTTGTTCATTCAGGATACAAAACAGCTCACTCAGCTTGAAACCGTTGGACAGCGTGACCTTTGGGATGTACATGGCGGTTTGTCTTCGAAATATTTCTCACTTCGGGAACAGCTCTAGAAAGTGATTGGTTGCTCCAAGATACGATAATTTCTCCATCTTACGGTTTTTGGGGGTTACTGGTGGGAATTTTGAAACTCCTTCCCTCCATCCTTACTTACGCACTTCTTTCTTTAATGGAAAGATAATTGGTGAATTTTATAGTGTATTTAAGTAGAGAGATAGCGGATATAGAAGAGAGCATTCCCTCCTCCTCGGCTAGTTCGGCCTTGTTCCTGAAGCCAAAGGAGACTTGGCTGTCAAGAGCGCCAAAACTGTCTGTTTTCCACCTGCGCTGTGTGAATGCGTGACTACCCTAAAATAGTAATGCTAAAGTCTCGAAGAACCGATATTGCACTAAGGGTTAACATTTCGATCTTCTTACTTCTCCTTTGGGTTTTGGGTTTCGGCCGCACATTTAACTAATGGTAAGCTCCACTACATAGTTCCTCCTCATTATTGCACAGAAGATTGGTAGGAGTCAGAAGTTCGAATTTTTAAATAATGCATTAATGAACAAACATCCAGTAAATAAAAATATTATATGCATCCAGTCTTTTTAATTTTTTTTTGGTTCCTTTTGTCACCTTTGGCTTAATAAATGTTCTGTTCTGTTCTGTTCTCTTGAATTCCAGGGGTTGTCTCTAGAATTTATAAACTCGCAGGATACAATTTCCACCTCCTCTACCTAAATAGTTCGTCTACGGTTCATTGTCATGAAATTAGACCTTGCTGCATTCTTCCAACCACCACAAAAAGGTTCGATGTCGCATTCTCACCATCAATCATAGAAGTTGTCTCAACGATGTCTTGCTGCGATTAAAACGCGAGCGCCAGGAAAAAAACAACAACAAAAACAAAAAAAGTAGCTCCTGAATCCGCACCTCCTGCGGACTGGGCGGGAATGCTCTATGCCATTGCAACACCGACGCTGTTTGATCGAACGCAACAGCCACACCTCGCAGAGCATCCCTGCGCGGTTAGCAGGAGGTGCGGGTTCAAGTCCCGCCTGGCGCTAGAGTTTCGATCGCAGCCAAACATCTTTGTAGCAGCTCACAAACTCGTCACCAACC
This sequence comes from Heligmosomoides polygyrus polygyrus, assembly GCA_947396885.1. Taxonomy (NCBI): domain Eukaryota; kingdom Metazoa; phylum Nematoda; class Chromadorea; order Rhabditida; family Heligmosomidae; genus Heligmosomoides; species Heligmosomoides polygyrus. The sequence continues at coordinate 38,632,125 of OX377201.1, forward strand.
AATTGAGGCTTCAAGAAACTGATTTGAGTCATAGAAGCGACTGAGTAACTTTTGTACTACGGACGAAACTTTCCCCCAACGTCACATAGTTTTCTTGCGGCTTCCTAGGACCTGTCGTTTCTAACAGCGACGGGTAAGTGCCGAGACTTAGGCGGATGAGAAGGCACATCTGAAAGGGCACTCTAAGCGCCACAAGCAGGATGTCACACAGTAGCATAGTGTGACGCTTTTCAACAACAAAAAGCTGTTCTCGCACTTGAGTGGACCGTACTCAAGATATTTATTTATTTATGCGCCCATGGAGGGCACGCTAAATTTAAGTGATCCATGGCTCAGCAACAAGAGAAAGAACACAGTGGGACAAAACGAAGGGAAACGATTATACTAGTTAGAACAAACAAAGCGACCAAACAAAATAAACAACTACAATCGTGGAATGTTAAGATAATGTTAGTCATACGCTTAAAACAAGTACTAATTGGCAGATGAAAGAGATCACTCGCCAAATGGACCGAATCGGTTCAAGTGTCCTAATGCGATCACCTTTAGCTACGATGTGTATGTTACATACACAGGATTTGTTCATCCTCAATTCCTGATGAATTGATGAAATCCAGCTTTGTTCTCGTTTTTTGGGCTTTTCCTTCGCGCAGCAGTTTAGTTGAGGTCATCACCCACGATCTAATTCACCATGCTGTGTCGTCCTCTGTATTGACGACCACTGCTGAAAATGTAAACGCCACTGAAAACAAGTCCTATTGCGTTTATTGTTTGCATCTGCTCTTTCTCTAGAAGCTTGTGTGCCCACTCAGAAAGCACGAAAGCGAACGTGCAGAAAGATCCATGTCCATATCTGTCTCCTTGATCGAGATGTTCCACATCGGCTTTATCGCTCGGGCGCTTCGCATTTGCACTTTTTCACTGACTAGCGGTGGTTCACTCTCCCCGTCACTGCATCGTCTGTTTCAGTTTTCCCACGTAAAACGACAAAATGCCGAACTGCCCCCGCTGCAACAAGCCCGTCTACTTCGGTGAGTTCCTGAAGCTAAGACAAGAATCTCACAGTATGACACCCTCAGTCACGTCGTCATTGCAGCCGAGCGAGTCACGTCCATTGGAAAGGACTGGCACAGGCCGTGTCTTCGATGCGAGAACGAGGCCTGCAAGAAGACGCTCGCGGCTGGAAGCCATTCAGAGGTGTTGTGCTTGCTTCTCCCTTTCCCTCAAAAGCGCAGCGTATTCCGGTCGCAGGGTAGGATTCGAGCATACCGGCCAACCTGCTTCGTTTTCGGTTTCCGCTCATACGTGTGGGGTCATAGTTTAGGGGTCCACCGGTGCTTTCCTCGTCATCCACTACGCTCAGAGGCGCATAGCAGCTCGCGGGAGGGGGGGGGGGGGGTCACCTTGCATTCAGTGTTTATCCGCCTTCGTAGGAGATACACATAAATGCACAGTTACAACAGAAATGGCCTAGCTCAGTTCACCACAGGGATAGACCCTACCAGTGCTGTGTCAATTTTTTAATTTAGTGCGGCACAAAATATTTAGTAGGGCTGCCGAAGATGTTGACCTCCTCCGAGCCGCTTTGCGCCCGCTCACCTTCCACGAGAACCCAGCGGCTGGCTCATACAACGCTCGAACTATTTCAGTCGAGAGCTGATGAAGGGAAATAATGTGCCCTAGTTGGGGTTGGTCACCCACCCAAACAAGAATTGACCACAATACAAGCTAGGGGAGGGTGGTGGTGAACTCCTTCCTAGGCGATGATGTCGGCAGGCACAATAGTGGTGGGGGGGGGGGGGTTGGAATTTCTCCGAAAACGCACATACGTGGTGTCGTAAACATATAAATGATTCAAAAACACTAACCTGCTCATTGAAGAAGTCCATCATGCGAAATAACGCGATTGAAATTGAACTATGTAGCTTTTACGGGGACATAAGAATGACGTGAAATTTAACGAAGGCCTCCTTTAGCTCCTATCAACCATTCTTCTCTCCAGGTGGGGGGGGGAGGGGACATCACCTTATCGGGCAGCTCTATAGGACCTTTTGTGCTGCACGAAATTAAGAAATTTACATGTAATGACACCTCTACCTTCTGTTATACCTATACCTTCCTATACTCCTCTACCTCTACCCCTTCCCAAATCTCAACTACCTGAACTACCTCTACCTCTACCTCAATTGCGTCTACCTTTTCCTCTATCTTCCAGAGGTAGAGTTAAAGGTACATAGTTCAGGTAGTTGATTTAGGGGTAGGCGTATTCCTGTGCCTTCTACCTTTGCCTTCGACCCCTACTTCTACCTTTCTTCCCTCTATTTTTTCACTGTATAATTATGTTCGTCGGAGAAGAACGTGATTTTTCAACCAATCAACCAACACGCATTGCGATTAGGTTTCACATGAGATGCTCTTGCTTCGTTGATATATCGACGCTTTCGGTGTCACGACGTAGGCTTGAGTCAAATATGCAGGTCACCAACGGAGTGACAGCTAGCTAACAAATCAGTCAAACTGCATTTGGAAAAGCGGCTAACGCTGACCAACTGAAGGCGTGGGGATGTGCCGAACAGCGGGATCACTGGTCTCAACCGAACGGTGGCGCTGAATAGTCGTCATTCACCTATGTCAGAATATGTTAAAAACGTAAGAGCGTAAGGCCTATGTTATACTCCCGCGGGAGTATCCGCGGGACGCCCGCGGAACGTCGTCGTCGTCCCGGGACGGCTAGCGTGAGCGCGTTTCCCGCTCCGAGCTCCATGGCACGGCAGCCTTCCGCGGTGCAGTGCTGATCACGAATCTGACATCCGTTATTCGCTTTACGCTGGAGTTTGGGCACAATCGGTGACCATTACCTTACTCAACGGTACCCACCGTAACCTACCGTACTCCAGCGTAAAACGAAAAACGGATGTCAGATTCGTGATCAGCATCCCAAATAACCCCCTGGACGAGGTTTGGGCGAAAATTTTTTCGACCTCTCGTCCTCTGGAGCCCCGAAAGTACAATAGTGCCAAGCTGTGCAATATGTGCTGGCTGTTTTCAAAACAGGTGGCCTTCGTCTCCAAAATCGATGTTATTGAGTGATGACTAGGTGGTAGCGGCAAGGGGCAGCTGTGGTAGCTTTTCTCTTTTGGTGAAGTTCTTCTTTTCAGCGTGACGGAAAGCCGTACTGCAACCGGTGCTACGGCGCCCTGTTCGGACCAAGGGGCTATGGACATGGTGGAGTCGAGTCGCACACCTTCCATCATGGACAAACCGGAAAGGTACGGACGCTTGCTGTTTACGAGAGAAGCTTGAAGTGAATGGACTAGCTGGAGCTGTGGATCTATAACTGCTGCGAAGCAATGCGAGCGTTAATTGTTGGCTTCACTACCTCGCTTTCTGGATAACTGTCAGATACTTTGTTTGGCTTCCATAACCTTTTAAAGCGATTCGTGTTTTTCCTATGGACGTGCAATAGAACAAGAGCAAGAGCGAAAAATCTTCATACGATTTAATATTCCCATCATCTGCTAGTTGTCCCTCGTAGGTCTCAAAGAGTCTTCTGTCGATCTCCTCGAGGACGATCACGAGGATCGTAAACTGGCTGTGTTGATCCGCTCCAGTGATGCTACAAGCTTCCGTGCTTTTATAACCTATACGTTCCCAACCCGATAACCCGTAGTCTCACTGCTTCCGAAGTCATACATCTTACTCACGATCTGTACAGCGCGTTAATTTCGCCGAAGTTGTTTTTCATTGTGGAAAAAAGATCTGATTTTCAGAGCATGGTCCAATACCAACAGAGAACCTATTCCCTTCCCACATCCTAACTTTGATTGTCCGATATCAGATTTTTTGCTGCAGTTCATCATTCAACTCTTCGTCACTAGTAACTAACTTCTCGAGCCAAGCGAATTCCCCACGGAAAGTAAAAAGTTTATGCACGCATCTCTCCGCATTGAAGCAGGTGACCGCTCGGATGGATCTTGAGGTATCCATGCGGCATATCTCTCAGCCTTTCTTTGGCACAGGGGTTCCTCTGTCAGCTCACTGATGTCATGTATGGTGCAGAATGCGCTCATCATTCACTGCTCTCGGCCGAACAGATGTGATATGTCGCTCAAAGTCGCCGTGTTTGAACTTGCGGAACCAAACGTAAGCCGTGTGATAGGAAATAGTTGAAGGGCTCATCGCGCTACCGCACTGCTTGCGTTGATGTGCTTCCTGAATCTGTAAGGCGGCAGCAGTTGAACTTGCATGGAGTCAAGGACGATTTTCTCGCACCAGCATACTCGCAACGGAAGGTTTGAGTACATTTAGACTACAGGCCAACCTTTCTACACATTCTGATGGAGGGTTCCATAAAATTTTTCAAAAATTTGCCAAGGTGCAGCACTGGATGGCGCGAAACTCTTCCGCTAATCTAGTAGTTTGAACAGTTCATCAAAATAACTTCGCTATAATAAGAGCTGCTTTTTCATAGCCACTAACTGTTCTCAGCAGCGCGATTCCTCGTTTTCGCCTCAGCTGTTTTGCCGTGAAATCAGCGGGCTGCTTACCCGCGCTTACCTGCGGAGTTTTCAGGTGATAGCCATGCTTTAAGTGACGAGGATTCGGCCTGCTCCGGTTCGAAGGATCAGGCTCCTTGCTTTCTTCATGAGTTGCGCGCACGGTTCAGTTCACTGCCGTTGCCTCTTACTGAGCTGTTGCAGGTTTAAGCACGACATTCTGGCAGATCGAGGCAAAGTGCCAAACCGACACGTCGTCACCTACTCATTCTCCTCCACCAAGTGATCTTTGACTTGAGCTGCTCTCCTTGTGTCTGTCTGTCTGTGTGTATATGTATTTTCGCCTGTAACATAGATGTCTAGCTATGTTCTCAATGAAAGGTCATTCCTTTTCGTCACTTCTTTCTCGTTCACCGTATGCTGATAGTAAATGTAGAACGTACCAGAGGCGGAAGGGCGTTTCTGCTACAGATCCTTGTCTGTTGTGACAAGAATTCTTTATCGAGATGTTTTGATTACACGTTTAGTAAGAGACGCGAATAAATTCGTTCAGTGAAGCAGTTTACCTCATTGCGTCTGCTCTTGGCTACTAATGGTAAGTTCGAACTTCGCTTGTGTGCCATGTTGGCCTGGGATGGGCGGATTTTCTGCTTTCTGGCTATCCGGCTATGTTTAGAAAATTTCCTCTTTCCTGTTTTCTGTGAAACTGGCCGAAAAATTGGTAAGAAAACAAAAAATAAAGTCGGGATCAAATTTGTGTCATGGCAATCCAATAGCAGGAATTCATAGAATATCATAAAGTCGTTAGTTCGATGGCAAAAGAATGTCTCTAAAATATTCAAAACTACAAGGGTGTGATGTTTTCGGTGCGTGTAAGCAGAAATTGCGCCCAACACTTATCGAATATACATACTGTTTCGTTTGATTGTTGGTGCATGAGCTTTTGACACGGAGTTCCTTCATTGTACATTTCACTCCTCTCATAATTTTGCCTCGCCGTCTTTCCAATTTCATGAATAGTGTATGCTATCTACGTTTTCATGAAAAACTCTGTATTAAAGCTATAGAGCCAGTGCTTAAGTTATATTTAATTAATGATTAATCTGATGATGATTAATCATTAATTAAATATAACTTAAGCACTGGCTCTATCATCAGTCCGCGAATAGCTGTTCTTCGTCTGGAAACCAAAGATCAAGGAACCATCTCCATCATAAATGGATATGCTCCAACATCTGCGGCCACAGATGAAGAAAAGGAGGAATTCTACAAGCTGTTCGAAAGGACTGTAAACGACGAGAAGAGCTACTACAAAGTTGTCGTTGGTGACTTTAACGCTATCGTCGGTACGAACGATCACGACGAATGGAGGCTAGGACCACATGGAACTTCATCAAGGAACGAAAACGGAGAGCGCCTGATAGACTTCCTATCCGCGTGCCGTCTCTACCATGGAAATTCTATGTTTAAGAAGCCTTCAAACCGACGATGGACCAGGGAAAGCCCAAATGGAGAAACACGTTCGGAGATCGACCATGTTCTTACGAACAGACGCTGGAGTCTGTTCGACGTCTCCGTGCTGCCTTCATTTGACACCGGCTCGGATCACCGTCTTGTCCGTGCGAAGCTGACTCTCAAAAAGAGGATGTTCAAGCGTGACACCCATAAACCGGCACCGGTGAGGATCCCCACATTCAAGTCTGAGGAGTTGGAATATGCGATAAAGTCGTATGATTGGAATCTTCTTGAAGATCCATCGGAAGACTACGACCTTCTCTCCAAAGGACTGTTGAAATGTGCTAGCAGCTCTTGCGAAGCCACATCGCCGTCTGCTTCAAGACTCAACGCACATGCGATTAAACTCTTGGAGCAAAGAAGAGCTGTTAAACGGGATCCTAATTCTTCCCATCTGGAAAAAGTCACCATCTCGAAAGCCTGTCGAATTGCAGTGAAGGAGTCCATTCAAGCCTACAGAAGATTGAAGCTGTTAGAAGCGGCTGGGAAAGGTTCAAGCATAAAGCGCTGCAAACGAGATCTCCGCGATCAGAAGGCAATAATGTCAGCCCTTGTGGATAAGGATGGAACAACGCAAACGTCTCGAAGAGCGATGGAGGCCATCGTTCAGGAATTCTACAAAGATCTGTTCCGTTCTTCCATCACTGTCCCGAAATGCTTGATGCCACCAGCTGAGGAAGTACCTCCCATTCTGGATTCAGAAGTTGCTCATGCTATCAGAAGGATGAAGCTGGGCACTGCTCCCGGACCGGACGGCATTTCTGCTGATCTCCTTCGTGCGGGTGGCAGTGCCGTCTGCTCATTTCTTGCCAAGCACTTCAACCACTACCTTCGACTTGGTAGGATTCCGGACTCATGGAGGGAGTCGAAAACAGTTTTAATCTTCAACAAAGGTCAGCAGGAGGATATCAACAACTATCGACCCATCAGTCTTCTCTCGGTTGTGTACAAGATCTTCACCAAGATACTGCTTAACCGCATGGAGCGTTGCTTGGATGAATATCAGCCAGTGGAGCAAGCAGGGTTTCGCAAGGATTTCTCCTGCATGGACCATATTCAGACTGTCTCACAGCTCATCGAAAGGAGCCGCGAATACCACCTCCCACTTGTTCTTGTCTTCGTGGATTATCGGAAAGCGTTCGACTCTGTGGAAATCAACGCCATTCTGAACGCCCTTGTGCACGCTGGTATACCATCGCCCTACATCCGACTTCTCGACGAATGCTTCTCGAACACATCGACTACCATCCAGCTGTTCGATCGAAAGCTTAAAATTCCTATCGGGAAAGGAGTACGGCAGGGAGACACGATTTCTCCCAAGCTATTCACAGCGGCACTTCAGGATGCCATGAAAGACTTGAAATGGGACGATAAAGGCTACCTTGTCGACGGTAAACGGATCAGCAACCTTCGCTTCGCCGACGATATTGTTCTGATCTCTACCAGCACGGCAGAAGCCGAGGAAATGCTGAACGAGCTCAATGTGGCAGGTACGAAGATTGGATTGGACATGAATATGTCCAATACACAATTTATGGTCAACCAGTGGTGTGACACGGGACTCGTAAGGTTAAATGGAGTCGCTCTGCAACAGGTCGACTCCTATGTCTATATGGGAAGAGAGCTGAACATGGATAACGACCTCGCTCCTGAAATCGCCCGCAGAAGACGCGCAGCATGGGCAGCCTTCAGTTCGATTCGCGAAGTCACCGATCAGGTCAAGGATCCCGGCCTCAGGGCCTCGATATTCAACGCCCCTGTACTGCCTTCGATGTGTTACGCGACGGAAACCTGGCCCGACAACAAGACAATCGCCAGAGCGATGCAAACTACGCATCGTGCACTGGAGAGATGTCTTCTAAGGACAAGCCTTCGTCAGCAATGGCAAGAAGGCCTACGAAGCTCGGAGCTACGGGAGAAGTCGCAATTAGCAGACCCGCTGCAGTACATGAAGAAGTCCAAATATCGCTGGGCCGGACACCTGCTTCGACGAAAGGACGATAGATGGAGTCTCCGTGTCACAGAATGGCTCCCGAGAGACCATAAGAGACCACTGGGTCGACCGCCAACGCGATGGGCAGACTCATTCTCAAGATCTTTCAGAGAGCGGAGTCTGCCTCACTGGATGCAAGCAGCCAGAGATCGAGCGGTCTGGAAGAGTTGTGGTCCCCGCTGAGAAGACCTCCAGCCGACAAAGGACCATCAAAGTATCAGAGTAAGTAAGTAATGATTAATACAAGAATTCCCACAGAGAAGGGTATTTGCAAACTGAAGCTGTTTTGCGATATATGTTGGCACATTGAACAGCAACTACATAAGACCATTCGTTAACCTCACCACTCATACTAAATACATTGATATCGTATTCGTTTCTTTGGATCCATCATGGATGAGAGATACGACCAAGCGCTCCACATATAACATCATGTCTAGGTGGTCAGAAGAGAACAAGGGGAGATGCGAAGGTTTCCATGTGGTTTTCAAGCGCAGCTGTGCCGAACATTTCGCACGAAGCAATCACTGAACCTAAGCTGTAGACAGCTTTCAGTTTTTAAACCTCAAGGGAGTGAATTGCCCTACCCACTGCCGTTGACCGTCAGTAGAATTGAGTTGCTTCGTGAAAAAGGCTGATTCTACTTATTTCATACAGCATGTTTCATCATTCATCCCAGCGATTGCTGACTGGATTTTGAGCGAGTGTCACAATTTCTCTATTCGTCCCTGCCCGTGCCAGAGTAGCTCGTTTGGCCGTTCGTGAGACATCTGAATTTCAAACCTTAATGGAGCTCGAAACTTCGGAGCCCTCCCACATGAGTTGTGTTACTGCTAGCATTGTCCTCTCGATTCCTCGATGTATGCTGCTGATCCAAAGTTCATACTGCTTCCATAGTGCCCATGTTTTAGAGCATTACATTAATGTAGCAAGGGCGATAGAGTGGAACAGGTGACTCAGAGCCTGACGTTATTAATAATCCATTTTCAGCGCTTCTGAGTGCTCCCAAAAACCCCTCGCTTCCTCCCGTCCATTTCTACAACTTCCTTGTTCCAGGATTAACGTTGACTTCCGTGCACGAACAGAGCTGTCTTAGCAACAAACATTTTCTTCTCAGGATCAGGGTTTTGCAAAAGGAGCTGGTCATGCATCGTGGCCGACGTTGACGAAGATCACAGATCGTCTGGAGGAGCAATGGAACGAAGCATCCGGGGAACCGATGAGAGGGCGCCATCCTACGTGATAGAGAAAATATACGCTTTCTCCATTCTTTGGTGGTCACATGGGCACATCCAAGAAAGCTCCTTCACAGTTTCGCTGTGTTTACCAGCCAGAATCTCGAGTTGCTGTATGAACAACCAGACGTTCAGCGGCCTAGCGGCCGCCAACCGTCTGGTTGGGGGCTTCGCCCCAAACCCCGTGAATAGAACATCCCCTTCTAGGCCTTCTTACTCGCGTTACAGTGAAAAACTGGTCTTACGGGAAAGCGGGGCGGAACAGTAGGGCACAATCTTCAAAACTGCTCCTATAAAGCATATCCACCCTCTATCGCACGTACGCCTGTTTATTCTTTGAAGTACACATTCTCTACGTAGCGAGGGACAGATTGTGATAATCTTGTAAGAGCTCTATACCGCTAAATTTCCGGCGGCAATAATAACCCTCCGATTCCCGAAGTCATTCTCCCAACCCCTCCCCCCCCCCCCCCAACAATACACAATACCACCTTACCAGGGTCAAGCTTGAGGTTCGGGAATCGAAGGGGGGGGGTCGTACTGTAGCCTCGAATGGAGGGGGGGGGGGGGTCGTACTCTCTCGGTTTGGCAGAGGACTCTCTCCAAATTCAGGTTTTTAGACGATGTTTGCATCTATTAATAAGTTGTTTTTTCCAGGTGTGACTACGACAATGCGGAGATTTACAAGCACTTGCGTTTCCTGGAGTTAAAAAAATAGGATTGAATATTAAAAAAAATTTTAATGCCGATTACTGCGCAGTGAAAATAAAGATTTCCTGTCTGCCGATTTATAGTCAAAGAGAGATTTTCATTTTTTCAGATTTTTCCAGGACGTCATGGACACGGTAGTTTTCTGCCTGATGAGCGACATATACTTCCAGAATTGCACTCTATAAAATTTCAAGTGTTAATTACTGATGACGACCTAAGTGCTTTCCCTACAAGATTTTTGAAGCGCTCTTCGAGTCGATGACGGAATGGCAACCGAAGGACTGACTTGCTTGAAAAGTAATTTCTCTCCTGCAGGAAACAGCATCAGAAAATGAAATCGCACCCTATAAAATTTTAAGCCCGTTTGACACACAGTGATAAAACTATGTTTCTCTGAAACGATATTCTATATGATCAGACGTCTCGATTTACCGAAAAGATATCGACACACTAATCACATGGAAGATGTTACTTTTAGAACCTGCCTTTTTAGAGCATAGAAAACACATCTACTAGAGCTTTGTGAATTTTCCAGGAGCCCCAAAAAATCTCCGTGTTACGGCAGTTTACATGCGGCTACTGCGTTCTCTGACATGATCAATCGCAATTGAAATATGGATGGACTTTTCTGCCTTCTGAAGGACAGGACGACAGAGAGTGGAATTGTATCATGTAAAATTTTAAGTCATTCTCAACATACAATAAAAACTATGCTTCTCCGCTGCGATGAAGATATGACAAGGATGGATCGCATACAAAATTCTCATTTTTCATGAAAATATTATTTCTTAGCCGAAGCAGATCACCCATACGGATAAAATTTAGCCACAGGAACCTACAGTTTTGATCAATTCACTGTGAAAAAATTGTGATTTTCTGGATAGAACAGGTTGAATCGACCTCTGGGCAACGTCATCGGAGCATAAAATTGAACGTTCACAAAAAGGTTCATAACTCGGTAAGTTTTTCGTATTTTGAAAATTCTCTTAGCCTCTGAGGAGAAAAATAAAACGCTTTTTCTCACAGTGTAAAAATCGTTTTTCAGAAAAGGAGTCGTCACGCGTGGCTGCTGGTTCGATTTTTGAGCGAAAAAAATTGAAGTGGGTTCACAAAAATATTCATAACTTTACCAATTCTTCGAAGTTTCAAAATCCCGCTAGCTTTTCAGAAACTAGAGGAAGAGCCCTTTTTTGCTATGTAAGAATTAATGTCCAAAAATTCGGTCTTCATGCGCGGCAGGGGAGGTTCAATTTCGGCTCCATGTCGCGAAAATACGTACCGGAAATCGAACCCCCCCCCCCGCCCCGCATGAAACCCCTTTCTTGGAAAATGGTTCTTATATGGTTAGAGAGCACATTTGCTCTATTTTTTTAATGAGCGAGCGGGATTTTTGATTTTCGAAAAAATAGTCGAGATATGATCAATTTTCGGAAGTCGTGAACTGAATCCTTCACCGGCGTCATCGGAGTGATTTCACAAAAATATTCATAACTCGGTTGTTTTTTAGAAATTCAAAAATCCCGCTAGCTTTTTGAAAAGTAGGTAAACAGCGCTTCTTTATGGTTACAAACTCGTTTAGCAAAAAAGGGATCTTCATGCGGGCCGGGGGGGGGGGTTCGATTTCTTGTCGATTTTTGCCGAAAATCGGCCAGAAATCGAACCTCTCACCCCGCATGAAGACCGAATTTTTGGACATTAATTCTCACATGGCAAGAAAGGGCTCTTCCTCTAGTTTCTGAAAAGCTAGCGGGATTTTGAAACTTCGAAGAATTGGTCAAGTTATGAATATTTTTGTGAAGCCACTTCAATTTTTTTCGCTCAAAAATCGAACCAGCAGCCACGCGTGACGACTCCTTTTTTGGAAAAGATTTTTACACTGTAAGAAAGAGCGTTTTATCTTCTTCTTGACAGGCTAGAAGAATTTTTAAAATACGAAAAACTTACCGAGTTATGAACCTTTTTGTGAACGTTTAGTTTCATGCTCCGATGACGTTGGTGCAAAGTCGACCTGAGGTCGATTCATCCTGTTCGATCCAGAAAATCATGATTTTTTCACTGTGCATTGATCATGACTTGGAAGTTTTTGTGGCAAAATTTTATTCGTATGGGTGGTCTGCTTCGGTTAAAAAATATTTTTTTCATGAAAAACGAGAATTTTGCTTACGATCCATCCTAATCATATCGTTATCGCAGTTCCGCCATCGCTGCGGAGAATCTTGTTTTTTTGCTGTATCATGTACAGAGCTGGGGTTTTTTTAGCTCCATTTTCGTTTTTTATGACGTTTTCTTAGGATGGGAGAACATTATTTCCGGGAGAAGTCCATCGTCCATCTTTCCTTTTCCGCTCCATAATCGATTCGAGGAACGCTTCAAAAAATTTATAAGGAAAGCACTTAAGTTGTCGTCAGAAAGTAATACTCAAATTTTTATATAACACAATTTCGGAGCACAATTTCAGATGCAAACGTCTTTACTTCAGGTAGAAGAATGTTCCGTGTCCATGGTGTCCTGAAAAAAATCTCAATAAATTGAACAGTGATGATTGGAAACTGCTACCAGAAGATCTTTATTTTGAAGTGTCGAAAATAGCGTTCAAAATTTTAAAGAATTTTATTGTGTTTTGAAAACATTATTGATCAGGGAACTCGTTTCATTGTCCTCTTCAGTGCCGAAGCCGCACCTGAAAAGAAGAATCTATTAAAGAGTTCAAACTGCACAAGAAACCTTGAAAAAATCAAGAAATACAAGAAATAGAACAGTGGAAGAGAGAGGGAGGGGATCGTACAAATTCCGCTTCAGAGGGGGGGGGGGTCGTAAATTTCCATCAAAAATCGAACCCCACGCTTGACCCTGCACCTTACCCATGTGCAGGCAGAGACAGGCAGAAAAATGTAGTGAACATCAGTCAGTAGTGAGAGTGAGAGGCATTAACACGCACAGGCTCGCTGCCTTTCAAAGGTCATCTGAAAATCCAACGCATGCTTCGCAAGATTCGATCTGTGGCACACCTTCTTGATCTAGACCTACGTTGTACGACGATCCTGTCATATACACGTTGGACGATAGTGAGAAAAAAATACTGGTCCGCCTTCACAGGTTCCTCTCACTGATCCCCCTTCCGATTACTGATCCCACCTTCACTGGTCCCCTCTTCAATGGTCCCCCCTCTTTTGGCAGCCCCCTTCACTGGCCCTCATTACTGGTTCCACCCTCACTGGTTCTCCCTTTACCCCCCCCCCCCCTCACAGGACCCTCCTACTTCGCTGGTTCCCGTTCATTATCCCCCTTTTTGCCTCCCCCTTACTGCCCCTCACCTAAGCGGTACCCTTTATTCAACCCCTTCACTGACCCCCATTAATGGTACCCTTTACCGGTCCCTCCTATACTGCCCCATCCCCTTCACACCTCCCCCATTACTGGTTTCACCTTCAATAACGGGCGCGTGGAGCGCAGTCGGAGGAGGCGCCGGCTGTCGCCTGCACCCGATACGAGGTTTCTGGTTCGGATTTCCAGCCCAGGCCAAGCAAGCCTACCATCTCTCCGAGGTCGGTGAATTGGTACCAGACTTGTCTGGGAAGAATAATGCACTGACTTGTAATCGGCTGGCCACCACAAGTCATTGTATGGCCAAATACGCATTCAACACGCCTCCAAGACATTCCGTAGAAGTAGAATGCGTGGCGCATCCCAAGAGGATAGAATAACACCGTCCTTTACCCTTTTTATCCTTTACCTTCACTGATCCCTTTAATGGTCTCGACCCCCTTCACTGGCCGCCATTACTGGTCCTACCTTCACTGGTCCCCTCTACACTGGTCTTCCTTTAGTGGTTCCCCCTTGACCGGTTCTCCCTTCACAGGACCCTCCCACTTCACTGGTTCCAGTTCACTTCCACCTCCCCCCCCCTTACTACCCCCAAAACTCACCTTATTCCTCATTGGTCCCCCTTCACTGGCTCCCATTAAAGGTCCTACCCTTCCTCCTTCACTGGTGCTCCCACCCTTCACTGGACCCCCGCTTACTGGTCTCCCCTTTAGTGCTCTCCCAATACACGTGTTCGGAATCCGGACACCCCTTGCGCGACATTGGTGATATGCCTTCTAAATCCGAGCGCCTGTTGCACGACGTCGATCACACACCTTCTAAATCCGGACGCCTGTTGAGCAACGTCGCTGGCATGTCTTTTGAACTCGAACGCCCTCTGGGCGACATCGGTGACACTTCTTCTGACGGTCTCGACACGGCGTGAGTGGCACCTCGTCTGAACATAGGCGCCTGCTACTCGAGTTCTAGGAAAGGCCAGGCGGATGAGCAGACGGACGAACAGACGGACAACCGCTAACTCTTTTATATATAGTAGGATAACGGCGAGTGCACAACATTTTTGGTCGTTGTTCCTTTCATTTTTTGAAAGAAACATTGTTTTGTTGCTGGTGGCGATGTCCGTTCCTCCACGTGGTGCCACCGGAAACTGCTCGCTGTGCGAGGTAAGCTAATCACGGACATTCGAATGCAGGCGACAGGCCGTTGTGACAGGCCGGCCTACGAAGACCCATGTCACATCACATGGTTGATGACGTTACATGAGTATCGAGATAGTGCTACGGCGTCCGCGGGAGCCGACGCGCACTCGCAGAGCCCGGCGAGTGTGAGAAGAATGAGAGGGTCTCTGATGCGAGGACGGCATAGGGAGACAACTGAGCTAGTCCGAAAATCCCGGAACGTAAGCAGTACCCGCGTGGAAACGCTGAATGTGGGTACGTTAACGGGCCGCTCGTGCGAGTTGGTTGAAGCACTGGAGCGTAGAAGAGCTGATCTCTGTGCGATGCAGGAGACGTGGTGGTCCTGCCGCAAGTCAAGGGACATAGGACGAGGCTTCAAGGCCGTTCTATGTGGAAGTCCCAGGAACACCAGCGGAGTTGGAGTCATCGTCTCCGAACGATTTCGTGACTCGACTGTAAGCGTCTAGCGCTTTGACGATCGATTGATGAAGATCGTTGTCGCCGCTAAGGAGCGACTATCACTTCTTCTCTGCGTATGCGCCGCAGAGTGGCTGCTCCGATCAAGCCAAGGATGAGTTTTGGAACCTGTTTGATGAGAAGACAGCGGAGGTACCGTCGAAAGACGTCATCATAGTCGGTGGTGACCTTAATGGGCACGTAGGTGCTGCGAAGGACGGGTACAGCTGTCATGGTGGTTTCGGATACGGGTCTCGTAACCCCGATGGTGAGCGTATTCTTGAGTATGCGGAATCGCATAGCCTCACCATTGTGAACACCGTCTTCCGAAAACGCGACTCCCACCTCATCTCGTATTATAGTGGGAGCTCCAAATCTCAGATAGACTTTGTCGTTGTGAGGGGTCGCGACCGAAGCATTGTCACAAATGCGAAGATCGTGCCGTATGAGACGGTCGCCCCAAAGCATCGACCGCTGGTCTGCACTTTAAAGACCACTCCTCCGAGGGTGCAGCAGGTTGAGCGATGCGGTGCTATAAAAATTAAGTGGTGACGAATTAAAGAGAAGGAAGCAGCTGTGATTTCCCGTTCGCGGGAAATCACAGCTGCTTCCTTCTCTTTAATTCGTCACCACTTAATTGCTTGCTTCTGACGGTCACAGCTGCTTCCTTCTGACGGTTGCCGACAGTCACGACTGTCGATGAAACTTGGAAGTGGGCAACCGACGCGATACGCCAAGCTGCAAGATTGGAATTGGGCACTACGAAGCCTGGACGACACAAAGTCGACAAGCAGACATGGCTGTGGACGGACGATGTGAAAGCGAAGGTTCGAGAGAAGAAGTCCCTCTATCATGTGTTTCTCGGCGACCACTGGCAGGAGTATCAGAAGGCGAAGAAGGCTGCAAAGAAAACGGTGGCTGTTGCGAAATCCACTTCATTATGATGATGTCTACCGAAAGCTCGAGTCGCGCGATGGTGAACGGTATATGTACCGACTTGCTAAGACCCGCCATCGCCAAACCGAGGATATTGAAAAGTTCGTTGGCATCAATGATGAGAGCGGCCATCTTCTGACAGACCGCAAAAATGCGCTGAAGCGATGGCGTGATTACTTTGAGGAAATTTCCACTATGCAATTTCCTCACCCGGCCATCCCTTCTGTGGCTTCTGTTCACGGTCCCGTTCACAAGATCACCGTGGAGGAAAGAGAAGCGGCTCTGAAGAAGATGAAGCCCGGTAAGGCGACAGGGCCGGATGATCTGGCAGTCGATATTTGGAAGTCGAAGCTCTGGTATCCTGCTGAGTGGTTGGCTGAGTTCTTCAACCAGGTAGTAAAGGAGAAGAAAGTACCGGAGTGTACCGGAGTGTTAGCACAACAGTACGACGATTCCGATTTGGAAGAAGAAGGGCAGTCCTGCAATTGCTTCAATTACCGTCCGATTCGCTTGCTTTCGCACAGCATGAAGATCTTCGAGCGAATCCTCGACAGACGAATCCGTGAAATCGTCAAGCTCTCCGACAACCAGTGCGGCTTTGTGTCTGGTTGTGGGACCATTGATGCTATACACGCCGCCCGCCTCCTGGTGGAAAAGCATCGCGAGAGACAGAAGCCGGTGCATATCGCCTTTCTCGACTTGGGCAAGGCCTGCGATCGCGTACCGCGTGGGCTTACATGGTACGCCTTGCGACAACACAACGTACCTGAGGAACTCATAGAGTGGGTGCGGATGCTCTATTCTTGCCCAAAGAGTAGAGTGCAAGCTGCAGCTGGCACCTCAATGGAGTTTCCCATCTCTGTTGGGGTGCACCAGGGTTCTGCGCTTTCTCCACTCCTCTTTGTTGTCGTAATGAATGCTATTACGAGAGATCTTCAGCAGCCTGTTCCATGGACGCTGCTCTATGCTGATGACGTGATGCTCGCTTGCGAAGACAAAGACGATCTCGAGCGGCAGGTGCAAGCTTGGTGCGACCGTCTGGCGAGGTTCGGACTCAAATTTACATCAAGAAGACCGATTACCTAACGACTGACGTGAACGAGTCCGGCTCCATTAAGATTAACAGTACTGAACTTGCACGCACTTCGATGTTTAAATACCTGGGATCAGGAATAGCGTCCGACGGCGGCCTGATGGTTGAAGTGAACTTACGCGTGAGGGTCTTGGTCCAAGTGGCGTTCGCTGACTGGCGTGCTCTGCGATAGGAAGATACCAGAGCACCTGAAGTCGAAGATTTACAGGGCCGTCGTGCGGCCGGTAGCGATGTACGGCGCTGAGTGTTGGCCTGTGACCAAAGAAGTTGAAACACGCCTCAGCGTCATGGAGACGAAGATGCTGCGCTGGACGGCTGGAATAAAGCGCAGGGATCGCATCCGAAATGATGCTATTCGGCAGAAGTTCGGTGTCGCGCCGATAGCCGACAAGATGCGCGAAGCTCGCTTGCGATGGTACGGCCACGTTCTGCGTGAGAAAGAAGACAGCGTCCGCAAGAAGTGCCTTGAGTTGGAAGTATCTGGAAAGCGTCCTAGAGGACGCCCGAAGCAGCGTTGGTCCGATACGTTACACTCGGACATGAAAATAGCTGGTGTCCACCCTGATCAAGCGCAGGATCGGGAAAGGTAGCGTCGTAACACCAGAAGAGCGAAGCGGGACAAACGCTGAAGAAAAGGAAGAAGAAGAAGAAGAACGTTGTTTTGTTGCTCTAGAGATTTTTAGCTAAGAGAGGCCATTTGTTTGGAAAACTAGACACAATGCGCGGAAGAGGGGGGGGGGGGGCAGCCCTTGGGCTTCCACCCAGCAGAACGTAGCAGATATGGTGACGTGGAATTCGTTACATTATACACAGCCTGATGCGTATCTACATGCAATGCAGGCTGCAACGAGAAGCGCTTAGGTCAAACGCTACGTCTCGCGCCTTGCGCGAACTAAACGTGTAAAAACTCGTCCTAATACACATGGAGAATGCCATCTCGAATTTGTGTTTGAGTACTGATGGGCTGCTTCCATCTTCCGCACATTGCACCGAAAACTACGGTACAAAAGTGAGGCGAGATAGGAATATAAAATCTGATGCATCATGAGTGCCCTCTGCAATCATCTGCACAGCTTTTTTCGCGAGAGTGTTTCTCAAAACTCACACATTTCGGCGAAATGGGTTGAGACATGCGGACGGCGACGATTGAGCCTCATCGCATTTAATAACTCTAAAAGGCCAGTTTCTTGTTTGTGATCGTCTAGTGAACAATCGAGTGAATTATCTTATTTATATTTATACCTACATTGTGGACTTTACAGTGATCCTTGAACCACCTATTTCAATCTGGGGCCGAATTCATCAACGACTTACGTAACTTCAACGAAGAATTGTAAGCTTATCAAGCGATATGGTGAGCGATAAGCCGTGTTATCTGAGCTTTTAACGCGGCTTATCGCTCACCATATCGCTTGATAAGCTTACAATTCTCCGTTAAAGTTACGTAAGACGTTGATGAATCCAGCCCCTGATGGTGAGTGTGGTAGGTAAAATCGCCCATCATTTCTAATCCTCTGCTGTATTAGGGTGCTGGTAAGTAATGTTGCATACTTCAAATATCAAGATCGCCTAGTCTCTAAGTTACGACCTAATTACAAATCAATTAATTTTAGTGAATTTAGAATGAAGTAGGAATTTATATAAACACTAGCTAGAACCGCTTGTCCACGACTACATTTCTAGTCATACGAATGCATTTACGGCAAATGATATCGCGGGGGGTCAGCCCATGGGCTTCGATCGACTTAAGCGTAGCAGTCGGATATGGTGACGTAGAATTTTCCACATTGTACGCAAACTGACGCATACATACTGTAATGCAAGTTGCAGCGAGAGGAGCCTAGGTCAAACGAGTAAAAACTCGTTCAAATGTGGGTTGGCCCCCTCATAGTAGCATTGCGCCGCATTTATTACTGGAAAAATGCATCACTGGATAGAATGTAGATAGCTGCGCTACACGCGCCCGGCTCAGAGCTCATTAGACAGAGCTCGAAATTCTGATGCAGAGCTATGTTTGTATCATGCCAACATGTATCCTTACACTGGTTTTGTAAATCCTCTGAAAATCCTGTTGATTGCAGTCCCAACAAATCTGGTTGACCTCCTGCGTGCTCTGCTCGTCCGTCGGGCCGTCCGTGGGCCCGCCGACGACGGCCTCCGTCGGGCCGTTGTCGCCGCGCGCGCGACGGGTGCCAGAGCGTGAGCGGAGACGGCGAGCGGGGAGATGACGCCGCAGGTATGGCCACCTGAGCGCGCGGCGGCGGCGCCTACAACCAGCCGATACGAACGCCCCCCTCCCAATGTAGATAGCTGCGACGATGACTTTGAAATTTTCTGTTGTCTGATTTTTCTGTTTTCTGGTGATTTCAGGTTTTCTGTTTTCTGTTTCCCGACGAACGCGATCTTCTGCTTTCTGTTTTCTGGGGAAATTTTCAAAATTCCGACCATCCCTGAGGTTGAGATTATGTTTCAATCGTACATAAGTGCTGCGGCACACCTACGCGAGGTGCATCGCACTTGCCCGCTTCGAGGCGTGACGACACGTAAAACTGCTATTTTTCATATGCGAGTACAGCCTCTAATGAATGGATGGATGCATGGATACAATTACACGAGATCTCCAAAAGGCAGCTCCTTGGACGTTGCTGTATGCCAACGACGTCAGGCTTGCATGCAAAGACAAAGTCGAACTCGAGCGACAGGCACAGGAATGGCGCGATCGCTTGGCATTGTTCGGACTCAAGCTAAACGTCAAAAAAACGGAGTACTTGACGACGAATGTGAATGAGCATGGATCCATTAAGGCCTATGTCATACCATCGCTCTTCGCTAGCGAAGGCGATGGACAACTAACATAATTGGGGAAGGGACGGTATCAGACGTTGTGGAGGGGCAGACGCCTGTAGCAGTTGTCCGATCCACCGCTAGCGAAGCCTCGCTAGCGGGGTGTCATACTTTCGAGCGATACGGCATCGCTACCGATGCGACCGCGTCGCTGAGCTGAGCAGAGCGTCGGGCAGCATAGGTAGCGATGCTACGACGCAGCTGCACACAACGCTACTAACTGCGCGCCTATTCGCTAGCTTCACGCTAGTGAAGAGACTTCGCTCATCGCTCTGTTCGTCGCCTTCGCTCGGGGTGAGCGAAGGTATGACATAGGCCTAAGATCAACGGTACTGACCTCTCACGAGTCACATCTTTCAAGTATCTAGGATCAACAGTTACGCCCGATGGCGGCCTAAAGTTGGAGGTGAATGCGCGCGTAAGTGCAGCCTGGTCCAAATGGCGCTCGCTTAGTGGGGTGCTTTGCGACAGGACAATACCTGAGCACCTCAAATCGAATGTTTATATAACAGTCGTCCGCCCAGTAGCGACGTACGGTGCTGAGTGCTGGCCCGTGACGGAGGAAATTGAAAGCCGCCTCAGTGTAATGGAGACGAAGATGTTAAGGACGGCCGGAGTAACGCGATTGGACCGCGTTCGCAATGACACCATACGACAAAGGTTCGGTGTCGTCCCGATAGCCGACAAGTTGCGCGAAGCTCGTCTACGTTGGTATGGCCACGTCCTCCGCGCTAACGACGACACGGTATGTAAGATTGGCCTGAATCTTGAAGTCCCTGGAAAACGGCCCAGAGGACGCCCGAAGCAACGTTGGCTAGACACGTTGCACTTGGACTTAAAGATAGCTGGTGTGCACCCCGATCAAGCATTTGATCGGGAGAAATGGCGTCACCACACCAGAAGAGCGGACCCCGCCACCAAGCGGGACAAACGCTACTGAAAATGATGATGATGAGTACAGCCTCTAATGGGTTCCTGGAGAAACCACGCAATGCGGCCTTCTGTGACATTTCGGTGATGGCTTCTTTTGGCGTTATCCTAATCCCTGGGGCAAGCCGAATTTCAAGACAGCCTTCTGCTAAACCCGAGTATGGGCTGAGTATAGCTATATGTGGAAAATATTGGCTCGAATTCCAGAACGCTCATGTTGTACAGCTTGTCCACACGGCTAACCGCTCTATTGAGACTGGATGGTACTGTCCAGGGTTGTGCGTAAATGAAATTCGAAATTTCGTAAACCGTAATTACGATAAAACCGTCGTAAATCGCAAATCGTAAACCGTAAATCGTAAGAATCACCTGACTCATAGTGCTATACAACTAAATTTCCAGAGGGCTTTTTCTGCTAATGTTAGCCAACTGTGATTCAATCTTTATTTGTCGGTTTCAGCTCAAGTTGAGCGGTATTCTTACCAAATTATTTCCACTTTTCATGTCTTCTTGCTAGTAAGACATCTTTCAGACTAAACTTTACACGTTTCAAGAAAGTCGAAAAAACTGTAGATTCAAAAGCTTTACTTTAGCTATGCATGTAATCCAACAAAAGGCCTGCATCGTTTAAATATCCATTAAATTCCTAACTTACTACCAGTTCTTAGTTTGCGTATAAATCTATCTGCGAATAATAAACTGCGTATAAATCTAGTTTTTAGCAGTAACAACGGCGAAAACGTGAACGCAACTGTGCTTGTAGTAATCCAACAAAGATAAAATGTGAAACTAAAAATTTAAAAATCATTTCACCACTGACCAGCACGGCGAAAACAGCAACTGTGCTTGTAGTAATCCAAGAAACATACTGAATCATACAATGGGATTGCACCATGCGTACTGAGTGAACGCATGGCGCAATCTCTTCGTGTGACGCACCGAAACATCTCCGCTTTTCTACATTTTGAAACAACTGTAACATTCTCACGGAAACGGATAAGGAGTTTTAGCAGCCAAACAGTATGGTCATGTGTCTTGGACAACTTTTGTAGTCGCTTTAAAATGGAAAGGATAGCGTATTCCTTGAGTCAACCTTCTTTAGTTTTTAGTTTTATTCCATAGACAAAGCAATTTTAATTTAGAAGGTGTCTAGTTTGATTTAAAAGTATTTCCACTTGAGCTGTGAGTGTACACCTGTAGACCGATGAAGGGCGCTAGCTGCACCTCCATTACTTAATGTGAGGTAACCAAGCAATAACCACATCCCGATATTCGAATTCAGGAACTCTATTAGTTGTACAGAGATTGCAGCGAAGGCAATTCATAACTTTAAAAGTGCTCTCAGCTTCTGAGCCATCGATCTGTAATATCAGCTATCGCGGTAGGCTAACCCGCCTAAAGCGCCTGATTTTCGCTCAACTCTGATTAAAATATTTCAGTACTATATAGTAATTCTCTGCACTCGCTACCCTTCACCAGTTCTGTAGCGAACATTTGCTCTCCGAGAGTCTGCGGCATCCTAAACGGATCAGATACGGTGAATACGATCAACTCAATCAGACCACTGAAACTGGAGACCAAAACTGTCACAGGCACTTCGACATTTTCTTGAAATGATCGCTCGATCTTACCCCACTTTGCATATCACTTTGCTCCTTCCTATGAAGTACAATGCAAAAAGATAGAAACACCAGTGGTTTATTCTTCACACAAGAGTATAGCAACCTTCTAGACCCGCCTCCAACCACAAATGATGTTCGATCGTGGATTTGCGTCAATTCTATTCGTTAGGGCGAGCATGAATCTTATGTAAGCAAATTAACTGGGAGTTATTGCCAAACAGGACGTGGATCAAAAAATACTCGTCTCTTTTCCTGTAAAAACCGATGAGTCGGTTTCGAAGAACCTTTGCATAGGACACTGTCTTCTGCACAGTGACACATTAGAGCAGCATAAAACAATTCTAAAGGAAAGTGGTAATGAGTTATAGGAGTAGGCCATTAGAGTGAATAAATCTTTGTCCCATCCCGCATAGCTTTGACGCCACTTGGTTGAGGAACAAAGATCTCATTTACGATTTACGACTCAAAAATGGCGTAAATCGTAGATCGTAAAAAATTCCGCAAAAATAGCCGTAAATCGTAAAATCTAAAATCGTAAATCGTAATTACGCACATCCCTGGTATTGTCCCTTCTCCACGCTGTGCAGCAGTTCCGGTCGTATGCTGGTTCGACAGAAGTGCTTCATTTATATAATATGACCAGTAACCACCTCTTTTTTAGTCCTTTTCAGTCAGGGTTTAAAAAGTCAGGGATCTTCCTATACGCTCAGATTCAACCGCTCACATCTACTCTTCAGGAACTTCTCTTGGGAGCCCTCAGAAGTACTTCTCGCTATCAATGTTCTGTCGAATGCGGATCGAGCGGTACTCACGTGGTTCTCACCCTGTAGCTATCTAAACGAAAGTGATTGAAGCGAAATCCTCGGCTTATCAATTTTGCTGATCATATGCAAAGCAGCAACGAATTGAATCGAATTGAACAATCAGTCGTGCGTTTGATCTGTTGCTATGGAGTGTGTAAATTAAAAAAAAACTACAAGAACTGCTATGAAAGACTGCAAGTGGGCGGAAACTTACAATTAGATGCGAGGCGAACAGAATAGAAAGGAAAATTGTGTTGGCGTAATTGGTGTGTGTCGCACGAACCAGGCATCCCATCACCGCTTCGTTCCATGACGAATTTTGTCATAGCTGAGCCACTCTATAAAGGGATAAAGGGTCGAAATAACAGTATGCTTCGCCTCTATGATACTGGCTGCGCTTATTAATTACTCGTCTTCCGCGATTTTCCAGACATGCCTCGCACACCCTAGGTTTTCACATTAGAAGTAGGGAAATCACTAAAATCCTTGTATAACAGGCACGACAATAGAGCACTGCCTTCCCTGAGCCAAAAAGCGTAATTCAAGAGCAAAATGCACCGATAGAGCGATGATGCTAGCGATGCTAGAAGAAAAACGAAAAAAACTTAGAAGCGGTTTTCTGTCCATCTGGCCAACTTCGTAGTTGTAACGGAGTGGCCATCAAATTATGCCAGGTTTATCGTAGTGATCTTTGTTTATCCACACTATTAAAGAAAAATCCTGGCCTCACGGCATGCAAAAAGGAGGAGTCAATGATTGTCTTCGACACAGATGATGAACAAAATTCCGTAAGAGGTGCTGCGATGCGATTAGCAGAAGTACTCAGAAAATCTGAGGGCTCGCGTTAAGCTAAGAGTGAGCCCTTATGAATAATACTGCTCCGTCACGATCTATGATGCGCGTGCAGCTGGTGTTTCCAATTGTATCGAATTTCGACCATTCTAACCGTTTTTATATGACTTTACTTTTGTTGCAGTATCTAGGGGCCCCTACAGGTAGATAAAGTAACCATTTCCGTGAAGTGATGTAGCTACTGCAGTTTTCACCGGGTCTTTGTGTGTAACCAGTGCGCTTCATCTTGCTATTTTCGGAAAGCTACAAAGGTGCTCCAACACAGCGCCCCAACTTCGGTCATGGAATTGGAGAGCAGGCTAATCGCTTTGGGCTAGTTCGGTCGAGTGTAGCTCTGTTAGATCACCATGAGAACTGCTGACCTTACGGCGACTGCACTAGAACTCTGTTTATCGGACGCTGAGATGACGCGCAACCATGAGTGCTTCAATGGGATTGCACAATATGATATTAGGTGTTTCCGACAAGGCATGCGTGAACAAAGCAGCACAAAACGTGAACAAACGGGGGTTTGGATTGTGGCAAGTCACTTTATCTCAAGCTCAACCATGAATTCGTTCTTCAGAACAGAAATGGGGTCCGCGAAATAAAAGAAAGCCTCAGGCATCTTCCTTCAGTCTTGTGATGTTAGTGCCTTCGAGTGCTCGTGGGCACAGTTCTTTTTTACGAGTACTTCGCGAGGAGAAAGCGAAGCATCACCAACGCAGACCGACCGATTCCGCAAAAGCACCCCTTTGCGTGAACCCTCTTATCCTCCACTATAAAAGGATCCAGTGGAGCGACGTCAATCCAGTGTTACTAGTGTTTTTCCCCATGAGCGAAGAGATCTACAATGAGGACGCGGAAGTTCGCGTTGGTGTCGTCGTTCGCCCGCTTCGAGGTCACTGGCGACCGGCTAAAGACGACGTTCAGAGTCAGCCAGATACGTGAGTTTTCTTCTGAGAAAAGTCAGAGTATAGGTTGCATATTTAGGGGAAGTCTCGGACGGATCTATTCTAGTGACAGGGGTACCTATCCTAGGGGGAGGCGGGCACAGCTAGAAAGACGAGCCAAAAAAAAAAGAGTGCGATCCTTCCCGGCCACGAAATGGCAAAGAAAGGTATATGGCAGGGATGTGCGGAATTTTTTTTCTAGAAAAGCGAAATACGGAATACGGAGCGGAAAAGTTCAAAAATGAGCGGAAACCAGAACACGAAACACGGAAACGGAAACAACTCAAGACTCACTTAATTTTTCATAGCCAAATATATATCTACCGCTATATAGTTGAGTTAGCTGTCCGCGCTGTAGATGATGAGGCCTCATGTGGCGTACCTCATGCAGGTTGGAAACCTGTGTGAGATACGCCACATCAAACCACGCGCGGACAAAAAGTGCTTTACAACATGGGATCCTGCTGCAGCTGAGGAAGGGGGTCCAGTAAGGGGGACCGGTAAAGGGTTGACCAATAAAAGAGGGACCAGTGAAGAGGGACCAGATGGAGGGGGACCGTTGAGGAAGGGACCAGTAGTGAGGACCGGTGAAGGGGGAGGGGGGAGGGGTCCAGTGAGGGTGGGACCAGTAATAGAGATCGGTGATGGATAGGGGACAGTGAAGAGGGGATGAGTAAAGGGAGATCCAGTGAAGGTGGGAGCAGTAGTAGGGACCAACGAGGAGGGGGACCAGGGGCGGGGTAGGGAGAATGAGTAAAGGAATCGGAGTAATGTTATTCCCATCGGACTGTGAACGGTATCGAGCGGTCTACCGATCTACCAATAGAAATTCCATTTGTGTTTCCGCAGATTAAGCGCTTCGGATGAAAACTCTATCTGTTCCTCACCATGTGTACATAGAGCCTGTACTTCAGAGAATGAATCGCGTAACGTGCGATAGAGGGTGTATGGGCCCCATAGGAGCACTTTTTAAGATCCTGCCCTACCGTATCCCGATATACCATTCTATATAGAAAAACCAGATTTTTACTGTAATGAATATGATAAAGCCTAAAGAGGACATGAAGACGGTCGGAGTGTTCTATTGTCCGCATTTGGGGCGAAGCCCCCAACCAGACGTTTGGCGGCCGAAGGTCTGACTGAAAATATCCA
The DNA here is from genome assembly GCA_947396885.1 of Heligmosomoides polygyrus polygyrus. Lineage (NCBI taxonomy): Eukaryota > Metazoa > Nematoda > Chromadorea > Rhabditida > Heligmosomidae > Heligmosomoides > Heligmosomoides polygyrus. Next base: position 38,658,197 of record OX377201.1, read on the forward strand.
AGGTTGCTAGGAGCTGCACATCCCATTCACGCACTGTGCCATATTTTGCCCAAAATTCAACGAAATATCTATAACAGGATATCGAAATGTGGTTTCCAGCAAGTTCTAACCCGTTTCAAACTTCCACCGAAAGTGACTAATTATACTGTTGGTCTATACCGTCCACTTGTGTACCGGTGAAATTTCACTGCCGAACTATGGTTGCTCCTCCAGTTGACGCTGCTAGGGCCAGAGCATAACGTGTTGTGTTGTGCCTGGACCCTGTGAATTATAAAACTCAACCAGAATTTGCTGCCACCGTAATCCAGTGTGATATAGCCACTATCACCTGCAAAGACAGCAACAACCACCAATACAAAGTGCGGTTGTCCGGCATTTTCCACTCATCACTTTTTCACTTTCCACTCAATCGCACTTTGTGTTGGTGTTGTTGCGAAAACATCTTTGGAGGTGATAGTGGCTATATCACACTGGATTACGGTGGCAGCAAATTCTGGTTGAGTTTTGTAATTCAGTTCTGGACCCAGCAACTGCCAGAACAGTCATTTGAGCCACAAGAGGTGTCTAAACAGATTTAGCCCCCGTAGGCTAATTCAGCGTGTCATCTTTGTGTCAGAATCGAAAAGTAGGACACCTACAAACTAATCGCTATTTTCAGCAATACTGGACTGCACCCCAACTACCCCCCCCCCCCCCTGAATACCCAATTACATCAGAAGTGGCCTAGCTTAGTTCATCACCGCGGTAGAACACATCAGTGCTATTACAGGATGTTTTGTTGCGATCAAAACTTGCGCCAGGCGGGACTCGAACCCGCAGCTTCTGCTTTCCGGGCAGCGATGCTACACCACCGGCGCAGTATGACCGCATGCAACACCCGCAATATCCCCGCGGTCCGTTAGCACCCATACCGGGCTTCATGCTGATACCGGTTCCAGGCTAATATCAGCTGCTGGCCCAGCCCGATATAACGGGTGGGTGCTGGCGGGCCTCGAGGATATCGCGGATGTTAAGTGCGGTCAGACAGCGCCGGTGGTGTAAGATGTAGCATCGCTGCCCGGAAAGCAGGAGGTGCGGGTTCGAGTTCCTCCTGGCGCACGGGTTTTGATCGCAACAAAACATCCCGTCGCAGCATATAGCCTCTCTACCAGCCACTCCAGGCTTAGGCAAAATGTGTTAAATCACCAGCGCTGTCTCAAGCTTTTAATTTATTTCAACACAGAAGGTCGTATGTACATGGCTGCCTTATATGGCGACTCCCCCCCCCTACCTTCCCCTAGCCGCTTGAGCCATATTCCACGTTCCATAGCCTGCATGCACATATGTATATATCGAAAATATCCCTAGCAGGAGCAATACCAATCCCCCCCCCCCCTCCTCCCACACCCCGTATTGTGAAGTGGAACAAACGAGGGGCCTGTCTCTGCCAGGAATTTGTGAGGGAGAGTCCTCAAGTTGGTAATTTCGCTACGTTGTCATTGTGAAATAAGATTAAATACCGTCATAGTGCAACAAACGGAGTAAAAGATGTCCCTTTCCGCGGCATTTCAATCTGTCTGTTTGCCAGCGGCGTTGAAACTGAAAGTAGACTACTTTTTGCAGCAACCGTATAATGGGCTAGTCTGCTAAACTAGCTTTCGATGCATTTTAGAACCATCCATAAGGCTCGGCGAATTTGTCCGAAAGGTTTTGTAATGGGAATACTAAACATAAGTATGAAGTGTAGGAAGACACCTGAGCCAGCTCTGGCAAAGTTAAACCTGCCAGATGTGGAAGAGATACAGCGTCGACCCCCTCTAGCACCTGACTTTCTTTGCAACTCCCTGGGTGGTTTCCTGATCGTGTTCCCTTCGGCTTCTAGCGGTGCTTCTGCTTAGTTCCTCTGCACCTGGATCACATCTCTGGGTTGTTATAACGAAGTCCAGCTCACGTCTTTGCCCGCACACTCCATGGTGTCGGCGAGGCTGCACTGGTGACTGACATCCACCTCCAATGCATCTCTTTATACGGAAGCTGTAAATCGTTCTATTGAAGACGTGGAATACACAGAGATAGCGTCAATGGCAGCCTGAAGCTTCAACGTCAAGATTCGTTCACGAGGAGGCACAAATTCAGGGTGTCTTTTAACATTGACCCCGTTTCGAACTATCCCAGTCGGAGGGCGTCATCACTAGAGCAAGAAGCCATTGCAAGCATTGAGGCCTCTCCTGGATACGAAATTTCAAAGAAAGGTCCTCTGCTAAGCCAGTTCACCGTGTCTCCATTGTGAACTACTTTGCTTTCAGTTTTGTCACTGTCGTCAGCGAGCCAGAGTGGAGCCCCCTCCTCTCACTAGGAAAGATGTCCCTTTTCTTCGAGTTAGCAAGGAAGTGATCTAGTGAAAACATTGTCTAAAAGGATTCGCCCCGTCACTAGCATAGATCCGATTCCAAAATACTAAAGTGTTTGCTAGTGATTTGATCTTCAAGAACGGTCTATCCAGTAAGAATTATCGCTTACACCATTCTCAAGTCAAACTGGAGTCTTCTCAAGGCAAACACTTCCCAAACTATCTCTCAAATGAGAGCCGGCGTTCTCCAAATCATCGGAGACACTCTCTAAGAAGCTCAAAACATCTATCCTGAGAAAATCTAATATGACTTCAATTGAAAATTTATAATTCACCTGCTCGAAAAAGTGAACACTGGGCTTGAAACGTGATAAAAAAACTTCACTGATTGACTGTTTAAAAGAAGCGATCTGCCGAGCGCTTGTCCAACACGTGACAATATTCCTTTGATTACAGTAAAAAAAATCTGATTGCGTGGAGTTGCACACTAGGGTACGCAGCAATGGAAACAAGCAGAAAATACCTTCATTCACTTCGCATTTTCGAGTAGGCAGCATTTACGCAGTCAATCAAATGAAAACCGCGATGAATTGCACGAATGCATGGCGGGATCTCCTCTTCTAATTATCACCAACATTGTTCCTTTTCTGCACTTTAAAATAAGGTCTGTTACCTTTATTGAAAATGTATTTTTTTAGTTTCTAATTAACCTTTCAAGTTTCGAACATTGTGTTCACGCTTTTTGGTGCAGGAGTAATACAAAGTTTCTAAGAAAGTTAACGTAAGTTTTCCTATTCTTCAGACAAACATTTAGTTTGGCCTTCTTAGGGAGTGAGTGATTTAATCTGGAAGAATTCAATATCGTACTGATTTGGAAGATGTCCGGTTTGGTTTCAGAAATGTCCAGTGTTCCCAGAATTTGATTCGAATGTGGTATATATGGCCTTTGCAGGACGCCTGTTGGGCTCGACCGCTCTGTATGGAAAACGACTTCCGGTGACTACGACAACATCGCCAATCTTCAGTTCGTTTCCAAAATGGGTTAGTCCTGTAAGAGAGTAAATTGGGGTGCGGAGCAGCATTGTGTTTGACAGGTATCCACCAGTATCAGATGAGAAATAAATATCCGGCTAGGCGGGAGTGTTCGCTATGGTCTAACGCATTTGCGCAGCACGCCAGCCTCGTCTGCAGTAGACTTACGATTAGTCGTGCAGGCTGGGGAGCTCCTTCCATCGCGGTCAGCGGCCAGAAGTGGTCGAAGAAGAAGCTGTCAATGTATAGCTCCGGAAGCTGAGAAACTGTTCCAGGAAAATTGCCTGGTCTAAAATCGCTCGAGGCTGATCGATGTGACCGACGGTCGCTATGGGCAAAGCCTGTGACGGAGGCGCTACCTCTCCACGTCGGGCAACATAAGCGTGCAGCTGACAGCGGCAGAATTTGCCATCTCCTCGGGAGGAGATATAGATATAGTATAGTGTGATATGAAGTTTCTGCCGAGAGAGGACTCATCACCATAAGGTCTTGGTAACGTCCCACCACAGGGTTGAAGCTGCAATGTCCGACTGCAACAGGCCTTCAACAACTAGAGCTGTGGAAGCAGGCCTCGTTTGCAAGCGGTAAATGAACGAATTGCAGGAAAGGGCAGATCATCTAGGGCAACAGTTGAGGATCACTGATCGTTGTAGAATCCCGCATTTTACAAATAGTTTGAGAATTTACTTGAAAGCATGTATAGGGAAGTCAAGGACGCTAAATGGTATAAAATGGTATGGAACACTAGATGGTTGCCTTGTGTAACGGAACTGGCCACAGGTGGCAAACATTGGCACACCGTTTCCGAAGTACAACATCGGGTTTCATAACTTTGACGCCTGGATATTTACATCAGAGCTGTTAAAGTGCTTACGAACCCAGCTGAGTTCAAGGAGCTCCTGAGCAAGTACGGTGGCTTGACGGGGGCAAGGTGTACGATAACAATTTCCACCCGTGTTTGGCGCCGGAGGTTATATATCGAGCCAAACCGAAAATGATGGTCGAGGGTGCATCTGGGTTTCAGGATGTCAACAGAATCCTGGAAATGTCTTGCGGAGTGTGAAGTAAATTGGGCGACACATTTCCTTCACAGGATCAGTTGATGGTAGTATACCGGAAGACTGAAGAAACACCACTCCCCATCCTCGTAGAGTAGAAAGCGGATGACGTAACTATTGAGAGATTGAGATGTTGTTCTCCCAAGCGGTGGAGAAGAAGTAAGCACTGGTACATATAAACGCATTAGCACTGCATAAAGAACCTATGTTTGCTGTGCTAGTGCTATTACCAGTCATGGAAGAGGTATAGGGAGATCGCCACTTCCAGACTTGGATCGGGAGATCGCGATCTATCGGCGATGTTTAAGCGTGACCAAAAGACCATGACCAGCCATCTTCATACCGTTGGCTACAGGAATGACAACTGCGAACAGTACAGTTGTACAATAGGTAGCGATGATTATTAGTAGGGCAACGAGCAGCTGTAATTAGCCGTAACACCAAGTCGAAAGAATTGCGCGTAATTCGCTATGTGTGGCAAAAGTTGAAACAGGATATCATCAGGATATTTTTCAAAATAAGAACTGCAAGGAAATGTACAGACATTGTTTGCTGCTCACATGAACTGCGTGATAGAGACAAGGCGTCGAGGATTGCGAATCTCTGGTTCTTTACTAGTGGAAGTGCTAGTGGAAAAGAGGCGCGAGCTGGTCGAGATCCATAAGAGGAATGATGCAATGGTGGAGGAAAATCGTAGACTGAGGGAAGAAAATTCTCTTCTCAAAATCAAAATTGATCAACTTCTGCTTCGGTCTGCTAACAATGACAATATTGAGAACGTTGATAGCTCTGGATGTGTTGCCGCTGTTGTTTCCACACCAGTTGCTCAGTCTATTGACTCTGCGAAAGAGGACCCTGATCTTAAGCGTTCCATAATTGTATCAGGAATTCCTGAGAGTCGTTCAAATAGTGCTTACGAGAGAATGAATCAAGATTATAACTGTGTCAATACTCTCCTAGATTTCTTAGGTATCGAGTGCTTCCCAAAAACTGTCTATAGGATGGGAAGGCCCGATACTCGTAGGCCCCGCATTCTTAAGGTTATTTTGCCCACAAGTCGCTTTCTGAGGGAGACCCTGAGGCGTAAGTCTCAGCTGCGCTTCTTCACTCACAAAAGGATCTTCATTCGGCCCTCACTAACAAAAGAAGTGAGGGAGCGTAGAAGGAATGAACGTCTATCAGGTGTCAATCCCTAAATTTCTCAAACTTGTTGTGGCGACTCTGTTAATTCGTATCAAAGGCATGTTGACAGTTCGACGTCAAAAAACTGAATTGTCCTCACCGGAAATCATGCGACTCAGAATCATATCCAACATGTGTCTTAATTAATATTAGATCCATTTCAAAAAAACATTGAGAGTCTTCGATTTTTGCTAGGTAGCTACGATATTAAAATTCTTGCATTAACAGAAACCTGGTTAACATCGAAAATAGACAGTAGCTCTCTGCTGGGAGAATGACTTGATAAGTATGATGTTCTTAGGTGCGACCGCAACAACAAAAGGGGCGGTGGTGTAGCTCTGCTCTTGTAAAACTTTTTGCTCTCATGTCGTATTTCAGGAAGCTGTAGAAAACAGTTATGAAATCATTTGCCCAGATATGTTTCTGAATAGACGAAGACTTCGAATCGTAGTTGTATATCGAGCCCCGTGTTGCAATGTGATCATGACCGAACAGCTAATTAGTGCCTTAAGTGACCTGCTCTCATGTAACTCTACTTGCATTGTCTGCGGTTATTTCAATTTTAGTGATGTCAACTGGAGAGAAAGTGAGAATACCGCCGTTTCTTCCATTTCCAAAGATTTCGTAAGTTTTTGCAAAATACATGGTTTGACGCAAACGGTTCGCAATCTAACACTTGCTTCCAACCTCTTATCAAACGAACCAAATTTTGTTTATCACACTGTGGTCGAGCCCCACTTGGCACAAGCGATCACGCTGTAGTTCGTTTCACATTAAACTGTACTATTGCTCCTGCGGATAGCGAGGTCTTCATACGGGATTACAAACGGGCGAATTTCGACGAAATATGTTCCTATTTATGTGGTGTAGACTGGTACGGCTCATTAAATTCAGTTGATAATGTGAACGATAAATACGAAATGTTTCTAAGCATATTAAACGATAGCATTGCCCTGTTTGTTCCCCAATTACGGGTGTCCTCCTACAGGATGCCACCACCGGGCTATCTACGATCCATGTTCAGGAGGAAGTCTGATGCATGGATGGCAGCTAATGCCTGCAGCGAGGCCAACAAACACAGCCTCATGGAAAAATTTAAGACATTGAATGAGAGATTCGAGAAAAAGCTGAGGAAATACTATAGTTCCGTCGAAAGGAAAATTGTAGAAGTTGGGAATAGGCAAAGATCTTTGAAATATCTCAGCACCAAGCTTCAATTCAAAGGAAAAATCAGAACTCTTATTGGGGATCATGGAGAGGTAGCAAGGACCAATACTCAGAAAGTTGGACTTTTAGCGAACGCCTTTGAGAAAGCATTCATTGAATCTAATGATACGACAAGCCTTTGTGCTGATGTTGTTTTCCCAACAATGAACGATTCCTTTTGGTGTAGTAGCGAAGAAATTTATGAAATACTTTCGAAATGGCCTGCATCCACCTCAATAACTCCGGATGACATACCACTCATCTTTCTTAAGAAGATAGCTCATGTGATTGCGAGACCGCTGGAGTTTTTATTTAATTTGAGCTTTATGCTAGCGGAGGTCCCTAATAGGTGGAAAATGTCCTACATTACAGCTATTCTAAAGAGGGAACCTTCCAGCTCACCGGAACAGTACAGGCCTATAAGTATAACGTCCGTGTTTTGAAAAACTTGAAAAATTTGAAAAACTTATGAAGAAAAGGTTAGTGGAGCACATGAAAGCGAATAAAATTATCCCCGATGAATTATCCCCGACTAGCATTGCTGTAATAGTTGATTTCCCTTCTTGGAACCGATTGCCAACATGGGTTCCAAGAAGGGAAATCAACTGTTACAGCAATGCTTCAGTGTCTCAATGATTGGACGTAACAATTGGATTGTGGTACCGCTGTTGACGTCATTTATGTGGATTTTGCAAAGGCTTTCGATCGAGTCGATCATGGCAAACTAATCTCTAAGCTGGTCTTCATTGGAGTCCACTTTAGAATTGTTAAATGGATCAAAGCATTTCTTCAGGATCGAACTGTTTGCGTCAGGTTGGGGAGGGGGACGTTCTGCCTGAAAGCGGCGCGGGCAAAGGCGCGGGACAGTGCCTGCGGAGACAATTCGCGTCGACTCGCGCAGTGACACCCGCCGCTTGGCACTCAGCCAGGCAGCTCTCGCCGCGGAGGCGATGCTGACCCTGCCAACTACGGGAGCCTGTAGGTCGACCAAATTTGGTGTGATTACAGTTGATAGAGGGATAGGAGGCTCAGACGGCTTGCATTGGCAGTCCAGAATATGGGACTGATCTGAACCCTACCATTTTCTATATCAGAATTTCAAGCTATATCCAATGAGCCAGGAAAGAATCTTGTCTCAATAACCCTTACAGCAATTTTTTTCAGGCGCAGCTAATTTCAGGTAAATATCAGTTTTCATTCAAATAAGAATTATCAGAATTAACTACGAGGCATGCTTCCAGGCTACTACTGATGTGAACTCTACCATCTCCTTTACTAGAATTTCGATCTCTATCAAATGAGCTATAAATTATCCTGTCTAAAAATTCCTTAAGGCGGCTTTTAGGCGTTGTTTGTTTTCGTTAAATATCAGTTTTTATTTATATCAGAATTAGTTGCGAAGCATGCTTCCAGGCTGAAATTGTGCGAGAAATATAGTTAGATAGACGAGAGACCTCTTAAGAGCACCCCAAGTGCTCAACCTTCTTGAAAACGACATTATGATCCTTCAGTGCGTAGAACATGTTCACATTCTGAAATTGCCCGACGAGTTCGACTCGATAACAGCTAGACCTCCTAGGAACACCGAAGTACTCCAGTTTTTTCAAAGCATTTCACCAGTGTTTCTTAACTGGTTAATTGGTGGAGGAGACATTGGCTATGCAGGTACGTTGCCTGTGGAACGAGAGGTCAAAAAACTGCTAGAGGTCACAAACGACTGGACGAGCGATTTGAAGCATTGTGTGATGAAATTTATTCTCGGTGAACATTAGATTTCATGAACCACCTATCCAGTCTTAGTCTCGATATGGTGTCTGCGTTATAAAGATCCAGAGAGAAATCAGTTATGAAATGCTAAAGAGATGTAATATTGAAACTAATGCTTTAAACTTCCGTTAAAAGATCTCTCGTCTATCTAATTGGAATTCCCGTGCAATTTTAGCCTGGAAGCAAGTCTCGCATTTGTCCTGATATATGTGAATAAAAACCGATATTTAGCGAAAAATAAACAACGCCTGAAAAAATCGCTTTAAGGGTTGTTGAGGCAGTGTTCTTTTCTGGATCATTCGATAGAGCTCGAAATTCTAGTACAGGAGATGGTATGGTTTACATCAGTAGTATGGAAGCACGCCTCGCAATTAATCCTGGTACAAATAAAAACTGCTATTTAACGAAAATAAACAACACCTAAAAAGTCGCCTCAAGAGTTATTTAGACACGATGTAATGCAGGAGATGGAAGAGTTCACATCAGTAGCCTTGAAGCATGCCTCGTAATTAATTCTGATATAAATAGAAACTGATATTTAGCGAAAGTTAAACAGCCCCTTAAAGAAATTGTTTAAGGGATATTGAGGCAAGATTCTTTTCTGGCTCATTCGATAGAGCTCAAAATTCTAATCTAGGAGATGGTAGGGTTCACATCAATCCCAATTTTCGGACTGTCAATTCAAGCCGTCTGGGCCTCCTATCTCTCTATCGATTGCAATCAGACCAAATCTGGTCGACCTACACGCTCCCGTGCTCGGCCGGGCCGGCATCGCCTCCGCGGCGAGGGCTGTCTGGCTGAGTGCGAAGCGGCGTGTGTCACTGCGCGAGTCGACGCTAATTGTCTCCGCAGGCACTGTCCCGCGCCTTTGCCCGTGTCGTTTTCAGGCAGAACGTCCCTCACCCGTCAGGTTGGGGTCATCATTTTCTTCCCTGAGATCAGCTCCCAGTGGAGTGCCACAGGGAGGGGTACTATCACTTTTTGCTTTTCAATATATATACCTACGATATCTCCTCCGCAATTCTTTCAACAGGATCTAAGTGTTCTGCATTTGCAGACGACCTGAAAATATATCGGCCCATCGTCTCCCTGGAGGACATTGCTACTCTTCAAAGTGGCTTAGATGCAATAGTTGACTGGTCGAGTAAGTGGGGATTGCCCCTGTCAAAACAGAAAACAAAGGTCGTCGTCTCGATCTCGTCGAAACGTTGGGCCACGCATAAATAAAGAAAACAAAGGTGTTGCACCTTGGGTCAAACAATAGGCGTCATGAGTATAGCATACAAAACGTGCCTTTGGAGAGCGTAAATCACATTAGGGATTTAGGTTTTACCGTTGATGAAAACCTCAGCTTTGACACTCACTGTCAGCAGGTCGCAGCCAAGGCAACTAGAGTTACACATAATATATTTAGGGCATTGTGTACGCGCAACACGTCGGTCTTATTGCAAGCCTATAAATCATTTGTACGGCCCATCCTGGAATACGGCACAGAAATATTCAATCCGTACAAAAAGAAGTCGATTTTGAAACTCGAAAGCGTACAAAACAGCTTTACGCGGAAGGTCTTCATTCGTGCCTTGGGATACCTTTATGAGGCTATTCCTAGAAGTGAGTCCAGAAACTTAAATTTTGGATTAAAATCTCTCCAATGGAGGAGACGCAAGGATGACATGGTTATGTTCTACAAACTAGTTAATGGTCTTACTGGGCTCAAATTTAGTGATTTCCTGCAAGTTAGAGCCCCTGTCACTAGGGGGGCATCGACAAAATTTATGGTTCCAAGAAGTCGCAAGAATATTAGAAAATTCTTTTTTGTCAACAGAGCAGAGTTGGAGTACTCTAAAATTTGTAAAGCACAAACTATACCACCTAAACTTCACGCATTCAAAAGCATGTTGGATAAGTTTCTGGGAACCTAATTCCAAAGTTACACTTGACTCTCTCCAATGTTCACTATGGTTCTAGTGTCATTTCCTCTCTGTTACGTTATGTTTCCTACTCTTATTTTAGCATCCCGTTTTAGCTAGATGTAGGTCTGTATTGTGTTGGATAGTTTGTCTGGTGATTGTTATGGAACAGTGTTGTAACATGGAATTCCATGTAATAAATACAATACTTGCACAGCATGACTTCCCGAAGACTGGGGCGAATGACAGCTCCTTTACATCAAGCGATCGCGACATTGTCAGTGACTGTCCCTCGATGGACTACCAAAAGATGATGAACAGGAGAAAGATTTTATTTTGTTGTTAGTAGCAGTCCACAAGAATGCTCCACCTCAAGCTTCGTTCTGCTAGCAGCACAGCGACGACTTCGTTGTGCGCTTCTAAACTTCGGAAGTTCAGCAACGCTATATTCTAAACGTCCTAAGGTATGAGTTCTGTCCACTTCACGGCAACGCCCGTCCCACCTTGCGAGGTTAAGCCTCCATAAGACTTACGAACCAAGGCGGAAAGTTCTACTTCGTATTCCCTATTCTCCGGACCTGGATCCTTCTACATACGTACCACTGACTTCAGGAAAAAAGGCATTGCATTGAAACGGAAAATGTAGTGAATTCAGTTCCTATTGTTATAAAACTATGTTTTACGAACTTAGAAAGAAAGCTCGCTCATGACTTCTTCCTCGGCCAAGTAATCGCAAATGTTTTAGTGAATAATTCTAGCTGTGTAATGGTGTAGTACCCTATCCGGAAAGCAGAACATGTGGGGTGGAGCTGTGCAAGAGATCTCGCATAAGACTTTTGATCAGAACAAAACATCCTTGAAACCGCTTGTAACCTCAAAGCGCTTTGAGCCCAACAGTAATGTAGAGGATCTAATTCAGAGTTCACCACTCCGTCCAGCCTTTCCGATGTCGATCATCCAACATTCGCCAGTTTCTTTTTCAGTGTACAGCAACCACAAACTACACGGCACTGACTCAGGTTCACTGGATTCGAATGTCTCCCAAGGCACGACGCCTAGCAGTACCACGGTGCGTGAGCGCTCTCTATATCGCTGCAGTGGCATCTAAAATGCGTGAGCCTTCAAATACATTTGTTGCTCTTCTTCGCCAACGCTCTAGTAGGAATTTCTAAAATCGCGTTTTTTTCGGGCATTTGAATTCGAATACATTCGAAAATCGCGATTTTTCGAGCATTCGAATTCGAATACATTCAAACGTTCGAATACGAATATTCGGTTTTGAATATAGTGTGCACGCATCTGAGCGGTCGCTTTGCTCGTTTCGTCCTTGAGCTTAATTGAAAAGAGTATGGGGAAAGAGATAATCTCATTGTTCAGGATGATGACATTGTGAAACCATGTCCGAAGTCTTGCGCGTGTCACCGGTTTGACGGGGTGAGATGTTAATAGCAATTCTTCTATAATGTTTACAAGCTACACTAATTCCACCACTTAGAAAAAGAGCCCACCTCCTGAGGAGAATCGAATTCCGCTCCCGCCAGATTTGGAAGCTGAGGAAAAGGCACGACAAGCGAAGAAGTTAGTGTACAATCTGAACATCATCCTAAATGACATCAGGGTGGTAAGAGTGACTTCTTCCTCTTCACCGGAGTCTCTCCAAGAAATAAAAAGGATGCTGCGAGGTAGCTATATGTACGCAGCGTTAAGATCATGCGCTACATGTACAAAAGGTTTCATCCAGTGCTCTTCATATGCGTGCAATAATGATCTTTGTAAGGAGCTTGTAAAGCAGCAGCAGGTGCGCAGGGTGATATGTAGACTCGAAGGTTTTTTTCTGCCGCGCTCTTGTGAAGAAGGACAGTACGCGAGTTCCTCCACCTCTCGATTATACGTCTCTTCTGGCGATAGTATGTTATGTGCGACACGAGAATGTCGTGTACAGGATGTCATCCAGCCCGAAGGTCGGTCGGAATGATGTCCGGCCCAGCGGCAATGCCATAATTCATGCTCCCATCCTCGTTCAGTAAATCTTTTAGCGGAGTACTGTATTCACAGAGATCCTTGGGATGCTTCTTCAATTTAGATCGTCTCCGTGTTGCGTCCACAACTTCTTGCGTCTGCACCTAGGTCTTCTTGCAACTAACAGCTCCGTGTGTGTTGCATTCTGACCCGGTCTTGAAACACCTTTTTCAACCCCTTGAGCCGTTCGAAATGCACTCCAAGTTCACTCTTCCGCACGGTCCTTCTTAATCGGCCGCATCTGGATATGGAGTCCGAAAGGATGTACTCATGGTAAACGGCATCGGCATCTCTGCCTCTGTCGCGCGATGATTGATGTTCTTCTTCAGCTTTCGTTCGAATCGATCTTTTGAACGCGATACTGAGTTTCTCTCAGATGCATTGAAGGGAGGAAAATCAATCAGAGAGAGAAAATCCAACCACATGTAGAGGAGGAATGCATGAGTCACTATCTGTAGCGGGTCGTCAACAGCGAAAACCAAGCCCCCCCCCCCCATCTCCAGATTTCGACTACACCAGGCTCTCGTGGATAATTCATCCCTTACGTCCCCTCGAAATTACAGACCAATGTCATGGTATGGAAGACGCTTCCTTTTGATTTGGAAATTGTTCACTTTGACCTCAAGAGCTACTTACCTCGCCGCTGGGTTACTAAGCTATTTCTACCTGCCCAGGTCCTCAAGTTTTCAGCAGTGGAACAGGGCAGGCAAGCAATTAAAGTTTGTGTGACCTGCGCTGCGTTTTGTGACGCTTTCAACCAAGTCTTGCCCCTGGGTCCTCAATTTTCGGCAGTGCTTTGACCACATTCCGTACTACTATATGCAGAGGAAGATTTTCGTCCTAAGTCACCTTTTCTGGAACTCATCAGACCTCGCGGTTAGAAGCACAGGACAGAAACGTCAGACATTCGATTAGGCTTGACGAGCTGCAAGAGATTGTGAGAACAAAAAAAAACCCTGGACGAAGCAGGAGCATCGACGATATCCACCGAATTGACTGCCTGATCGAAACGTCTTCCTTCCTGTGAAGCGTTTCTGTCAAGCGTCATAATCGTGCAATCCTGACACACGCTAGAGACGTTTGAGAATTTGATGAAAAAATCACGGCAACCCGGCATGGACCGCGATCTTAAGATGTGCTTCGATGTCCATGTCAATGTGCCGCCAGTCCTGATCCAAATATACGGGGTTCGCGGAATGAGCGTTGTTCGAAAATTTTCGATCGGAGCGAAATAGCAGCGGCCTAACAGGGAAACAGCGAACGGAGTCTGAGCCGTGCCTCGGCCCTCCTCCGCAACGCCTCACGCCGTCTCTGAACCCGGCAGCGGCGGCTCATCATAGCCGGTGATGTCTGCGAAACCTCATCAAATGGATGCTCTTTGGTGACCCACGGCAGTGGAAGTGTCGTGTTAGTCAACACCGTCGGTGGTGGCTGTCCACGCTGCCGTTCAGTAATTCATTACTTGCTCCTTTATATAGTAGGATCATATCTCTTATCATGCGAGCAAACAAGAGCTGTCGTGTGTTGTTTTAAACTATGCAAGATCGATATCAATACTTTAGCAATTAACAATGTATTGCGCGCTTCTTTTGTTAGCGACTAAAACATTAGCTACCTGTAATCCAGTCAATCTCTGGCGCCAAAGAGAGAACGACGAAAGTCGAAAGCACAGTCTGCGCTATTTTTAATAGTTGTTGTCAACTTTAAATCTACAGAGCGGAGAATGGAAAGCCACCGGAAGCGAAGGCGACGGCCAAACAACAGCAGCAGGCAGTATCAACGGCTAAGGAACTTCACTCGAAGGAGAAGCAGACGCTGTCGAAAGACGACTCCAGCGATGAGATCAAAGTCACCAGCAGACCACTGCCGCCGCCGCCTAAGCCTCTTCCCAAACCGAAGCAGAAGAAGTCGGCCACACGTGCGAGCTCACAGAAGCACGGCGCCAACGGCGAGAAGTCGACGCCGACGTCGTCCGATAAGGTCAGTGGCGGCAGAAGGTCGCGAGTGTCTAGCAAAGACCGCATCGGCAGAGACAGTGACCGTCCCAAGGCGAGGTTCGATACAGCGGAACCAGTGAAGTCCGGCCCGCACTCGCCATCTGGTTTTACCACCGACTCATCGACGAGTGGCCAGAAAGGTTTGTCGTCATCCACATCCTTCTCTCTACAAAGGCTGATGGGAGTTCTTCCATTTGGTGCTCACCAGGGGTGTGCGTGAATGAAATTTGAAATTTCGTAAATCGTAAATCGTAATTATGAAAAAGCCCATCGTGAATCGTGAACCGGAAATCGTTAGTGTCAGCTGAACTGTAGCGCAGTACAGCTAAATTTCCAGAGGCTTTTTCTGATAATGTTAACCAGATGTGATTCAATAGTTATTTATTTGTCGTGTTATTTTCAGCTTCAGCTGAACAGTTTTCTTACCAAACTATTTCTTTTTTCCACGTCTTCTTGATAATAAGACATCCTTCAAACTAGACTTTGCACGTTTCAAGAAAGTCGAAAAATTGTTTATTCAAAAACAGAGCATTTATTTAAGCCTATGCACGGTATTCCAACGAAGAGCCTTTATCGTTGGATATTCATTAAATTCCTAACTTACTACCAAATCTTTAGCTTGCATATAAATCTGGGTTTTAGCAGAAACTGCAGCAAAAATTTCACTATCAAATCCAAAAATTAAAAAATCGTTTCACCACTGACCAAAGCGCTGGTTTCCTGCTCAAGCGCGCACTTATAAAATTTAAAAAACATTATAATAGGTTGAGTCATAAGTTTTGTAACAAAATTTGACTTCCAGCAAAAATAAGATTATACCACAATAGAAAAATGATTGACTTAAACGAAGTATCTGCCGTTATTCTCAATGAGTTTCCTTTGCTTTTCATGTCCTGAATGGGTTACATCTGTGTAGAATTGGTCGGTTTCGAGAAAAGGGTGTACCATCGCCATGTCCTCATCAACTTCGGCGAAGCGCCTACCATGGAAGAAGTAATCCATTGACCGAAGTAGATGGCGATCACACGGCGCATGTCCGGGGTGTATGGTGGTTGCTTGATTTTGGTCCAACTCAATTCCTAGATTTTTGCCGGCTTCTGAAGTGCCGTAAGCGGTCGGTTGTTGCCCTGGAGGATGAAACATTGGCTCGTATCGACTTCCTTCTCCTCCAATTTTTGCTGGCACTAGTTGAATTGCTGGCAGAAGCGAGCCTCGAGTTCGACGACGTGGAGCTGCTCACTGTGCACTGGACTACTACACAACCACCAAACGCACAGCAGCACCTTCCTTCGGTGGATCTCCGGTTTTGACGTCAGAACCCCCAGCTCGTTGCGTTCCAGCTATGGCTTTCCGGCTTTGCAGTTGTAGTGAAACATTACCTTTTCATCGCTGGTAAGTATTCGATCCAGTTCCCTCGCGTTAACCGGTGCCGGAGCCCTCGGCAGTCGGAAGCACAGCGATTTACCTGGGTTTTCGTCAACGCATGAGGCACTGACGAAGGCGAATTTGGCCAGCTTCCAATTTTCTGCAGCTGACCTGCAGTGGTTCACTGGGAGGGTGGTGATCAGCGGTCAGTCCTAATGTGGTTTGAGAAAAATTCGACTGGATGGGCTAGCGCAGGCTCCCTTTGTTTACAGCAGTTTGTCTTCCTGGGAATGGTTAGACTTTGTTGCCCTTCTGACTGGAAAGGAACTTTTGATACCATCTCCAATAATTTTTTTCTATTAAGAATGATTATTTTCGATTAAGAATGAAGTTACCGGTGACTTTTTGATTATGCTTGATCTCCCCCGCTGAGTTGCTGCGGAGCTTGAACTAATTGAAAATGAAATCACACACAATCACTTTGAGTGGTCATCGTTCTAGTGAATAAAACTTTTCAACAACGCAAGGAAAACTTGCGATTTCTAACTCAGAATGATCGCTAGAAAACATGCTTTCAAACAAAATATAATACTTTAGCGGGTCTCCTCTGAGTTCCAGAAAAAGCAGAAATGTTGCAAAATTTATGACTCAACCTAATAATACACTCGCTCGGGTTACCCTCCGCCAGCCCTGTAACGAACGTTTCCTCTCTGCGAGTCTGCAGCATGTTGAACGGATTAGACAGTGTGAATACTGTAAACTCTATCACATCACCGAAAATGGAAATCAAAACTGTCAAAACCAGTTCTACCCATTCCTGGAATGCTACGTGCTCGGTTTTACCGCACTTTGTAGATTAATTTGCTCCGCCCTATAAAGCACAATGCAAATCGATAGAAACTTTGGTACATATCG
This sequence comes from Heligmosomoides polygyrus polygyrus, assembly GCA_947396885.1. Classification (NCBI taxonomy): domain Eukaryota; kingdom Metazoa; phylum Nematoda; class Chromadorea; order Rhabditida; family Heligmosomidae; genus Heligmosomoides; species Heligmosomoides polygyrus. The sequence goes on from OX377201.1 coordinate 38,674,977, forward strand.
CGAATGTGAGCAGCATTGGTAGATGGCAGCGCGCCAGTCAATAATAACCAGAGCACAGGCCGAACACATGCCAGCCGATCAGGGTACCGACTATACAGGGTGGCCCATAAGTCCTGCAACAAAATTAGGAGACCTTATTGGTTGTCTTTTTCCAATTGCAAAAAAACCGCATACCAACAGTTATGTAGGATATACTTAATGCTATACTTCTGGAAATTATCATGGTTGTAGCTGCTCTTATTACAAAGTAATGCGCTCTCACGTAAAACTACCGAAAATTCTTCTCTGGCCCGTGGTGGGGCGGTTCCGTTCCGATGTGACTAAATTTCGGAAGATTGGTTGTTGAACATGCAGTATGATGGTATTGTGTAGGGCAGTGCAAAGTATACTTATGCTCGAATGACCCATTCGAATAGGTATTCGAATGATTTTCATTCGAATTTGAATATTCGAATTCGAATGTTCAAAAAATCGCGTTTTTCGAATGCATTCGAATTCGAATATTCAAAAAATCGCGTTTTTCGAATGCATTCGAATTCGAATATTCAAAAAATCGCGTTTTTCGAATGTATTCGAATTCGAATATTCAAAAAATCGCGTTTTTCGAATATATTCGATTTCGAATGCTCGAAAATTTTCGGTATTCGAAACCATTCGAATATTCGCAATTTCCCAGAAAGCAAAAATTATTCAAGTATTCGAAAAGTGTCATTCGAATGCCCACCAAGAATTTGTGTATCGGCGTATTTTGAAAAGGCTTGGTGGGTTTCTCGGGTAATTTGGGTCGCCAAAACGGTTCTGTCTGTGAATCAAAGCTGTGGTACGATGGTGGCTCGGTGCCCGGATACTGAGCGTCTCATCGATACTAGTCACTTCCCGAAAAGCGGCCGGATGTTATCGATCGATTTTATCGATTTTTGTTCTGAATTGGCCGCTTGGAGTGGGATTCGCATGGATACGTTGGCCGTATGCCGGACTTCACAAAGGGGAGGCAGTGTATGTCGGCCGGATGTTATCGATCGATCTATTTTTCTGAAGTTTACCGTAGTTTATCAATATGTTGGCTGGAGAATAATTACATTCACAAGTTCATCGCAAATAAGAAATATTTATTCCTACCACTTACTTGGGTGAATCACCAGAACGAAATGAGACTGGCCCTCATGGGTAGCCTATTCCTAGCTACTTGTAATACATTTTGTGGCCGCAAAATCGACAGTGTGATATTTCACATTTGTAGATGAGCAGGACAGACTTGCTACAGATTTTCATGTAGTACTTTGTCGTCAGTCCTTCACTAGCTGCCGCTAGGCAAAAGCATTGTTTCATGAAAGTTCTTTAACAGTCAGTCTGCCACCAATTTCAAAAAAGATTGTTTTAAAGTGACCTAGAAGCGTACAGTGGCTCAATCAGGTAATGTTCCCTTGTAAACCTTTCGTTTGTTCCTCAAGCAGCAATTAACAAAACACTAGTATTCCTTCGAGTAAAATTCGCATTCCAGTAAGCAAGGAAATTAGACGCTTCCATAAGCCCATTGATCGTTCTACGTGTAAGTTCTCTATCTCATTTTCACGACTCACATGGGGGTTTATGAGATGCCTGTCGATAAAAACCTCGTGCTTAACTAGGAAGGGATCCGTTATGTATTGCTTCCCTTTTCTCTTCTCTGTTGCCTTCTATCATGTCTATAATACAGCCTGATTTTTCATTCGAATTCGAATATTCGAATCGAATATTCGAATTCGAATATTCGAAAAATCGCATTTTTCGAATGTATTCGAATTCGAATATTCAAAAAATCGCGTTTTTCGAATGTATTCGAATTCGAATGTTCAAAAAATCGCGTTTTTCGAATGTATTCGAATTCGAGTGTTCAGAAAAATCGCGTTTTTCGAATATATTCGATTTCGAATGCTCGAAAGTTTTCGGTATTCGAAACCATTCGAATATTCGAAATTTTTGGGAGAGCATAAGTATAGTGCAAAGGCTTCTCAAGAGTGAACATTGGATGAACGGATCTGAACTACAGTAGAAGAACGCTATTAATTTTCTGATCATACAGGATGCAGCAACCAGCTGGAACAAATTCAATATTCAGCCGTGTGCGTAATCTATTACTAAGCAATATGTTGCTTCTAGAAAACTACAAGAAAAGCTCTACAAGTCCACAAGTGAGATGAAGACTCAGCTATGAGGAGAAGAGAGTAGAAGGAAAAATTTGTAAGCGGAGTTGGAGGGCGTCGTTCGAAATGGTATTCAGCCTCTGCCTCATTTGATGAAAAATTTCTCAAAGCTGAGCGATCCCAGAACGGTCAAAATAATAGTGCGTTTAATGCTACCTTTGCGGGAACCTGATGATATAAAAACAACGGCCACGCATGGCAGGTTTTGTCAAACTTGTGTACACGATTTTCCAAAATGTCTCCCCGCACTCCATAGGTTTTTGTGTAAAAAGAATAAAAATCAATAAAAATGTTCGTTTGATAGGAACGAAAACCTAACACCATATATCAGAGACTCAATCGCGCTGTTTAAAGGCAAAATGCACATTCTGGCAAAGCGATTCCTGTAACAGCAAAAGAAAAGGACGTGGTAGCGGTTCTCAGTCCATCTGCAAAATATTGCACCTGCGAAAGACTAGCTGTGAAATTCCTATATTGATTTTCAATCTTTGTTTATTAACCATCTTAAAGAAAATGTCTTGCTCTATAAAGTCTGGGAAAACTATTGTTCAAAATCTTCTTTGGAACGAATAAGAAGTAAAACTCCGTAAGAGGGGCTGCGAGGTGAGCTGCAAAGCAACCCACACGATCTGAAGGCTCTTATCAATCCAGGAGTGGTCCCTTATGAATAATACCGCTCCACCATATTCTACAAGCCATGGGCAAACACGGTTTGAAAATGTACCAAATTTAGTGCATTCTTAGCCTTTTTATACGCCTATGTTTTTGTTGCAGGACTTATGGGACACCCTGTACACGCCATCTCTGAATGACATGCCCATTCAGTGCGGTCTGATTAGATGGGGCGTTCCCATCTCACAATGTGCTCGTCTTCGCGACATATGCCGAAACATAAGTCGTTTAACGTTTCCACACAACAACTTTCTAGGCCTTGCTTCCAATCACGAATGATGTTCGGATTTACGATTTTCTTTTCGAAAGGGTTAGCATGTATCTGTTGCAAACAAATTGACTAGACGTTACTACCAAACAGGACGTGGATCTATTAATAGAACGCTCCTCTCTTTCTGCCTCCAATGTCGTTCTGTGAGCTGGAATGGAACAACCTTCGTCACTAGGAACGCGATGCGTCTTGCTAGCTCTGGACCGGAAACGGAGGAACCCAGCCTCCTAGTCAGGAACTTATTTGTTAACACCAGAACGATTTTTGCGCGTGTAAAAGGCCCCCCAGAGTTCTGCGGCAGCGCCGCGGCCCTATCTTAACCATAGGGCAGAGACGCAGAGCTCGCCGCCGGCGGCGTCCCTGCCCTATCCTTAACCATAGCGGCGAGTGGCGTTGCCGCAGAACTCTGTGGGGGCCTTAAGACCAAGCCCCCACGACACGACATCCCGTAGCCCAAACGTCACCCTAAGGATTATTTGGGATGCCGAACACGAATCCGGGGTTCACCCAATGCAGCCGAAGACCTCCCATATCGACAACTAAGGTGATCGGGTCAAAATCACCGACTTGGCTAAAACTTCGCCTAGTGCTTTCAAACAAGCCACAGTTCAAGTACTATGTTTTTTGAAATTCGAGCTGTGTCTCCATTGTTGTAACTGTTTACTCCCGAGTTTTGCAATGTATCTGCATTTTTATTTGTAGTTTTTGATTGCATTATTTTTGTATTGTTGAACAGGTATTACCACCCATAAAAATTTGTGCTGTATACCATTATAAAAATCAGAAATTCGATGCAAGAGTACTTTAATTATTACCTGTTATTTCGAGAATGAGACGACTGATCACAATCGTTTACTGTACCTACCGCAGCGCGCCGTATTCGGTGAAACGGGAGTCCGATTCGTGTTCAGCATCCAAAAAAAACCCTAGCCGAAGTTTGAGCCAAACCAATGATTTGACCCGACCATCCTAGTTGTCGATATGGGGGGTCTCCGGCCGTATTAGGTGGAACGGGCGCCGGATTCGTGTTCAGCATCCCAAAACCACCTAGGCGAAGTTTGAACCAAATTGGTGGTTTCAATTTTTTTTATTAGGGGTGCGTCCCTAATTGGGACGCATTATCCGACGCGACCAAAAAGGTGCGCCCCAATCTGGGACGCATTGTCGTCAATGTGTTAATATTGTAATACACTTGTTTTCCCTCTTGAACCCATCTGATTCCAAACGGCAGTCCTTACATTGTTAGAGAAATGGAAAAGTTAATTAAGCGAAAAGAAAAGTTGGAGTCGAGAAAGCTGTGCTTAGGGAGGTACTGTATACCACAGTAACACATTAGAGCATCAAAAAACAACTGTAAGAGGAAGAGGGAATGAGCTGTAAGAGAAGATTTTTAGAGTGGGCACATCTTTATAACCCAGTCCACTCCTCCGTTCCCGGTCCACATAAATTTGGATGCCAGTTAGTTGTTGACCAAAGACCGCATTTACAAAAATTCACGATTTACGACCCAAAATGTCTTAAATCGTAAAAAAAAATTGGCAAAAATAGCCGTAGATCGTAAGGTCGCATATCGTAAATCGTAATTAAGCAAACCATGGGACGTAGGACGGTGGATCACACTCGTGGCGAACGGAGGAATCTAAAGAAACGCTTCTGAAAGATATACATAGATGGTTCTCTCTCGTTCAGCAACTTCACTTCGTCATAAGTGCGGTTCCACCGCAGTAGATGAGCGCCACCCTGATTGCATAATATGATCCCGCAGAGTTCTCATTCCGCAGACTAGGACTGGGGCTAACTATTCTAAGCGCCACTGACTTGGTTTAATTTTAAACCTCACTCATGACTTCCTCAACCTTTCAGCATACAAACCATCGCAGAACTTCTAGAGCACAGTCAAAAAATCTGTGTTGGTGTTTGGCTACCTACTGCTGGTGTAGTTCATAAAAAATCAGTAAACAAGTGTTAGATTAGGCTAGGGGATGTTGATTAGAATCTGGGGCTAAAGTTTGAGGATTTGTTGGACACGTCTGCCGAGTAGTGCTCTAATAAATTAAGAGTTTCAATCCGTGCGATTGGTAACTCCACATAGCTCATCGTTAAATTTCCCCTTACAAAAGCTGCAGGATTTAATGATCGAGGATGCATCCAACTGTGCTTAATTTCCAAGCATCGGCTGCCCGAACAGCGCTTTTCCGGACTACAACTCTGGCGAATGATATGAAAATTTTCAATGGAGGCAATTTGTCTCCCCTCGCATGATTCTTGTTGTATATTCTATAGAGGTGTAACGTATTTTCGCATCACCATTTGCACACCTCCAACGAAGGGGCGATAGCTATGCCCAGTAAGCTGAACCACCAGTTCATTTTGATTGATAGCTGTTAGAAAATTTTCAGCAAGACATATGTCAAACGAAGTTGTAACCATTTGAGCATACGAATCGAGAACGGCAGAAAATTTCGCTCTGGCCCAATAATTTGTTTCCAGTAGTTTTTTGTCGCACGTTGTCGAAAAAGCTCTGTGTGTCGTGTTCGACCAAACAGCACCGGTGATGTTTTGGCGTAGAATATTCCCACATGGTCAACAGGAGGAACGGGTTCGACTTCTACCTGGCGCTAGAGTTTTGGTCTAACAGAACATCCTTGCAACCACTGTTGTGTAATTTCTAACGGTGCCTATATACATGGTATTTTCTCAAACTTATATGGATATCCTCAGCTTACTGGTTTTCTTGTCTTAGCACGCCCTCACAAACGTATGCCCATACTAACCACAAGCACAAGAGATCCTGGGTTCCGAGTGTTGTTGACGATCGAAGAGCAGAGACGCTGTCGGGTGTGCAAGCCACTACTGCTTCCCACTGACACCGACCGTATTCACCAGGTTGTCAGGAGGCTCTGAATACTGCACCAACCAATTAACCGGTCGTCTTCTTGAAAGGCATGAGTTAGACACATACCATCCTCCGTTTCCCTGGAGCAGGGCCCCTTGACTACTTCGGCACGCGATAGAAAGAACATCGCTTGTGTGATCATGAGCAACCCTACGCGTCATGTGGTAAGGTGACAGACGTGGAGCAGTAGAAGACTACCCTGAATCAAAATGCTGGAGCAGGAAGTTGTCCATACAAACGCAGCGGTGCTAAGGGCGGGTGCGTTGTGCGTCCCTTGCACCATTCACGTGAAATTTGCTATTTGTCGCTATCTAGCGTCTCTTATAGTGTCCGTCGCATGAGATGTAGTGCAGAAAATGTGGATATTTCTAAACTGAAGGTGCTCGAAACTCTGACTATGTCCGGGCTTTCAGCGTCCATTAGCAGCGGAAGTTCTGGAAAGCCAGCCGAAGGCATCCGTCAAGGACAAAAGCTGACTTCGGTTTGAGCGTCTCTTTCCTGCACTCGAGTGATAATAGCCCGTCATTGTGCTGTTTCAGCGACCATATCAAACGCTCTCCAGGTCTCGCCTTAAAACAGTGACATACAAGGAGGAGGTGAGAGAATCATGAGTTTTGGTGTTTGCGAATCCGCCTTCACCCGAACAAGAATATTCCGCATCTGTCCCCTCCAGCGCTTCTCCCTTATCAGGGCCTTGTCGAGACGGTATGCGTGATACCACTTGCCATTTCAGGCCTTCATGAGCGAGTCGAAGAGCTGGATTCTCCTGTTAATCTTCATTTTCATCATTTGGCTTTATCGCTCTACTCTGTCATGATAAGAAACGAAAGAAATCGAAAACGTTCACCATCAATATGTACTAATAAAATGTTTTCACGTTTACCACCACACGCCAACATAGTACTCAACAGATTATAATTTTCACAACGATTCCTACGACCCGAACAAGACCAATTTCAAGATCACTGGAGATTACATAGCATTAATTGCAAAGCTGCCTAAAACAACAGCGAGTGCAGTTATGCTGTTGAACGCCATAGGCGCCATAGTTGACTTCTGAGGATTAATTCGATGTGGAATCTGAAAAGAAGGACGTGTGACGTGGACTCTTGGGTAAGTGACCACGGGAGCTAGAGCATTACTAACCGCTGGCATGCTGAAGTATCCACAGTCATGAGGGAAATTGTCAGGTGGTGATGCGATTTCGTCGTCTTCCCCGACCTGAATTATGCTACTAATACATGCTTTTTGTCATAGAAAGCTTTTTAGGGCACAAGTTGGTCAAGGAAGACGCATGCACCCCTTGCTTACCTTGAAGGCATAGGCGGTCCCACTCATGTGATGGAGGACCAGATGACAATGAGCGAACCACCATCCTGGATTCATTGCTCGAAACCTAGAAAGGATTATGTACGTAGTCATTGAGAAGAGAATCAGAATCGAACTCTAAGTTGTATTCTGAGGAAACCTCGATTAGTTTCGGGGTACAGGCAAAAAGCAGCAAGCCCTCCGACTGTGCTCTCCACGATTGTATCACCGTTGTTAATCCCTGACTACATGTCAGAATTTGGCACGTGGATCGCAGTCGAAAGAAGTGCCGGCTGTGGCGCGCATCCAGTAGCAGGTTCTTGGTTCGGATTTCCCGCGCAGAGCAACCAAGCCTTCCAGCCTTCCGGGGTCGGTGAATTGCTACCAGACTTGTATGAGAAGAATGAAGTGCTGATTTGTTCATCGGCTGGCCACCGTGCGTCGCTTTCAAATTCTCTCCTTGACATCCGGTAGAAGTGGAATCCGTGGCGCATCCCAAACGTGATTGAGTAGAGCCGTCCTCTATCCTTTTGTCTTTTATGTCACATTTACCTCATCACATTGTTTTAGAGTCTTGGATCCTCGAAGGATGGCTTATACCAACGAAATAGTGTTGCGTGACGAATGTCGAGATCTTTTTAATAGCCACATTATTGGACTGAAGGATTTGAGGAGGACAGTGCTCAGCGTCTTCGAGACAAATGCGCGAGTCCTCGAGTGTTGTTCTTGATTGAAATTAGCTGGATTTTATTAGCGCGTGATCTGCGCGTGATAACCAGAGACATCAGCTATCGAGTGTATCCACATGTTGCTTTGGATTCCACCATGGCCAACCGCGCCTCCCATTCTTCCCGAGCTGACCTTATTCAGAAAGGATAAGACACTGACTTGCACATCGGCTATGCAGCACCATCACTTCCCACCGCAAACGATTGTATGCAAATACACATCTCAGTTTCCTTTACAGTATCTCGTGGAAGAAGGTTGCGTGGCGCATTCTGCAAACCGACCTACTAAAGTGAAAGACTTTAGCGAACACCGCAGCTAGACACCGCGCTTTGAGCATTCCAGAGGTACCAAAAGCGAGGTAAGTTCACTCGAAGTTCCACGACCAGTCTTTGACCGCACAAGGCAAAGGAAATGCTGAGGTATTATGCAGTAATGCAGCTGCACTGCCGCCAGCATGTATGATGAAGAGTAATCAGGGAAATCAGAGTCAGAAGCTCTTCGGCGGGGCGAAAGCCGTTTCTCATCGAGTTCGAGTACGTTGTTTGGAACATCGGGCATTCGGAAAAGGGTAACCCATGTCAACGGACGCGTATTAGGGCACCGACTGGTAGGGGCGGCGGCTGTACTGCAGACTCCAATACAATAATCTTGGTTCGGTTTTCCCGCCAAACCAAATAATGCTTCCAGCTCTCCGGTGACGCTAATTTGGTAGCACACCTGTCTGGAAATAACAAACACTGAATTGTGCAATGGCTAATCACTGCAAGTCGTTACATAAGCCGAATGTGCATTCGTTTTGCCTCCACGATATGCTGTAGAAGCAGATTGCGTGACGCTTCCGTTAAGGGACTGACATGCGCCGATTCTTATTATTTTATCATTTAGTTCTTCCCAAAAAAGGCAAATTATTTTGGTGTTTTATTCAAGAACTTTTTCCAAGTATTCAAGATTAGTCAATAATTTACCCCTCAGCACTAACCATTATTTATTCATCAGTAGAGGTTATGAACAACTCCTAAAAAGGAAACGGGACTTGATCTTCCCCTTATTGTTTTGTACTTCTGGTAGGATTTGACGAAGTTGGTGACTACCGGCGATACTTCAGCTTCGATTGCCCACAATCAGCCGGGAACAACTCGACAATGTGGCCCGCGAGGGTAGGCGAGAATACACCGCACAATACGTGTCATCGAGGTGTTTGCGGGACTTACCGAAGGACGATGTAACCTCCAACAGGCAGGGTGATTGTATCTCTAAGCGAAGGATCCACTGTGTTCATCCCAGCAACGGCACCATTCATCCACGTCATGTTTCGCCAAACTGCTCCGTCGCACGTTTCCTAGAGATGTTTGGTTTCTGGACGGCATCGTTTTTGCTTGCGCCCTCAGGTTTGTGCAAAAGAAGATACGTCGGTTCCCTAGAAGCGCCAACCTCGCCAGCAACCTACATTGGCATCGTCGCAGTTTATGTCGGGGTTCATCGTCGATATCATGCCACTGGCGTTGTACGATGGCCAGCCGACCTGCAAACCACAGCATGTTAGGGCCCTATTCAGATTGTTCGCTACCGGAAAAAGGCAGCTGACCTTCATCACGTGGAAGTGGGTGCTGTGAACGTGAAACGGGTGGGCGTATCCAGTACTGAACGCTCCTCCTGTGCCCATGTTAAAGAGAGTGACCTGTAATAGGTATGAGACTGGCCTTTTTCTAGGTGTTGGTGACGAATCCTTTTTCCATTTGCTACTCGTTGTTTGGTCCATGAAGAAGTGGGCAGTCTGATTATTACTTTCGTCAAAACTAATAGGTTGGCCTATAGGTTCCCGCCGTTTTTTTTCACAACTCTTTGCGAACTTCCTTGTCGGTCTCTTGCATGGCGCTATACAGCTTTCGAAAGAGAATGATTTGCTCTATCAGCGCACGTGTTGCATGTCTTTCTTAATGCAGAATTTTGTCAATTTTTAGGTAGTTAAAGTGAAAGGTGGCCATCGCCGACAGTTCCTCATATCCGTTTAGGTTTTGAATTTTTTTTTGCAGCCTTTTTTTGGAAGACAATGTTCTGTACTACAAGAATGCGTGTTGGTTCTATTTTCTCATTTGCCTTTATTGGTTTTTTGTCATCAAATTGGGACGTCCGATGGAGAAGATTTATTTTTACCGACAGCTCCTGCTCTGTGGTAGGAATTTTGTGCTTGGGGTTACATGTCGTTTGAAAGAGATTTTCTCGCTCTATAAGAATTTGTGTCGCGTTTGTTGGCTCATGCTGATTTCTGTCGGATATCAACAAAATGCCAAAAAGAAAAAACCATCTCCACCAACAACTTTTTCTCTTTGTTCAGCTCCCTGTATTCGACAGAAATCAGCATAAGCAAATAAACGCAACGCAACTTCTTATTGAGCAAGACGTTCTCTTCCGAACGACATATAACCCCAAGCAAAAAAGTCCTACCACAGAGCAGGAGCTGCAGGTAAAAACAAATCTTTTCCATCGGACGTCCCAATTTGATGATCAAAAAAATCACTAAAGGTAAATAAGCAAACAGGACCAACACGCATTCTTCTAGAACAAAACATCGTCTTCCAAACGTTGTGAAAAACTGCACAAAAAATTCCAAACCAAAACGGAGAGAAGGAACTGTCGGCGATAGCTACTTCTCACTTTTTCACTTTTCAATTTAACGACCTAGATATTGACAAAATTCAGTGTGAAGAAAGGAATGCAATAAAGGCTCTGATAGAGAAAATCATTCTCTTCCGAAAGTCGTATAGCGCCGAGCAAGAGACCGCCTGCGGAATCCGCAATGAATCGTTGAAAAAAACGGCGGGAGCTCTTATGGGCCTACCTAATAGAAACGCTATAGCCAGGTCGGGACAACTCTTCTTTCTCCAGTACTCGAAAAACTGAACGTCATTCAGGTGCGTTCTTACGCAAACAGCTACACATTGCCTATTTCGTTGTAAGCAGCCCGGTTCAGTTGGCATTTTTTTTCGAAACAATTTTGACCTCTGTCACTTCTGTCACGTCTAGTCGTTAACGATGCCTAATATACCAAGTCTGACCTGCACAATGTTGTTCAGCTTGTGTTTCTTGTGGTAGAAGCAATTGCACTTGCTGTTGAACTTGTTCGCTCCAAACGGGCAGTCGTCTTTTGAGCAGTTCTGAAATTCACATTTCAGAATAGTTTAGCTCGAAAATTGAGGGCATTCCACTGACGCCTTGTTGCTACCAACTATTCCTGTAAATGGTAATTATTTCTCAAGAATTTCACAGAGACGGGAACAAACACTGAATTCGTCGTTGCTGCCGAAAATTTTCGGTGATATCATTGCTTTGTACTTCTCGGCATGTACGATCCCCAAGCCGCTCCACAACCCTTCCTTTGCCCCCTCCAGCGATTCGCCACATCCTCAGCGGTCATAACCATAGGCCATCTTCACTCCCATCTCCAAGCGGTCAAAGCCCGGAAATCTGCGCGCTGATGGTCTCATCGGTCTCCTTTCACTCACTTGCTGGAAAGCCTTTCTGCCAAGCCGTTGGACCCCCCCCCCACGGTCCCAGCATCACACGCTGAGCGATAAAATTTCCCTAAAGACGGCCTGCGGTGGTGAGGCATCGCGTGAACGACTCGACAGTATCGGCTGACGTTGGTCGTCAGATCGAGAGTTCCCACCTGTTGCGAAGCAGATCCATTGCCCATCACTCCCACCCCGATCGGTTAGCTAACCACCGAGCGAAGGAGTCTAAGAATTTTCTGCTGCTTCCGCTAATCCATGACTAGTTTCTGCCAACATCTGGATCCAACATGTGCTAGGGGACTTCATTACTAGCATGGAGCTTTTGTGAGTGAAGGTGTAATGATAGCCACCGGGTATTTCTTCTATAATGTAATTTGCAGTGCTAACTTATCCACAACAAACTTATCGTTACATTAGAAATTAACCAAAAAGTAGGAGCTGTTGGTAAAGATAATTTATAACTTTAATGTCCTGAAAATTAACAAAATTCAAAACAAACGAAAAACTCGGAAACCCCCAATAATTCTCTCTTCTGCTTACTACTGCACATCTTAAGGCACAATTTCTATAGTCATAAGGAGAATCAGAGGCGGTTTTGACAGTATGGCACCAGCAGCACTAGTCGGCTTGGCACTAGCAGAACTATCTGAGCCTAGACGGTTATTTATTTCGGGTCTCATTACGACTTATGATGATCGTGTTCTTCATGGAATAGACACAGCCGGCCACCTCCACACTGCTCCCTGCGTTTCAATTTGGAATCCTTTGCTTATTGCCACTCTGTTTTCAATCTGGAAGAAGAAAGCGATCGACTTTACCACAATTGTAGCTCATAGTGTATGCTCGCTTTTTCTGTTCTTAATTTTTTCCTCTGCTGTTTGACCGTTTTGTCCAGTCATTATAACGCTCTGCAAAAAACTTAACCATAAGTAAAGAGAATGAAGTGTCAGCAAAGGTAATTTTTTGTCAAACTTTCCGCTCTAATGATCTAAAAGTTGAGAAAGATCGAAGAGGGAGAAATGCAAAACATACGTTCTTGTAGAGCCAACGTTTTCTTTCGATGGGTATATAACAAAGCGCAAAAATCTTTTGGCGAAATTCAGAATGATATGTTCAAAAAACGGTGGGGACGTACACAGTTTCCAACTTAATGCACTGTATGCCTTCTTACTGCTGTCGTCTATGGGATTACACCCATCGTCAACATTTTTATTTTATCTTTCTTTTGTCTTGAACATTTTTATTTTAAAAGATTTCTGGCAAATTTATGAAGGAGACACCCTTTTTAAACATCGTATTGTTGAAGGTAGAAAATCGAGTAGAAACCTTGGAGACCAACGGCATGTCATCACGATTGTAGTATGGCATCCCGATTGGATTTTCGTACTTGAACCCATCCACGTGCGAATCGAAGTGCATGTTGATGAAGTGCTCCTGAAACGTGGAACGTCATTAATTAACCGATGGTAGCTCTTCCAATCTTCAACACCGCCTCACTTCGAAGCCTTCGGTGAATGCGGTGTCCCTCAAGATCTCTTTGTCGATGGCAGACGGGTTCGGATGTCGGAGCTTGTCATAGGAGATGCAGGTGAAATTGTAGTTAGAAGGATACCGTTCGAACGGGCAGTTTAAAACCGTACACCTTTTTACTGGCGTGCATTCTGGAGAATCAACGAACGAAGCTGAAACAGTGAGGATTAGAGAGTGGACTATCATGGGCATTACTGAGCTCGGGGTGAGAATTCCTTCACTGACGAGTTGTGCATTCCTCGTCCAGGTCGACGTCCTCATACTCCACAAAGGCGACGCCGTAGTCTGTCTTGATGGTAGTCCAGTCGAAGAAGTAGTACTGCACCGTCTCAACCACCATCATGTAGCTTTTCCTGGTCGGATTCGAGAGCCCCCGAACGACGACGTCGTAGCGCTCGCCGGGAAAGACGATGAGGCGATCTATCTGAAGGGGCTGCTCTTCCGCTGCGGTTCGTGGAATCATCAACGCTAAAGACTTACAGGTTGGGGAACGGTGTCGTCGCCGTCGCCGGCGACCACCAGCATCGAATGCCCCTCAACGTGTACCATCAGTTCCTGCGCCACTCCTCCGTTGACGATGCGGAAGAGTACGGTTTCGTCTGACAACAGAGAGACTCGGAATCTAGAGGTTCGGCAGCTCTTCTTCAATCATCTTACTTCTCTTAATTTGAAACCGTTCTAGCGGCAGGCTCCATGGTCTAGTTAGAACGTCGTTTCTGTTGTACCAGCCTTTATCGTTTATCAGCAGCGCGGAGATCGGAGCAGCTCCTCCCACGTTTCCTTGAAGAGTACGTACCATCTTCGAGTACATTTTAAATAAAATTATAACACTGCAAGCTCCTTGCTCATACTATGGTGCTCATCCCACAAATAATAATCAGCACAAAATCTAAGTATTTTTCCCTATATTCCAGCATTCCTTCATTCTTTAAAAATGGATGGATAAATGATGGGTATGGATGGACGGACTTATCCGATTTCCTGTTTGACGTGTGCCATGCATTTTACTCCTTCACGGTATCATGGAGGCGAATTGAATTCCGATTAGGCTCAACACACTAGCTCGTTCCCAACAAGTCTACCACCAATTAACGGAGCACGTAGGAACGAAAGGCTTGGCTGTCTTGGACGGGACGCGAACCAGGAAGAGCAAGTGTGCTGTCACGCCGTCCAAAAGAATTTAAAAAAATAAAAAATAAAACCAAACTAAAAACGCCACGAAAAACCATAAACAAAGAAGAAATTATGGATAGGGAACACGAAAACCTGCGCTCAGCATGCAAGAGCGTCAAAATGGATGAAATTCTAGGCTATAATATAGAATGTCGAAAAGAAACCTTCCCCAACCCCGACGTTCATTATTTGAGCAATGATAAGTGCAAAGTAATGCATAAGTGCGAAGCGTCTACCTCCATCCACAGTCCTTGTCGGTTGCCAGCAATCCTTCGCACCATCATAGCCGTACATCCACTTCATGGTTTTGTCCTTTAGCTTGAGATAGGCTTCCTTTGTAGATTCGCTTGACCAGTCCTGTACAATTCTAAGTTAAAAGGGCCAAAGCAGCGACGTTTTGCAAACAACTTTCACCGTTATAGAGCGGATTTCCTCATGGAGAAGATCAGAAAGTATTTTAGAGCCCATGATGATATGAAGGGTTCCAAAAGAAAGTGGAAAAGAAAGAACATGAGCAATAAAGGATAAATGGGGTCGACGTTAATTCAACCCCTTATTGGGATGCGCCACTCATCCTACTCTTACGAGATTTTTGGTGTCAACTTTAATGCACATTTGGCCTATGCAATTACTTGCGGCGTTAGCCGATGGACCGAAGTCAGTGTTCGTCATTTCCACCTGACACCATTTCACGGACCACGGAGAGATAGAAGGTTTATTTGGTCTGGTGGGAAAACCGAACCAAAAACGTCGCACTGGAGCACGGAAGGCTTGGCCTTAACAAGCTCTTCTTTCTAGGTTTGTCTTCCACATTGTAAAATTTGAGAACAGCTCTGTTTAGGTAAGCAGACATGTTATGATCACAGAACTGAACTCTTTAAAGTTTTGACCGTTGATTGTTCCACAGTTAAAAACAAAGGCTTTTCAAACAGTTTTCGAATCAATCATGAGTTCAACTTAAGGAGCGATATCTGCGTCCGAAATTGTACTACATAAAATTTCGAGTGTTGCTCACTACTGCTGACTAGAGCTCTTTCCCAACAAGGATTTTTTAAACTGCTCTTCGAACAGATTTCGATGTCGCAACCTAGGGATTGAATTATCACGGTAGTACATGATTTTCTCCCATTTTTCGTGCTCCATAAAATTGCAATCCTTGATTAGTATTGCAATGTTATGGAGCGGTAAAAAACCTACTTCTCCGCAACAATCTTCGTTATACAATACCGCTCGCGCCGCACGGTCAAAAGTGGGCGAAAAAACGCCAACATAGCGTCGCAAAGCGTCGCATGCTCATAACTCCTTCAGTTTTAGGTTTCTTGAATAAAGGTTGGTACCATTCGATTCGCCTTTTCGAGATCTACACAAAGATGTGTAAAACTTTACCGGAACACCAGTATTTTCGCAGTGGGTGGTCCAAAATTGGCTGGACGGGCGATTAGAGCAGCTTATTTCCCAGGATATGCGTGCTTTCGGAGTATCTCAAAGATGGCGTACGTCGCCAGTGCTCTGTCAAGCCAGGAATGCCCCGAGAGTGCGCCGTGCACAATGCACACAGAACCTAACCTATCAATCGAGTGGGCGAGCGCATGTCCCTTGCGCTTCTATCTTCTCTCACTGGGAACTGCGACGTTTTCAAGACTATTTCGAGCCGTTTGGAGAATGTTATCAGAAATTTTCCGCCACTCCACTCAGGATTAGCTCCAATCTGTCCCAGCGAAACTTTGGTGTGCGCCGTGAACAATGCATACAGAATCGAACCTTTCAATCAAGAGGGGGACAGCTTGTAGACTGAGCGTTTGGGGAGTTTTATCAGAAATTTCTTGCCGCCCTAGTCAGGAGTTGCTCTAAGGCTGTCCAGCGAGCCTTTGCAGTGCGCCGTGAACAATACATACGGATTCGAACCTTTCAATCGAAGGGGGCGACCGCTCGCAAATTGCACGAATGGGCGTGTTCGGAGCGCAATAGCTCTATCAAGTTGTAACCTTTCATGCTGCAGCTTGTGGGTTTTGTAGGCAGTCGAACGTTCTGTACGTACGCCAAAGTAGAATGGTTTAGCTTAGGAATGGGCAATGTTATAGGGGTGCGAAAATGCAGGTGAGGATTGTGTGAAGCATTTTTTTCCGATTTCCGTGGACCACTGCGAGAAGATGCGGCGAGCTGACGGCTTTAAAATACGTACGTGAACAGAGTGCCTAAGGTACTTTACGACAATATGCTCATAGCTCCTCAGTTGCCTAAACTGCCTTAGCCTCGGCTGGCGTTTTAGAGCGGCAAAAGCTAGCGGTTAGAGTTTCTTGCGCTCCTACTCGCCCAGATTTGAGTCTTCGACACTCGGAATGGCACAGTTCCGTTCAGCATGAAAAGCGCTATCGAACGGTATCAATATCGACCGATTTTGGAATCATCAATTTTTTGACTGTTTAGCATAGAGGACGAGGCCGCGGCGGAAGGACGATGACGTCATCGAAAAAACGATGTCTTCGAGTTGGGCCATGCTTGATACCGTTCGATAGAGCTTTTCATGCTGAATTGAATCGTGTGATTTAGAGTGGGAAAAACTGTAATCTGGGCGAGAAACAGCGCGGAGAGCGTTTGCCGTTGTTGCGCTAAATTGCACGCGCGGGCGTGTTCGGAACACAATAACTCTGTCGAGTTCGAATCGTTTCGGCTGCAACTTGTGTTTATTGTAGGCAGTAGAACGATATATAAGTATACTAAAGTAGAATGGCTTAGCTTAGGAGGGGCAATGTTACAGCGGTGCAAAAATGCAGGTGAGGCTTGCGTGATGAATTTTTTTCCGATTTCGGTGGACCACTACGAGAAGACGCGGCGAGCTAAAGCCTTAAAATGCGTACGCTAACAGAGCGCTTAAGGTACGGTACTTTACGATGACGTGATCAGAACTTCTCAGCTGCCTAAACTGCCTTAGCCCCATCTGCCGTTTTAGGGCGGCGGACTTAGCGATTGAAGTTTCCTGCACTTTTACTTGTCCATATTTGGGTTTTCGACACTCCCAATAACATCGTTCTGTTCTGCTTGAAGAGCGCTATCGAAATGTATCAACGTCGACCGATTTTGGAAACGTAGATTTTTCGGCAATATCCATATTCCATCGAGGACGTGGCGCCCTAGGCCGAGCTGCGCGGACGATGACGTCATCAAAAACCGGTATTTTCGAAATTGGCCAAATCTCCTCGTGCAAACTTCGTCCAAAATCGTCTAGGGATTATTTGGGGCGCTGATTACGAATCCGACGTCAGTTTTTGAAAATTCCGTCGACATCAGCAGGTTGCTTCCCATTTGAGGGTGGTCAGGTCACGATCACCGATTACCCTCAGTTATCGGTATGAGCGCTCTCCTTCCCTAATCGTACAAATGTACCTCGGCATCGTGTTCAGCACCCCGAATAAGTCCCCGACCCTATACGAATTTTGAACAAAATCGATAATCCTGACCCGACCACCCCCAATTATCCAGAAGCAAATCCAAACCTACCGAAGTCGACGG